>CM042224.1:23495461-24095461 GCA_023566465.1 Cottus gobio | reverse complement strand
ACCCGTTCTGGGACTCGATGCTCAGCCAGTCGCGGTCGCTGCTTTTGCTGGGCCTGAAGCGGATGCAGGAGAAGGAAGAGAAGGACTCCAGTCCACGGGTGATGATGGCCTTCTCTCTGGAGGCTGGCAGGACCACAGCACACAACAATTAGCTGTTTACCGTGAAATACAGAGGACCATATGGACCCCAAATATCTGACAGATTTGTCAAAGTTGCTGCATGAGAAGTGAAAGCCTTCAGTAAATGGACAGAGAGTGTGTGTGGGCCTCCCAGGCCTCTGTGTGACACTTACAGAAGTGGTTGGTGAGGTAATAAGGAATGTAGACCTTCCCGTCAGTGAACTTGCCCCACTTGCAGCCTCGGCTGGTACATGGGTCGCCGTTTCTCTCGGCCTCGCTCCCGATGGCGATGTCTCCTCCGATCAGGATGGGATCATCGGCGGAGCGGACTGAAACACATCACAGCCGCAAGTCAGACACCTGTTGAAGTGCTGCGACCAGAAGAAGAGAGTAGAACTAGCAGCAGCTCACTCACTCAGATTCCTGTTGGCTCTCTCCAGCAGCTCAGAGACAGAAAGCTCGGAGTCCTCCTCTGCAATGTCCTCTGCACCGTGACATCAAAAACAACGCAGTTTCACTTTGTGCACAAATACACTGGTCCCAGTACTGAGCATGTCGGTACAACAGCTCTGATCATCAGAATAGATCACATACCTGCCTGCAGGTTCAGCGTGGGATGCGAGGAGGAAAGACAAACACATTAGAAACAGAACCACAGGACTTGAAGTTACAGCTCAAAGTCAACCTGACACCGTTTCTTAAAGTGGCAGGTACACTGAAAAACTGTCAGAAGTACAAAGAGATTACGAGAAACAAGTTCAGCATCGCCTGAAGCTTTGTAGATAAAGTCATCATCTGAGAGAAATTAACTAAACACTACTCAACAACAGGGAAACTCTGCTGAGGTTTAAATAAATGCTCGATTTAACCTCCTAACAGCATCTTTGTGATGTGGAGAAGATGAGCGGCTTCCTGTGAGCGACAGGAGGCCGTTCATGTTGGGGACCGTGACTGTTCAACATTGGTTTTAACAACATGAAGGAGTGTTGACCAGGACCAGCTATCTCACTGCTCCTCTCTTACTGACATCTACCTCATTGTCGGCCCAACAGCAGGCAGACAGCAGCAGCAGAGCGACAGCGGAGAACCTGAACACAGACATGCGAGCCATCCTTAGCAGACCTGCGGGACACAGACAGGAATCAGCTCCGGCCTCCAGTTAGAGGAGAGACACAGTGTTTGAACCAACCACAAATAAAACAGACAGCAGAAGGAACGGGCACACTTTTGTGTTGCATGTTGAGCTGCAGACGTTTGCAGCTGGACTCACCTTGGATACTAAGTGTGGACTTGTGCAGCTGAGGTTTCCCTCCAGGTTTTTATACACGTTCGACTTCGTCGGTGAGCCCAAATATGGATTATCTTGTTTCAAGAAAGAATCAGCTAAATTCCCAGGCTTATCAATCAAATATGGTTTCAAACACATGCGTATCACAGAAGTCATGCCTACTCTACATGTTTCTGCAGCGTGGGAATTTTAACACTTGTATGAAAATGAGTTGTCAGAAATCAATGGTATCTCACATGAGAATTTTCCACACTGTGACAGGTTGCAACTATTCTAGTGTGTAATATATGCTGACATTTTCTAAATGGATAATACTTCCAACCTAGTTCAGATGTATTATTTAAGATAATAATACAAAATGTCAGTACATTAGTCTCAGAAATATTCTCCATAGAAATAGGGACCTGAAGTCAGAAAGGTGCCACTTCACTTCATGCTGCAGAAAGTTCAAGGTTGCCAGTTCATATGCAACTATTCCTAATGGTCAGTCTGTTGCGGATGAACGATTTGTATGAAATGTTATAACTAACTAACTAACTGTAATTGCAAATGTATTTAATGTCACGGTTCGATGGAGCTGCTTTGTATATGTTGTTACTTTCCCAGAAGGTCCCTGTGAGAATCAGTTTTTCTGGCTGCACTGTGTCTGTTGGACACATCAGGACTCTGTGTGGACTAAATATTCACAACAGAGGCCTAAAGGACACAAGAAAATGGTAATTAGTACGTTGGGCCTCGTGCACACTGAATCCATCTTCTGGTGACATCAACAGACGTGTCACAAGACAAAGCCACACGCTCTATTTGGAAACGTCTCGCTATGATGAGAAGTGGTTGCAGCGGGCTGGATTACAGAAAGTCACAACTGAAGAACCGTTACGCTGCCGTGCAAAAGTCAGAATTTCAATCTGTCTTTCACTGGGTTTTATGTACTTCTCAGTTATGTTTTTATTAAAATGAGGGATCAATTAAATTAAAGCAGAAAATAATTTTATGATAGTTTTTGACAGAAGTACTCAGATCTGTTACTTGAGTTAAGGTAGCAATTCTACAATGTAAAAATATTCTGTTACAAGTAAATATTGGCATACACAAAATGTACCAAAAGTAAAAGTTCTACCTATACAGAATGGCCCTTTGTAGAATAATACATTATATATCCTGGATTATAATTATTGATGCATTAATTTGTCACTACAATGTAGCAGCTGATAAAGGCGGGGCTAATTAGGATTCTCTTTATATCCATAATATAACACATTCATTTATTAGATGATGTATTTTCCTTTCCTGCCAAATAAATGTTAAGGCCGTCTCACACGATCTTTAATTCAAGCTCTTTCTCCTCATGGTCAATGTTCCTGTTTTTTGTAAGGTGTTACGAGACTGTGTGTAAATCCAACACAGTTTGCAACCGTGCCCACATTTTGGAGAAGTCATGTCAACTCAAAAAAGATGTTTGTAGCTCTGCAGCTCAGCCTGTAACCACACAGAGGGGTTGTGTAAACAGCACTGCTATGGCTTAATGATCCGAGTACCCAGAGCAGTGTAAAACAAATCACTAAAGAATCATTACGTGATTTGAGTTGTATTCTCCTTACAGTTTTCAGTATCATCAAGGAGACTTTCCTTTTAAATTGGAAATTTCTAAGAGATTATGTATCAATGGACAAATAATTACCTCTACGCTCAACAATAAAACAGTTGTTTTCTGTCAAGCCTGGACCACAGCCATCAATAGATTCATCTCCTTGATAACCAATCTAAAATACAGGAAAATATACAAACACTCTTTCATTCACATTTAAGTCTGCCCATTATTCCTCTCCTCATTTATTTCCTATTGTTTTATTAGCTATATATATAAATATTTGATTGGGAGGACCGGGATGGGGGGCTTTGGGGACCGGACTAGTTTGGGACAGCTTGGAATCAGAGGACCTGATCCCCCACTAAACCTCCTAAAATAACAAAAAGAGGTTTATGCTTCTATACCTGAATGGTAAATAAGCGTAATGGATGTCACAAAGTGAAACAGGATGAGGACCAGAGGAGAGCGACACTGTCTCACTGCCACATGAAGTCTTCCAGCCAGGCCAGGTGAGCTGAATCTATCATCTGCAAACTGAGAA
The DNA here is from genome assembly GCA_023566465.1 of Cottus gobio. Lineage (NCBI taxonomy): Eukaryota > Metazoa > Chordata > Actinopteri > Perciformes > Cottidae > Cottus > Cottus gobio. Next base: position 24,091,921 of record CM042224.1, on the reverse strand, counting down.
ACATGCCACTCGTGCTACTGACGTGCATCAATTAACGTCAACTGGTCGACGCGGGTCACGGTGGTGACACATCATCAACGTGGGACACACCTTTACGCTCTAGGAGGACCCAGTGTGTCCCACCACGGTGCCCGGCTAGAAATAACTCCGGCCAGGTGGTGGGACTGAGACTTTCTGACCTGGCAGTGTGGGACACAGCGGGTCCTCCTAGAGCACAAACCAGTGTCCCACGTTGATGACGCGTCACCACCATAGGCCGCGCTGGCCAGTTGATGTGAGTCAGTGGCACGAGTGGTGGCATGTTTCTCAATTTACAAATGATTGATTATGAGAGACTCGCTATCATCTGGATTGGTTTACTTACAACTGAGGTTGTGCGTGCCGGTGCCTATCTCGGGACCAGTGACAAACTTGCTAGCTAGCAATTAATCATGATGTTTTTGTTCATGCTTTGTAAGGCATAAATAGTCTTCACTTTAGATTAGGTCACAGAACATACTTAACTAATGAGTAGTAACTTCTGAATTAATCATGAATTGCAGCTTTTTATAATAATTTACTGACAGTTTACAAATGATCTTATTAATCAACTATAAGTCCTTAATACTTTATTTACAAATGGGGAATCCATCATTTATAAAGTATAAAAACCCAAGCTCATTGATCAAGAATGAAACATTTATAACTGTGTTTATGAATTGCATACTAATGAGTTACTAATGCATGTTCATGTTGGAATAATGCTTTATAAATGATGAATTCAGTGTGTATTCATGCTTTACTGATGCTAAATAGTGTGTACTTATTATAAAGTGCTACAGAATGTTTTATAACATTCAATGCATTATAAAGAAAAGGAATATCCTCATGAAACTGACTCAGTTTATCGACTACAAAACATTTTATATGACAGGTTTTCTGAAAAACTTTGTTTAAATATGGAGATGAGAAATTATCTAACGGTAGGTTTTTGTGAATTTAGGATAAAATCTCATCTGAAAGAAGACATCAATCTGAAAACTGACCATTTCATTAAAAAAAATGGACTTGACTGAAAATTGACAACTTTTAGAGTTGAAAACCCAAACAAGATCATGTTTTAGTCGGCCAATTGATCAATTAGTTTCTTATAAATTATGTAATCTGTTCATGCCTGGGAACAAACAAGAGAAAACAAAGCCCACATCTTACACAAACCATAGTCCGTTTGAAGTAATAACTGCCACTTCTGGTTGCGCTGATTTTGTCAACAAGTCTTTGGTGAGCAGTGCTCCATATTAGGATGGAAGTTAGTAATATTTCTCTCCTATATAAGTTACAAACACCTCTGTTTCCTCCGGCTGTGTTTCTTGGTCTGCTGCTGTCCTATAACCAGCCATGATCCTCCAGGTGGCTGCGCTCAGTGTCCTCTTCTGCTCTGTCCACAGTTTCACCATACAGGTAAGCATCAGCACACATTTTATGTTTCCATAATTACATCAAGACATATCATTTATTATGACACAATTTGAAATGAAATGTGATACATTCTGAAAGTACTACGTGTAGGGGATTTCCAATTTTTTTTTTATTGAATTGATGGGAATTTGAAACTGTAACAAAGACAATTTGGTAAATTACCAAAAGCTAAATGTGATTCTGTGTTTAATTTTATACTTTGTAGTTTGTGGATTGCATTGCAATTTAATCAGATGCAGAAATTCTCTGTCTTGAAAATGACATGAACAAGAAATAATGTTTTCCAGCAACACGCTATTATTTCTATGGGATCTGCACCTCCCATAGCGGTCTCAAACTGAAGTCCAATCTGCTGGAACTAAACATTATCTGATTTTACATTGAAACAAATCTTTCATTCCGTCAATTCTAATTAACCAACTTTGTCTAATCACAGGGTCCTTTTGAAAAGAGTGAGGAGTACTCTGGTAAGATGTAGCTACTTTTACAATTCTGTAAATATATATCGTGGTACATCAAGAACCTCATACAAATTGTTTCTCTTCCACAGGCAACACCATTGAGGATGACGAGTTCAGCGTCTCCACGCTGCTAGAGAAGGCCAATATTAATGTTGGTATGTTCATCACGACAACTGCTTTATTCTTTCTTCGTTAAAGAAAATGCAGAATAATAATAATATATGCTTAAAGATAAGACTGAATATTGAAATGAACAAAAATCTTTCAAACATTAGAAATAGTACATAACTCTGTTGTTGTAGAAAGTAGGCAGACGCAATCCAAAAATCCAATCTTTCAATTTAGGTACATGGTACATTAGTTTGAAAGAAAAAAAAAGCAATTCAAAAATGTGTGTCCATCGACACCAATCAATGGATTTTGTTAGCTATCTCCTGTCCTGCTGTGAGACTGTGTTGTGTGATAGGAGTGGTTGTATCAGACTCTAATTAATTAATTAACACAGCAGTTTAATCAAGAAAATGAAATGCAGCTTAATGCAAAAGATGACAACATGTTCTTGATGATGCCCATGTCGTTTTGCAGGAAAGAACTTCGATGACCCTCTGGTGATATTTGGTGACATCGCGGTGCCCACAGGTCTACAGAACGCTGATCCCTGCACACAACGAGGTTGCCTGTGGCCCAAAGCCACCGATGGCAACGTCTACATACCCTACAGCATCTCCCAGGACTACGGTAAGCACTGAGGGCGGGGCTTCTCTTTACCAGCCGTGTACAGTTTTCACCTCATGAGTCTGTGTGTGTGTGTGTGTGTGTGTGTGTGTGTGTCATTATGGCAACATCAGCGACGACCACAGAAGTGTTCTACTTCAGGTTCAGCACTTCAGGACTTTCAGGTGTTTGTATGTCTGTCTGTCTTTCTGTGGACAGATTCTGCCTCAAAACTTGAAGGCCACTTTATGGGTGTGGTTCATGCAAGAGTGCCGGAGGTAGGGGGGTAGGACGTGTGGAATTGGTTTTGATTGGCGGTTGGTTCTATAATTTACCAATATCACATGCACGCTGGTGTATTTTTAGTAGTAGCAGTAGTAGGAGGCTAGTAGAAGCAGTAGCCTCAAAACGTGAGTAGCAATAATGTATTGTTAGTAGTAGACCTAGTGGCAGTAATAGCAGTAAAGGTTACAGTTGTAGCAATAGCAGTTATAGAGAATGGTTGTAGTACTAGAGGCAGTATAATAGTAGTAGTAGTAGTAGTAGTAGTAGTGGTAGTAGTAGTGGTAGTAGTAGTAGTAGTAGTAGTAGTAGTAGTAGTAGTAGTAGTAGTAGTAGTAGTGTAGTGTTGTAGTAGTAGTAGTAGTAGTAGTAGTAGTAGTAGTAGTAGTAGTAATAGTAATAGTAGTAGTAGTGGTGGTGGTGTAGTATGTTGGCGACTGTGGCTCAGTGGTCAGCAGGTCAGACTTTCATTCGGTGGTTCAAACCCCGCTCAGCCAGTTTGTGTTGATGTGTCCTTGAGCAAGACACTTAACCCTCATTGCTCACCGTTGCTGTGTCTACGGTCTACTGTATAGCATGTAAGTCACTTTGTATGAAAGCTTCAGCTAAATGACATGTAATGTAATGTTGCCTAAACACATAGCCTACACAAGGAGGAAGGGAGAAAATTAGTTTAGCTGTTATCACAAAAAAAAATAGTGCAAAGAATATAAATTTACTATAATGGCAATAAAAAATCCTAAACTGATAATACATGTTTTTTGGGGGGTTTCTTTCCTGTCAAGACCAAAGAGAGAGCGATACCATCATCCAAGGTCTGCGTTCATTTGCTGTTTCCACCTGCATCCGCTTCACCCCGTTGAACGGACAGCAGGACTTTGTGGACATCCAGTCAAGATCAGGGTACGGACCACAACACACGACCACATATGTTTTCATGACTACGATCTGAAAGACCCTTATTTACACCTCGGGGAAGCAATGTTCCCAACGGTGCTGCTTCATCTGATTTACTGTTTGGAGGTTTTATTTACTCTCTTTCAGGTGTTTTTCGTTCATTGGGCGTCGGGGTGGAGGCCAGGTTGTGTCTTTGATGCGCCGCGGTTGTGTTTTCCGGCAAATCATCCAACACGAGCTGCTGCACGCCCTGGGCTTCAACCATGAGCAGACCCGGTCCGACAGGGACGAGCATGTTCGCATCTTGCTGGAGAACGTTACTCCTGGTGGGTTACAAGCTTTCATTATGACGAATATAGATGGAACTTTAGTAAAGAATTTAGCAAATGATAGACAAAACCACAATGGGTCTCCAGAAATAACACAACCGACCTTAAGTAAAGCTCTCAAGTGGAAAATGATTTAAGGTCCCATGTTGTAGAAAGTTAGATTCCCCCTTCTTTTTTGATCATAAACTAGGTCCTTTAGATATAGTGAACGTATCAAAACGCTCAATTCACTGAAAAAATGTACACTGCTCAGATTCAGAGACGCTGCCTTTGAAAGAAGCCGTAAGCCGTAAGGTTGTGATGTCACAAATATACAGTCACCGGTAGAAGTACCTTAAACTCTGTGTAGTGGACCCACCCAGTGAGTACCCGGCGGCAGTGACGCTGTGAAGAAGGCCATGCAGATGCAGAAGACAGGAAATGCTGACCAATCAGAACAGACTGGGTTTTTAAGGGAGGGGGCTTAAAGAGACAGGCACTAAAACAGCGTTTCAGACAGAAGGTGAATATAATAACATCCAGACAGGCACAGTATGAGAAAATAAAGGTGTTTTTGAACATTAAAGCATGTATACATGTTTTAGTAGAAACCCGAAATTAAAATATGAAGGGAAAAAATGAGCATGATACGTTTCCTTTAAGTACAAATAAATCAGATCATAATATGACTTAAACATATTATTGTAGCAGTCGTGTAGCAGAAACACATCTGATTGAGCTGTGTGATACTTTGCAGGACTGGAGGGCAACTTCAGGAAGATCCAAACAAGGAACCTTGGCACTCCCTACGACTACAACTCTGTCATGCACTATGGAAGGTAGCATCTCACATATGTGAAAACATTCTTTTATTCTCAGCTGAAGATTTTAAAAGGTTTTCATGTTGTTATCAGCATGTGAATATTGTTTTGAGACAGACTTGAAAAAAATGTGGACTCTTTTCTTTTTTGGCTACATATGTCATATTCATCAGGTCACAAACGTGACTCCAAACGAATGACATTTCTCTTGTTTGCTAACATGTCAGCCGTAAGGACTTCATAAGGTGGTTTTGTGTCAGACTACATGGTTTCAGCTTCCTGCTTTAGGAACATCAGCTCTCAGTGGTCATTAAAACAGTCCAGGTGAGGTTCAAACCCCTCATCGTCTTTGTGTATTTTGCACCACAGGTTCGCCTTCTCTAGGAACACAAGGCCGACCATCGTTCCCATCCCCGATGAAAATGTTGCCATCGGCAGGGCCACCCAGATGAGTCCCACTGACATCCTTCGGGTGAACCGCCTCTATCAATGCAGTACGTATCTTTTTAAAGAAGCAGCCTACAACCTGCCCAACTAAACCTCTGTCGTAGTACCTGGCTCCCACCCGTACTCCCAGACATAAGTCGGATTGAACACCCGGGAAGATGAAAACCTGTATGTGTACATGCTTTGTAGCAGTAGCATGAGGAAACCAGGCAGCTTTTACAGAGTTTGCTGTCTCTTTGAATTCATGTCAGATTCGACTGCTTCCAGGCGTGACCTGAACCACGTGCAAAGAAAGCATTTCCTCTAGAGATGAAAGTCTGCTGTTGTCAACGTGATGTAACGTAAGTATGATATTCAGATGAGCCTGGCTGTACAGTCTGTCTTCAGACAGTTTCAATAGCTTTTATGTATCGCTTATTCTATTAATGTTTTTGGCAAAGATAGTCTTTCAAATGTATTTTGCCGATATCTCTATAACTATAGGCAACATACAACTAAACAATCAAGTTTGATTAAACAGCTAAGAGGAAAAACATTGCTTTTGTATTTTGGGATGAACTGTCCCTTTAAGGACTTTAAGTCTTTCGGTTTGTGCATATGCATGTGTTTATGTGCATGTGTGCACATGTATGGATATTCATTCAAGAGTTTGAACAATCTCTTTTTCTTCCAACAGGAAATCAAGAGAACGTGAGAAAAAAATTGTGCTTAATGAATTTGCTTTGTCACGACCCGGCTTTAATTGAGGCTTTGATGGAATTAATTTGTGCTTATGAGAAATAAAAGTGTCCATCACAAATTTACACCTGCATATCTAAATAATTGTAAGCTTGATACATATACTAATAATGCATACAATAAATAATAAATAAATCAGCCTGTGTGTGTTTGCTCCATGATTTTAATCTAAATAAGAAACAAGTGAAACCCAAGGTTCCTACAACAGAGATTATCATACTAACAATAAGTGGGGAAGTTGAGGTGGCCTCTCATTCACAGTTGCAACTGAAGGTTGTTTTATGGTCATGTTTGTCCCCACCCTGAATTCCACGAAGACCCGCCCAACTCTGCCTCTGATTGCCACAAAATACACCAACGAAGAAGAAGGCTGCGCAGTGAAACTCAGTCAACTCTTGTTAAGCCTTTTTCCAAAACGTGTGTGCTCCTGCTTTACCATGGCTTGGCTTGTTTGGCTTGTTTGGCTTGTTTGGCGTCTTGGCAAAGACAATGTGCATCCACATGAAATTCAACACATGTTTTTATTTCATTAATCCAAAACTCTTTGTTCCAAGTGTGGGTTTTACTTTGATTTAAGGGAGCTAACGGCTCCTTCACATCTCTTAGTGACATAAAAACACTCTGTAGCTTCCTGAAAAAGTCCACTTCCAAAGAGAAAACATGTTCAGGATTAGGAAATGATGAAGCATATAATCTTGGATTTAGTTTCCTGCTTTTGAGTGGAAGTTCTGTATCGTCTATGAGCTGCATGAGAGCTAATGAGGCTCTCTAGAACCTGATCAATGACGCGGTCCTTTCAAGTGGACAAAAGTATTCTAGTGCTCCTCAAAGACAGTGAGATGATACTGACATCCATGACCGTGTATTCCTTTCATTTTCATAAAAAGTGTCAATGTAATAGAAAATATGACTTCATCTGGGAAGAAATAAAATGTGTCTTCTCATCTTGTTTTCCATACAAGTACAGTGGGTCTCTGGCGTCCCCTAGTGGACAGAAAGAGTATGAACACCACATTGTAGCAAATTATTGATCCTCCATGAAACAGAAGCTCATTGTGTGACTGCATTTTTCTGAATATAAACACAGTGAATTCAAAACAAACTAATGTAACTTTAACGTTAATCATAATGTGATCCTTCATGCACTACCACAGGTGAGAACAGTCTTCACTTGGGGTCTGCTGTGTGTGTGTGTGTGTGTGTGTGTGTGTGTGTGTGTGTGTGTGTGTGTGTGGTTCCCTCTAACAGCTTCCCTGTGCTGTTCCCCGGTACAGAAGAAGCCCACTCAGACGTCCTGACAGGACGCGCAGAGGGAAGATTGTCTCCTGGTGCACTCTGAACAGCAGCTGCAGACCTGAACTCATCACCTCAACAGTCAATGATGCCACTATAAAGAGACTTTGACTGAAACACGGCTCTCTCTGTGCATTCTTTCATTACAACTGCTTGTGTTTCCTCAAACGCTGACTGAGCATATTCACTCAGTTATTCATCTATTTATTCAGAAGGTCCTGGTGTGATACCAAGTGGGAAGAGGACATTCAAATGTCTCAAAGTTGTAGACGGAATATTTAAAGGAACTTAGAGGAACTTGAATTGACTTGAAACAGGTTGGATAACCAACCAGCTTCTCATCAAACAAGGCATCGGCCATCAATATGACGCCATCTCAGAAAGCGATTATAATGATGATAAAACACACATCTCCTCAATTAATTCACTTCCTAAACAGACTTCTCTTATGGTCCCAAGCTTCACAATGAAAAATGTAATATTTTATGGATAGTTATATCATGGATCAGTTACAGATGGTAAACATAGTCCTTCATGGAGGCATTTCATTATCAGATAAAGTAAAAAATATCTATTTTAAGATGGACAGAAACTTTACGAGAAACACAAACACATTACTCAACATATTTTAACTACGACTGATTATTCTGTGATAATGAGGAAGAATATTTGGTCCACTTAACTCTCTGAAGGCAGACGTCTCTACCTATCTTCCCTGCTTTTTGTAAGCCAACAGAAATTAAGGAATGATGTCTTGTTTTTGGAGTGTGATGCTGGAAATTCATTAGAGTCAATGGAGCGCTGAAAGAAGGAGGAGGTTTCTGGACAATTTAAATAAACATATTTTTATCCAAATATATATAATTATTTAAAAAAAGGATTTTACAGTTATTTGACAGTAACCTCCACATACGTTCTATCACAATTAAATTATCCTTCATATTTCCTGGTCATATAGTCTGTAAACCTACTCGTGGATACCTACATGATACACATCATTCATAACTAAAAGCCTGTGTGTGTTGCATCATAAACACTACAATTGAACAAATCACATTTAATTATCAACCACCTGCGCCCAGATTGCAATTACAGTCCTCTGACCCTCTCCAAAATAATTGGCCTCCTTTGCTGTTCACACCAAAGAGCAAACCTGAATCCTATTCATAGGGTGCAGTAGGAAAGTCCTTTTAGCTAAATAAGTGAAATGACCCAGAAGTATCTCAGGGGCCGCCATGGAAGTCAGATGATGCCCCACAATTAATTGTGGCGGCAACAGTTAAAGTGATCATTCGGCCGTCCATGAAAACAAACGATATGCTTATCTTGCACAGGTTTAACAATTTATTTTAATAAAGTCCTAAACTAATGGGATTCATGCTGATGGATATGAATGGACCGTGAAAATCCTTTCATTTCATTTTATATGTGTGTATTCCATTTGAATCAGTAAAAAAAAAAAAACTATGCAAAATAAATTGTAATTATAGCAAATTTTAAATGATCAAATTGTCATTCTCAATAACAAGAAGCATCAGTAAAAACAAACAAACAAACAAAGAAGCTAGGCCTATAATATATTATTAAACTGTTAAAAAGCTAAATATAATCGAACCTTTGAAGCTACATTCGTTGAAACTACAGTTTCATTGATATTGCACAAGTGAAATGTCAGTTTCTCCTGAATCTTTAAGTGTGACAGCAGCAGGAGGGAAGGACCTCCGTTTTTTCTTCTTTTGATACCACGAGTGAAGCAGCCTCATAGAAAAGAAGCTCCTCATATCGTCTGAATACTAATGACATGCAATATTATCTCAGCACATCTATTGTCTTTTCCCAACTCCTCATAATGCATCCTTCCCATCTTTCTTTGCCTGTGAACGTTTTTCCATAGAGGTCAACGAAAAGTGGTTTGGATTAGAGGTTATAAGGTAGTTTATGAACTTTTTCACCACAGGCACAATGTTCTACCTCATTACTAAGTTATCTAATTGGTCACAGGTTTGTTTTTCACACGTGCATTCTGGGTGCAAGTGATTAAGAAGTGATGATCGTCGTTCAATGGCAGTGTTTGGCCAACAATACATGCCGGCTTTTGGTTTTAAATGATGTGCTTAGGCAGGGGTAATCACCGTGCGTCAAACTTATAAAAGCCACGTGCTTCGTAAAGATACGGAAGAACTCCGGAGCAGAAGGTGGCGGTAATGCACCAACTAGATGGATGCCAACCGCCGTAAAACATCAAGAAGAAGAAGAAGATACGGAAGCCAGGGAGGAGAATAATAGAAGAGGCCGCTTTTAATGAACATGCAGTACGTGAAGAAGAACACTGGATGGCGGTACCGTCATAAAAAGGGCGCTACCGACTCCTGTGGCGCAAGACGAAAGAGAAGGACTTCCTTGTAGCTCCACTGTCTCTGCAAAAATGGCGGACACGTGTGGCCAAGTATTGCTGGGATCAGGGCTCACCGTCCTCTCCCACCCTCTGATGTACATTAAAGTCCTGATCCAGGTAAGAGGAGACATGTTTGTGCAGACGACGGGAAGATGTGACTGGTTAAGCAGCTGCTCGGGGTCACGGTTAGCTAGCAGTTGTAACGTAAATACAGTACAACCCAACTAGCTAGCAGTCTGAAGGAAGACTGCTAAAGTACGTTGTAAATAGCATCGATTATCTGTAAGTTATTGTGCATGGCTCAGGCTATTCTGTTAAGTGCCATTGACTCTTTAATTTGGCATGAACCTCGCGTTAATGCACACCAATAAACGCCATGACAGCAGCAACAACTGACGGCTACATCATTGGTCCGGCTCTCGTCCCTATGACCTTCTGTCAACGAAATACTCGGCGGAAGTGAGGTGTGACAGCCTGCTCGTACGGTTCATAGTGCTGATTTGATATTTTTTTTGTACACGTCACGTACCACAACACTTAACTTATGCATCTGTGGATATGTAATTTAAGGTTATTTCTTCTAACGAGCTAGCGTTATTGCTAGGTCGCGAGACATCCAGTCGCGAGGAATAACGGCTACTTATCACAGCTGCTGTCTAACAGCAAAGTGCTGCTGCATATTAGAACAAGTTGACAAAACCATGAATAGTTTACTTTCCTGGGAGAGTCACGCACACAGCGGCTTTGTTGACCTGTGTAACAGTAGGTTAAGTGAAAGGCAAGGGACATGCTGATTGTTGTTATTAATATTAGTATTATTATGTGTTTGTATGTAGATTTGTCTGTTCGCTGTCGTCACTCAACGTGGTCTGTGTCGAGTAACACGCATGTAGCTATAACATGGAGAGTTCAGTGAGCGGGCTCCTCGGTCATTTACTGACCGGCGTCCTTTGGCCCACAAACAGCTTGTAAGCTAATGTGATCTGTCGCTCACTAGCTAAAGTCAGCGTTAATCAGTAAGCCAACCGGATGCCACGTTAGCTGTCAACGTTGTTTTGGGTGAGTAGCACAGAGAACGCGCGTGTGTCGCGGGAAGACTGAACGAAATATTGAGACTGCAACAAAAAAGTTGACTAAATGTGTCAAATAAACCAGGAAGTGTGGGAGAGTCCTGGTTTGTGTCGCTGAGGCGTGTGATGTACATTGCTGTTTATACTATATCGCTTTATATTCTTATTGTGTGTGCTGTTAGGTAGGATACGAGCCGCTCCCTCCCTCCCTGGGCAGGAACCTGTTTGGCAGACAAGTCCACCAGCTGCCCGGACTGTTTGCTTATGGTGAGTTGCCCCTCCACACTAAGCCCTGGTCAGAAATGGAACCTGTGACATTTATTACAGCAGGACAAGATGGGCTTTTAATGTGTGTTTAATCTTGTTCTGTTGTAGCTTGTACTTTTTATTGGACACGTCTGTCACGATTTGTAGCCCCCCTAAAGTTATACATGTCTCTGTACTTGAAACCATAATGAGAAAAGCAACCAGAGCCTCTTGAGTGTTCCTCGTTAAGTTAACTTTCAGTGTTTCTTATTTAAATGCATTGCCTGTTCACACGTTGCTGTTATTTATTTACCAAAGTCATGAAACCCGTCCTCTTGTGGCATTGCGGCTGGTCTGTTCCCATTGCAGGATGTTCTCTAGTTATATAAAATGTTTGGTTATGATTACTTTAAAGTTTGGTTCGTTAGTGTTTATCAATAGTTTTGTAAACTCAGAAAAGTGTATTCATATTTGACTGCTCTTTACAACCTTACAGTGACACACTATTTGAGATCATTGGTCACAGTTCTCATGTCCAAGTAATATGTTTTTAATTCTTTCTAGCGATTGGTAACAATCTGAGATCTTAAATATTGTTTTTTTTAATTACAATTTGGGTTTCTTGAGGCATCGACTCGCTATAAACCTCATACTGTTTTATTGAGTTTTTAGGCCTTTCTCCAACTTGTTCTGCCGTGTGTGTTTCAGCCAAACACATCATCAAGATAGACGGGAAAGCAGGTCTCTTCAAAGGGCTCGGTCCGAGGCTCTGCGCTGGCTCCATCGGCACCATTGTGCACAGCCATGTTGTGCAGGTAGGCCTGATCAAGTGCCCCATGAAAAGTATGTAATCATACCGTCGGCTAGTCCTATCAGATTAAAAGTATGTAGCAATTTACTTGTATGTCGACGTAGTGCAATAAGTATCACCCTGAAAGCCTTTCCTTAAACGTTAATTCATTTTAATGGAGATGTTACGTTTTAGTTTAAGTGCTGTTTAATCATCAGCTGTACTAAATTGATATAGCTGTAGCGTAATCAGCTATATTATTGTACTGAGCTTGAGTCTTGCTAAACTGTTCATATTGATCTGTACAATGGTTATACATTTTGGATATGGCAGTTTAAATTACCAGAAAACATACTTTGGGACAAAAGCAGTTTAATTCCCCTGCAATGCAGCCCTAACTCAACAAGGTTTGCTCACAGATATAGTATGGCTTTTAATGTCATTAAAGTAGGATAAATGCAACTCCCCATGTCTTTATTCACAAGGGCAGTTTTTATCATGTTAACCTCTATTTTCTTACAGAAATGTCAAGAACACTGCACACCTCAGGTAAGAGCTTTTTTTCTGCTTCATTGTTTGAACGCTAACATTAATATTGTTGTAAAGACGGGTCAAGCTGAAGTTTGGGTCTGTGGTCCAGGTACTAGGAGGTCAGCAGAAGGCTGTGGAGGGCTCCCTACAGTACGTTGTTAACGAGGTAACTCGCCATTACAACACCACACCAATTAAGAGCAAACTCAGGCTGCTCAAGTGTTGGTTGCGTTTAGTACACTGCCCTTCATTACATTTATTTTGTATGTATACGTGTGTGTGGAATTATAATGTGTTATGTTTCATACATTCATCTCAGTTGCTTGTTTTCTCCTCCACAGACAACCAAAGAGATGATAGCCCGGTCCTGCGCCACCATTGTCACTCATCCGTTTCATGGTACGTCCCGGGTCTTCAGATGGCTTTAACTGGCATAACTACAGCGTCCCAGAGGCTGTATTATTCTGAAGTGTTTCACTTGTGATACATTTGTTTGTGGAGAGACACTAGTCTGCATGTCAAGTCTGTTTTCCCTCGACTTGTTTTTCAGTGATTACTTTGCGATGTATGGTCCAGTTTATTGGGAGAGAAACAAAATACTGGTAACGTTTTCATGTTTTAGACACAAACATCAATGAGAAGAGCTGGGACAATAGTTTAAACTTACAATGTACTTTTCTTCTGTTTCCAGCGGGGTGTTTGACTCCATAGCCACGGTCTACAGAGAAGAAGGAGTTCTGGGCTTCTTTGCGTAAGTTTCACTCTCCTCATTCTTTCTTTTTCTCTTTGCTACGGTTTTGTCTTAGGGCTATATACTTATGTGTGCACAGGCTACACGCATTGTTTAAACCCTGAGGAAAAAATGACAACCAGAAATATGTTAACGTAAAATAAAAACTACTGAATCTACCGACAAACATGACGGAAACAAAATGGTCGAGCCCCCAATTTGTTATGTCCAGCATGAAGGGAACTTGAGCTTTGCACAACAGTGACTCGCTCTTTCCTGCAACTTAAAATACTAAAATACACATAGTGCTCACTGGGGACATTTCTGGCTTTTTTATTTTTTTGACAATTTAGGCTGTGTTAATGCAGAAGTCATCAATTTAGGCAAGGGTGTGAGTAAAATTGTTTCTCTTTTTTATTTTGGTAGTTAAATCTCCACTCTTAAAATAAACTGTGATCCTCTTTCACTCAGAGGACAAAAAAACTAAAGGCGTTCAATCTAGCGCTTTTACCCAATGAGGCAAATGCATGCCATTTCCCTGGTTTCCACTAGGGGCATTGCTGCTAAATGGTGTGTTTGCTGCAATGCTTCAAAATGCTCTACTGATGCAAATTAATGACATGACCAAGACATGAGTATACAGAGACAGGTTCATTTCCCCTTCATAACAGGTAAACAAACTAGCATTTAAAGGGTTAAAATTTGTATTAAAAAAAAGAATAATCAATATTTATTTTTTGACACAGCCATTTTCGTCCACTAAGGATATCTGACTGATTTAAAGTTAGACTCTAGGGGTATAAATTGCCATCCCTGGTGAACATAATGGCTTATCAGCTCCAAAATTTCCAAATAAGAAGACCAAAAGTACTTTGTAGACATTCTGGATTATATATTCAGTGTTGTCCAGTTAAGACATGTGGAACTGTACACTGCATGAAATTGGGAAGCGCTTCATTGTCATTCTGAATCCTAACCTTGACTTTGTGTTAATTTATTTTACAATAGTGTGAGCTTCCATCCAGTATGCTGATTTTATTCTCCCCCGTGCTCTTGATGTTTAATCAGAAATTTTGTTGTGTTTTCTTCTTCAGTGGTTTGATTCCTCGCCTGCTCGGTGACGTCCTGTCTCTGTGGATTTGTAACCTGCTGGCTCACCTCATCAATACATATGCCATCGATGACTCGGTATGCCCCTTCTTCTTTCACCCTGCTTGGTGCTGTGGAGGGGTTCTGCTGAAGGACTTACTGGCCGTGAAACACTCCTGTTATGCAGCATACCTCCAGGGCTGCAGTGGAGGGTGAACGTACAGAACACATCTGTTAGTGCGCTTAAGTCCGGTCTGCAGCTTCTAGATTCATATATTTTAAACTACTGGCATGGACCGTACTCCCCACAGACTCAAAGTTAGATGAGATATTATAGAAGGATAATAATTAATATGGGATATTAATGAAGCATTATGAAGATATGTATTGTAACATAGTGGAAAGTTACTGTGAGATGGTATAGGTGTGAATGGAATAAATTAATGATGGAGAAATAAATGTTGTGTTTGTGCGTGCCAGAACTGGCTTCAGCGCTGTCCCTCCACGTTGGGTTTATGTTCAGTCTGGGCTCCATTCAGAATTAACGCTGTTTGTATCCGTTCTTCCGTACAGATGAGTCACACAGGAGAAATAAAGAACTGCTCTCAGGCTGTGACAGGGGTAAGTGTAACCACATGGCCCGTCTACGTCATTGGATGGCCATAACATTATACCTTGCATTTTGATCATGATCATCTGCTCTCTTCTTCCAGTTCTTCGCCAGTATGCTCACATACCCTTTTGTTTTGGTGTCAAACCTCATGGCTGTCAATAACTGCGGGTGAGTCTCTGCAGCTTCATTGCCGTTGTGAGTCCTCTGTGTTGGCTCGAGCAGATTTACAGTTCCTTCTTGTTCTTGCAGGCTCGCTGGAGGCCTGCCTCCCTATGCATCAGTATGTCCCACCTGGGTGGACTGCTGGAGGCATCTAAGCAGAGAGGTAAACACATGGCGCACCAAACACCCATGTAGGCCCCGCCTACACTGGATTGATACATGTGTCACATTAAGCACTACAGTGGTGGGATGCAGAGGCTCTTAAAGTGGGTTAAGTGATCAGTAACAGTCCACTGAGATGTGCAGATACAAACGGAAGGTTACTCAGTGGGGTTTATAGGCCAACAGCAAAACATATTTTAGACGGCTAAAATAAAGGCTTGCTTAAAGAAAGCAGATATTCTGGAACAACGCCATGACGGAGATTTGCTGTTAGGTCAGCTTCGTGGAGCTGATGATGCAGGATGACATCACCAAAAGGATTCCTTCCAATGAAAGAGTTATCAGTCAGTTCATATGGCCTTGTGTTTTTCCTGGTTTGGACCAACTGAGTTGAGCTACAGATGTGGCATGACCCAA
Organism: Cottus gobio; assembly: GCA_023566465.1. NCBI lineage: Eukaryota > Metazoa > Chordata > Actinopteri > Perciformes > Cottidae > Cottus > Cottus gobio. Next base: position 24,076,297 of record CM042224.1, on the reverse strand, counting down.
GTACATGTAATGTGATGGCTGAGTAATCATTTGATCTTCCCAGTTGTACACAAGTGGCAATAACGGGCCTTTAAGCAACTATATTTGCCTCCTAATTTCATGGTACAATGCTGACGTGTCTTCTTGGTCGCATGTATACTTGTGCCACCACTAAAACACACATCTCTTCTCTTCTTTCCAGGGCAACATGAGCAGAGGCAACAGTTTATTTTTCCGGAAGCTTCCAGCAGGAAAGATGTACGCCGTAGACCAGAAGAGATTTTTTTAAAAGCCTCGAACTGAGCTGAACATAGTTGTGATAATAAAACAAACAAAATCAACATTGCCTGATCTGGAGGTTGGACAGTCGGCACTTAATCTTTCTTTTTCACCTGCCAACATGTGAAATAAAAATGCATTAATTTCCAGCAGATTGTTTTATTAACAGATTGAAACTGCAGGGCTGTAAAATAATATGGAGTATTAATCATTTAAAAATCCACATGTACTAAATCTGATGGGAGGCTGGCTCATGATGTGAGGACCCCCCCCCCCCCCCCCCATGTTTTCTTTTTTTTTAATGTATAGAGTATCGACAATGACCCCTTAATCCAACGTGATGCGATTGTTATTGAAAACAGCCATACTGTGTGCATGTGGTAATGTCTAATAATTCACATGTTGGTGACCAAGTGGGACCTCTCACCATGTGTCTGTGTTACGCTAGTGAAAAGGACTCCGAGGTGATGGTTGTTCAGGAGCATGTTTGGATGGTAGCTGGAGCTGGCCAATGTTGTGGCGCTTTGAACACTAGAGTGCTTGTATCAACTCGTTCTGACTGACCCAAGTAATAAAACTAAAAGAAGCTTTTGGACTGTCTTTCTTATAAAAAGGTGTCGGAGATGGGAGGGAGGAAACTAAATTAGCCAGCTAAACTGAGCTGGCTCTGGTGGCAATGTTTGTGTTACTTAACCCCACCGTCTGCCTCCATCTGGTGGCAACCAGTGGTGAGGTTGCAGACTTCAGACTTAGTTCCATGTGACAATACACAAACAATTTTATTTTATCCATTTCTGCCAATAGATCACTTTAAAATTCTATACAACGCCTGTTCAATCCACACAAGACAAATACAACCTGTGTCCATCTACAACAGTACTGAACAATGGAGAATCTTGTTGCTTCTTTCAATGTGAAAACCAAGTTACAGTACTGTTTATTTTTTGTAATGCAGTGACAATACCATTATGGGGTTTTGCTGGTCAGTGACCAAATATTATAGACTGGAGTCTCCAATACTTTTCAGGTGCAGGTCACCTCCTACAGTAGTATGTGTGGCAGACACAAGTTGCTGTGGATGAACCAGCAGTCTGATATTTAATAAAGTAAATGTATGTGTGCCTGGAAGCAACAGGCAAAGAAAAAGGACTTTGTTGAAACAGATGAAGTTATAGTTAATAACTGCTGGGGACAGAACCGTCCTTGAGGTCTACGAGCGCGTCCTCCCGCTCACGCGTGCTACGAGCTGGCGGCCGAGCCCCCGGCATCGTCTGTGGGTTTGCTGCCGCTGTGCTTGGTGCTGATGTGGTGAGTCATTTCCTTGCGGTTGCTTACCGCGTGGCCACACTGCACGCAGGTGTAGCGCCCTTTGGTGTGCTCCCAGAGGATGCGTCTGCTGCAGGCCCCTGATGGATGAAAAGGACAAATGGATGTCAGCGCAGAGGTAATGAATATTTCTAATTCGTCGGAACTTTCAACTATGATTTCTGAACAAAGACTAAATCACTATTGGCGTCGGACATGTGGACCAACATCGCTCAGCCGCTTAGGAGGCGACAGAAAAACGCCGGGTTGTTCAAGGAATATTTGAGTGGGGGAGCATATTTGTCACCTTAAAAATAGCAGTTGGACAAAACATTCTAACTCAAGGTCCTCTTACTCGCTTTTAACTGCATCTCACGTAGAGACTCACAGATTTTATGGGTGATAAAGATAACCAACAATTTTTTTGTTGCAGTCGATACCAAAATGATAGCTGAACTAAACATGAAGCCACATCTGGCCAGCTTTAGTGTGCTTTAGTGGGAGGACAAGCGGCTCACCTTGACCCTTCTTCCAGACAGCGGCAGACATGGGAGGAGAGCGTGGCGCTGGTCCGGCAGCAGGGTAGACGGGCTCAGGAGACCTGGCCCGATTTAGGTGCTGACCCTGAGCATCGGGGGCGTCCGCAGCTGCCGCCGGGCCGTCCAGGTTTTGAGCTAGAGGCAGATCAAGGGGTTCGCTCTTGATCCGAGTCTGGGATGCTGCCTCTTTGACTTGCGGCAGAGCAAGGTGGGGAGGGGAGGTCTCCAGGTTGGATAAGAAGGGGGACCCGAGTAGAGGGGGGTCAGGGTCTGTCTCCAGGACCGCAGCGAGGAAGGAACCTTCTGTATTGGGGTATTCAGAGGGAAGTGGCTGAGGGGTGGACACCGGGAGCTTCTTGCCCAGGTCGCTCACCGCAGCCGGCGCAGGGGCCGCCGGCTTCGGCCTGCCCCGCGACACTTTGGAACAGGTGTGCAGGTGAGTCAGGAGGCCACGATAGGATCGCAACTTTGTGCGGCAGCTCTCGCACCTTTGGGAGGAGGGGGAGAAGATGGCAACGTTATGTGATTCAAAACATTTTGACGCAGCTGTGACAGTAAAACAAATAAAATAATACAACTCACTGGAAGTATATGTTGGGTTTGTGATGTTGCCTCATGTGTTGCATCAGTTTCTGCATGTCGGGGAAGGAACCGCTGCATCCGACGGTGGAGCACAGCAGGACCTTTCCTGGAGGAGGACAGACAGCGTTCACGCCACACAGGTTCACTGACAACGACAACACCGCTTCTCTCCAAACCCAAATCATACAGAACAACTTCAGCCAGATAGCTGGATAGATGCACGCACGCACGCTTTACTGGCTCACCTGGAAGGGACTGAGCGGAGATCTCGTGGTCCTTGACATGGCTCTCCAGAGCGGCCGTGTCCGAGTACATCCGCTTGCAGCCGTGTAACGGACACGACGTCTTCTTTCCCCCTGAGATGGACAGATGAGACTTAATACAATTACATGAAATGCATCGTCCGCGTCTACGTGGGAACAGCGCGTGTTTAGCGCCGGGGACTCCGGGTTGCTCAGCGACGCTAGCTAGAGGACCGGCTAGCTAGCTACATGGCTAGCTAGCCATCCGCCGGCTAGCCGGTCGCTAGATAGTGTCGCACAGCTGGACTGACAGACAGCGAGTTCGGCGTCTGTCTGCGATGTTTGAGCACATTACCTCCGCTTCCAGTCTCGGGGACCGGCATGCTGGCGGTGGTGCCCGAAGACATCGTAAGGCGACGACAATAGAGGAAGATCAGAAATCGACTACAAGAGCCAGAATGCAATGCGACCAGAACGGCACGTACACGTGTATTTATTCATTTGACGTTTTAAACGTAGGCTACTGTCTTTTTCTATGTTCTTTATTTGCATAAACAATTGCATTTTGATTTTCATTCAGATTAATTTCTGTTCTGTAAAATGGAAATACTGTCTCATTGAAATATTGAGCAAGGCAATAAAAAAACATAATGACACAGAATGATGTTTATGTGTATACTATCAGCTGTTTGTAGGTGAACATTTCAGTGTGGAAATGCGTTTCCAAAGTGTTTTTTATTGATCTCATGAACACGTCATATACATAACTACATTAAAAATGTATACATACATTAATATACAAAAGACGTGCATTGGTGCAGAAGTGTCTTCTTATTGCATTGATTAAATTATACAATAACCATTTCTCTCATGAGGGGTTTTGCCGACGCATATGATGAAGTTAATATGCTCACCCGGTTCTTTATTAAACCAGTAGTGCTCATTCAAAAAGGTGCTTTCATGTTCAAATTATGTATACAAATCATTACAAAAACAGACGTCTACTTAGCGAAAATACTTGGGAAGAGATATGTATCCATGCAAAAAAGGCAAGTATTTTACACACCAATAACCTTGTTCACATCGTGCATTAAAATACATCCTGAGTGTCCCTAAAAACAGTCAAATGAAAATTAAAAAAGCAGAAGCCAAATAACACTTGTAAATGTACACACACACATAATGCCTTGATTGATTTTTATTGTTATGGTTTTGGTTGTCATTCCCATTTCTTGCAGTTTACACACCAGTGATGGATGTCCAGTTTAACCCAGTTATCTAGAAGAGTGTTTTCCAAACCTTTGGCTGGTGACCCCCTTAAAATAGAACTTGTGTATACTTGTGACCCATCACAAGCCGTTGCATATGTTTATGAGTTTTGACCAGATCAACAAAGAGCTTTTCCCCCCCAGTTTTCTTAAAATAGTTTTAGAGGCCAGAAGAAGTAAAACAATACAGTCATTCACAAGAAAATAAAGAAACATTAGATGAACATATAGTACATAATTTGTGAGATGAATGTCATTTTCTACTTTGATGTTCTTTTAATCATCTTGCAAAACCTACAAAAAATGTATCTGACGCCTTCAGTAGAAGGAAATTAAGACAAAAGGGGGGGGGGGGACACTCAAAATGTCCATTTAAAAAAAATATTTATAATTTTTTGCCCAACTAAACTCCCTTTTATATAGTTTACAGCAGCTATTCTCAACCAGTGGGCCGTGGGTGAACTCAGAGCACCACCTAGTGGGCCACGGATGTAATACTAAATGGTTAGATCAAATTTACGCTGCTTGTTATTTAAATGTCTGAATGTGGTCAACACTTCACAGTAAAACATATGTCAAATTAACACGCCTAATTTCAATGACCAGTTGCGTTTGACTGTCACCACGACACAAACACGCTTGAGGTGTTTTCCACTGTTAGCTAGCGAATGTTAACACGAGTAAAGCATGTGGTGAGAATATATATATATATATATATATATGTATATATATATATATATATATAAATATATATAAATAAACACACACACACACACATTTTGGATTCTTAATGATGGCCACGGCACAATTTAATGGATGTTAACAGCAGACAGTTTCATTGATAATGTCAACACTTGGCTGCCTCTTCCATCCTAATAACTGTGTTAAATTGAAGCCTCACGGAATGAAGTTGACGTTACGCTCTCTCTGTGCCAACAAAATTAATATAACAATCAGGTTATAAAAAACAAAACAATGAACACATTATTTAAGGCCACAAAGACACAATGTGCTGAGTCTAAAGTCCTGCCCCTTCATGGAGACAGAAAGGAACCATAACAGTTTAAAACCTGACCTTAATGTTACACCAAGAAGAAGTACGTTTTGGTACGTTTATAAAAACAAATTCCATGTGCTTCTGTGATCCTATGATGCAATCATTGCTGTTTACAGTGTATTTAACGTCTAGAGCTGCCGCAGTGAGTGGCTGGTGCCATTAGTCTCCCTGGTAAGATGGATTTATATAGCACCGCCCGAGAGCAAACATTATAGAGTACTTCTAAAATAAAGATGAATACAAAAGAGAGAAAGGAACATTATAAAAATGAAGCAAAGTTAAATCTACATAGATCCTCCAAAGTGAGTATTTGTAAGTGTTCAATATGAAATGAATAAAAAAAGACAAATATATGATTTAATCTACAATTTGTAAAATAGTTGAAGAATTTAGCCAATCCATGAGTTTATTTTGAAATGTTATTTCATCATTTATTATTATAGGTATAACAATTATTACATTAATACATATATATATTCTGAGTACGCTCACCACCCCGTCTAGCAGGCCCGATAGGGAGCATGTGCAGCTTTGTTAAGCAAAGTAAATACATGTTTACTGTGTGTCTGAGTTTTGAGCTAACCATTGTAGCATTATTATAATTGTTCTAGCTAACAGGTGCTAGTTGCTGCAATCTTCAAGCAGTTGCTGAGCTTGCTTTTAGAGCATGGGATCATGAGGGCAGCGGCAGAAATGAAAGTGTCATGAAGCAGACTTTCTGAAATAAATATTTATAATAAAGACATGGAACTATAATTATTATTATTATGTATAGAGTGCTACAGGAATTGGTTCTTAAAACTTGGAAATTAGTCAACACTTTTGTGCTTTTAGTAATTGACACAAACAAAAATTGACGTTTGATGTTTCTCAAGTGTGCCTCTGATTTCCTTCCTCGTCACTCTGGTGGTCAGTCCTTCCCAAACAAGCTCAGTCCAGCAGAGTATCAGTTGTCCATTAGGGACTGCTCGCCGTGTAAGAGGGTTAACTCTTTGCTACTGTAACATATCAGCCATAGCAACTATTTGTTTGTGAGTGTGGATCCTTAGCCCTCCCTACATCACTTAATCCCACTTTAAGGAGGAGGAACCTTGAGAAGCATTTGCAGGAGAAAGCATAAAATTATAGTTGAATGACAACTTGTCATAAAAAAAGACAAAGCAACAGTATGAGTAGTGCCCGCAGGTGTTTACTGCATGCATTAAAACAAACAAAACAATAAATGGTATTTTTCCTTTTACCCAATTATTTTTTTACAGGTTTACAACCACTGTTTTCCCGAACCCTAAAATATATTTTCTTTGAACTAAATTCAGAACAATCACAGTATATTCAGTGTGTGACTATGTAAACACGTCATGCCACAGACGAAACAGTGCTAGGCATTTACAGTTAAAGAGGTAAACCAAAGTCTTGATTTTGTTGTGTTGCCTTTGCAGTGTGTGGACCGTGTGCATCTGCCTGCCATTGGCCACATTGCATCTATTTTGAAGGGCATCGCCCTGCATCCTGTGCTTTATGCTGCCGCCCTAGACGATTGTAATTGGTTTAAAGACGTATAAAACAGATACTAGAATGCTAATGTGCAGAGCCAGACCTTTCTTTAGGGCTGTGGAAATAGGTCTGGCTATGCAAAACTATACCCTCACAGTCACTCACATTGTTGATCACATTGCAGTGCACATTTTGGGAGAGCTGGTCTCTGCGTTTGCCTTCTGCCGGATGCACTCTGGATGATTGGGAAAAACAACAAGGAGACATCATGCACCCACACATTCCAGATTCCAGGAAATAGACGAGCACAAAAAAATGTGATAAATTAGTTATAGCCACAGCTGCCACAGATGAAGGAAAAGTATTTCAGAAAACATAACAAAAAAGCCCTAGTGTGGCTCCGTATGACTACAAGAATACAAACCACAGTGCAGTTTCATATGCTTACCTGCCAAGTCTGTCCGTGAGATTTCCACCAGCCCCTCGTAAAGGCCTTTGATTGGGTTCTCCCCTGCCATCACGACTCCATGCAGCCAGATCAGCAGCATTCGGTGGCCATGCTCTTTGAAGCTTTTCATACCTAGAGGGTTCAGTTCAGAATCACAATACGTACCAATATCTTTATAAAGTCCCAGTTGGGGCGGATGAAAACCGAAAAGCCACGTGACCCAAGACCAGTATTGAGAAAGTGAGATTTAAGTAGAGCAAGCAAAACCAAAATGAATCCCCATCTAATCATTTTGAATCAAAAAGTTTAGATGGGAACATGGAAACATCCCATCTTACAGAAACCATTTAATGAAGTGTTGCAATTTTTTAAACCAACTTCGTGCCACCTCACAAATTCACTGGTTGCCCGAAGCTGGAAACGGTCTACTTGATCGTCAAACCATTTTCAAGAGGTCAGCGCAGCTCACCGGTCCACTGTTGTTCAATAGCTCGTATATGTGTGCTGCTGAAGTCCCAGTGCTGCGCCAGGATCTTCCACTCGCCGCGGCAGAGGTGCTTGGTGGCCAGGCTCCACAGGACGGACCGGAGGTGCTGTGTCTCTGGCTGGTGGTCCTGCTTGAAGCTAAGAGGTCTCCCCACCCAGGAGTCCTGCTCCCTGGCCATCTGGTCCTGACGTTATTCATACAAAGTGTGCATGTAGGTGTAAGATGAGATAAAATAGAACTTCATTAATCCCGAAGGAGATTCTTGTGTCATTCTTGAGTTTCATCAAATGATTACAACAGAACATAAGCAACCAAAAACAATAGAATAAAAATATAAACATATATGAACAATATAATAACAATTAGCAAAAAAAATTTTTTTTGCAACCGGTGAAGTGGCCCGCTACTGGTAATTTGTAAAAATGTTAGTTTTAGGCACTTTTGCATTGGCTTCACTATTAAGAATCAGAGGTTGCCGCCTAGCCCCAACTGAACGGAAAGTAGCGGTCCGTGTGCGTTCGGATCGTTTGCTTTTTAGATTAGTCGAAAAAACTAAAATACAGAAATACCATGGTTTCGTTGTTTTCTGTTTGAAAGCAAAAACTGTCTGGATCCAAAAATGAAAGTACGAGAGAACCAAACTCAAACGACGAGCCGATTTATTTTTTTGCAAATCCTTCTTTGTTTTTTTTCTTTTGAAGAGAGCAAGGCAGGCAACCCAGAGGTACAAGTCAATCAAAAATAAAAGCAAAAGCAAAAGAAAGAATCTAGGCAAGTAATATAGTTTAATCAAATAAATCTTTACCCAGGTGACCCGAAGTTTATAAGTTGCTTAGAACACTATTTAGTTATAGTTATAAACACGATTCATATTCACAATGGTCACCTACTGACATTTATTTTGACAGGAAATTAGAAACAAAAGAAGCATACGAATATTAAATAAACCCCCCCAAAAAAGGAGAAAGTATTTGTAATTTAGTGTTTTGCGTCATTCTGTTGAGCCACTGCAGGTTTCAGATGCAATGAGGATAAACTAACCTTCTCCCATTTATAGAAACGGTCTGCTTTGAGGATCATGTCGACCAGGATGACGTGGTTTCCTCTGGCCGCCACCTCCAGACACCTTTTCCCCTGCTGAGTTGAGCATAGAGTCAGTAAAACACAGAGTGTATCGGACATACGGTACTCGGTACGATGATACAACTACCAGGGAAATAAAACCTACAGTTCAATATTATAGTTTAATTATTTTCATTATCAATCTTTAAATTCTGTGTTTAAATGTTATATAATTTCATTTTTTTGAGTACATGTAACACAATGATTAGCGACAGTTAATAAACCTGAGAGCCAGCCATTTTTCAGCCAAAATTGCAAATGCTTTTTATCTCATATTAAATCCTGATTATCTCCTCATTCACAAGGCCTATTTGAAAAATTAAAAAAGCTATAATATACAGAAAACCCATGTGAAGATAGATAATACGGCCACATATGTGTTAGTGGTATATTGCTTTATGATAGTACACAGAAGAAAAGAAAATCAATTTCTGGAAGAAAGAATTTCAAAGTTAATTTGTATTATCTTTTTACATAATTTACATAAGCATATCTATGCTTGTTGGGCAGAGAAAAACCTTCATAGGAGGCCAATAAGGTGGTCCGAACACTTTTTATTTATATATAAAATAGCTCGATATTGTAGGAGTATCTGTGCGAAGTTTGTCTTTGATTGGGTGAAGTTAAGTATTTTAATAATTATTTTAGTTCAGACATTTCGAGAAGTATGAAAAAAACGATTTTATTGAAAGCACCACAGCTCGTCCTACGGTACTCGAATGCGTCTGGAAACGCAGCATTCCAACGAGGCAGACACTCAGTTTGCCGTCAAGCAGGATTATCCATATTTCTGGACAAAAAAGGACCTTCTTGTGCTTACCTTTGCGCTGCTTTGTCTCAGAGAGGAATGCTTGGTATTGGCGATTCTAAAACCGTTGAGCTTTTTGTTGTGGCTTCTTCCCAACTTTTTTAAATCAGCATTTCTTCAAAACTTGGGGGGCACTTTGAGTCACTTTGAGTCATAGTTGTGTTTTATGTTTATTGTGTTATAGTGTTATCAACATGACAAATTAACTCATATTGACTTGTGAGACCAGACTGTGCCTTTTCTTTTTTTTGGCTAGATTGTTTTTATAAGCTCTGTACCCCCAAATCCTGTAGCTGCTGAACCCCCCAAAAAACAATATTAAAGCAATTGGGGCTAATTAATAAACCCAAATATGACACAAACAATGGTGGATTGTAACTAAATGAATTAACTTAAGTACTTTATTTAAAGTAGAACATTGAGCTACTTGTACTTAACATAAATATGTCCATTTCATCCTACTATGCAACAACCGATAAGTGTATCAAGGAACCAACTTCAGTTGATCATGACTCCCAAATGTTCATTCATTTTCAGAATTTTAGATCACAGTTTGTGATTAATGGGATTCAATGGGCTATTTCTTTCCTCGATGATCTGAGTGTCTTTATTTTGGCTACACTGTTTATTAGTCTTATTATAGGAGCTGAGGTTGAACTGCCAACATGTTGCCTCCTTGTCAAAATGTATTCCATATTATTCATTAACAAAACATTTTCCATTTGCTACATATATCTACATATATATTTTTACTTCTGTAAATTATCTGAATACTTCCTCCACTATTACACGGAAAGAGAATACCAAGACTTGTGTTTCCATTAATTACAATAAAAAGTAGAGGAAGAACAAAAGCAGCAAATCATGACATGTTCTGTCCTGGGTGAGGCCGTGTGTCGTGCAGTACCTTGTCGGTCAGATTGAGGTTAACGCCAGAGATCAGCATCATCTCAGCCAGGCCCTGCCAGCCATGCTCTGCCGCGATGTGCAAAGCAGTCTGTTGTCTCTGCGAACCACATGACGGAAATGTGAAGTTATTGCACCGTTGCCGCTATGTTGTTTCTTCTGGGAACCATCGCCCGCTGTGAACTACGCATTCTTATTGCAATGAACATAGATATGTGGAGGTCCTGCGCAGCCAGCAGCTGCTTTTATGTTCATCCATGTGTTCAGCAGCTGTGGAGGTTTGTACTCACGCTGTCCGTGATGTCCAGGTCGCAGTCGGCATCTATGAGCAGCCGCAAGACCTCGGTGTGGTTGTTGAACACAGCCAAGTGGAGCGCTGTGTTGTGTTGCTGTTTTCAAACACAGAGAAAGATGCAGAAGGTTTCATCAGATGTGGGAATGATCCTGATAATAAGAGTGGCCGCATAGAGGAAGCTGTGAGAATCTTATGGTACGCTCTCTGTTAAGATAACACAAGATCATCTTTTTTTAGTCCCGCAACGGAGACATTTAAAGGATTTACAGCAGCATAGTATAAAGTGCAAACAAGATCAAAACAAGTATTTTGAATAAGAGAATATGCAATAATCCACAATAACTGAAATATTATATATACAGACAGAATAACTTTTATTGCACATTGTATTTATACTGCACAGGTTCTAAGTGTTTTATGGTTTACTGGGAGCAGAGCTGGTTGTGCAGCCTGACAGCAGCAGGAACGAAGGATGTATTGCCTTTTAAAATGTTTCCTGTTGACTTCGAACATGGTTATTTAGTTTCAAAGATCAAACTAATTGTTTTTTTGTTGTGTGTGAATTTGAGAAGCAGACCTTAACAATACACTATTTGAACCCAAATGCTCAAATTATATCCTAAATTGATACCGTGGGTTTCAAAAATAAATATTTCGGAATTTCAGCTCCCGTACAGTTTGCGAGGATATTGGCAACCAAAACTTTGACGTTTGTTTAATTTCTTCTGAACCAACTGCTTGTGTCTTCTACATCATACGGACCAAGACATGCGTCACATGGGAGCGGCCGTTACTTACATTGTCTAAAGCGTCTCTGTTGATTCCGGCCTCCAGCAGCAAACTGGCTTCCCGGTCAAAGCCATGCAGAGCTACGTAATGGAGAGCATTCATATTCTTCTGCAAACAAAGAAAGAAACAAGGATTTAATCTTGGGGGTCTTTCAGTGTGTCAAACGATTAAAAAATAAAAAATGATCTTGTGTTTATTGCAAGTGATTTATGATATTGAATGGACAAACCGTACATTAGTTTGTGCGTTGGCATTGCAGCCGGACTCCAGCAGCAGTTTGACACACTCGTAGTGACCTCCATCAGCTGCCAGGTGCAATGCTGTGAGACCATCCTGAAAGCACAGCAGTACATTGATGATAGCACAAGGATTTCATTATGCTTTTACAATATTATTTTATATTTTTAAGGGACATGGGTTAATGTCTTTACTGGAGTAGTCTCTAACCAGGAGATATTTGGATACGTCTTTTATTAAGGTAACATGTTTTCAAAAGGTGTTTAAAAGATTCTAAGCCACTGTCCCCTTTGTGTGGCCAAAGCCTCAACCACATATCAACAGATGGCTTAAACTCTGCACCGTAAAGCACCCATTGTAGTATTTTTGCATTCTTCTTGAGGCAAAACCTTTTTTATTTATTTATTTATTATTTTCTCAAAAGATCGATTTTTTACTTCCATATTATTTCTCCACCCAGAAATAAAATGTATGTATTTGATGGTGAAGAAAACCATGTTCACTATAGTAGAAAAGTACAACTGCTGCCAATTATGGACCACAGCACCTCTAATTAAGTAACACGAATTGGTCCTTGAACTATGCAGCCCAGTCCAGTCCACTCACTGCATTTCTCTCGTCGACGTCGACTCCAGTCTCCACCATCTTCTGCAGGACCTCTGTGTTCCCAGACTTGGCTGCCAGATGCACGGCCGTGTTCTCTTCCTGTAGTCCAGACATAACAGCACTTTACAGCCAATCACCGGCTCTGAGACGACTTCCTCTCCACCACGGTATATCCACCAAAACATGTTGAGAGGGCCCGTCAACACCTCGCTGGGTTCTGGTCTAACCCAGAGAGGGAGAGGTTTCTTAACACGCCGGCCTCGTCAGTGCGTCGGCTCGTGTTGAAATCGCCACATGGACCAATAAGGTCTTGCTTCTGCGAGGTGAGTTTTCATTAACATAACATGCTGAGGCCCTTGTGTTTAGCGTGCATGGAGCAATTAGAACTCACCTGCAAGAAAACGTGTCGTCTTGTTATTCTATATAGCAGTGGACCACAACCACCCGGTCCGTGGGTCCCTTGGTACCGGGCCACACAGAAAGAATGAATGAAATATATGTTGATTGATTATCAAGGTCGGAAAGATGTTTTATTTTGAAAAATGACCGGATACGTCCATCTAAGCCTCTCGACACATATTACATGTCAAGAGGTCACGTCAAGAGATCACGTGAAAAATTGAACTTAAAAGTCTGGGTTAAAATCAAGGCAGAATATCATGAGATCGCCAGAAAAGCTCTGAAAACCCTGCTTCCATTTCCAACATCCTGTCTTTGGAAAGCAGGTTTTCTGCAGTGACAGCAACCTGGACATAAAGAACACACGTCGGGTGTCCTTGTCTCTCGACACCCTGAGCAGGAACCAGCTCGTAGCAGAGAAACAAGCTCAGGGCTCAAACTAATTCGGCGTAATGGTGAGTTGTATGTATATGCCCGGTCTGTGGTGCAAAAAAGGTTGGGGACTGCTTCTATATTGAACGGTGCACTTCAGCCTCTAGTGGCCCCATGGGGAGAGTGGTCGTCCTGCGGCCACAAGGTTCATGGTTCGATTCCGGGTCTCCCCATAGTTTTCATGTCGAGCAAGACATTGAACCCCCAGTTGCTCTCCGGGCGCTTCTCAGCAGCCCATTGTTTCTAAATTGCTATGAGAGACCACATTTCATGTATGTATGTAAAAATATGTATTATAAAGAATGTAATAAAGTAAAAAAAAAAAAGAGTATTACAAACACTAAAATAAAACTATCCTGACAAAAAAACATATCCATTTCATCTTTAAAAGTTTTTAAACTATTTAGATCAGACTTTAAAAAGTTGAATTTCTTTCATGTCACTTAAAATTTGACATTATGGAACAAAGAGTTATATATTTATTTATTTTATACATTTATGGAATGTATTGTGTGGTACACACCAACCGTATGTATGTATGTATGTATGTATGTATGTATGTATGTATGTATGTATGTATGTATGTATGTATGTATGTATGCATGCATGTATGTATGTATGCATGTATGTATGCATGCATGTATGTATGCATGCATGTATATATGTATGCATGCATGTATATATGTATGCATGCATGTATATATGTATGCATGCATGTATATATGTATGCATGTATGTATATATGTATGCATGTATGTATGTATATAGTGGCCTATTTCCCTGCCCAGTGTACACAGGATTTGAGTTTAGAACACGTCCTGCTTTAATCGGTTTGGTCGTTTAAAGATGGCTTTAACAGCCTCACAAATCAAATATTGAAATTCCGTTCCACCCAACAGCTTCTTGTGTATGCTCGTTTGCTCGAGAACAATCACTGTGTGTGTGTGTGTGTGTGTGTGTGTGTGTGTGTGTGTGTCTACCTTGTCCTTCAAACCATGCGTGCAGCCCATTCCAATCAGAAACTCTACCACTTCAAATTGTCCATGTTCAGCAGCCAGGTGAAGGGCCGTCTTCCCTGACTGGTCACCAGAAAAACATGCAGCAGGTCACACACTCAGAAGATACACAATTTCCCCAACATCTGTCTGTAAATAAAAAATAGTGCCAAGCAAGGAGTCACCTTGTCAACTCTGTCGAGACAGAAGTCTTCCAGGTCCTCCATGATGAACTCTAGTACTTGGATGTGGCCTCGCTGGGCAGCACAGTGCAGCATGCTCAGACCATCCTAACACACACACACACACACACACACACACAAGATATCAGTCGGACAATATGTAATATTATATGTAATATACATGTTTTGAGTCTGTGGTGACGATGGAGCCGAGGAAACTTTACTTTGTTTTCACAGTTGAGCTTCGCCCCACACGACACCAGAATCTGCAGGACCTTTAGGTGACCGAACCAGGACGCGAGAAGCAGAGCGTTCATGCCAAACTGTGGGCAACAAAAAAAAGGAAAAGTAGAAGTGTTATGAAACAGTGAGGCTCTGACAGTATGTAAAGTAGCATTCTCCGTACTGGCCTCGGTCTGTCCTGCTGTGAGGTTTCTAACTGAGATAACTTGACCTGAATGTGTCAGCATCGTCTATTTTATGCTCCTCTCAAGCGTTGTCCTTTGAGGTCAGAATAAAAGGGAGACCATCACTTTGGTACTAAACACATGCTCTGGGTTTTCGCATGATCACCCTTTATAAAGCTGCCGTCTCACAGTTCTCTGCTACAGCGACGAGGCGCTTGCACGTAAATGACTTTCTTTCCGCCGTTTGTTCAATCAAATATTGATAATAAGACATAACGATAAATAATTTCATCTTTGCGCAAATACATTAGCGTAGTCACAAAGGTCTGTGATGCGTTTTGCATTTGATTGATGAGCCAAAAAAAAATATTCATCAATGTTTATTTTATTTAAGAAGGGACAATGTGCATCGATCCACACGAGCACTTGAGTCCATCATGTCAACGTGCAGACATAACCATTCAAGCGGATTAACTTCTGCAGGACTTGGCCAGGTTTATGGCTTCAAAAGGGCCAGTGTGTGGGATTTAATGGCATACAGCGCTGTGGTTGTAGACTGCAACCAACTGAATGCCACACAATTATTCTTAGTTTCAAGTGATCATACACAAATGAAAACATAGTTATGAATATTACATTCCACTTCTCTGAACAGATCCCCATAAGTATAACACTGCTCCTTAAAATATGTTATACAGGAGCACATAAGCAATTAACAAAAATTGTGGGCAGATTTTCATTGGAAAAAAATAGATGAGATATTACTTCTATGTTCTTCTAAAGGTTTACCTCAGGAGAGAAACGACAATAGTTTGTGACATGCTTTTAGAATCAACTTTGTCCTTGACATTTTATTTATGTAAAAGATATTTGAAAAGTGGCAGCTGATAGTGCAGCAAATGTAAGATCATTATTATGTTACATCACTAGTCAGTGAGTGAGTCCAGCGGGGTCTCCTTGCATGAAGCGTATACGTACTGTGTCCCTCTCATCAACGTCGGTGTCGTGGTCCAGCAGGAGACGGAGAGCCTGTTCGTGCCCGGCTCCCGCTGCCCAGTGCAGCGCTTTGCGGTCGATCTGCACAGAGACGGGTAAGCAGAGAGAGAGAGAGAGAGAGAGAGAGAGAGAGAGAGAGAGAGAGAGAGAGAGACGTGACTGGGTGATACTCACGATGCATGCACGACTGAATCGGGCTCTCAAGCGCTGACCAATCAAAATAATGAAGTGGAATTCCTCTGATCACCCGAGCCCATCAGTGGTTAACGGCACCGGATCAATAACGCCTCAGCTGACATCTTGGCTCATCACTCAGTCCCAGGAAGCGTCCCAATGAATGTGCATGCACGACACCAGGGACCTGGAACTGGCTTATCTACATGTGCCGTTGGGTTGTGTTATGTGCTTTATCTGCTGTGAAAAGAGGCATCACCTGATATCTCTATGAAACTAAATAGACTGCAGTTCACTATAGAGCATCCTGAGTTTGTAACACACATGGTGGTCAGACACCCTCGTACTTTCATTGGCATGCCTCACTTCCATTTTCTTTGAAAGTGTCTGTGTCGCCTTGATTCCCGCCATCGGTTTCACCTCTGCTTTTCTTCAGAATCAGAAAACACTTTCATTGCCAGGACGTTACACATACGAGGAATCTGGCTTGGTGATGGGTGCATGACAATAAAGCAATCATGCAACAGTAAAAGACATCATTCAAAAATAGAAAATGTACAATGAAATATGATAAACGAACAAACAAATTGAGAGTATGTTTAAAACAAGTACGTTATTAAAGTGAGTTGTCCAAAGGCGTGTTACTGTAATAATTGTCCAGGGATGTAGGTAACAGAGTCGGTGACAGGATGCAGACTGTGAATCTTTTCAGGAAAGCCAACAACTGGCTTACTTTATTTTTGGACTTGGCGTCCACACCCTTCTTGATCAGCTCCTGCATCCTGTCCAGGTCGTTCCTCTTCGCAGCGTCATGGAACTCCTTTTCTGAGCAAAGCACTGCCAGGGATCACAGACAAGGAGGGTTACCAAGTGTGGTCTACAGGCTGGCAAAAAGCAGCAAAAAAAAATTTGATTTGCACTGTATTCACTGTCTAAGACTCATGTTATTCACCCTGTACATTATTGGAGGTGGTAGTGTGATGAAGCACTGCACATGTGGGTGTATTACACTTAATTGGCAGATAAATACAGACAATATTAGTACAGATGTGTGAAAACCACAGAATGCTGGGAATTCTCTGGCACAGCCTCTTGATAATAAGACATAATATCAGGCTGTGAAACATCCCGTATGTGATGTATTCAACGAGGTTTCACGGGATTCATGAACGTGCAGTCGGGCGCTCGCCTTTCACGCGGAGAGAGAGAGAGAGAGAGAGAGAGAGAGAGAGAGAGAGAGAGAGAGAGAGAGAGAGAGAAGGCACTTTTAAGAAGAAGAAAAAGAGGTCACTCGTGACAATAATAACCCCCAATTCTTGGAGCAAAGTGGCACACTTTGGGAAGGTAATAGAAACAGTGTGAGGTGTTTAAAACGGCACGTGCTGTTTAAAACGGCCGTCCTGCTTAAGAAAATGGATTTTCACATCGTGTAAAACAGCCAAACAGAGCCAGTGTGGTGGATACAAAGTATCCCGCATTCACGCGCTGCTGACAGGTTCCTACTCACAGACATCGTCCTCCGACACCAGGCCGTCCTCCATCTTTGCGGGTTTTAACTCTTTGCCCTCAGCTCTCTCTCATTGTAGTGCCATTAGTATATTTTTTTTTTCAGGAGATGAAAAGAAGGTTGGACGATATGCTTTACAGTCATATTTCTGTCAAGCCGCGCCGGAAGACTGTGAAAGTACAACTTCCGGTGACGACTTTCAAAATAGAATTAATTTCTTTTATAGTCAATGTTGATCCGGTGCTGTCCTAAATATTAATATTCGGTGTAGATATTACAAAGGATGTAAAGCACAGAAAAGCCGCGAACACCAGCAAACATGTTGCTTAGAAAACGACTGTTTGAACAAAACAAACCTATTATTCCGATTGGTTGGGACTTTTCTGCCAATTTTTCAGCTAAAGTATTGTTTCAATGAAAAAACATTTAAGTGGGCAGACAAGATTTGAAAACAAGGTTTGAAAACAGATATTTCTGAAGGGAAACCAATAGACTAATAGGCCACAAAGTAAATCAGAATAGATGTAACAATTTCTTAGAGGTACAACTGCATTGAAGACACAAAACATAAACAGATAGTTTCCCTTTGTTTATTTGGGCAATAGCAAATTGTATCAAAAGAGTACAATATTTAAGGTTAGAACATATTATGCCATACTCTAAAAGGCCGTACATATTTGAAATAGTCTTAAACACTACCATCACATCTTTTCAATAACAAATAATTGCACACAAATAGGGGGAATTCTCATTTATGATTTAAATGAATGTGAAAATATACTATAACAGGGGTTAGTGGGAGCCAAAAGGGCTGCTACAAGCTCTTTGTTGGGTATTATGTGCAATATCAGTATGAAAATATTATCATTAATAACAGAACTAGAATCAGTTTGGATTACCAGTACTTCATTTTGCTTTAATCACATGATTAGTCTGATAAATATTAATTTCAGAGAACTCCTGAGCTAGACATCTTTCCTCATCAACAATGAACAGCACATGCTGTCGTAAAAGCATTAAGTATGTACAATATGAATCCCTCATAAACTGCCAGCATAAACACAGTATCTGAAAATAGGAGAAAAAGCCTATTTAATCCACAAAGAAGAGTAAATTATTAAAACAATTGTGTAATTTGGTATTAACACTTTAGTACTTTTTTTGTTGCACATTCACAATGTATTGACAGTGCTGCTTTGTCATTATATTATTAATTCTCTAATTAACTTTCAAGTACTTGTCCTCGAAAATGTCAGATGTTTCACATTAAAAACAAAACATTATATGTACACAGTAGAGCGTCAAGCAGAGAAAGTCAAAGTTGAAATAATTGCACTTAATTATGAGCAAACAGTTGCATGTGCAGCATAAGAATAAAAAACGAGTCATGCTTCTCAAGTTTCAGTCAATAGCCTGCTGCAAGAATGAGTCCTAATCCCCACATGTTGTCTCCGTTTAAAGCTGGAGTCCGGAACGTTTGTCTCCTCCCTCTGGTATCGAGTGAAATTACACACTGTTGACGCTGCTTATGACTTAAGCTGGCGAGATCTCCGCATCTCTCCCGCCCCCAGGAGTGTTTGTCCTCTATGTTGAGTGCTGTTTTTTACTTTAATGTCGAGATCAGTTGAAAAACGCCTTTTTTTAAACGATATATTCAAAACAATTAAGAGAAAATCAATTTCCTCATATTTTTATATCAAAATCCACTCAGCTTTTCCTCATGTGAAACAAAAGTTGATTGTGCTTACGTAAGCCAGTGCCAACCTTGAATGGCACGGATTTTGCATGTGGAGAAATCCAAAGCTTGAGAAGGCTTGCTATGCCTATTAAAGGTTGCTAAGCTAAGACTGGACAGTCACTGTGCAGGAGAGGGGTTAAGCGAACTGTGACTGACATTCACCAGCTCTTCCTTTTGCTCGAGTTGTTTGCAATTTTCAGTTTATTGACTTCTTTCAGGACATGGTCGGCTTTCTTCAGCTTCTCCATGGCTTTGGCCAGCAGATCCTCTGTCTTGCCCTCCCCGTCTCCCCCCTGCGACTGGGACACTCTGCTCTGGAGCTCCCTCGTCTTCTCCATCTCCAGCGCCACTTCGGTCTCGAGTTTCATGACGTCACCACCAGGGGGCCCGTCACCACCAGCTACAGCTCTGGTAAGCTGTCCCGCCTCAACACAGACTGAAGAGTCAGACAGCAGATCTCCAATGGAGGCTGACCTGGCCTTGGTTGAAGGTTTGAGAGGCAGAGTGGGCCCTGAGCGACGACATGGGAAGACCTTTGGTCTGACCTGAGGCTTGGGCGGGCCCTTTGTCGACCTTGAACTAACGGGGATCTGAATGTTGCCCTCACTGGCGTCAAACACATCCAGACCGCCGTGGCTTCCTCTCAACGCAGCCGTGGACGCCACCAGAGTGTCTTCGCTCCCGGAGCCCTCGCTGTCATCGTCTGAGTGCTGACCACTATCTACAGATTTCTCCTCCGTCTTCTTTTTCTTCTCCCCGGGCAAGGGACAGAGCAGCGGACTCAGGCTGAGGCTGTCGCTGACCGGGTCGTTCAAAGAGACGAGTACCGAGGGGACTTCCCTCTTGGGTAGTTCCTCTTTTGCTCGAGGAGAACTGGCTGAGGTATCTGAGCCGATTGGCAGCAACGCAGTAGGGTCCTGTCCCTCATTAATCTGCATTATAGTTGCATTATCGCCTGTGTGTTGTGTGTCGGGCTGAACGGGTTTCTCAAGCTTTTTCTTGTGGAGCAGCAGAGGACTGGGGCTCTTCCAGATGGTCTCTGTGGGTATTTGTGGCTCATTGTCGGATACTTGGCTTTCGTCACTGCCCATGGTCTCCTCTGATTCCTCTTCAGAAACCTGTCCTTCTGCGGCGAGACTCTCAGGTTCATCATCTCCGACACGAGGTGGAGCTTCTTTAGATATCAACTGGTCTGCTTCATCTGTTTCTGCCGCCTCTTCCTTATCGCCTTCTTCCTTCTCCTTATTCTCGTCAGCTGTGCCTCGAATCTCTTGGTCTTGGTCCACAGCAGGATTGGCGGGTTTCTTCTCTTTAGATGGAGGGGTTGGAGGGTGGGAATTTGGACTGGACTGTATGGCCTCTGCAAGGTTGCTTAAGGAGTCGCTAGAGCTGGGTTTGTTGTGAGGGCATGGCGGTGGACAAGTCTTTTTCCTGGCATCGGGACTCTTTTCAGACACCTTCTCAGCTTGGACCTCTTCTGTGGCGTCCTCAACATGTGAAGCACACGGCTTGGCTTCTTTAGATGGCGGCATTGGCGGCTTAAGGACCTTAAAAACATTAAATATTATTTTAGAGACCATTCTACGCAAACCGAAAGACAGATTTTTCTTCATGGAATCATATGGGTTATATAGCACTATACAGACCTTTTTGCCATCATCCTTGTCAGGTTCATCCTCAGGTGTTGACAAAGATTTTGCCTCTTTGATAGGGGGCATGGGAGGTTTGATGACCTTTCTCTGGGGACTGACCACTGGCTCAGTCTGAGCCTCCTCCTCAGCAGACTGTTTCTCTGCAGATTCACTGGCAGTGGACGGAGGAGTTGGGGCTCTGATTGCCTCTTTGAGGGTTTTAGTGCCATCAACACTGGCATGATGGGTCCCATTAGGCATTACGGCATTCTCAAGATTGAGATCCAAACGCAGGATACCATCAGATGACACATCAGCTACCTAGAGGCAAAAACAAAGATATCAGAGACATTTAATTAAATTCAAAGCCAATATACCATACATTTTCAAATAAAAGCTGTATGAAAAACACTAGTGCTGGTTGCTAATAAAAGCAAAGGTGAATAAATGGCCAGGGAGTCCTCTCATACTCACTAGTCTGCTGCTTTGACTTTCTCTTTTTAACCGGAATACTGTTTTCATTCACAAATTCACCTCTATGTCTTTTTTTTAATGTTAAGCTGCTGTCAATGAAACTCCGAGATCACAGATATTTCATGATTATAATGCTAAAAAATCAGTACAAGTGATTTAATTAGTGATTAACAACAATATTTTAGTAATAATAATAGTTAATAATAATAAACAATGGGAATAATGTGTATTGTCAATAATTGATCTAGACAACTGGTAAACAGGTGTTGAGTTTTAATAAATATAGTATTTTAAATAAACTTCAACAATCACTGTAATTCATATTAGGGTTAAAGGAGTCTTGAGCTTTGAAATTTGGAACCCAAAAGATTATGCTTCATGTGAGCTATGGAAATATCAACAGGAATTATTTAGTTTTGATGACGCTCTTATCCAGAGCTACTTACACACATTCACACCTACTGAGTGTGTGAACCAACAATAAACCCAACCATGAAGAAGAACCTCAACACAGAGTTGAAATTCAAATCTAGACTCAATCACTGTAGCGCCAGAGCTAACCACAAAGTGCCAACACACACAAACATGCACTCACACACACACACACACACAAACCTCTTTCATGTGTATCCTGGTCGGTGGCCGCCGGTTCCGGTTCCCTTTGGGCCTCGTTCGAGTAACATGCTCTAAGTTAATGCTTTCATCAACCAGCACCTGTGAAAACATTACGCTTATTGATTTGCTTTTCCACTGAGCCTTAGTTGAATCCTCAGTGAGGATGTGATTGGCTGACATTATTAAGAGATGCTTACCTCATCGAAGACTTTGTTCTTTGCTCGATTGATGCCATCAATCAGCGCTTTAATCCAGGCCTCCTTCTCCTCTGCCGTCTGAGCTTGGAACTTCACATCATGGACCTGTCAGTCACATAAAGCGGTGACATGACTCGTGTTAGCTACACAGAATCGTCATTCCAAAATAAGGTTGATGATCAAAGGTAAAACTAACGCTGGTTGTGAGACACACCGCTGCTGCTTTAAGAAACACACTGCCCGGACAAAAAAGAAAGTCGCCACCAAAAGAAAAGGTCACACACTCTAATACAGTATTTGGTGAGGTTTTTGGTCAGGTCTAGGTTCAGCAACAGTATGTGCTCAAAGAATGAGGTCAGCTGACTACCTGAATATACTGAATGACCAGGTTATTCCATCAATGGATTTTTTCTCCCCTGATGGCACGGGCATATACCAAGATGACAATGCCAGGATTCATCAGGCTCAAATTGTGAAAGAGTGGTTCAGGGAGCATGAGACCTCATTTTCACACATGGATTGGCCACCACGGAGTCCAGACCTGAACCCCATTGAGAATCTTTGGGATGTGCTGGAGAAGGCTTTGCGCAGCGGTCAGACTCTACCATCATCAATACCAGATCTTGGTGAGAAATTAATGCAACACTGGATGGAAATAAATCTTGTGACATTGCAGAAGCTTATCGAAACAATGCCACAGCGAATGCGTGCCGTAATCAAAGCTAAAGGCGGTCCAACGAAATATTAGAGTGTGTGACGTTTTTCTTTGGTGGCGACTTTTTTTTTGGGCCGGGCAGTGTATGTTTGGCACCATTCAGCCAGTTAGAGCCAGGGTTGAGGAGGGTTACCCCGGAGAAACCAAGTGGCAGCCAAGTAGCTGTTCACATCCCGGTCAGGCTCTCTCACTTCATTCACGCTGAACGACCCCAATAGACTACAAACAGCAGACGAATTTGGGAACTGAGTTTAAACAATACTGCAGGGTGTTTTTGTAAAATGTGTAAAATGTATTTCAACTAGCAGAAAATCTTTTGTAACAACATTTCCCTTTTTTTTAACTTCCCTATATTCAGACAACACAACTGGTTTAGTCCCAGCTATAATACGGCTGGAAAGAAAACAAGAAATAGTATCTCCATTGCACGGGTCAAAGACTCCACAGGTTATCTTTCATTTCTGGTCTATATCAGGTTTATTGGAATCTTCATTTTTATCATCACATAACACTTAAATAATTCTACTACTTAGCAAAAACAACAACATTAAAGGTTGTAGAGCCACAGACAGAAATGAGTTGTGTCAAAGAGAGTAAGAGTAAATTCAGCAGTATGGCTCTGTTCACACTGAGTCACTGCGTATGGACTGGGGGAGGGGGATGGGGGAGGGGGGGGGGGAAGTGACACACATGCACAAGAGAGCCATACTGTGTGTTCGTGAAGTAAATGTAAACCTCTCTCTCTCTCACACACACACGCACACACACACTTCGCGCAGCTTTGTTATGAGACAAAGTCATCAGCGTGGCAGGCAAAAACAATCACTCATTTAGCCCGTGGTAGGTGTAAAATATCAACTGATTCATGGCTGATTACAACATATCTATATCAAAAAATTTCATTTTTAGCTGTTGAAATTCTTAATGATAAACCTGGCCAACATTTACTTCATATCATTAAGGATGTCTATTTTATGATTCTCTGTTCAAAGAAAATCTGAGTTTTCTGAAAGAATTCGAAGTCTTTTCTGGGTGAAGTATTCCTTTTTATATGTTTTATCTCTTACCATGGCATTTACACCAAATTATATTCTCACCCTAAGCATCTCCCGGCTCACCTTGTTTCCAGGCTTGGCTGATCGAATCAGTATCAGTCTGTGCTTCTTCATGAAGGGGCTCTTTAATTCGTGACATTTATCATAGTTTTCCAGGTCCAGCCTCTCTAAGCAGTTCTGCAGGTTCTGCAACACAAGATGATGGACAATGACAGGACGAAGAGGACTGTTGTGTCTTTGTCATGCACAGTTATGTGACTGGGAGCTTTCAGTGATTTAATGACAGCAGGGTAGAGTTTCAACAGGTACATGATTCAGTTCAGAAATATTGGTGCGTGTTGGTGAAAAGAACTTGCAGCAGAAATGGTAGCGTACCTCATTTTCATACACAACAATCTCTGTCTTCTCCACATGGACGAAGCGGTCCTTGTAGCTTGCCAACAGCCTGCCGGGGGCCTTCTTCACCCAGCCAGCCTTACCCAGGAACTTTGGCTCTTTACTCTGGGCTGGGTCCTCTTTTGCACCCTGCAATGATAAGAGGAAGGAAATCACACTCAGAGCACACGGCACAGACTGCAGACTCTCCGACATTATCACTTTCCATTTGTCCTTTTTACTGATGGCATTTCACAGAATACCTGTACTAGTAAAGTATTTTATTCAATATCAAGGACATAAATAGATATACCTATGAAATAAATAAAACATAATATAAAGTTAATATAGCTGGGACATAAATCCAGAAATAAATAGATTAGCCATTGAATATATAAATACATGTAATATAAATATGTAAATGAGTCAACTTTGTTTAATAAGAAAATACAAAGTTACATTTAATTTAACATTTATTAAGGGTAATCTTTCCCCCTAATGCCACATTTATTTATCTATTTTATTAAAGAGAATGGGAAACGTGGTTAGATTTAGACGACAAGCTATCAGGTTGGACCAGCCCGCTGAGAATTTCAGATACAGCCGCTAACTGAAGGTCCGACTGGCTGGACCAGACCTGTTTCAGAGCTTCAGGGCAAACATTTTCTTTTGGGCCCCACATTGACCCACCAAAGTGTATTTGGGAATATACATCACCTGAGCACAATATTACATTACATTACATTACATTTCATTTAGCTGACGCTTTTATCCAAAGCGACTTACATGCTATACAGTAGACCGTAGACACAGCAACGGTGAGCAATGAGGGTTAAGTGTCTTGCTCAAGGACACAACGACGCAGACTGCCGGAGCCGGGGATCGAACCACCGACCTTCTGATTGAAAGACCAACTTGCTAACCACTGAGCCACAGTCGCCCCCAATATTAACTCAAATTGCCTACTAAAGCTGCTGATTTTGTTCATCCCGCCATGAGTCTTCCATGGAAAACAATGGATGTTGTACGACAACGGTGTGTTTTCACTTTCTGCTGACAGCAGTATATGTATGACACACTACTCTAAATTACTCACCAGCTTATAATATAGTATGGCTTCTTCCTGTTTGGAGACTCATGTGTTTGATGTGATTTCCGTAAAAGAATCAGCTAAATATATCAATATATATATATATATAGAGAGAGAGAGAGAGAAAACAATTAGAAATATAATTAATATCAAATAACATAATATCCCACTCCCAGGGCTAAGACATGGTGGTGTTCTTCTAAGTCTTATGGTGTGAACACACCATAAAAGGAAATGTGGCTGTGCGATCACTTTAAGTTCAGATCGAAGTTGTGTTGCCGTGTAAGAAACCCCCAAGTTCTGCTTACAATGTGGTGTCATTGCAAAACTAGTTAGACATTAGAGAACTTGCTCTGAGGCCTGTCACGAGCAGCAGCTCTCACTTCATATCAGACTTTTTCATTTATGCCCTCTTCTTATGAAAAGCACGCAGCGCCTCGGACACACCTCGCCTCTTTGGACAGTGTCCACTTCGTGCTTTGCTCCGATCATTAGCTTCCCCCGTGCTGTGTCTCATCGCTATTGGCCCATGGATGGGGAGCAAGCGATGACAGTGTCACATCTGTTTACAAAGCAGCCAGTAAAAGGCAGTAGCAGGTTGTTAAAAAATGAAGAGCATGGCAGCAGCAGATGCAACACAAAACACACTCACAAGGTTATGAAACTGTATTTAGATGATAAGGGTTCTGAAACCCTTTACATTCATAACGAAAGCGGCACAGAGTGTGGCTGTATTCAACCAGTGGATGCTGCATACTTACAAAACAATGGCAATGTGTTTTGGGTACGAAGTAAGGTGCAAAAAACACCTTATAATATACCTTAAAAATAAAGCCACAATGTGGCTTAAATTGAACTGGGTGGCTAAATTGAACTGGGAATATTATCAACGTTATATTTTGTAACTGCTGGTGAATCCAAGCAGACTGCACTGTGGCTGCCAACCTCCTTGACATATGGACTTGTGTCTACATATGGACTTGTGTTTACATATGGACTTGTGTTTACATATGGACTTGTGTTTACATATGGACTTGTGTTTACATATGGACTTGTGTTTACATATGGACTTGTGTCTACATATGGACTTGTGTTTACATATGGACTTGTGTTTACATATGGACTTGTGTTTACATATGGACTTGTGTCTACATATGGACTTGTGTTTACATATGGACTTGTGTTTACATATGGACTTGTGTCTACATATGGACTTGTGTTTACATATGGACTTGTGTCTACATATGGACTTGTGTCTACATATGGACTTGTGTTTACATATGGACTTGTGTCTACATATGGACTTGTGTTTACATATGGACTTGTGTTTACATATGGACTTGTGTTTACATATGGACTTGTGTCTACATATGGACTTGTGTCTACATATGGACTTGTGTCTACATATGGACTTGTGTTTACATATGGACTTGTGTCTACATATGGACTTGTGTCTACATATGGACTTGTGTTTACATATGGACTTGTGTCTACATATGGACTTGTGTTTACATATGGACTTGTGTCTACATATGGACTTGTGTTTACATATGGACTTGTGTTTACATATGGACTTGTGTTTACATATGGACTTGTGTCTACATATGGACTTGTGTCTACATATGGACTTGTGTCTACATATGGACTTGTGTTTACATATGGACTTGTGTCTACATATGGACTTGTGTCTACATATGGACTTGTGTCTACATATGGACTTGTGTCTACATATGGACTTGTGTTTACATATGGACTTGTGTCTACATATGGACTTGTGTCTACATATGGACTTGTGTTTACATATGGACTTGTGTTTACATATGGACTTGTGTTTACATATGGACTTGTGTTTACATATGGACTTGTGTCTACATATGGACTTGTGTCTACATATGGACTTGTGTCTACATATGGACTTGTGTTTACATATGGACTTGTGTCTACATATGGACTTGTGTCTACATATGGACTTGTGTCTACATATGGACTTGTGTCTACATATGGACTTGTGTTTACATATGGACTTGTGTTTACATATGGACTTGTGTTTACATATGGACTTGTGTCTACATATGGACTTGTGTCTACATATGGACTTGTGTTTACATATGGACTTGTGTCTACATATGGACTTGTGTTTACATATGGACTTGTGTTTACATATGGACTTGTGTTTACATATGGACTTGTGTCTACATATGGACTTGTGTCTACATATGGACTTGTGTCTACATATGGACTTGTGTTTACATATGGACTTGTGTCTACATATGGACTTGTGTTTACATATGGACTTGTGTTTACATATGGACTTGTGTTTACATATGGACTTGTGTTTACATATGGACTTGTGTTTACATATGGACTTGTGTCTACACATGGACTTGTGTCTACATATGGACTTGTGTCTACATATGGACTTGTGTTTACATATGGACTTGTGTCTACATATGGACTTGTGTCTACATATGGACTTGTGTCTACATATGGACTTGTGTCTACATATGGACTTGTGTCTACATATGGACTTGTGTTTACATATGGACTTGTGTTTACATATGGACTTGTGTCTACATATGGACTTGTGTTTACATATGGACTTGTGTTTACATATGGACTTGTGTCTACATATGGACTTGTGTCTACATATGGACTTGTGTTTACATATGGACTTGTGTCTACATATGGACTTGTGTCTACATATGGACTCGTGGAGCATGCGCCGAGTCAACACAGATTTTTTCATGCAGGTGTCTGCGTAAATTCATGTGTCTCAACATGGTAAACGGCAGTGAGGCTGCAGAAAAGAAAAGGAACGCCAGGCATGAAGCTAAGACTGAGAGCCAGAAGGGCCCAAAAAGTGAATAAAAAAGAAAAAAAAACACTTATAGAGCGATAGAGTGCGATGAGGAAACACTTTGCCGCGTAAAGACGACAATTCGGTCTTGCTGTGAAGTCCAGAAAGGGACACAGGGTGGCTTTGGCCTGCCTCTGATGCGGGTGAACATGGTGACAAAAAAACACCGGGGCTAAGTGGAACACTTCAGCATTGCACTGATCAAACCCTTCGCATCAGAGGAGCAGCAGGGAGGGTTTCCATTACTCAGGCCTCAGCTGACTATTATAGCTCCGCACTGCAATATAACACATAGTTGGTTCAGGGTCTCCAGTTTTGGACTAACACAGGAAGTCTGTTCTGCTCTGAAACACAAGACTAACCAAGACTTTGACCTAAAAAAAAACTGCCCACACACGTTTGTGTGATCTATTATCCGCCTTATCTGCGCATCGTTCAACACCAACACGGCAACTGTCATCTTGCATTGTGCAGATTAAAAATAATACGCATAAGTTATGAAGTTACAACACGCTAAAGCTAAGGTACGAGCTGGGTCTCAAAAGAGGAAGAGAGAGCAGGGTTTTTCGTGGAAGAGACACACCTCAGCAGACATGTGTTTCAGATGAAATATTAGGTCAGGGAGCATCTGGCACTCATTGATTTTCACGCTGACCTGCCCAGCATGAAGTCACCACAAGCCTCACTGGAGCTCACACTTTACCCCGCTAACTCCTGACAACTCGGGCTTGTGGAGAAGACAGTGGGGCTGGACGAATACATTGCTATGCTGGTATGATTAACCCCTTATTAGGCTTGAATGAAACACAACTGGCCAATTGGTGAGGTCACCACTTCTGCCCTGACAAAAGCTGCACAAAGAGACAGGCTGTAACAGCTAAAAAGAAAGAAAGAAGAGAAATCAAGTTCTGATCAGAATTTGTGACTTGAAATTGGTCAGATTAAATAAAGGCCCGACTCCACTGTGAGGATACACTTCCTGCTGCCAGTGTTGTCCCAGCCAAATGTATTGAAATAAATGACGAGTGTTTCCATGTGTAACTGCTGGGTTAATTCATACTTCCACACCCTTCAATAAGAAGGTACCCGTTGCTGAGTGTTTCATTGGGATTGAATCGCTGTGCACAAAGTGTGCATTCTTACATGTTTCATATCGGACCTCCTGCTCACTAGATGTGTAGAGCTGCGACAATATGGCCTCTGTTCTAGATATCACACCACAGACCACATGTGGTTCAGAAAGCTCTGATGTGTTTGCTGACACTACGACAAACACACCGACTGAAATAAAAGTTCTGTTCTTTATTGTACTGTCACATGGCATACTGTCAGTATGGAAATTATTATAAATACATTAAAAAGGCACCCCTGTGCTTCCTTTCGCTTCAAAAGGCCACTGAATGAACTTTCTACTGATATTTCTTTTTTAATCCAAAATGGTTCTGGATTTACTCACTTATACTAACCAGACTACAACCCTTGGGCTGAACTTGAAGTAAATAAAAAGGGCAATGTGTTACACATTATAGGCCCAATCAGTAAGATGAACTGATGGTGGTGTGTGAATGTTTTCACAGATTGATGACAGGGAGGGAGGATATCTATTTTTATAATGCAGTCAAGGCCGAGTGTGAACATTTATTGCACTTGCAGCACCCACGTTCTTCTTATCACAATGTAGTCTCACAACATTACCTCTGAACACTAATGGATTATTATTTTGACTATTGATTAATCTCTCATTCTTTTTCCCTCTGATAAATGGAGCACAGCGGCAGTTCACTCTCAGTTAAACCAAACAATCATATGCATTGTGATCAAACTTTAAAGAACTGTTCTCCATCAGTAGTCATTTCAGTAGCAAATCCACACATTGCAGACGCCATATTTGGATGTATTGTATTTATCCTTTTGTTCATTTAACTAAGGTTTCATGTGTGAGTTTTTTAAGTTCTCCCAACAGAATTCTTGGACAGCTCCCTCAAACAACGGAGCCTAATCTGCCAAATGTAACTGTATTTATAACCATTTTCCAAAAACGACAAGTGTCTCTGACTGAGGTCATCCACACAGAAGCTCCACGGTGTAATGTTCTCAATCACAGCTATACCGAATCTTAAAACATTTTGTCGTTGCATTCGGGACCAAAGAAACAGGCAATAGTGACAACCTCACTTTGGGCTCTACGACGGAGTGATGGGTGTCGCTCCACGACTTCTTCACATTTTAAAGATGATTTATTAATCTATTAATCAAGAAACAAACCGACGCATTGTTCAATAGTGACAACACTTGTCAGTTGAAACAATTATGATGTTTTTCTCAACAGCAAAATCTTTAACATCTGCTCTTTGGTGCACATCATTTTGAGCTCAGTGATAAACATTGTTTATGTGGAGAGAAGAGCAGGACTTTTATTTCCAGAACAATGAAATCAGTCTTCCCCCTTTGCAACTTTGTATAAATGTAGGACACAGAAGGACAGAGACTAGAGATCAATCTCTAGTTTCAAGTCTTCTTCAATAAGATAAGATAAGATAAGATAATCCTTTATTAGTCCCGCAGTGGGGAAATTACAGGATTACAGCAGCATTGCTCAGTACGTAAAAGATAAAAAATCAAGTAATATAAATAAACAGTAATAAACATAATAAAACAATACAGCATGATGTTCATTTAGTAAATTATGGTCCATTTAGAGTCAAATAGATCATAAAGCAGGGTATGCTATAGGGCGTGCTTTCTGTGATTGACAGGTCACTGCCTCTACCAGAGCCATAACCCCTTGTGCAATGAGGGAAAGCAATGTCTTCCAAAAGAACAATTCCCTCATCTTTCCATCTTTTAAGGACTTTTTTTTTTGTCAATTTGACCACACACACATGCATTCACTATTGAGGACTTTCTCTTTTCATAAAGGCACTTTCCCAGAAATTGTCAGCAGCGCCCCAGTGAAACGATGCGTGCGCACACACACACGCACGCACACACATACACATCCATTGTGGAGCAGACGCCTGGATAGCAGGACGATGATGAGAGAGGGTTAATTGTTTTCTGCCTGACACATAATGAGGCAGTCTGTTTCCTCTTTGCTGAATGGGTCGGACAGACACGTCACACCATGCACTCTAGGTCAGTGGGATGGCGATAAATAGATGACTCATGGAGCTGAGACAAACGATCATCATGGAAGGGTCACAGCAGTGTTAGGGGAGTGAAAGATAAAGAAGATAAGGAAGAATGTGAAGTAGAGAAGAGGAAAACGGGAAATGACAAATACAAAATCTAAAGAAACAGAGAAAGAGCCAAACAGCTGTCAGTGGGGAAGCCGGCCAAGTAGTGGGTGTTGTTCGTACTGACAATCTTTCCAGTCATAAACTCCAAGAACCTTCAGTTCAGCTTTAGATATTAGAGTACAATATCCAAACAACAATGTAGAAAAATATAAACTATATTGTTTTTTTACAAGAGGTTTAAAACGTTATTTTGGACACCTTTATAACACGGCTTGGTACACTTTAGACTGGAGCACGTCATAGGTCTGTATAACCTGCAAACACGGAAACAGCCTTCTTTCGTTATCAATTTCAGACCTGTCATTCTTGAACACTACTGTTAGAAAATAATGATTTTTAGTGCTCCTAGTGAGAGTTTACATTGGAGGGTCAAGACAAATAAATAACTCTGTATGGATTATCAAATATTGAATGGATGACACTGTATGTACTACACAAATGTATTAATTAGAATTATGAAATGTATTGAGTGATTGTGGAAGGAATCCTGAAAACATCAGGAGCCCACAAACAGTTACGCAGCCTGAAGATTGGAGCAGATAGATAAGGAGGACGTGCTCAAGAATGTTCCTGAGTGGGGGTTGATTGAAGTCCTGAGTACTGTTGTTTAAGCGAGAGGGGGTTTGGGTTGACCAACACCTAAAAGGACGAGGTCTTGTCCAATCAATGGACTGGAAGAGAGGCTAGCCAGAGGAAGGGGGGCTGACCCCAAACCTGGCAAAGCTGAGACATTGTGAGAACATCAGCAGATCTCTGGGTGCCTTCTGCCTGGCAGGTATGTATGGATCTGCTGCCCGGTGGGGGGGGGGGGGGGGGGGGCACTGGATCTCTGTCTCATGGGATTTCTCTCTCCCATGGGATATATTTGTATATATTGTGTAGTTATTAGTGTGATTCATTTTGAAATGATGTTCATCATCTTTTTATTAAATCAATTTTTATTATAACTTTCTGCATCTGGGACTTCTCTTCACACAACCGCCCAAAGATTTTTGAACTTAACACTACCTGACTACAAACTACCTGTGTGCCCTCTCACAATCATTGCACCAATTTAAATTCCTCAGCTGGAACACAAATTTCTTCCCTTTTTACTTTTTTAGTTTTTTTTAGTTTAGTTTTACCAATTTTGACAAAAGATGTTCGCAAAAACGCATTTTAATGTCAGTGTAATGTCACGATACATCGAGCCTCAGGCTCCCTTCAGCAGTGTTGAATGCTGACAGAACTTACATGTTCTACTGGATCCTTTTCAGGCAGCTTAAGTCCTATTAGACCTCGCCCATCTGCACTTTGGGAATCCCCAGCCACACTGTACGTCATATTCTCACATCACAAAATGTCCATAGATTGAGTCGGCGAAGGTTTTAAGTAAATTAATAAATATTGTTTTCAAACATCACAAATATTGTCATATAACGCACTAACGTTTTTCATAATGCCATTCTTGTGTGTGCAAAGTAACTGTAAGTAACTTTTCTTTCTTACGAAGCTATTCCGCTTCTGATTTTAATGTAACTTAAAAGGAATTCCCGCATTTCAGATCGCTGATGTCTTACATTACAATGTTATAATGATGTTCACATTTTATTTAAGAAATGTCAGCAAGTGTTCATGTGATCTGAGGGCTGGCATGTGATGTTGGTTGAAAAGGAACCTGCGTCCCACCACCACCTGCTGCCCAATAATCTACTTCAATT
This sequence comes from Cottus gobio, assembly GCA_023566465.1. Classification (NCBI taxonomy): domain Eukaryota; kingdom Metazoa; phylum Chordata; class Actinopteri; order Perciformes; family Cottidae; genus Cottus; species Cottus gobio. Next base: position 24,043,016 of record CM042224.1, on the reverse strand, counting down.
CTGACCCCACATAACACATACTGAACTGATGAATGCAAAGTAAAACTTTATGAAAGATGCAACCTTCGATAGTCATGAATTCGATAGACCTCACCTCCATGACAGGGACCTCACAGTTCTATTGTTCCTGATTGAAGAGAAATTCTTGCAAATCACTTTCAAATCAAATAAACTGGTGCATTTCTTATTGTGTGTACCTGATAGAAAGTATCGAAGCATGCCCTCTATTTGCAGCCTAAGATCTCGTAGCCTTAATATGACTTCAACATTTCATTTTGGATTAAGTCACAGTCATAATGGTCTCACTGTGTTCATTACTCGTTGCCCACACTCAACATGAGGGAGAATGTAGTTTGAATGTGAGTTGTAGCTGTTTCGTGGTTTATAGCCTTCATAGTTTGGCCTGGAGAGGGACTCTAAGAAAGTAGACAAGTAAAAGTAAAAATAAAAAAGCTCTGCATTTAATTATCAGATTGTGGACTGTGAAGGGAAGGCAGCTTTATGGGAGAGTTTTTGATCAATCAAAGGGCGGGGTACAGCGTGCAGGAAAATGTTTGCAACAGGTTCCCTGCATACTGTGGGTATACACAGAGTATGTCTCTATACTTGACTTCCTTTTTTGGGGCTTCCTCAAAGTGCACCGAGGATCAATAGCTGCATGACAGTAGGTTGTGTCTGAAGTATGGAGGCTAAGTTTCAGGATGAACTGCATTATTTCTTCTACTCGGATGTCACAAATCAAAACAGCAAAATCTCGTTACAGTCTGTCTTGTGATGAGTGTTTGACGCCGACAAAGCGTCCTTCATTAATATGGCAAATCGCAACGTACTTTGAAATTATGAAAGCAGGACAGGTTATTTCGCATATGTTAACACGTTTACTGACATACGCCTATCATAGCAAAATAGGCAAAGGTACAATCTGCCGTGTATATTCCATTTGCCTTTAGATAGGACGCCCGCCTTGCCAAAATGCACCGTTATGGAGCGCGTGTAACCAACACTAAATGTTCTAATGTAATTCGCGTAGACACTATATAGAGAGTCTAACAAAGCCGAATGTACCGACGGACACATACGACTCAGACAATGTCCGTTTGTCTGCGTTTAAGGTCATATGTTGCAACCTACACGTTGCGCTGCTTTAAAATGCTACATTTGTACATGTGGCGTCGCTTGAGTTTCTAATGGACTAACCAACACGTTGATGAAACAGATTGACAGGTGGGCAGGTGCTCTCGTGCCAAATAACGTTGACTTTAGTTGATAGGCAGCGGACAGTTTGGTACCTGCTGAGAATATCTCAAACCAACTTCTCTCTTTAATCCCTATTACACATATAACACGGAAATAGCCACCTAGTCTCCTCTATGGGCCCAAACTGTGCTCTAATAACGTGGTCGCGCCCTTGCGAAGTAGCCTATAACGTTCCGCAGTGAATGCATAGTTAACCGTTCACTTTCACTACAAAAGTCCCAGAAACTACAGCCAACATTGCAACAACGGTATGAAGTGCATCCAAAAGGCGAAGCAGCACAAACGGGCGGACTGAAGTGACTACTCACATCTTCCATGATAAAAGGACCAAAATCCGTTATGTGAGCGTTGACTAGTCCTAAAAAAATCACTCGACGGTCGTCCTTATCCTCGCCAGAAAGTGTTTACTTCTCGCCCTTTGGTCGGCAGCTGACACATTTCCAACAGCGGGCGAAAAAAAGTGAATAAAACAAGGAACCGTGCAGTATATGACAACGGGGGTAGTCGCTCTCAATCTCTCTTCTTCTTTTTCCTCTTTTGCTTTAGAGGAAGAAAAAAAAAGTTCGAAGAAAAAAAAGTTTGGTTTCCGGTTTAAGTCTTTTTTTTTTTACACTCTTCGAATCAGCACCGTCTGTGCATCCTCCGAAGCGTCCCAACTCAAACTCCATGCAGCCGAGACTGTTGCTGCGAGTTCAGGTCGGCCGACGCGCATTGCATCGAAGCCGTTTCCATTTCTTATGATGATCAGATATATGAGCAGAAACAAACGCAGGCTGCAATCTACCGCAGCATCCTTTGAGATTCATAGAAAGCGGTCCTCCTCTCATCAACAAGTTACTATGGAGAAAAAACGTTTCCATCGTTCACCAAACTTCTGAAAGGGGGGCCTTTTTTCCAGGATCTTTTGACTTGATGCTTTAGTACTTTTGTTTGCCTTTATATACGCCTTTTGGTTTTTGGGACATACTGGATGATGAACTTTATAGTGGCCTCTCACGTTACTACACTCGGCACTTCCTGGTGGGTGTGGCTGTTCCTGGGCCGGTTGGTTTAAAACGTGCCATGTCGTCTCAGAGACAACCTAAAAGATTTTAAGAAGAAGAAAACAAAGGAAAGCGATGACACCACTTTCTAGAAAAGGGCACTGATGATAACAAGTTTATTAAGTGGTGGCTTGTATCAGTGATTACCATTTACTCTGTATCGGTTATACACCAATAACAGGAACCAAAAACTGGGTTGTCAGATTGGGTTTGTCATTTATATTTGGCAAAAAATTAACCAATTAATGAATAAAGGGTATACACAGAGAATGTTGTATGTTCATTGTAAATGAACAGATTTTGGCTCCAGATCAAATCAGTCAACGGTATTTTTGCACAACCTGTCAGCCGAAAGTAACATAGGTTGTACACAGAACCATCTGAGAAGCCGTCATTGAAAACTCTTTGGGCAATCACATTCCAAATAACATCTGGCAGGTGATTAAATGAACCAAACTCTGAGTCGCAAGCCTACACTGTAGAGGCTTGCGACTCAGAGTTAGTGTAGAGTCTACACTAACATCTTCAGGAGTCGCCATTGTTGGTTTAAACAAACAGTCGCCATTAGTTGCAGCCAAACAAGATGGCTTTTTTATGTGATATGTGATTTTCAAAAATCACTGCCTTAAAGCCCACGGAATCCTTTTCCCTTTGGCTTAAAACAATCTGTATAAAACATGTATTAATTATTTGTGTAAAGCCATTGGTTACACTTAACTAAGGCAGTATAGCCAAATATATGGTCCATGTTGCACCACTGTCAACTGCCAATAGGACAAAGAGGATTCGGTCAGTCGGTCTCCTCATGGCTGCCTCCCTTGGATCGGCCGTTGTTCTCATCCAAAAAGTGACCGCTCACACAGCGGCACCGCATGGACCGCTCCACTCATCAGCAGATTGAGCTGGTCGGATGAGGATATTGTGAAGGTCAGAACAATGGCTGCTGCCTTCCTCTGGATGTTGCCGACAAAAGAGTTTTGATATCTTCTTGTGTTCAGGAGATACGGACCAATTAACCCCGTAGGGATGTGTTTTGTTTTTCAATACTCATAACTTCCAAACTATTTGGACTAATAACACCAAATTTGCAGCATATGCGACATTGCATCCTGTAACATGCCAAAAAAATATTGTGCAATTTAAATGCTAGGTACCGTTACAGTAATTTGTAACTTGGGCCTTTTTGTAAATTTTCACCGTTTTCAACATTTGTACTTTTACGAACTCCTCCTACAAGATTAATGCGATCGACTTCAATTCTGTTCAAGGATGATCTCAAGACGCTTATGATGAAAAGTTGTGCTAATTGCATTGCTTTCGGTGAACGGACTTGACGTGGCGTGGACCCATTATGTGCGGTTCGCTATGTTATCAAAAGCTGTTGTAACTCCATGGTACATCATGCAATCTGCCCAAAACTTCTCATGCATGATGCTGGACAAGGTCTGAGTACATTTACATGAAGAAATTATTACATTACATTTCATTTCATTTAGCTGACGCTTTTATCCAAAGCGACTTACATGCTATACAGTAGACACAGCAATGGTGAGCAATTAGGGTCAAGTGTCTTAGCGGCACGCAGAGGATGCAGGAACCGGTGAAGTATTTGCAAAGCCTAATTTCCTGCATCACGCACTCAACGAGGGAAAAAGAACGACTGGTGGGCAAACGTTCTCGGCCGAGCGAGCCAGCATCCCACTGGCGCCCCCGATGGGCACAAAGGAACAAGGACCCGTTCATTGCTGCTCGCAGCTTTAATGGTCTTTATTCAATCATTTCATAAATGCAACAAACTATAGTTTTGTATAGATACAATATAGGTTGCTGAACCCTGTCATATGGGCTGCTCTGACATGTATATGAATTATAAAGAAAGAAAGCAAATAATATTTTAATAGAGCAGAAATAGCAAATGCACAAAAACTACTATGTAAATTATTATATATATATACTTTGTATTATTGTACTGAAGTCAAATCAGGCCAGAGGCATAAAGTGTGTCAGTGAAGTGGTGGGAGGGGGTGCAATATTCCCTTTGCACCCCTTGCTTGGACCACACCCATCTCAGAAACTATACCTTCAGTTTGATCTCAACTACACACCTGCACGGTTGCAGCACTATCATAGCAGAAAAATCTGTCCACAGATGAAAATATAAACACTCACACTCAACGTTCAGCAATGTGGTAGAAACAACTCATCTTTTATGATTTCTTTATGTAAATGTTATAGATTCTTTCTCATCTTAAATGTTTTTAGACCAATAAATAACTTAAAATGTGACTAGACATGATGATGTGTGATATTTAATACTGTAGAGCTTGACCTGAACAATCTAAAATGTAAATATCAGGTTTTGATTGAGCTTTTTACAACTAAGCAGCTAAAGGGGAGACAAAGTTGTCGACAAAGTTGTCGACAAAGTTGTCGACAAAGTTGTCGACAAAGTTGCGATAATTTAGCATCTAAATTCAGAATGCTGAATTGCTTTGCAGAATGAAACTTCCAGGCTCGATTGAAGATGTTTTCCACGGCAGAGGTTCATTTGATTGAAGTCTTGAGAGGTGAGGTGTGAGCAGAGCCATATTCAGTTGGTTTCAATCACAAACCACTTCACTAGATGACACCAAATCCTACACACTGTCCTTTTAAATGGAATCGTGCTTTTAATACATCCATCCATTTTCTGATAAATTTGGATGGAAATCTGCTGGTTTAAGTCAAGTCATATTGTCATTAATTGTCATTGTTATGCTGCTCACTGCTGAGTGGCACAACCAGTTTTGACATCATTGTTGGCATTTGGACAGTATACAACACAGTAAAAGTGCCGTTTGAAACACAGAAGCACCTTGTTTCACACAACTTATTTGAATAGACTGTTGATCTTTCTTATGGCTCTCATCAATAAATTAGTTTAATGCAGGTATCATTCTCACCCTAACGTGCTTTCACAGCAAACAGAGACATTCTTTTAAGCTGTGTTTGTCTTCAGCAGCTCTGAAACACCCTGATGAAGAAATTCATATTAATAATAATACCTGTTCAGTTTGAACCGATATCAGCTTCTCCGAACTCCTTGCCCTCTCCTTGCAGGTGGGTGGAGGCTGGAGCCAGTATGTCAGCTTACCTGGACTCTTTCTCAGTCATATGAATTTCACCTTTTGAGGTTTCAGTTTACATTATTTGTTGGTTGATTAAAACAAACCCACAGCTCATGTGTCATCTCACCGTTCAGTCCAACCTTGAGCTGGGATGTGACTGAGCGACAGCAGTGTATTTCTTATTTAATTCTACAAGCAATACTTAAATTGGATCGTGTTTTATAGTGTCAGTAATAGTTAGTCATTTACCTTACTCACCATTTGTACAGTCAATTGTTAATGAATGCAGGTCTGCATGTTAACATTCTGCCACATAAAACTTTAGTCCTCTTAATATTTGTGTCATTGCCGCCATTCATTTATATTGAAGCCCATATGAAGGAAAAATGTAATCATATGTTTCCTGTTTTGTTGTGGTTGACTTGCAGTTCAGGGTAGGGTTAACCTATGACTCAGAAATATTTGAAATGTGTTAAAATTACAAGTCACCACCACAGAAACATTTGAACGTTCGAGGCAAACAAACACAGTAAGGGTGAGCTCCCCCTTCTGGCACTGGCACCCAGTGGCAAGTGTGTGGCAGTTGTCAGATGTCAGCCAGCCAGAGGTCGGCCAGGCGCGTCTGCGGAGTGTCTGCGCCTGCGACGGGTCAGTGGCGACTCGTCGAGAAGCTGTGGGTGGAGCCACATTTCCTGGGAACACCCACTATTGTTACAACAGGTCAGCTGGCATAAATCAGTTTAATGATCATAGAATGGAGGAGCTGCGGGTTTTGTCTTGTGTCATTGCCTAAGTGTACTGCACTGTCATCGTGGAATGTAAAGCATTTGTTGATTTGCAATGGGGGAAAAAAGCACACATTTCCAAATTAGGAGGTTATTGTTTAACTGTATTTATACTGAATTCACTGTTCCGACTGAGTATTGTACAGACAGACAGACAGACGGACAGACGGACAGACGGACAGACGGACAGAAAGACAGTATGTCTCTTTTTGTAGACTTACTTACAATATGCAATAAGATATTGCTGTATAATGCTGCTGTACTATATTGAATATTGTTTTGCTACTACATTTCACTTCATAAAATATTACACTTATATACCATGATATGTATCATGTACCCGCCTTTTTTAATTAAAATATAATTTAAAAAAAAATATATATATGTCATGTCATGTCATACTTTTATACCACCATTATGAGACTCTAGTTTGAGGAGACAGCATTGTTAGTCTTAGCTAAACGCTGGAATATTTTTTCCACCAGGTAAACCTTAACAACCTCTCTTAGTGTGACAGCGCTCAGATAAGTGCCAAGCTTCCACAGGACTGCCACTAGATGTCAGAGTTTATTTGGAAAACATTTTTGTAAGTTTCTGTGATGCTAGGTTGAGTTAGGTTTTGTTTTATTCTGCTTTCAAATAAAAGTGCTGTTGAAACTTGCTATATGCAATTAATGTGATGGTTACTAATTCAATACTAGGCCAAAATTAAGTTACACATTAACGCAAACATATTTGCTTAATCAATAAAGCTACAGTTGTCATGGGTGTGAACAGAAGATGAATATAACTGGACGCAGATAAAGTCAAGAAACGGTGTTCACGGAACCTATTTGTCAATATTTATTCTGAATGCTCAAACAAACCAATCCACCCTGCAACCTTTGTCTATGAATTCTTCACAGAACATGTTGTAGTCACTTTGATATTTAAGTTGAAGAGAAAGGGTCTTTGTGCTCCTTCGTCTTCTTCTTCTTTTTCCAGGTCTTCAATGGACTAAAGCTACACTTAGGCAATGACACAAGACAAAACCCCTCCATTCTATGATCATAAAACTGATTTACGGCAGCTGACCTGTTGCAACAACAATGGGTGATCCCAGGAAATGTAGCTCCACCCACAGCTTCTCGACGATTTTCGTTCGCTTGCTGCTGTCCTGGCACTTGAGTGGCGATTGCCACTGACGCACGCCAACCTGTCGCTGACTCGCTGCTGGGTCGTCGCTGTCCTGACGCCTGGCTGACGCCTGCCACACATAGCTGACGCCTGCCACACATAGCTGACGCCTGCCACACACTAGCTGACGCCTGCCACACACTAGCTGACGCCTGCCACACATAGCTGACGACTGCCACACACTCTCCACTGAGTCGCTGCCAGTGATCGCACTCGCTGTCTCTCAAAAAACAGTGAGAAAAAACGTCCTGGTTGGGCTTAATGTCCAATAGCGGCGCCTGCTGTTGGAAACTGGTATAGCATGCTCAGAACCTCACATTTGAGCACAGAACTCTCACACATTGCTTCCCCCGGCTGTGGACAATGGGCGTTTTGAACTCGATTTTAAAAACACCCCCTCCAACCCTCTACCTAGTTTCATGTTTGTTAAGTAAGTTAAATCATGAAAACACGTCATTAAAAGAAACTTCCCAATAACACAACAACATTATGGGACGCCAACGTCCTGGTTGAGCCTCCTCCTCCATCAGCAGATGTGAGCGTTGCATATTTACGTGGATGCATTTAATTTGTTTGTTTATCATGAACAAGCTTCCTAATTGATTTTCCATTAGCATCCATTCATTCCGTGGGGGCGACATATCATTTTAACATGTCACTCTTCACAGGCATGTCATGTCATGAAAAATTACATTATGAGAGAAATTGAAAGATGAAATGAATCATACAAATTTAAGTTGTCTTTATATTTTTTTAGGGTGATCTTGTGTATTCTCCTCAGAGCAGAAGGTAAGGGAACGTGAACAGCCTTTATGATTTCAGGGTCAGGAGAAGAAAGTTCAGATCAGGAAATTAGAATGCACCCATGGTGAAGTGTTAGTGAGGAATAATCCTTTGTTATTTCTTTTGTTTACAGTATACCTGTCGTAGGTACCCGGATGGACATCTGGTATCATTGCACAGCAATGTGGAGCTGTATGTGGAATTTACAATATACAGGGCCATGCCTGAAAAAGCTCTTTACTGGATTGGACTGTATAGGGTAAGAAGTGAATGATTATGTTCAGTTTGTGCCTCTAATGTGTTATCACTGAAATCACAGAAGTAAACATATAAGATATGTTGCATTGGACTGTTGTATCCATCTGTTGTATCCATTTTACAATAACTAATATAGTAACTTACAACAGTGACCAATATCCGCCACCATAGCGTGAAATGCAAAGCAAACATAATGTAATACTGAAATAGTAACATGGTTGTGTTGTTACACTAGTGTAGTGCTGAAGAAGTAATTATAATATTGAAAAATATTATTCTTGGTCTTCTATAAAGTCCCAGTGATATAGTGTCCAGGAAAACTCCAATGCAAAGACATACGAGTGAACGACGACCACCACCATAGATTCAGCTCACTGATGAGTCGAGACCTCCCCCTGCTGTCCCTGGTAAACAGCACCCGACCGATCCACTGCTGCTGCTCGGCCCGGGTGGCAGGCTGCGACGAGGGAGCTGGTCTTCATGGTCCTGCGTGGCCTCCAGAAGCTCCTGGTCTGTTGGCTCAACCAGCACAGCAGAGTCACCAGCTCCAGGATGTGGTGCTGATGAGGTGGTGGAGGAGGTGGAGGTGGAGGGAGGAGCGAGAGAGGAGCCTGTACATCTGAGGCTTAAAGCGAAAGAAACAGTGTCAGTGAGATTAAATAATCAGAGGGACACAGTGATAGAGCAGACACATATATTTTGCATGGATATTTTACTATTGTGCTATTGTGTTTGCTTACTTTTTTTATTAGTTTGTGTGACTATTTACTGTTTTTATATCAGCTCTACACTGACCTCCCTGACAGTACAGTTTAGTCCCACCACATTTTACTTTCTTGTTCGCGCAACTTTGATTTAGGTATAGTATACCCAATTTGTCAATAAAACTTCTGTTTGGTACGTAGTCTCTGGCTCCAGTTTACTCTGGGTGTTGTGGTGTTCTATAAACCAGGTCACATATAGTTTACATGTTTACTCAGTTTCACAATTGTTATTATAAAATGAAAAATATGTTTTAAAAAAAGGTAATAGTCCAATGTGAGTAATCTCGATAAATTTATTTTTGTATTTTTCCTCATATGTTTAAAAGAGACAGTTTCTGTTCTATTTCATTTATTGTATTCACATGTAACTCTACTATTCTTTTTAAACCGCTAAAGAGCTGCAGACACAGTGAGTTCCTTTTCCTTACGCGAATGAAATGAGATTGGATCCTTCTTTTCCATTTTGTCTTTATTTGATGCAGCAAAAACGTTAACTAAGTACACAAAAAATAAACTCTGTCACGCGGTCATACGATACGTTACGATACGGTAGAAAAACTATGTGCCCTCAAGCCCAATGCAGCTGTCTTTCCACCTGCTGCCGTCATGACGTCGTTAAATCTCCAGACAGTTTCTGTTTTATTTCATTTGTTTTATTCACATGTATTTAAACCCACTCTACTATCACTGTTTCATTGTACCACTGTACTAGTGTATTAAGTCATTAACCTTAGATCAATCAAATCAAACAATATACTATGGGCACAAAGATGAGTGCTTTTTTTGCTCTCTTCATGCCGAAACCCCATGCTGTGATGTAGTATTTTTAATAAATTTAGTTTTTTGTTGTCTAGTTTGAGGTAATGTGTAACTTGTATACACTTAAAATAAAACGATTAAAAGAGAGCAAGAATATGTAACTTATTTAAATGATGTAAATAAAATAGTAAGAAAAAAAAAACTTTAAAAAATATATATATATTTAAAGAAATGCTAATTTGAAATCTCCAAGGCAGCCAGATTACTTTGAGGCCAGATTCATAGTTTGTCTTTTGGCAAATACTATTATACTGTGTGTGTATACCATATAGTTTATCTAATGTGTGTAATAGACTATGAATATAAATACATACTTATATACACTATAGTCTATTTTTACTTAGCTGGAATAGTTACTTATCAGATTATACAGATCTTCCTGTCAGCTTTGCCGCAAACAATGGCTGTAACAAGTGGACACGTTACAGGTGGACACGTTATAATGCATTAATAATGGTATAAAAGCTAGCTTCGTTATAAACAGGAACACGAGTTTCCGGTTTCCGGTAAACGCTCTTCGTGTTTGCTATCTTCCCTTAACAAGCTGGCTGCGTGTAAACGAGTCAAAGAGCGTCTCTAGCGGAGCTCCACCGACCGACCACGGTCACAACACGAGTAACGTGTCGTTGTATAAACACGTGTAGCGTTCACTCTTAGCTCCATTAATATCATCAGGAAACTGTCGCTTTCAAGTGAAGCCAACGCGCATGCGCAGTCAGACATCATGAACGCGAGCTAACGCACGCGACACTAATATTCCCCGAGCCTTAACGTAGTTCAGATGTTAATGTGTGTCTGTGCACCTCGCCAATAACGTATTCGCAGTAAGACATTAGGTAGGGCGCCATTGAAATAACGCTTTCTCGCTGTATATTACATTGTTCATGTTTTTAAATGCATCAAAGTCGGTCGGATACGTATTAATTGAACTGTGTGTTTACTATTGAAGTTGTACTTTGCAGTGGTGTTGTCAATATAATGCAATAAATAATGCCCCTTTTGTGCAGCTTGAGTGATTAGAAATAACTTCAAAAACCACTTCACATGCACTTCACTGCTGCAGATGGATCACAGCATCATTGACACTTGGGAGAAACTAAAGACGACTAGATTTTCTGGTTAAAGCACATCTAAAAATGTGAAACTAACCCAAAGCCAGAGGGCATGGGGGATATTTCCAACACCGAGACTGGTTCAGTACCCAATATATTGATGAGGTTTTTTACTCGCCGACCCATGGCAGTCCTACTTGATTTCATGTAAACCGTGTGTATTGTAATATGTGGGTGAAACCGGCAACACCATTTCAGTTAGATTGACCCAACATGTGCATGTAACTGCATTTTATACTGTCCTTTCTTCTTTTTCTGTTTGTCCGTGAAATACATGTTTTAGATAAATGTATGGATTTAGATAGTGGCACAATGGTGAATGCGTTCGACCTTCATACAGAAGATCAGTGTTTTTAATCCCTTGCGGCACCCTGTGATTCCTTTGCAAATCTCAACCCTTCCATTCATCTCAATGGCGCTATAAATCCTGGTTTAATATATCTTTGGCCACTAGTGGCGCAGCGGAGCCGTTTTGCTGGACACCTGTGATGCTAGACTGGTTCACAATAGGAATATTATAGGAGTCCTATGTGACGCCGTAGTAGTTCTTTAAATTGTAAACGTTCTATTACAACAAGACTGTTGAGACGATTATTAGAGCCAACCGGCGGTTTTATAGCGCTGCTGGTAATTATTTTCCCACTCTGTACAGCCACTGCACCGGAAGTTTCACTTGGCAGAGTTTGACATTATGAGGCTGAGATAACTATTTTTAACACAATAGGAAGGAAATCTCATACTCCAGCGTTGCTTTGGCTGCCTTGTAATATAGATGGATGTTTTTATTAATTGAGGCTAGGCACGGCTCATTATACTGCTTCAAGTCCACCATCACTTCTTATATAAACAGAGATCTGTCTGCATTTCCTGATAATTAGACCCTTTTAGCCGAACAGCTGCATCGGTTCAGGCTTGGAAGGATTATATCAAACACACGATCACAGATGTTGCTCACTTCTTCTCCAGAGGTTTTCAGTCAGTCAGGGCTATGACTGAACCGTGTCGATAAGAGGAGGCCATCACTGCTCTCTTGGTCCTGATAACATGTCAGCTCAGCAATGGAATCAGATCGGAGCTGGTGAATTTTTATTTTTCAGTCTAACCTGAAATGAGTGGGTAAGTTCAGTTTGCTTTCTTCTAGAAGAAATATATTACCGGTCGTGTAGTAGTTTATTCAGTAAGCAATTGAATGTGGATATTTGACAGGCATCTCTGTTAATTAACTGGACCATGTACAACCTGCTCTGTATGTGTGGACATTTGGACGTGACTCATTTCATAAATCTTCATGTAATGTGCATAACTGACCCCATTTCAAAGTAATCTGAGCCAGCCCTCTTTATTAACACGCTACCTGTTGCCTGAAATGAACCCCAGCACGTTGCGCAGCCTTCGGAGTGACCAGCAGGGGGCGACAGCGGACTGTCTGTAATACTTACACACTATTGACTGAGTATCACGGCCACTGCAACTTTCATCTCATAATTAGGGGCCGAGCACTGACGTAGTCAGAGCGGAGGACCTATTGTTTTTCTATTGTTTATTATTTTTATTTGTCAACTGTGCACAGGGAAAAGAGGTGCTTGGGCTAAACCTACATTTTTCATTTAATTTTGATATCGTGCAATGACTCAAATGTTTCATTGATCTATTTAGGCCAACAGTATGTACCTGACAATACTCTTTGAGCTGGACCTCTGATTGTTGCAAAGTAAAAACACAAATGTATCTTGTACTTATTTTCTATGTATTTCTTTATTTTGTTATGCCTGTCCAGTGTTGATCATTTTGAAATAAGCTACAGCAGTGTTATGAACATGATAATAATGATATTAATAATTAAGTTCCCACATGTTTCCCCCTAATATATTAACATCACATCTTGCTCCCTTGCACCTACATGTGTATCCTTACCTTCTGTTCTGCTACACAATCAGTAAAGATTACAATTGTTTATGAGTTCATTTGAATAGAATTGAGAAGAATGAACTCCCCTTTGCTCCATTTTATTTATATCAACATGTGATATTACAAATATCAATACTTAACAGTAATAACAGTAATGCCGTTGAGTCAAATGTAAATCAAAAAGATATTAAATTATAATTTGCACAATATTTATTGTATATAAAGTGTCATACATTTATCTGAGAAATAATTTGATATTGTTTATAATATAAAGAGATATCAAGAAGAACATTGAACATGTATTTAATTGTGCTACTCAGTAAATAAACAGTCAATACTGTACATACAGTTTACATGAACATACTGTATTCTATGTGACAAATGAAATAATCTAAAACTTTCAGAATGATTATTCCTCGTTCAGCCTGAACCGTCAGTCTTCTTCTTGATTTCTGAGCAGATGCAAACAGCTGCTGACAGCTTCCTGTGTGTGTGAGGAGCTTCCTGAACCCAGCAGCACAGAAGAAGCAGATGGAGACAAACTACGTCCTCTGTGCCGGTGGGGACGGGACGGTCCTCGTCCTCTGGCTGGTGGGTGGGGCGGGTGGCGTCGGGGTGGAGTGGCAGGGAGGACCGTACTCACTGGGTCTCGGACTCTCTGGGGTGCTGAGAGGGGTTCAGAGGTCTGCTGTGGGTCTGGGTCGTCCTGGGATGCCGGGTTGGTTGACGTCCACCCTCAGCTGCCCCAAGAGTGAGATCAGATGAGTCCTGCCCTGTGAGACACAAACACAAGAGATGAATACTTTTGAACTCAGCTACACAACCTTTACATTGTTGTGTTGAATCTGGCCTCCAATGATGGGATTGTATTACTAATACTTCTGTAGTCTTGGAGGGGGATTACTTACTCAGCCCACTGAAAGAAAGGCGACCGCCATTCTCCATCTGGTCCTGTGGTCCTCCATCCTTATTATCTGCTCCGTCTTCAAGGAGACCCTGGATGTTGCTTCCTGTATCACGGCCATCAATACCTGAGTAAAAGAGACATGGAGACTTTTCTTAACGTTAGTAATTTTTACCACACATCTGTCAGGTTCAGCCACCTTCACCTAACTATTCAAAAAAACAGAGAGAGAATGAAATGAACAGACTGTTAAGTGACACTTTCAGGGGACTTGTGTTATTGTTGGTATTAAGTGTTGTTCTGGTAAAGACATCTACACTTTATAAAGAAAAATACACACCAGAATAACAACCATTCACAGTTTCACAGACTTAATGCCGAGAATACGAACACAGCTCCAACTGCAGTCGTACAGAGACCGGATAGCAGCACTCCCCACAAAAACCCCAGAGGGACCCGGTCGAAAGCCTTCTCCAAGTCCATAAAACACATGTAGACTGGTCGGGCAAACTCCCAGAACCCCTCCAGTAGTCTTGCGAGGGTAAAGAGCTGGTCCACAACTGGGACAGAATCCGCACTGCTCCTCTTGAATCTGAGGTTTGACAAACGGCTGAAGCCTTCTTCCAGCACCCTGGCATAAGTTTTCCCCGGGAGGCTGAGTAGTGCGATACCCCGATAGTTCGAGCAACTTCGAAAACTATGGAGTTGGCAGGCGGCGTCCTTTCCCGGACCCCTCCCACCAACTCCAAGAAGGCCGGATACTCTGAACTGCTGTTCGGTGCATAAGCACAAACAACAGTCAGATCCTTACTCCCCACAAGCCGCAGGCGCAGGGAGGCGACCCTCTCGTTCTCTGGGGGAAACGCCAACACGACGGCGCACATGGGTGTTTCCCTGGTCCAGGCCAGGTAGCTAAGGTCCGTGGGTCGCTATCCATCACGTTTTTTTGAACCATTCCTAGTCTGACGTCATCAAGTAAGCTGCTGTTCCAAAGGGAGACGTTAGTTGTTTAGGCATCAAATCTGCGGTCGGTTCAAGTTTCAGCCTCCTTGAAAATGAGCTAAAAATTTGATGGTTTGATTGTAAAAATACTTCACTTTGAAGAACCAAAGTAAACTCATTCTCAAGAACAGCTGAGATGGTGACGTCATCAAGTGAGCTGCTGTTCCAAATGCAGAATGACCGTACTGCGTCCTCCCGTCTCTGGGACTCTGGACTCCAGAATCCAAACTCCCAGGTCCAAACTCCAAAGTACACCTCTGCTGCAGGATGCAACCTATTGCCAACCCCGCCAGACGCAAGGGAAGGCTGTCTGGCGCTTTATCAGTCCTGCCAGACATAAAGGTTTTGCAATCCTGCAGCAAACAGGCTGTCGGTCTCAGTCCGAGTTGCTGTCCTCATCCCACTGCCAGTGTCTTCTGTTTGTAGAGGATCCGAGGTCTGACTGGGAAAGCACAGACTCCCCGTAGTCATCTCCTCTGGTCCTCTTGGCAGAGGATCCAAGGCCTGACGTGGAGGGCGCAGACTCTTCAAACCTCTGGGGGGCTGGGGTCGCCACGCCAAATGGGGGGATGGCCATGGGGAAAAGGGATTTAGATGGTACAGGTCCTGTGAGAAACTCTGAGTTGGGAACCGTCGAGTGAGAGAATAACTTCATCTTTTTCTTCCTCCTCAGCAAAGCTTCTTCAGGACAAAAACCTCTGCTGCAGGATGCTACCTTGCCAACCCCGCCAGAGGCGAGGGAAGGCTGTCTGGCGCTTTATCAGTCCTGCCAGACATAAAGGTTTTGCAATCCTGCAGCAAACAGGCTGTCGGTCTCAGTCCGAGTCGCTGTCCTCATCCCACTGCCAGTGTCTTCTGAAGGATCCGAGGTCTGACGTGGAGGCTGGAGACTCTTCTGACCTCTGGGGGCGCCACGCCAAAAATAAAAGGGGGGGGGGGGGGGGGGGGGGGGGGGGGGAATGAGAGGATGGCCAGGGGGGGAAAGGGACTTAGATGCTGCAGGTCCTGTCAAAAACTCTGAGTTGGGAACCGGCAGTGTAGAAGTGTACCATCATTAAGAACATCCTCTGCTGCGCCTTCTTGGAGCTGGGTCATCTTCTTCTTCCTCCTCTTCTACCGCCTCTTCATGGTCTTCCTCCTCTTCATCTTCCTCCTCTTCCTCTTCTTCCGAGCCGTATCCGGAATCTTCGCTCTCCCAGTCTTCCTCGTGGTCCTCTTCCTCGTCGTCCTCTCCCTCGTTGTCCTCTGGGCGTTCTCCATGGAGGAACTGGCGAAAGAACTCCCCCTGATCCCAAACCCCAAACACAAAATGACCATTCACAAATGCAAGCTCCAACTCACCGTCCCTACCTTCGTTGTCCATGGCGAGCCTGACGGGGCCTCTTGCAGGACGCTCCATCATGTAGTTGAGAGGATGGCAAGGTGGGAACTGCAGCGGGAAAGGGTCATCTTCTTCTTCCTCCTCTTCTACCGCCTCTTCATGGTCTTCCTCCTCTTCATGGTCCTCTTCCTCGACGTCCTCTCCCTCGTCGTCCTCTGGGCGTTCTCCGTGGAGGAACTGGCGAAAGAACTCCCCCTGATCCCAAACCCCAAACACAAAATGACCATTGACAAATGCAAGCTCCAACTCACCGTCCCTACCTTCGTTGTCCATGGCGAGCCTGACGGGGCCTCTTGCAGGACGCTCCATCATGTAGTTCACACCAGCTGAGAGGGAAAGGTTAAAACCGTAAGGATTTGTCATAACTTTAAATATTTCTGGATTACATTGAGCAATAATCAAAGTTTAAAAAAGAAAAACCGACAGCATATCCAATGACAGACAATACAAGAGGCTGCGCTGTAAACGTTTAACAGTAATATTAAACATAGTGCAGTTCTGGCTCTGTTAGTTTGAACAGATGAGGGAAATAGAATCAATTAATGCTGCTTCCATGTGACACTTAATGATAAATATTGTTGTTATTACATTTATTGAAACAAATTTACATTTTGACAATATATATATATATATATATATATATATATATATATATATATATATATAGAGAGAGAGAGAGAGAGAGAGAGAGAGATATTGGATGCCATTAATACAAATAATTATTATCGTTTTGATATTTGATATATTTGTCCTAAACAACAATGTAGCGTTCATAATTAATGAGCTTTAATCTCAAATTGCAGATGAAGAGTGTTTTATTCTGGATGTGCAGACCAGGAGCCTTTTTTGTGCTCAATTAACCAACAATTGAGTCTCTTGACCTCTCGGCAAAGACATTTGTTCTGCACCAAACTATTGTAAGGACTTCAGTGTTTGTGTGAACAAAACGATAAATGGTTTGCAATAAACGGCGTGAACGTAATTTACATTGAGCACGTGCGTCATGACGCACAGGGAAACATGGTGATATTAATCCAACATAATATCTTTCGTTTATAACTCTGCGCGCGTGGGGAGATGCACATGCAGTCCCATAATTACTTAATTTAATTTCAACTTTATTTAAAAGGGACAATGCACATTAATTAACATTTTTTGTTTACACTCAAAATGTAAATGCGCCAGAGTTAGCTAAGAAGCTATTTTTCATCTGTAGTCCCTTGGCAGGTCAACACAACATCATGGTACACAAATAAAATACATGAAAAAATACAAGACGAATTAAAAAACTAAATAAATAATAATAAGTACAATAGAACGATGGGCAGTACCTACTATTGATGATTGCAGTTGTGAGTGTTTTTAATCCATTTCTTAAGTTTAAATTTAAATGATAAGTAGCTGGTGCTCTCTCTGAGTTCAGTAGGGAGGCAGTTCCAGTAATTTGAGGCCCGTACGGAGAAGACTGTTTGACTAAACTTACTTCGCCTATACTGTACAGCACAGTCTCCCCTGGTAGCTGCCCTAGTTGCCCTACCACTGCTGTTCTTCTGTTGTATAAATTCACCCAGTGATGGAGGTGCAAGCCCATGTAAAATTTTGAAAATGAGGCAGGCATCTCGATAATGTAAGAAACTATTAAAATTGAATAATTTGTATTTAGTAATAATATTGCAATGGTGGTGACTGGTAGGTTTTCGATCTAATATTTTTAAAGTTTGCTTATAAAGTGTTTCTATTGGTTTAAGAGTTGTAATGTTTGCTTGGGACTTAACAGAAAACAAAGTATATCAACAACGAGCAAAGTGCAGATGTGTGTACAATAAGTCACGTTTCAACAGTCAAAACAAACCAACTCAGCGTCACCTGCAGGTCACGTGACGCTGGATTCGATCCAACGCCCCCGCATTCCATATGGTTTCCATATTTCAGAATTCTATAAAAATGGCTCAGGCGCCATTTTGATTTTGACATTTTAATGTTAAATTTCGACGTTTTGGTGCCTTAAATCCAAAATAACAGGGGTTTCGAACCTCTATACTAATTAATGACACTCCACACATCTCCAGCAAGTTTTAAGCCATTCTGTCGCTCAAATATCCTTTTACAGGCCTGACAGCATTCTGGGACTTTTTAACCTTAAAACTCAAAAGGTTTCACTGATTTCTGAACCGAGAAGACTTTTAGGGATTTAAGGCGATACATTGGTAATAAAAGAAGCTAAATTAAATGTAAAAGTGGTCTTACCTGCACAGCTCTCGTCCAACTCAACCCCTTCAGCAGGGGCTCTCTCTCTCGATGTCCTGACCAGTGAAGTCCTCTTTAAAGTCTCTGGTGGTCCTCTTTAGGGTCTCTGTCCTCTCGATAGCAGTGATAAAGTATTTCGTTGTCCAACAAGCAGTTCAAATCTCAAAGAGTTAACTTTACAGTTTGGGTTCACAGGAGGGTTGTAGTTCGTGTCAAGTCCAAAGGGTAAAGGGAAGATTTAGAACGCCCGCGGCCTTCAAATAGCCTCGGTCCGGTTTCCATGGCAATTACTGACGTGCTTACGTCCGTAATATCTGCGTGCGTCCGTGCGATTGAGCAATATTATTTTTCCCATATTTGTCTAATATATATATATTTTTATTTGATTAATACTCGAGTTATTTGTATTGTATTTGTCAGTGATCTGTTGCTATTCAGTCCAGCTATGAGTTGTAAAGCTCACACAACCCGTCTCTGCAACACGTATTGTGATATGGGTATTTTTAAAATTTTCGTGGACACATTACATTTAAAATATGCTGTATATTGTATTCATAATACATTATAGTGTTGCTTCATGGACAAAAAAACACATATTTAGTTTTTAATGAAACGACACCGCCCCCTGTCGGCCTAGCCGCTGGTCGGTATGGACCTCGTTGCTAGGTGAATCGTTTTCGTCGCTGATTGGCTCCGCACCTCTCGCTTAACCAATCAGCGCTGCTCTTGTAAGAAGGGGCCGTCTTAGGTGAAGCGTCTAGATACGAGATATCTTCTGCAAACAGCAGCCTGTTGAACGCTGCTAGCTTGCCTTGTTTTTCTTTATCGTTTGAGGGGGAAATAGGACCGATACTTAATGAAACATAATGGCGACGAAACGAAGACCTTTCTCCTGTTATTCGTCTTAAAGAATGGCCGGCACACAAGTCAAGCTGTTCGCCTAAACTGAAGCAAAACTTCAGGCTAACGTTATTGAAGGAAAAGTCGGCACTTATTTCCACTATGTTAAAATTCAACTTCAGGAGGGAGAGAGACAACGAGTTTGTAAGTTTCGCGTCTTTTATGAAATACGTTCACCGTGTTTCATTTCTAGCTAAACGTATCAGCTAACGTTAGTTTAAATTAGTGTTTTGGGGGCTCACCTTAGGTAACACCAACCTAGCGTTTACTTAACCTAACTAGCTAACTAGCTGTTAGCTTTTAGCCGTTAGATAACTTCGGTTATTTAAAGCAAAAGCTAAGCTCACGTTATATATTTCAGACATGTTTAAGCTAGCGTTAACACCGGGCTGTTTGGATACTTCAGTGGTGCTGTCTCGTTTATCAAGTGGTCACGTTGTAAATTATGTAATCATCCTTTTCCACCCTTCCATCACTGTGACGTCAGCAGCCTCTTTAGTTTTTCGTCTGTGTGGATGTGAAACAATGATTTGATTTAGCGTGACAAACTTAAACTCTCCTCCACCATTGGCCCACATAGTGTGTGTCCATGTGACGCTAACCATCTCTAATTGTTTTCTGTGCGTGTTGTTTAGAAGCATATAGCTCATGGTTTGATCCCTGCTGCCTCCATTGCCCCCAAGCCTGCTGTGCCTCGTACCCCGCCCCCACGAAGCCCAAACCCCTCACCTGAAAGACCCAGGTACCCAACACCCTCCATCACCTCCAACATCCTTTCATTGTGTTTCTTTCTCCTTCTCCTCCTCCTTGTATGGCTGTCCTGGGAACTAGCCAGTGATTATCACAGATACTTTTCTGTACTTTGAGATGAAACTCTGAAACAATAAATGCAACTCCTACTTTATTAACGTAACTCTGTAACGTAAAAGCCTATGTGTAACTTCATGCGGTCCTCACACATGTAACTTATATTGAAATGCTGTGTATTCTGGTCTTATCCTGTAAGAGCTTCAAACACTGTTATTGACACTGCAATTCAGAAGATTGTTACCATGACCAATGTATTCATCACTAAGCTTCATCATTGACCTAACAATGTATCACATCAATAGCAACATTAGAAATAATAAAGTATTAACACGTTGATGTGATTAGCAGCATTTATAATGCGTATTACACAAAGTATCTGTCCCTCATATAAATGACATATTTCCATCTCCAGATCGGCCTTAGCAGCAGCCATCTGGTCTTCGTCGCTCACTGGGCAGACATGGGCCATCCCTCCCATCCGGCTGAGGTCTTTCTCTGAAAGTGGCCAATCAGAGTCCTTCACATCTGAGCCAAACATCAGCGCAGAACTCTTTATCAGGTGAAAACTCCCTCTGGCAAATCCATCAGTATTATCACAAGCTTTGTGGCAAATTAAACGTCTGACTGGTAGGAGGCCCAGGACACGCTGGAGGGATTATATCTCCCAGCTGGCCTGGGAACCCCTCGGGATCCCCCAGAATGAGTTGGTACATTTTGCGGGTGAGAGAGGAGCCTGGGTCAGCCTGCTGGACCTGCTGCTACCGCGACCCGACCCCGGATAAGCGGAGGAAAATGGATGGATGGTTTTTGATTACAGATAGTTAATATCTATCTCCGGAAGTCATCTATGCTTGTAATGAGACTAATAATTCTATTCTAATTCTTTCTTTTTTTTGGTGTTATTTTCCAAGCTTTCTCATAGAAAACATTTTTACACATCACAGTAGGATAAGCATAGGCATAAATAACAGAATGAATGATAGCGGAATTCCATTTTGGCCATTTTGGTTATAGAGATAGTGATATTACTTTCTTACCTTCCACAGGGACAGATGGTCGGAAGATTTAAGCAGCCGACCACGCCTGTCCTCCCCTGACCACTCAGAGGAGGAGTTGGAAGATAATGAAGAGAAGGTTGAGAGTGAGGAGGACAAGGAGGACCATGTTTACCAAACTCTTGACAGAGAGGTGAATTGTTCAATCCCAGAACCGATCTATTCTGTGCCACTAAAACCTGAGGTGAGACTCTAAACTACAATCTCATTGTTATGAGTAAGCAAGTTTCTGACTAGTTCTAAAAAGACAAAGGAAAACGTTCTTTTCGCCATAAATAACTGCTTTTAAGATTGTTTTAGTAAATGAGTGAACCTCCAGGTGGAGTTGCTTGGTGGCCAGCAGAGGACTGGACCCACCAGACTTTTTTCACATCAGCCATTTTGACATTTCATTGTAGGATTATTATGGCCCTGTTCCATTTATGAGTGTCTGATATTGTGCATGTTGGCTCACTGGAATGGTTGTGACACACTAAATGGAATGGGACCATAATAGGGGGGCCTGTAGACCAGTTTTATTTTAAGCTGCGTTCCCAATCACATATTTTCTTTTCTTTTTTCTTTTAGTACATACGGCAGCTGTCTTTACAGAGTGCGTGAGGTTGCATGCAAGATGCATTTAATTGCGACATACTACTTCCATCATAACATTGCACCATGACCCGTTTGCACAAATATCCGCAGTGCAGACAGAATTGTCAGAAAATGATGCTGGCTTGCATACTGCAAAATGCGACCGGATGTGGTAGGACATCCTGGCATTCTTTGCATACTGTATGTTGGGACATACTAAATGTTTTTCTGCAATACTAAATAGTAGGGTGGGTGGGTCTGGGAAGGCACAGTCCCAAATTGTGACACGTTGGAGCAGGAATGGCGCAGGTGTGATTAATAATGACTTTCATTATATTCAGGTGTGATGTCCCCCTGAGACATTGTTAATGTGATCAGTAACACCGGCGTAACACCTTTCCGGCTATCACAAGTCAGAATATCTGCGTTTTAAAATTTTGCGTTGAGGAAAGATAATTATCCTTTCTCAAATAATTTTATAAGTGGTTCAGTTTGTGATTTCTCTGAAGCCAAGAGTGGGTATCATGATACCAGTCTCATCCACTAGGGGGTGACACTTTCACACAGAATTAAGGTAACGTGATCCATTCAGTCTTTCACTGTAAAGAAGCTTTATAAAGCTTGCAGAGAGTGTTGAGATATCCTTTCAGTGTCCCTAAATCACTACTAGTAGTGTTGTTACCTCCGACCCTCCTGCTTCGAAGCTTCTGTCGAAATATGAACCAGTGCAAGGCGAAGCAAATGTATCGGTGCTTGGTTCGTTCCCTGCTGATCACGTGATCAGTGACGTCCGAAGCTTCGGTCCGGCTCACAGTGACGTCACCGCTTCGATTTGATTCAAATGGGCGCGAAACAGGGTTCGGGCTTGTCTGTTTCATACAGTCAAAGTGTACAAACAAGTGTACCCACATCTATTTGTTCTAGCACGTAATCTTTTGAGCATTCCTGCCTCATCCGTGCCGTGTGAGCGTGTTTTTTCTAAGGCGGGGGAAATAGTATCGAAAAAACGAAACCGACTCAACCCCAATACTGTGGAGAAAATTGTGTTTCTCAATAAAAATCAATGATAATTTCATGCCCCATCCCTTGTGTCCCCAAGCACCTCAATATCCTGTCATAACAAACCTGTCCAAAAGCACAATCACTGCCCCACTGACCTTTCCTCTGTAAATCACGTCCCATATTCCAGATTCAAACAATTCACATAAGTAAATGATATTTCTTACATATAATCCTATACTTACTATACATACATGCACAAAGGTGCAGAAAGACACATAGATAAGTGTTTGTTCCACTTCTTCCCAATGTACAGATAATTAAAATAAACAAACAAGGACACAATTCAAACCTGAAAAACAATAGTTTTATTCATATAGGAATCCATGTATTTATTGGATGATTTATTGGTTCAACTTTTCATAATCATGTTCAACCCACAGAGACAGGGCCAAAATATACTGGCTATTTGAAACATATGCACTACAAGTTTGCAACAGCAGAGGTCATCATAGAGTTTGCGATGCATTGAATGAATGAACCTTTTTCCGATACAATTGGCTGGGAAGCTTCACTGGTTCAGAAAGCTTCACTTTGCCATCACTAACTACTAGTGGCTCTTGTTCCTCTGTAAAGCTCTTTTTTATGTGCCATTGCAGGGTTCCAATCTTTGGCACGTGTTTTATTTATTTGCTGAGACTTCTCCATTTGCCCCATAACATCATTCTGCATCGTTTGCCTCTGACAGTTCAGGTGGAGATAAATTGGTCTTCCTCCAACCCTGCAGACTTTGTAATTGTGATTCATGGTCGTACCTTACAACAGGTTATTAGAAGTGGTTACCAAGCAACGCACTCTTTACCCACTCATATAGAAAGCCAACTCCATGCTCTGTGTTTATACATTTTACTTGTGGAACGGTTATATCCCAAGAATCTCCTCTCACAGCATATTTTTCTATTCGATTCATGTTATTGTCCTATACACCGCTACATTGGGTTGCTAACCTCTAAC
This sequence comes from Cottus gobio, assembly GCA_023566465.1. NCBI lineage: Eukaryota > Metazoa > Chordata > Actinopteri > Perciformes > Cottidae > Cottus > Cottus gobio. The sequence goes on along the minus strand of CM042224.1, from coordinate 24,019,119 downwards.
TGTCCCACTGGGCTCTGTTTCCCTGCGTTAGTTGCCTGTTCAAGCTCTCAGAGTCTAGCTGCCTGCTGCTTTATTCACTAGTTAGAGTAATCTGAAAACATTTTAGCAACACAGAGGACACTATCTTTCTTTCCTTTGCACCATAATTCAAGGTGAGCACCCAAACTAACAGTATTTCTATTATTTGGTCCTACTTATTTATATTAACGAGGGTAACAGAATATCAGAAGCACATCTCTGTTTAATGAATGCGGTTTGGCAGCGCCACAGACTGCAGCCTCCAATGTGACCATCAGTTGATTCAGCACCTCTCTGATGAACTTTTAGCTTTATTTTTGCAAGACTGTGTATTAAACCGCATCAGATGTACTTAATAAACAGCCAGCTTAGCGTATGAATATAGTTTATTGTTTATTGTTCTGCAAATGTTGATATATATAACACATGGGTATGTATATCATATGCAAGTGCCTTTAAAAGATGAATTTAAGAAATTATGTAAAATCAAGAAAATTACCTCAGTGAGTAATTAAACAGCTTAGCATATGAATATAGTTTATTTTCTCATCACCATCATTTGAGCATTATTCCTTGAACCAATCAGCAGATGACACCGTTCAGTCTGCCACGTTCTTGTATTTCATTCTTTACTTTCTTACTGCACATGGCCTTAATGTGTCTCTGGGGATTAGCAACAATGCTGTAAACTCACTAACACGATTGTATTTTCCACATTCTGACAATGGGCATAGTGGTCTCTGCAGCAGGGCTTTGGAAATCTCTTTGAAAAGACTTTCTCATTATCCGTCTCTGACTGTCTGTTGGTTTGGTCTGTCTGTCTTTCAGACCAGTACACCCCAGCTCATTCAGATGTCTAGCAGGAGAGCACCTTCTCCAGGTAATTACTCATAATCTATCAGTAGTGGCAACATAACCCAACCTATAATAAGACCAAATGCTGTGTATAGTTTAATGAGGCAATATAGTTATATTCAGTTTATATTTACCTGAGCCGTAACCTTACAGCCCAATAAAACAACTTCAAATGGCGATATATACATACTGTAGATTTACAGTACTGTACAAATTACTCAACATTGTTTGATGCATTTGACAAAATTGATATTGGCGTATTTACTGGTTGGACTTTGAGATTCTATTTGTAGATCCAGAGATTGTAGGAAGTAGTCACAAGCAAACATACTGCCTCTGACAGGGTATGACTTTTCCAAATCTTTAGGGTCTACTCAGTTTACACATTACGTTCACATTAAAAACATATCAGTTGGTACTCCTGCTGGTTGTAACCACTGGTGTGAAAAGACAATATTGTGGTGGTGTCAGCAATATACCGGTAGAGTATATACCAGAGTAGTTGGAATGCTTCTAATTATAAATTGTTAACAGACCAGAGGGTCTCATATAAAGTATCAAATGATCCATGAAAATTATTCATACAGACATGTAGCAAAATAAATGTAATGGATGATATAGAAAGAGACTTGCAATTGGATTTGAGAATTGTCTCCCATACAAAGAGAACGAAAATAAAATGGTGACTCGGCTACTCTTTATATGGTTCCTCCTCAGGCTTGAGAGGACGACAGAGATACAACTCTAACTCAACCAAAATGTAGTTTCTCAGCAGACATAACGTACCTCACATCATTAAAAGATGAATGGACAGCCTCATTATACCGTTGTTGTTACCAAAGCTGGCCTCAGGCTTTCCCCGGTGCTAATGGAAAATGTTTTATGTGTCCTAATATTCTTCTGCGTTTAACAACTAAATAGTGTCTGCTACATACACAGACTGGCTGTGTTTTAAAATAGCACATTCATGCAGAAAGTCACTTTTACAGAACAATATGAATTTCATGGTACAACTGGGTTCTATAGTTAAGCACACAGGAACCATCACTTATTCTGCAGGCATTTAATGATGGCATTATTTTTCTTATCTAGCTGCGATTCATTACGAGATATTTCTTTGATCCAGAACTCATCCTGTTGGCTCTGCCTTTTGTATCGTTTCTGATTTTTCTCTTATCTCTCAGATCTTCCTGAGGAAACCAGTGTCCATTGTGGTGATTCTACCAAGAAGAAAGCCTCTGTCAGGAAGAGCCCTGGAAGTCGGGGCGATGTGCCGTGTGGGTGTAAGTCCCAGAGAAGCCTGCTGTGTGTCTTCTTACCATTTCAACAATTATTTTTATTTATCCAGCTTTTGATTTATAGCACATACAATTATGGCTTGTTTTAGATAATACAAAAATAAGCATCTTTCCCTTTTTGTAGTCTGTAATGTGACAACTTACAGGGCTGATGGGAATATGCCCTCTGTTGGTAAGGTTATTACTAATGTTTATTGTATTTTTATACAGTTAGTTTTAACTTTAGTTTAAGTCACTTAAGTCAGATTACTGTTAGATTCCTTTAATATGGTCTGCTTCATACACACGTTGATCTGTGAGATACTTGTGTATGGAGATGACATTTTTTTAGGAATACAGTATATTTTCAAATGTTATTCCATTGAGAATATGTTTGTGTAATGCCAGTTAAAGTATTGACCCTCCCTGTTACAGCTGAGCTACCCATCCTAACCACCGACCCACCCAGCCAAGCTAAACAGCCGAAACACCCCACCCAGCTGTCTCCAAAGCTCAGCAAGGCTTGCAGTGAGGTGCAGAGGGAGGTAGCGTGGGCCTCGCCAGTGGAGGGCACACGGATGGGAGATGAACAAAAGCAGGAGATCAGTCACGGCCAAACCTCCTCCAACCCGAGGTCATCTGCAGGTAGAGTGGACGAGCTGCTGGAGACGTACATGGGACGGACAGAAGAGAATGACGTGAGGGAAGAGAATCAATAGAGTGGAATAAGGAGTGGGGGTGGGGGGGTACTGCTGTGAGTATGTGGCTCTGACCCTTGAGCTCCACAGCATCTCCTCAGCACGATGCAAAGTAGAGGGCGAGGGAGTAATGAAACACGAAAAATAAAAAATCATGAAGAGTTTAAAGAAGGATGGAACATTGTCAGTTTAAATGGGCAGCAGGTTGGCTTGGTGGTTAGAAACTCTGACCTCCCGGTGGGCAGAAAGCTGCAGCATGGGAAAGTACTATTCACTCTCTGCTAGTGAAGCGTTCATTATGTTCTCTTTATTATACCCCGAGGGTGAAAAGGGTTCAGGGTCAGTCAGCATAGAGAGTCAAAGCCATGCTGAAGAAAGACCAAAGCCATCACTATAGTCGTCTTTAGTTTAGAGAACACCAGCCCTCTCTGTTCCCTTCTTCCTGAAACTATAATAATGAAATAGGGGTATTGTATGTATAGTTAGGCCACTAAGCCCTCGACTTTTCTTATTTGCGATAAATATTATTTTTTATTTCTGGATCAATCGAGTGCAATCTTTTCAGTTCTCATGGCATTCTGAATAAGAGCACATCTCGAAAATATGTATAACCGGATCAGCTGTGCTTACAGGCAGCCAGGCAGAGCTACTGAATCTGAGGCAACACGCTCAGGAGCTGGTGGATGAAAATGACGCCCTCAAATTGACAGTCCACCGTCTGAATGTGGAGCTGAGCCGCTACCAAACCCTCTTCAGACCGCTGTCAAAACAGGAGGTATGGCTAGCTACACGGTAACACCTTCTGCTTTTCGAGTGGTGCCTCATCTCGGTTTCCCAAATTGACAATTTATGAATGAGGCCTCCTGCAACCTGATTTTTAAGACAATTATGAGCTCTTGCCTGGCAGGAGAGACTTCTGGTAGAAGGCCAATGTGAGGCCCTTTCTGTTATCAATCAGCCTCTTCCACTCCGGCTCACGTTGCCACAACTAAATGACAACAGGAGTATCTGTTCCAGTGTCGTCCTCTGCTCTCTTTACCGTCAGGAGAACATGCATTCTGTAATGCAATCCTCTCTCCTCAGTCAAATTGAATCAGCTTTTATACCAAATCTATGACCAGTACATGACTTTATTTTCACAGCAAGCCTTCAAGATAGAAATCTGCCTCTGATCTGAATCCCCACTGAGCTAAATACGGCTTATTTATGTCTGTCCTTCCATCTGCTTTGTTGCACTAAAGGAGTCACTTGTTCCCATCTGTGGGTGTGTGTCCATTCTGGTTTATTGTGTGTTTTATTACACTGCCGAAGAAATCTGGCCTGTGGCTTTAATCATGGCCACCTCATGCTGTGTCTTCACACCAAGAGGTCTCTGCTCTCATCACCACCAGTTTGCTTCTGCTGTTGCTGGAAGTCTTTGCTAGCCCTAAATACTGACGGCTTGTGGAAGGAAGAGATGAAGGAAAAGATTATGAAGTAGTTTTATCAGAGAATGACAATAGGAGACAGGATGAATCTGGATTTGTATAATTTGGGAAAGCTAGAATTGCATTGTGTCCCATTGTGTAGGGGGCGACGGTGGCTCAGTGGTTAGCAAGTCGGTCTTTCAATCAGAAGGTCGGTGGTTAGATCCCAGGCTCCGGCAGTCTGCGTCGTTGTGTCCTTGAGCAAGACACTTAACCCTAATTGCTCACCGTTTCTGTGTCTACGGTCTACTGTATAGCATGTAAGTCGCTTTGGAGAAAAGCGTCAGCTAAATGAAATGTAATGTAATGTCCTCTTCCATACACCACATTAACATTGTCATTTACTTGTGATTTCCCATTTGTTCTGTAGTTATATACTATAATGTTCTCTGCGATAGATGTTGGCTTAGCTTAGCACCAGACTTTAATCCTCTATCACCATTTATACTTTTGTGACGGACAGCATCTAAAGCTGCCATATCAATCATGGCTACGATTGTATGATGACTAACCTTCTTACTGTGTTTCATCCAGAGCTCCAGAATCAGCGGCTTACCAATGACAGGGTCTCCTCCTCCCTGGCTGGTCAGTTTCTTTATATGGCTGTGAAGTACATCACTTTAATATGGCAGGGTAGGATTCTAACCATATGGCTGGTTAATAGTCAAAATTAGCAAATCAGTCTGTTTAAGCCGGCTTGTTTAATAGGCAAGTTGCTTGTTCAGCAGACTGATGTGGACTTAACACGTGTAATCATACATGCTCAGTCTGGTGACATAACGGTCTGATAGTTTGGAAGCTCAGCTTCTGTAAAGCGTTGCAGAAGGATGAGCATGTGCTTTACCACTCAAATGACCAAAGCAGAAGCCAGGTTCACCACGTGTCCACAGTGACTGGAATCCTGCTGGATAGATCAAGACAATAAAGCCCATTTGCACCTCGTGTGGTTCAGATTTACCAACCACTGTGACTGGTGGGCTGGAAAAGGATTGTCCTTCCTTTGATAAGCCCCATATGTGAATAGAGTCAATGTTTTGATGTTTTGGCCAATTTGGATAATTTCTCTTCATCCTTTTTTTTTTTTAGCTTGACATGAAGTATTTATCTCCTTTGGTGCTGGCCTATGAAGACAGGATAAATGAGAACAATGCACTTCTGCAAACCACTGAGGTAAAGTGTATTTGAGAGAAGATATGTGTATATATAAACTCAGCAAAAAAAGAAACGTCCTCTGACTTTCAACTGTTTTTACTTTCAGTAAACTTAATGTGTGTAAATATTTGTATGAACACTACAAGAGTCAACACCATAAGACATAAACTAAAAATGTTTTACAGACATGTGACTAACAGAAATAGAATAATGTGTCCCTGAATGAAGGGAGGCTCAAAATCAAAAGTACCAGTCAGTATCTGGTGTGGCCACCAGCTGCTTGAAGTACTGCAGTGCATCTCCTCATGGACTGGACCAGATTTGTCAGTTCTTGCTGTGAGATGTTACCCCACTCTTCCACCAAGGCACTTGCAAGTTCCTGGACATTTCTTTGGGGAATGGCCCTAGCCCTCACCCTGCGATCCAACAGGTCCCAGACGTGCTCAATGGGATTGAGATCCGGGCTCTTCGCTGGCCATGGCAGAACACTGACATTGCTGTCATGCAGAAACTCACGCACAGAACGAGCAGTATGGCTGGTGGCATTGTCCTGCTGGAGGATCATGTCCAGATGAGCATGGGTACCACATGAGGGAGGAGGATGTCTTCCCTGTACCGCAAGGCATTGAGATTGCCTGCAATGACAACAAGCTCAGTCTGATGGTGATGTGATATACCGCCCCAGACCATGACGGACCCCCCACCTCCAAATCGATCCCGCTCCAGGGTACAGGCCTCGGTGTAACGCTCATTCCTTCGACGATAAACACGAATCCGTCCATCACCCCTGGTGAGACAAACCCGTGACTCATCAGTGAAGAGCACTTTTTGCCAATCCTGTCTGGTCCAGCGAAGGTGGGTTTGTGCCCATAGGCGGCGTTGTTGCTGGTGATGTCTGGTAAGGACCTGCCTTACAACAGGCCTACAAGCCCTCAGTCCAGCCTCTCTCAGCCTATTGCGGACAGTCTGAGCACTGATGGATGGATTGTGTGTTCCTGGTGTGACTCGGGCAGTTGTTGTGGCCATCCTGTACCTGTCACGCAGGTGTGATATTCGGATGTACCGATCCTGTGCAGGTGTTGTTACACGTGGTCTTCCACTGCGAGGATGATCAGCTGTCCTTCCTGTCTCCCTGTAGCGCTGTCTTAAGCGTCTCACAGTGCGGACATGGCAATGTATTGCCCTGGCCACATCAGCAGTCCTCATGCCTCCCTGCAGCCTAATGCACGTTCACGCAGATGAGCAGGGACCCTGGGCATCTTTCTTTGGCTGTTTTTCACAGTCGGTAGACAAGTCTCTTTAGTGTCCTGCGTTTTTAGAACTGTGACCTTAAATGCCTACTCTCTGTAAGCTGTTAAGGTCTTAACGACCATTCCACAGGTGCATGTTAATTAATTGATTATGGTTAATTGAACATGCATGGAAAACATTGTTTAAACCCTTTACAATGAAGATCTGTAAAGTTATTTGGATTATTACAACATTATTGTTGAAATACACAGTCCTGAAAAAGGGACGTTTCTTTTTTTGCTGAGTCATCTGATCATTTAGGAGAATGTTTTGTGTTATCAGACATAAGCTGCCATTAATATGTGTATTGCATGGGATCAAAACCTGCAAAGCACAGATTTATCTGACTGAAATGTCACATTTATATTCAGTGAAGCTGTTTAAGTGTGTGTGGAATAATTTCATAGTAAAAGACAACAGAGGGTGTCGGTTGTATTTTACAATTATTAATCAAAAATGAATTTTGATCCTGTTGGAATGATGACTGGATTTTTCCAGTGAGCTGATTGGCCAGTAGGAGGGCTGTTGGGATGTTTTGATCTGATCCTCTGAAGTTGACCTCCTCCGGAGCAGCATAGCTCACCATTGTGACCCTGTGAGAAGTGAGCCTGCTTATTGTACTGGAAAACTATGCTAGTTAAGTCCAAAGAGGAGGTCTATCCAGTGATAATTAAAGGTCAGCAGATTTGTCCAGTCGTGTGGCTCATTGATTGGACTAACCAAAGATTGACTTGAGGTCCCTTTTAGAAAAGAGAGCAAGGGCCAAATTCAACCGATCGTGTGTTTTGAAGGCCATTCGTTACTGTTTTTAATGGACTCAGAAGCTCCACTGAACGACTCAGAAGGTCTTTTGTTCCAGCATGTCTCAAATGGCATTTTATGGTGTTATTATTATATATGTATTATTACAATGTGGAAACTATGTCTAGTTGTGGCAGATAAGTTTCCCTGCTGGGGATTAATAAAGCTTTCTAATCTAAAAGATAACTGGCTAACCCACTTGTCTCGCTTCATGGCACAGGCCCCTGGAGAACTGGTGCACCCAGCTGGAGTCGCTCTCAAGGCGTTTGTCTTGGAAAACCCTTGATCCTTAGCAGAGGATTGGAAGCACAGTAGAGGATTTCTTTTTGGGGGTTTGGCTGTCCTTCAAATCAGAGATCCATATGTCTTTGTCTGCTTGCCACAGGAGGAGGTGAAGAGGTTGCGTGTTCATGTAGAGGCTGTAATCAAAGAAAATGAAAGACTCCATGCTGAAATTGCCAAGACCGAAGGGGTCAGCCAGAAGAACTGGTAAGAATAAATATTCTCTCTGTGCATGTGTAGCACTTGCTTGACGGTCACCATTAATTTCACTGATGTAGTGGAAATGAAATACCTCCTTTTATTCTCTTCTGCATCACTGCTTGCCTGTCTCTTGGTCTGTACGTAAAGCGTGTATAGTGTGAAAGGATGACATAAAAGTAGTAAAACCTTTATCTCTTCTGCTGTGCTCCTCTATCTTCCCCATCACTACTCTGTCGTTTGTCACCACTCAGGCTTTTGCTGAACGCTGACTCCTACAACTTACCGTATCTATTCATTGTGAATAGCTCTGACATTTAAACCTGTTTTAAATTGTGTATCGAATCGAGAACAATGTGAAGATTCAGTAAGACATCATTCATGTGCGTTTAAATGCTTTTCTTACTGTAGACTAGAGTACAATACATGATGTGACCTATTGTGCCGTCCTACCATGTGAGACGATGTTAGGAGTCGTTTACAGTTCATCAGTTTCCATAAAAATCTCTGATTTCACTCAGAGACCATTGATTGTACTCCAAAACACTGCTGCATTCAGGAGTAGTCATGAAGAACAACACCACACACTTTATCCATCACATTATGAATAAACTGACAGTATGGTTTCAGTTTCCTTCAAACTGTGCATTATTGTGATTATGAGGATGAATAAGTCACAGTGTACACACATCTGTGCAGCAACAACACATAGAAGATGACTATTACCATTATACCAATACCATTATATATTGAAATTATAAAAAATAAAAATTCCAAAGCCGCGTCAAGGCCCATCTCTTCTCCATGACCGTCTCTTGTTTCTTTCACCACCGCTCTTCAGTGCAAAGCGACTTTACGTTATTATCAATATTACGAGGGCTTAGAAAGAGATATTGCACTTTATATTGGGATTACAAATGCTGTCTAAGATCTTGTCCTCGAAAGACTACACATCCTCCAGACATGTTTTAAGACAATACTCTGCTTGGAATATTAATGTGTGTCTGTTGTGGTTTTTCCACAAAAACGGTCAAATAACTTGTGATGCTTCGTGTTGAGTCACATGTACATTTTCTATTTCCAAAAAAGGTACAACTTCTTTTTTTACCAATAAGGCAAGCATGTGACTATTCATGGAGCCATATTATAGGAGCTTTGTGCTATAGACATAACATTTTTCTCTCTCTCTCTCTCTCTCTCTCTCTCTTCCCCCCCCACACCCTCCCACAAGTCATCAGCTACAACAACAGGCCCTGCTGGTATTGCAGGAGAACCAGGTTCTGATTGATCAGCTCGAGGCTCAGCACATTAAGGCCAAGGCCAGCCACAGCAGACACCATTCTGAAGGTACAAAGACAACCTCAAAGCCGTACATCTGTGGCGACTTTGTTGGCGTCTCCGAGCGCAGCAGCTGGAAGGGGCCGAGTGGCGCAGTGCGAATACGCAGCACCACAGATCTGTAGCCCACAGCAGATTTTGTGTGTTTGTCCACAATATAACAATGAGGATACAAGCAAATAACAATAAATAGCTTGGTGAAGAAGTTAGGATCTGATTTCAGTTGCAATTCTGCAGTATTTCATGTTAACAGTTCATTTAAACCTTAGCATGTGACACAGCAGTGTTGGCTTGGAATGGAAACATGAACCCGCTGATTTATTTTTTTTTAAGTTGAAAAGGAGGCTGTCCAGCACAGGATTAATGTAAACAGGGTTTTGCGTAAACATGCTTTCCTCACTTTGTAGTGTCCAAGGTGTCTAAGAAGCTGATGTTGTTGGAGGCGGAAAAGCAGCGTCTGCAGGAGGACCAGGAAGAGAGCAGGAGAGAGTTGCAGAAAAATGGAAGGGAGGTCCAAGTGCTGCAGGCCCGTTTCAAGGATGCCGTCTCCTGGGACGAACACTGCAACATAGCTGGGAAACTCAGGCGGTACGGCTACAGTGTCTCATTTTATCAAACATTTCTCTAAAAGGTTAATCGGTCGGTATTAGAAAAGGTTCTGCTTCTTAACTGGGATAAGGTTATTTTTCGTTTTGTGCGGTGAGAACAAGAAAGACAAGAAATTAACTCCCAGTAGTTTTTATTCGTGACACACATCGAGGGGTCGTGACAAACACTCTTGCTCGCTGTGTGTTTGAAAAAGAGTACAGTGTCCTTGATATTGTCCAATAGGCAACTTCAGTTAGTTCAGTTTATTATTTATTCAGTGTAAAATAGATTTGTCGAAAACAAAATAAGAACAAGATAAGAGAAACACTCAAGAGTAGCACCTGAAGCATTGCACTGTTGAGACGGGGCACTGGGATATGTGACAAATGTCGTATGGAATCCTCGCTGTAGGTCACATTAGTCCTCACATTGGTCATGTTTGACAGAGGTGGGAAAGTGAGCCAGAAAACACTGATTTTTAAAAGTGAATCAAAACAAGTAGTCAATTTATTTGATTGTACAATTTATAGTGTCCAATATTCTTTGTTGAAACGTGTTTAGCAAGCCCCAGATGTCTTGTTGTAATGTGCCGTGCAATCTGCTCTTGGCTCGCAGACAATTGGAGCAGCAGGAGAGTCAGAATAAGAGCGAGATGGACCAGTTACTTCTCAGGTTGTCCAGCCTGCAAGAGGAGAATAGGAGTCTGGCTCTGGACAAGGCCAACCTGACTGCTGACATAAAGAATATGGAGGCTGAGCAGCATCTCACCAAACAAGCCAACAGGTACTAATATACAAATAAATACTTCTTTCTTAGTCTGATATCATCTTACACATGCCACATGTCTCCTCAAAGCAATGTGTGATGCTTTATTTTGAGACTAAGGTGTGCAGTCGATACTAGTCCAGATAATATCATTGCCATGTTTTATCATCTGTTGTTCAGCCCAAAGCAAATAAATATATATACATCCGTTTGTCTTTAGTACACAGTAAAGATAGAAGAATGTGAATATTTAAAGCTCCTTCACACCTATTATCCACCCACACAGATGTTTTCGCTTATTTTGCTAGACCGGGGCCTCGAGTCATGTACAAACTGTTGGGTAGACATCTCCCTCTGTCTCTTGTTAATTTTGTTGCGCCTATTAGGACATGGACGCTTACGCCTCAATTATTCTTGTTAGTACATGGCGTTTAGTGACCTCCCATCATTTTCAGCATAGCTTTGTTCAACTTTGTTCGACCTCGACAGATGTGCAGTCAGGCGCAATCAAATAAAATACCTGTTTGGGTTTGCAGGGCCTAAATTGGTTATACAGTTTTGCCTTGTAATTATTGAATTAAAGTGTGACCCAGAGAGAGAGAGAAAAAAAAAACACATTAAATCAAACGCCAACCACTAAATCAAACCACTAATTAGCACTCCCACATGCGATTTGAGCTGGTAGCTTGAGCTCTGGTGGCTGGAAAGGTCAGCGGTGTGAGAACCAGAGGCATGCTCAGTCAGAACCTTTTTTGTTCAGTGTTTTATCCCATATTATTAAAAAACATTCCCCCTCCACCAAAAAAGTACAACCAAAATGACGTCTAAGTGCGAGATAATTATTTAACTATCTGTACAGACATAAGTAGCCTGAGTGACTTTTCACATCTTACCACAGTTCACAGTTCATCTTACCACAGTTCACAGCTGTTTTAAATGTGTTCTGCTCCCTGCAGACCCTCAGCTGAGATTAATGTGGACTTTCTCATTCTGAAGTGTGAAGATTGTCAGAAGGTGTTTGATTGGCCAACAGTGTGCATCATGCAATCATGGTCTCAAGATATCATCCAGTTAACGCTTTGTATTCCCTGTTTTCAACGATCTATCTGCCTTGTTTGTTTCCCCTAACCCCTGAGACATTGTTCCCAACAACGTTCTTTTCTGAATCTCTTCCCTTCGCCACTTTATTCGTTTTTCTTTTGTTGCCATCCACCTTTACCTTTTTTGTCTCATTGTTTTTCTATCTCCCCATCTGTTTTCTTAAATTCTGTTCCATTATCTTCTTTCTCTCTCGTGTCTCCATCATCCAGAAAAGCTGAGAGGAGGATGAGTGTATTGAAGAGACAGAAGGAAGAGTGCGTGTTGAAAGAGGAAAAGACTCGGCAATACATGGCAGCTGTCATTTCTGTGGCTGAGCACATTTCCCTGGAGAGAGACCAACTATTACAAATGGTACGACCGATGCTACTGATCGTGTTGAAAGATTTCGTACACCCCATGGTACATGATTCACGAGGAGTAGCAGCACTGCTGACACCCTGGTGAGACCATGTTGTACGTAAACAGACACCTCTGTGACTGCAGCTAAACAAGGGACTACACATTGAACTTTTTGGACTACACATGATAATTCAGACACTCGCTATAAACTGATAGCTGCATATGAATGCCATGGAACAAGATTTTGGTTTCAGAAGCCTTCTGGTTTCCGCTTGGTCAATGCTACTCGGACTACTATTTGAGAGAGCGTTGGTAGCATGCAAGTAAACAATCTCGTAAACCCACCTGATATCACCTGACGACGATTTAGCCTTTTAAAAACCTGAAGCCCAGAAATGTATTTGCCCCCAAAGGCTAAATAGTGGTCAGACTGACAACCACAATTTTGCATCAATTTAATTCAAGACTGTATTGATCCTTAGACGGGGACTAATCAAGAGCAGTTTAACTCAAAATTGCAAGGAAAGCAGTACACGTAGAGTAGAGTACCCAGTGTTGTACTTCAGCTAATGCAGTATTGTCTTAAGAGAAATGACATAGTGGTGTGATTAGTAGATGCGAAGTCAGCAAAATATAGTATGCAAGAGTGAGATGTCATCTACTATAACAGAGTACACCAGAATAATACATAATATGATTGAGTAATGATTCTTAGTGTTTGTCTGTATTAAAATATGAATACAATAACTTGCATCATGAACATACCATTAGGTGTAGTGACTTCACTTCATATTTTATATCCAACCCTATACTATATGTATAATAATACCTTTATTTGTTGCAGTATTCACAAATAGCAACATGGCAGCTCACGCTGTATTACTCAGTTCAGGCTATTGAGGAACACGGAGCGGCCGCATGTGGCAGCAGAGGCTCATCTCAGGAACCGTTTGTTTTGTGGGCTTGTCATGTATCAGGCGGGGCACTCTCCATGTCAGCACAGCTGTGAGACGCGGGAATGATACTGCAAATAAGGACGGGGAATATGATAAGTGGGACGGATTAAACATTGCACAGAACTTACTTACGGTGCTTGCAATGGACAATTTGCCTGCAGGCATTTTGACATGTCCTAGCAGGAAAGCAGCCGTGTGATTGATAACCATTTGGTCCAGGGTACAGTGCTTCATTATTTATAAAAGATAGAAAAACAGGCTTTACAATTCAAGTGAGGTTTTCCTTTTCAAAACAGAATCACACCTCCTCAGTGCTGAGTTTCGGCTGACATCTGTACTCTACTGAGTGCACTTTTCTAGTTAGTGATTTGATTTCCTTTCAGCAAGAAACAATTAGGCATGAAATCCGTTACAGTTAACATGTAAGAACATGTCATGTTCTCGCTGTTGAGCATCGTAGTGATTAACAAAAGACTCATATTCTATTAATAGGACTTTCAGAGCCTTGATACTGACCTGAAGGAGTCTTTTCTTGTGGTTATAATTCTAACACGACAGGGGAGTTGCTCTGCCATGTTAGTAGATGAATATATAGAGAATAGAACATATGGTCAGAGCCATGACAAACCAAACTCAAATACCTGCTAATCTGAAACAAATTGAACTTGGCTCAGTTGGCTGAGTGTGTGGCAGAGGAACTGAGAAAGGTACATTTCTGGTAAATGTTAATAGATTCAGGGACTCTGCCATGGCTGGTTTTTTAGAGGGAAAGCCAGAGCCCATCATGTGTGGAAGGTCAGACTGACACCATATGAGAGGTAGCGGGTCCAAAGCTAACAAGAACCAATTTGTCTGAGAGAGAACACAATGACTACAATTAATGTGTGTGTCTGTGCATGCGCACATGCAATATTATTGGTTATTTGCTGTGTTGTGGCTGGATCACATTAGGAGCTCTGTTTCTAGGAGCAGATTTAAAGAGGACTGGCTCTGCCATTGAAGTACAATCGTCTCCTTCAGTGTCTGGCTGTGACCTTCAGGATTACTGCGTTTATGTTAATATCCAAGACACTCGGCACAATACAAAAGATCTTTCATTTTTCAGTTCAGGAACTGTTTAAAAAAAAAAAAGAGATTATGTAGTATTATAATGGAAGGATTTGTCCAACCTGAGAAACATACATATAAGTGTAGATATGCAAAAAAAAACATGCTCAAATTACACTCCTATAAAATTACTCCGGGAGCAGCACTTTTTTTCCTTCTTAATTACAACTTCAATTGCAATGTGCAATCAATTACTTTCATTTTACAGCACAAGCGTGAGTTAAAGTTCTTTCATGGTGCATTAGCGCAGCACTAGCTGACAGATTTTTCACCATTGTTTTGATGCTGTATTTTTATTTGTTTCCTTTTTGTATCCTTCTTCTCATTTTTCTGCACACCGACATCCTTTGATTGGTTCTATTAAAGTGAGATTAGGTTTTGTGCGGCAATATTTGTATACCTCACACAGGACTACTGTTGATTTGCAACAGTTTGAACACTCTTTCCTTCTTTTCCTTCATCGTCCCTCCCATAATCCCTTACATCCTCCATCCAATTGTGTGTGCGCGCCCCCTTCCCCCCTCTCTTAGATCAGTAACCCCCTGTCTTTCTTCTCTACCTCCCCAGGCTTCGGTTCTTCAGCAAGAAAAGCAGGGATTCGTGGGCAGGATCCTGAATGGCACCATACGATTCGGAAAGCTACAGGAAGAAGTCAAAGTAAGTTCCTTTATTCAAAACGTCACTTTCACACGACCATCGTTGCCACAAACCTTTACCCCGAAACGACCCCGCTGCACGACAGACAGGTTCATCTGACCTTAACCCCGGATGTCGGAGGAGCATGTGAGGCTACATCTTTGGCCCAGCTCGTGCCTCAACAGTCCACACTTGAACGCAGCATTTGATCTCAAGTCGACTTTGTCCACGATAACGCTCCAATCTATTTCCTATCGATCCGTCCACTCCACTGCACTTGATAATCCATCTACTATCTGTCTCCACCACTCAGAATGCATACATTGACGAACACTCATTGACTTTCTCGCTCTTCATTTTCCTACCTTTTAATAAAGTGTCGCATCAACAGCACACAGTCGGCGTGTGAAACGTAAAAGCACAGATGACAACGGTGTTGCTGTGCGTGCCGGTCTCGTTGCCGTTGGCCCGTTGATCCCTTCAGTATCTCTGTGACGCTGCGACTGTAGCTATGGCGCTTACGTGCTTATATCCGGGGCAATGATGCAGCATGTGCTGTATTCCTGCTGCTCATTACTGATGTCTGCTGCTGAGGGCAGCGTCGTCGTACTGGAGCCCGGTCTGAAGACCCCTTTCTGAAGGTCCCAGTCTCGCTTCTGCTCTGTCCTGTCGCGGTCTCAGACAAAGACGAAGACTCTGGATTTTTTTCAAAACCAGTCAAGACCTCAACTGCCTGTGTATTGTCTGATTATTGTTTGATATTTAGTGTGATTTGATGTAAAACCTCCTTCTCTAAATGCAGCCAATAACTTAATTGAATTCAAATTAAAATGTCCTGTCGCCACTTTGTTCAGACCTGCCGTAGCGATAATATAAAAAAGAAACACTTGTCTGTTTATTATCACCTCACTATGTATTAATTTAAACATGTTTAATTGTTATTGAACCTGGATGTTTTTTAGGTGTGTGGAGGCTTTAATAGACTGGTTCGGTCACCCGTCCTATCTCTCTTCCTAGAGGAAAGAAAAACAAAACACAGAGACTATTCCAGCAAATCTCCATGGCAACCTCTTCTACATCTGTCTAAATGCCATCGTGGTTTGAATCTTCCCGCTGGGATGACGGCGTGCTGCGACACCAATCGCTGCAGCCCGTCATTATTGGTTTGTTTGTCGTGCCAAGCGCGAACATGGCATCCGTCTGGCAGTAGCAGTGCCTTGCTCCAGGGCCGGTGCCCTGGGTCCCAGCTGTCAGCAGCTCTCGTCATTCAAGCCGCATCAGGGAAAAACATCTCAGTGGGGCTGACAATTTTACTTGTGTCACTATAGCAACAGCCCAGAGAAAGAGAGGTTTGTGAATGTGATTTCTATTGGTGGTAATTAGACCATTGAAAGAGAAGAGCATGTTAGATGTGTCGCAGGAAAAGTATTTCCTTCCTCTTTTTAGATTTCACTCAGTCCTTCCAGTATTTGTGGGACTGTGGTAGTTACCTCAGACTCTCATTACATTACATTTCATTTAGCTGACGCTTTTATCCAAAGCGACTTACATGATATACAGTAGACCGTAGACACAGGGGGAGATCTGGAAATATGAGAACAAAATGAAGAGACTACATCTATGTAAACGTTGTGCTCTTGTAAACAATGTTGTGGCCCAGAAGTGGTGAAAAGAAGCAAAGTACATTTAGGCCACTCAAGTACTGTACTAAGATTTTGAAAGCAGAACCTTTTGCCTACTTGTAGGTCTAACAGAGCATTTTTACTCTGTGGTTTTACTACTTTTACTTTTAGTAAAAGGTCTGAGTACTCTTTCAACCACTGTGCTCTCGTATCCTCATCATCTTTAGTGTGTGTGATTAATTGAAGAAATGTGCTATTCTTCTGCTTCCCTCCTTTAATCGATTTAACTAATTGTGTGGGCTAGAGCTTGTTAAAGAAATGTTTACAGGCGCTATTTTCTTTAGACTACTCGCTCATTCCCTGCCAGCCTAACAATATATTAACAAAGAATAACACGTAAAGGTGTAAAGTTACTTCTCCTTCAAGGTGCTGCTGTGGTTACACTGGAGCTGTAAATAACACAGGATTTATTTCTAACACAAGTTATGAACCACTATTGCAGTGCCCGCAATGTGCTTATTTGAAAGTTGCAGTTTTTGAGAACCATTAATCCCAAAAACCTCCCACTCAACACTGCACATCCCTGAGTCCAGTTGAGGAGAAAACTGAAGGACAGACAGAGACTCCATCCACTTCAGTTAGATTTGCTGTCATAGATCAGCTACAACACAATACACGAGTCATGCATTGTCAGGAATAGAAGTGCCTTCATTATAAACTAACTCCTGAAGATTATTCTCATTATTAATGTGTAATTTTTAATCATTTACAGGCATGGCAAGGAGGAAATGTGTACTGCACTAAAGCCGGAGATTTAATATATTTTTTCAATTGTGTTTTTCTTTGATCCTCTGCCTTCTTTTACTTATATACAAAATTAGACTGATATCTTACTTTTATGCTCTATTGTCCCATTTAAAATGGGATCCGGCCAATCACCTTTTTAAAAAATCTGGGTTTTCCTCAGAATGTGCTGCTTTGGAAAAAACCTACCACAAAAAACCAGTTATGTCAATAATGAAGGTTAAAAGATCTCTTTTTTCTGACATTGTTCGTGAAAATGATATATCCATTAACAGTCCATCTGTCATTCTCTTGTTCAATCCAAACGATCTTCCCATCATATTTGACAATACTAGTCCTCAACATGATGGGTGCACATTTTCACAAACGTTCCAATTGAAAGCACGGCCCCGTTTGTAGTCCACTGCAGATCACAAGGGCAGCAGCAGGTGATTCTTTCTGAGATGGGCATGCTCATTTATAAAGTTTCTATTCTATTCTTTTTCTATTCTGTCGTTTCATACCAACCTGAAATGCTACCACATCCCAGCAGCTTTCTTTTGAGTGACCAGCTAAAACTCCTCCCTCTCATTTGATTCTTATCAATCTATGGTGATTGAAGTGCATGTTGCCACCTTATGAATTGAAAAGATAAGGATTGTGTGTTAAGTGTGTGCTATAAAGAGAAAAAGCAGATTTCGACTACATTATTCATGTGTAATTAAAATTCATGCTCCTCCATCTCCTTAAAACACCTGAAATTGTTAAATATTTTAGTGAATGCACGTATAAATATAGCCAGGTCACAGGTTTGCGTGAGCCATGCTGCTTCATGCTGGCGGGGGACTTTTCTTCCCAATCAAAATGCTCCTCCACTCTTAGTTAGCATTTCTTTCCCCTTCACATACAACGGTGATCTCACATAATAATAGGATCACATTGCGATCTTCTATTGCTCCTACTATTGTCAGGGTGTTGTGACCCCTGACCTATGACCTCATCTTTAGTGTTCTTCCACTTCCCTCCTTTGATCAATTTAACTAAAAAAAACTGTTTTTATTAACCTGTTTAAAAGCTGAAAACCAGGAAATTAGTTGAATCTCAAGGATTCTTTATCTTCACAACTTGTCCTTGACAAACCTCTACTGCAAACATTGTGTGATTTCACCCATGTCAATTGAGGTCTGTGGAGTATCTCATATTCAGTGTCTGCTTATATGTGGACCAATGTGTTATTCTCTTCCCAGATGAGGGGAAGGAGGTTTAAAAAAGAAAAGAAAAAAGAAGTAACATGCCACTCAGCTCTGAAAGATGAAAGCAGAGTACTGTAGATGTCAGACAGCAGCCGGCAGGGCAAACGCTCCACTGACGAGCACTCTGTCCTACTGCTCTGCCCACGCAGGCAGAAAAAGAAATCTCTTTATACTGTCTGACCTACGATGCCTCCCAGCTCTAATTTCTTTCTTTTCTGTTGCTCCTAATCGTTTCTGTCTCTAGCTTGCTGTACTGTATAAACCAGCCTCAGCACTTTATTGCTTTATTATCTTTGACTGTCATTGACCTAAAGAAAACAAAAACGAGAGGCTGACCCATCTTTTTCTAGTTAGAAATACTATCGTGCTGAGTTACCATCATTATACGTAAAATACATTGTTCTTTTGTTGTCTCTCGCTTTGGAGCTATTGCTTTTTTGGTGACACTTGAAAGTAATCTTGTTTGAAGAATCTTTAAAAAAAAAAAAAAAATCGACTTTACAAATTGGATTGGAGATTAAAATGCCCCCCTTTTTTCTGTAAAATTATAACTAAGCCCCTACCTTTGTGATTTTGTTGGTTTGAAGTATAACACCAGCATCCTGCCTCGTCGAGGTTCATGGGACACACTTTGCAAGATGAACCTGTGACAGCGATGTTGATGTCATGGACTAAATCAGCAGGCAGCAGACATGGAAATAAGTACACAAGCAACATATAGAAAATTAATCTGCATTTATTTCATTGTCTGGTAGCTTCTGTAATCGGACGTGTGGCACTAAGCTGAGAGCTGCAGTCTGTAGATCATAGAAGAAACACAGGAAAACATGGACAGCTAGAGAAACAGTGATAGAAGGAAGTTGACAAAGGAAAGGTGAGAAGGGAGAATGTAGAAGCCCGCATCAGAGAATGAACAGGACCAACTGGACGTTATACCGGAGAGGAAGGGTTCAGCACAAAATTAACTCCCCCCCCCCCCCCCCCCCCCACCCCTCCACACACACAAGAATTCAACATATCCATTTTGATGAGAAATATAATTACCTGAAGTTTGTTTATTTCTATCTACATTTGTTTCAGCCCAGGGCCCTCAGGTATCAACACTGCACAGAAAAGGTTGACTCCTACGAGTACAATGTAGATTGAGTACAAGAAAGCTTTCACTGGTGCATAACTGCTACGAGCACCCCCAAAAGTCGTGCGACTTGATAGAACCATCAAATTCTAACACACCATGCTCAGGAACCGAAAGTTCCACTTACATAATGAAACACTCAATTTATAGTCCTAACCTGTTTTTATTTTAAGTGGTGCTGGAAAGTCAGCCGTTGCTGAGTACGACTGCAGCAGCTCAAGATGCGTCAGGAGATTCTAACATGTATGTTTTGGTCACAGAGCTATTAGGAAAACTACTTTATATTACCCAGAGAATACACTTTGAGCTTCAGCAGACTTGATACATAGGTATGAAATTAAATGTAAAACTATAATAACTATAAATGATAACCTTAAATATAACCTTTTGTAGCTTTTTACATCCAGTACCACAAAATACCACAGAGCAGCCTGTGCAATTTCTAACTGGACAAGAAACTGAATGAGAACGTTGTGTGTGTGTGTGTGTGTGTGTGTGTGTGTGTGGAGAGAGAGAGAGAGAGAGAGAGCTCACAGTTTCTTTGGTAATTTGTGTTTAGTCTTCACTGAGATGTACATGCATACACCCTTTCCCTGTAATATTGCGTGCATTGTCACTGAAATGAAGGATCTATCTTCGAGGTTGCTCATTCAGGACCTGTCAACTACATTTGGCTGGAAGAGTTGTGTTTCAATCAGGATATAACGACAGACCGACAGTACTTCCGCAGCTTCAACCCGCTGACGTCAGGGCACCGGTGCGTTTCCTCCACGCATCGTTTTATGAGCTGCTGGCAAGACCAGTATCACAACGACTAAAGAGGACACATGTGGTGGCATGAATGCTGGCTTATGGACCTGAACAACCCTCACTAAAGATGTGATGTAATCAATGTCTAAGAGGTGCCTTTTGATTTTAACTGGTCTGAAATGCATTTGTTAACCAACCGAGGAACATCCTGGGAGATCCAATACTGTTAATGTTAATCGTTAAATGTGAATCATTGCATTCAACGTTTTCGGCGGCACACAGTGTTGATAAATGAGGGCCAAGGACTCTATCAGTGCTGTCATTATGTCAGTCAAAAATGAAAGGTCTGCTCTCAAATGTTATGTCAAACTAGTTCATACACACACACACAGAACAAAACTGGGTTACAGAAAGTCATTACAGAAATGTAGCTATAGGCGCCTCTCCAACCAACACACTTGCTCTATTGCTCTGTTCCTGCTGGCCAAACGGCTTTCTGAGTTGCAGAGGACCGAGACTGAAGGCGGTCAGAGGTCTCTGTACTGGCCAATTATTTGTTAAGTCTGTGTCAGATTCACCTTTGGGTAAAAACACATCAAATACCTGTTTACTGCAGTTGACTTTGTCCCGTCCCATCCCATCAGCCCCTGGAGGAACAGTCACACATGCCCTGGCACAGACACTGGCAGAACCCGTAGACCAGGCAAACTGTCAGGCTCGATGGCACCAAGCTAACACACACAATGCCCAGTGTCACTCTCTGGATCACCAACAAGTAGATTCCTAGAGGCAGGGAGCCAAAGTATAAGAAACCCAGCAGCCAGACCAGGATGCGCGGGACATGATTACAGAACTTGGACAGGGCGTCCTGATCAACCGGCCCGTTGGAGCCCATCGATACCGAGTCCAGGCTCTGCTCGGCGTAGACGTCAGAGCTGCCGTTTCGGCTCGGGGAGTGCTGCGAGTCCCCCTGCACTTCCATTATAGTGATGACCAGGCAGTTGGAGGAGTCGTGAGACGGGCTGGAGGAGGAGAAACTCGTTGGAGTCAGGAGCACCTCCCTGTTGTGGTCGGAGCTCCAGGATTTGTCCCGCATCGCCAAGTGGGACATGATGATGGCATCATCGGGGAGGGCTGACACCTCGTACTCTGTGACCTCAGTCTGGTGTCGGCAAAAGGGGCAGGAGATGAAGCCCGTCCCGTCGGTGATGTCCAAGATCTTAACGAGGCAGCGGACGCAGACCCGGTGCAGGCAGTCCAGGATCTTAGGCTTGCGGTTGTGGGCATTGTAGCGTTGGTAACAGATTTTACACTCCAGCTCCTCTGGAGGAGGACAGTCCTTCTCCTCTGTCTCAGCCGGAGCCCCGCTCATCTTCAAGTCATGTTCTGGGGAAGGCGTGAGAAATACAGAGGCAGAGACACATTGAGAAAAAACAGAGTTGGAAGGAAAATGGTACACAGTCCAGCATTACATGTGACTTTAAGTAGGATGGAAATTGCCTTTGGAACAAGTTGATGTTTCTAGCTACTGTGATCTGCTGTATCTCTAGCCAGCAGGAAAAGGTCAGGCTCTGCCTCCTTCTCTGGCTGCCAGTGTTCTCTGTACGTGATGAATGATTTATGGTTTGGGAGTTGGATCAGGGTGTGATCCCAGAGCCCTATGTGACATAGAAATAGCCAGGAATGCTATTGATCTGTAGGGAGAGCTGGGAGCGATAGCTGCTCCCCCAACATTTCCTGTTGGATCAGGCATTTTGTGTAGAATACAATTTCTTTGCAGAGCTTTATTAAAATGACCAGCCCCTAAATCAAAGCTTTTGTTGTCCCTTGGAGGAAAAAAAAGCAATTTTTAGGTTTATATTTGATCTGTTAGGATATGCAACTTTAGACAATGCGATGTCTTAATTTAAAGCCAATTGCTCCAATTCTGTTAATACGGATCACTGAGTGCTTTAGTTGGCATTACCAATTGAATTTATTAAGGTCAAAGATCATTATTTCAAAATCGTTGTAAGAAAAACCCACAGAGTATGGATTGCAATTGATAATTTTTACAAAGTAAAAGAAACTGCATATATAGTGGAATAATAGAGGCATTATTATTGATCAGATGTCACTCCCAAAAGTGAGCATCTCTTAAGTTGCTTAATTAAGGGCTAACACAACTCCAATGATTAGTTTCCTCCCTGGAGAAACGGCAAGAAATGTCAGTCATCGTTAATAATGTCAAATAGCAGCAAGACACCTAGCATGAATAGGAATGAGGTTAAGGAGCCCCGCCCTCTGTTTTCCTCCCCAGACCTTCACTGTGGCACAGATGAGATCACCGTCTTCTTCAGGTACATAAAGACACCATTTAAGATTTCAGCTTCAAAATATGAAAATACAAAATCTTCTCAAAATGAATACAATTATAAATTTTTTTAAAACGTATTTATACAATACATTTTTTAAACTACTATTTTACATTGCCCACTCTTTGATAAAATGTATTAGCTAGATTTAGTCACATGTTTTGAAGCTTTTGAGGGTGAAACTGAATTCTGTGGAGAAGAGATGTGACGAGGCGTTGTTTGGACTTGGAATAGTAAACATGAACTTTGGGGAACGTGTAGTTTCAATAATTTGAATTTATTTGTGTCATTCTTGTTAAGTGACTAACATTTCAGAGCAGTTTGCTAAGTGGTGAAATGAAATGGAGCGTTAACACGCCGGTAAAAGGTTTGTTGGTATCATCGTAATGCAGTGGCGGGCCGTGCATTTTCTCCCTGGGCCTTCTGTGCCGTCTGATATCATATACATAAATACGCGCACGGCGGGATGCTGCGTCAATAACGGACAATGCATGTAGTCCACATCAGCAAGCCTCTGCCTCCAACCCCCCTCCCCTGCCTCTCCCCCCACCGGTGCAGCTGCTAGATTGGCGCTAGCTCGTTGAAAAAGGTTGTAACGTACTGCTTATGGCTTTTCAGTTGTAAAAACCCACTTTCATACCTCTCTATCACTGTTGCCTTGGTATATGTGAACACTGGTATTGCGCAGAAACACAGTCGTTTTGTTTTTGCTTGAAATGAAGTGACATATCAAATTCATTCTCCCCCACCCTGGACCCTTTCCCGTTTGCATACCGTGCCAAACGGTCCACGGAGGATGCAATCTGCTCTGCTCTCCACCCAGCCCTCACCCACCCAGCCACAAAAGACTGTGAGAATGCTGTTTATAGACTTTAGTTCAGCATTCAACACCATCATCTGCAAACTTAACCAGCTGGGGCTCAACACCTAGCTATATAACTGGCTGCTGGACTTCCTCAGTGAGAGGCCACAAGTACGGGTGCAACAACACCTCGAGCAGCATCACACTGAGTACAGGGGCCCCTCAGGGCTGTGTGCTCAGTCCACTGCTCTTCACCTTGCTGACCCACGACTGCACAACAACCTACAGCACCAATCACATCAAATTGGCAGACGACACAACTCTGGTGGGTCCCATCACCAAGCATGATGAGACCCACAATAGCAGTGGTTCTAAAGCTTTTTTCAGTGATGTACCCCCTGTGAAATATGTTTTCAGCCAAGTACCCCCGAACCAGTGCAAAATCATTTTTGATTGAAAAAAAATACAATGCGCTGTGCCATCAGTCTGATTTAATATAGAATATACACAATTATATTTATGAACTTACACTTATTTTTATTGAATATTTATTAAATAACTATTTTTAAAGGATTTTTGAATGGATGCTAATTTTTTATATTTTTAAAGAAATCTCAAGTACCCCTTGAAGTGCCTTCATGTACCGCCAGGGGGTACACATACCCCATTTGAGAAACACTATAGGGAGGAGGTCAGCCATCTGACCACGTGGAGCGGAGACAACAACCTACTTCTGAGTAACAGCAAGAACAAGAAGATTGTTGACTTCCGGAGAGGCCACACTCATCACGGACCATCAATGGTGCTGATATAGAGAGAGTGAGCAACACCAAATTCCTGGGGGTGCACATCAGTGAGGACCTCATGTGGATAGCCAACTCAACATCACCGGCAAAGAAAGCCAGAGGCGCCTCTACTTTTTCCGCAAACTAAAGAAAGCAAGAACCCCCCACCCATCATGTGCACATTTTACAGAGGTACCATTGAGAGCATCCTGACCAGCAGCATCACTGTGTGGGGCGGAAGCTGCTTGGACTACAACAGGAAAGCCCTGCAGCGCATAGTGAACACAGCGGGACGGGTCATTGGTGCCTCACTCCCCTCCCCGTCAGGACATATATGACAAAAAGGGTTTTTCCAAATCTACTGTATGTTTGGTACATGTTGAGAAATTGACAAATAAAGCTGCCTTTTGACTTTGATTACTCTAATACAAACACAAATAGCCATGATATAGAAAGAAACAAGTTACAATACTAAATATGGATGTGTAAACCCAGCTGAGATTCTAAAGCTAGAACCCTGAATCATCCTCAGTTTGTAATGTAGAGGTTAAGCATACAGTATGACAAACACCTGAAAACACACAGAAACAGGGATTTTAATCTCCCAGCTCACTGACAAAGGGGGGCCAAACATGCAAAGATTAGAGGATATCAAGACACGACCAATAACCAGTCAAACATTCTGTCGTGATTAAGTGACTAGACCCATTTCCGCCAATTACTGTCACATTTTAGTTTCCCCTTATCATTCATGCTCTACCTGAGCCATGATGCGCTTGCTACCAGAGGCGAGGCCTGGAACTCTATTCTTTAGGAAAGCCACGCCATGGATTTCTTATAATGCCCCTGAGGGCTCTGAAATAGGTGGGATCACACATAAGGGAAGGAATGCTCCAGCAACACATCGGTAATTTTCAAGTCCGCATTACATATCCCCAGGTCAACTTATGAAATAAGAGGAGAGTGAAAGAGAGACACACTCCGCTCCAGCAAGTGACATAAATCCGCAATGCACTGTGCTACATACCATATTTAATTAAACCTCTTATTGCTGTACATCATATACTTGTATGCTATGTGTTTTATACATAGAGCTATTAACTGAATGAGGCATGGATCTTTACAATGAAATAAATTCCTTTTAATGCTCTCATCTCTTGAAATAGCCTTGAGCAAAAGAGGGATTATGAATCCTAATTTTCTACAGGGAGACAAATACAGTTTTAACTGACTCATTTTCTTGTTATGCCAGTATGCCTGTTAATGAGATCACAATGGGCAGCTGCCGTGTCCGAGGCTGAGTCAACAGACGCAGTCCCAGGAAGTGTCCCAGGACAGCAACGTCGTTCAAGCTGCCCATGAGTAGAATCAGCGTTTCTTATATTTTTGAATGCCTCCTGAGATGGTGAGGAACGTGTGCATTCTGTCACCTATCCCCCAGAGGAGACAATCAGCAAGGGCAGAGGCTGCAGCTGAGTCTGAAACAGGCTTTCCAGTCTTCATCCAGGTCCAGGTTTATTTTTTTCAAATGATGTATGATTCAATAAAGGTAAAAAAAAAAAAAAAAGGTTGAGTAAAAACATGGAAAACCCAGAGTGCAGCTACCTCATTCCTGTTACATCTTACTTTGACTTACTTCACCTTGTCATCAGAGAGTCTCCCTCCCGTCGGGAAGATGCTATATAAAGAAAAAACAGTCATTCATTCATTCATGACCATGAAATATACAGTGGATTGATTAGGTTGCCCAGCAGGCTTCTCTCTGACTTGCTGACTGTTAAATATTTCAGCCACAGTCTGTTACGTTAAAACGCCTTCTAAAACATGTCAGAAAGCTGTCAGAAAGAACCAGCTGCATCTATCCCAGGAGCAGATTCTCCCCAGTTTTCCCCAGACGTCCTGGACAGATAAATGCAATAAGAAATGCAAGAGAAAATCCAGCAAAATCAACTTAAACATGAAGGTTACAAAGCGGTCTTGTGGAGTTAAATGTACACAAACATTAATCTTGTTGACTAGAAAGAAATGTGTGTTGTTGACGCCTCGTAATGTGTTTGTTATGCCATTAAACATCTTATTTTTTACGTTTTGAAACATCAACAATATTGATTGCATAACCGCTCTGCAGTTGCCACACCTTTGTTTATCCATGTCACACCTTGAGTAAAACTGTGTACAAACCAATCAAACCTGTGCATGTCACGCTCTCATTCGTCTGTTCGATGCCAGGTGCCAGCCATTCATCAATTCATGTTTAAAGTTGTCATTTGCTTTGGTTGGGAGGCGTTTTGAGTTGAATAATTACATTGCCATTCTGGGGTTCAACAAACGTTTCCACTGGGCTGCTGGTTCAAAAGACTACTGTGATTTTCCATTCTTTCTATGCTGCCAGATCCTCCAATTTATCAACCTTGAAATTGTTTTCAGCTTGCCGTTGGATGGTATATGAACACACTCCACATACCCAAGAGGAATCCGTCTCATAGCCCCACAGAAAAGAACAACGCTGTGTCGCCTGTGGGAAATAGACTGGGGCAAAACGCACACATTGCATCTGAGAGGTTGCTCATAGTTTTCTGAAGGGATGTTTTGCGGATAGTCAGGTCTGCAGAGAGAACTATTGGTTCCAGCCTGCCCTCCATCCTGGACTTGTACACCTCCAGAGTCAGGAAGCGGGCTGGAAAGATCACTGCAGACCCCTCACACCCTAGACACAAGCTGTTTCACCTCCTCCCCTCTGGTAGGCGCTACAGAGCACTGTACGCCAAAACTACCAGACACAGGAACAGCTTCTTTCCACTGGCCGTCACCCTGATGAACAATTAATCAGACTCCCCCATCTGCACTACCTGCACTAATTGGTCTACTTTTTCTTTTTAATGTCTTTTTTATCTTATTTATTGCTTATTGTAAATGTGTATATATGTATAATGAGAGCTACGTGTAACCGGAGTCAAATTCCACGTGAGTGTAAACACACATGGCCAATAAAGCTGATTCTGATTCTGATCGAGGCTTGCATTTGGGATTACTGCTCGCTGCCAATTAGCCTAGGGAAAGGCAGCTGGCCACCAAAGGAGTGATAGCTGTGTGTGGTTGATCAACAGATCAACCACTGTTCAGCAATGTAGTCACAGCAGTGTTATGAACTCCACATAGAGAGCGAAGAAAGATAGCAAGCACAACAACTTCCCAGTCTTGCATTATGTATAAATATATGTGTTCTGACTGAGCGATCGGTTTGCTGTCTGACAGACTAGTGGTTGACTGATTTATCGACAGATTGACTGATAATTAGTTGGTCTCCACAGTAAATATGTCTACTTTGAAAGGTGAAACATTGATTTGAAAACCGTTATGTAGCTCCACTTTGGACTGGTGGAGGAATAACACAGGGGAGGAGGTGGACTGAAGCTGACATTTGACATTTGGGATCTGATTGGAGGAGAGTTGAAGGAGTCTTGATGCTAAAATAGATTAGATTGTGTTCTTGTTCTCCAGAGTAAATATAGATCCTGTTACATCTTACTTTGGCACACATATAGGTTATTTCATTGCTCTCTAGAAAACACTGGAGAATTATTTTCTTATTATACTGGAATTTTAGTAACCTGTTCTGTAGACGGCAGGGTGAGCTGGGCTGTATATTGATTAGGGAGACTACTCTTTACCCAGAGAGTGGGTTGAAGTGTCCTTGAGCAAGAAACAGAGGTCCAGCTTCACTAAACATCTCACATCTCGGATTTGCATTTAGACAGAAAACCGGAAGCTGAGTGGCTGCTACCTAAGTGCTCTTTGCACTTATTAACAGTTTAACTATTAAACATCAATACAATTTTTTATCGATTAAATGCCATCAGTTAAAGTTAAAAAAAAAGTAAAAAAAAAGAGAATAGCTGGTTCAACGTAAAGCTGAATCCATCTGAAGTGAGCCTGGGCCAAAGTTGAGGCTAACTTCAGGGTTAAACACCTTCACTTTAATCAGCAGGTAGTAAGCAAGACATGGGAACTTGGCTCGGGTCTTGAGGAAAACAAAGATCTGTTAGTTTAGTGGTACATTTAGATGTATGGAGTATGGTAGAGGTGGAATGCTGGCCCCCTGTTTCTTTAGAGCAAGTGGCTGAAAGATACATTTCACATGTCACTGCCTTATCTAGAGCCCAACAAACAGGCGTTCAACATCAGCTGATGATACAATTACAGATGACATCGTAGCCTTTGTGCAGCCAAAACATTTTTAGCCTACAATTGTGCATTGGGATGCAACTACGTTGGGATTTATCAGTCGTGTCATTGCCATCTGATTCCCAATTGAGCATCTGTTGAACCAGTTGCTCAATGTATGTCCGTCTCCCCCTCCATTGTGGATCCTGCATAATTGTCTGTCTGCACATTAAATTAAATGCCAATTACACACATGCAGTAAAAACGAGACGTGCATTCCAGGAAGCATCCGACAGCATCCGTCATTTCAGCCCCAAAACGACGGGTGCTTGTAGCAGGCAAAGTCCTATAGCGGCCATATTGATCATGAGGAGAGACAATGTTTTTGAAGAGTGAAACAGTCCGTGTAGAGAGGAGGTTTGGCTGGATTCCAACAGTTTTCTGGTAACCTCTTTGCCTGACCATACCAATGTTGACAACAAAGGTAATTTCCCTCCAAACCAGCATATTTCCCATACATTGACAAAGTGCTTATTCTTTTTACCCGAATCCCATCTTTCCCTAAACCTTAATCATAGCGCTGTCACATCGTAAAACAGAATTATTTTTCAACAATGGTTTGTACCTGTCAATGGGTGCTGACATATTATGCTGTCCTGCCAGTTGGGGCATCAGACGGGAAAATATGTTGTTTTTAAGGATAATTACAAACAACACAATTTGTCATTAAATATGGCGCACATGTTTGTTTGAACATTATGAACCTCTGCCTTTGAATCCCTACCAGCTCCACTCCATTCATGCTGATTTGTGGCTGACCCTGAGCTCTCACAGGAGGCTGAACCAGAGAAGAACTTACCGATGGGGAAATCAATAAGACTCACCTTGACTATCAACAACAAGTCAATATTTGTAGAAAGCAAAAAGTGCTTTGATCAACAACTTTTCTCGCATAATGGTTGAAAGACTTTGATCACCAAGATGAAAGCAAAGCCGGAGCTTGGTTATCACAGTGACAGAAGTGTAGAACGACATTGGGCTCCAGGCGCTCTGTTGCATCTGCACCTTTCCAGCAGGATTACACAGCAGTCAATATTCTGCATGGATCTGGGCAGGACGAACTTGATGAAACACTGTTTACTGCATTTATAGCAAATAACAAGCGGGAGATAGTAGATATATGTTCTCTTCTACAGGTCAAATGCTGTTTTAGCTGGCAAGTACTACTTGGTGGGTTTAGGGTTACAGTCTTGCCATTAGACAACTTTTGTGGAGGATCTAGCCCCTAAGGCATTTTGATGTAAAACAAGTGTAAAAAGATGTGAGGAGAGCTCCGTTAATCTGATGAGCTGTGGTCTGCGCTGTCTTCCCAGTTCTTAACCAAGGGAAAAGCATGTGTGTGTGCGTGTGTGCGCCCTGAACTTTTTAAAAAGCCAGCAGACAACAAGGCGTGCGTATCTCTGTCATTACGCTAACCCCGTGCTGTAGCTATCCTTTGCCGTTGCGAGCCAACCCCCTCACACCGGTGGACTGCCCCAGACTACAAGAGCTTCCCTTCTCGGCAAAGGTCAGAGATTTTTAACCAAAAGAGCATGACAGCAGAGTCTTGTGAGAGGTGGCACATCAGATCTTCCTTGACATTGAGACATTTAATGCTGTACATCAGTAGCTTAGAAGGAGAAATGTCATCCTTTCTAACCTTTACTGGACCAAGAGAAGATACCTGACCGACCGGCTTCCCATTCGGGAAGTTATACACACAGTGTTGTCATGTCGGAGCTGCACAGAACACACCGGGTTCTCCTGCCTGCCACTGTATAGTATTAGTTTAACCCATTGGTTAGCCACTGGGAGCCAACCAGCACAACCTCGTCTGTTGGCCCCTGGGAGCTTGGAATTGCAACCAGAGTCTTTATTTATCTGCCACTGGAATCTGTCCAGTAAGCATACAGTAGGAAACTATTGCCTCTTTTCCACTGCACGGTTCGGCTCGACTAAAATCCCGTTTGCCACCAGGTCGTTTTGTCTATTTTCACATTCCACGTTGATAGTACCCCCCTCAGTGTCTGCGTGATGCTCTGCCGTGCCTTCATCTTCAACTCAACACTTGCACATTGTACAAATGTGCAAATGTACAACGTAGTCTAGGCCTATGTAGTGTGAAGTGTAGTTTTGCAGTGTGCCATTTCTTTTTTTCTTCGAGTGAGGGCAAGTGAATGAAAAAATGGATAATGCTGGTAGAAAAAAATGGCGGCTTTGTGCAGGAGATTGCGTGTTGAGCGAGTGATGATTCTGTCACCGTCTTCTAGTGCGGGCTCAGATCGCTTGGAACCTTGACTGAGATGGTATCAAAAAACACCACAACCTTTGCTCATGTAAAACAAGAAGAAAACAGCAGGTGAAGTTGAGTAGAGCCCTGTCGAAACCATGCAGTGGAAATGTGACAGTATCTTGCTTGTTCCCTCAGGGACAACTTCCCTTTTCTCTCTCTCTCGCTATGCTCCGTTTTATCCACCTTTATTAGATGCAGTAAGATTGGGTGCAGAGTACGGTATCATGTAGTCTTCCTGCCCTATTGAAATGCTTCATTAGCTAATGACACAAGACAGCCAATTTCAGCAAGAAAAGGTCAGTTTGTTTACTCCTGCACTGATGCTTATAGCCGAGAGGATGGAGGCTTTGCTGGAGGGAATTTAACCATTTGGACTTGTGAATTAATGAATCGTATGAAAGGGTATGTTGTGGTTATGAGGTTGTGAGGTGTTCATTTGAATAACGACAGGTTGACTGATACAATGATGCATACACGGTAGGCTTTAACACAAGCCCAAGGTGTACTCTGCAGACTGTAGCAGCAGTTGTCGGCTGCAGCACAAATGCTTTTTCAGCGCGAGGTGGGACATATGGCAGCGCTGATATATTGTTGGTTTCAAACAGGTGGTAGGACCCAGAGGATCAATTTCGAATGGCATTTCCTACGGATAAACAAAAGAACCAGATGACTGGTCATTTCAGAAAATAAACGGAGGGAAGCTTGAGAGCAAGGTCAAGCGGAAAGCTCCAGTGTAGTGCGAGTCACTGCAACATGCAGTATATCAAGCGCTCTCCCACAACATCCATCAGTAGGCTCTGGGTTGCCCCGGGGGAAAGTTATTATTGCCAGGTCTGAATCTGGACGCCACATATTAATCTATTTTCACATAAAAATCCATGAAATGCGAGTTGACTGACTGAAATGTACTTTCAATGATTTTGAAAGCCAGTGCTCAAATGTACAAGGAAGTGTAAAACATGCACACGGAAAGATAATAATGCTCACACACACACAATATAATGAGCCACAATTATGACTCAGGTATGTGTGTGTGTGTTCTAATTTGTGCTCTGTGGAAACTTCAGTGAATAAACAATTGTTATGAAGAAATGTATAAACAATAATGGAAAATCCTATGTATATACAACTACAGTCGGCCACTGAATTGTAGTATGATACATCTTTTTGTTGTTGTTAGTGTGGAGGAGGTCAGCCAGCCTCTGGGCCACCGCTAGGATTGGGGTGTATTGGTTGGGCGTTGCTCAGCTTAGCTTGTTGTGAGGGCTGAATGTCACCCTTCAGGTGATGCTGTTGCCGTGCGGCCTCCCCAGGGGGTTGATGGAGATTCAGGGCCAGCTTGGGAGACATTCTTGCTTTCCAGGTTAAAGTTCTTCACCAGAAAATACCTATTCCATTCATTACTGAGCAGAAGTTTTGCATGTTGGTTGGGAAGAGAGCTAGGGTCACATTCACGGCTAGAGCTCTCAACTGGCCGGGCCAAGTGTCTATTACCCTATATGATGGGAACAGATCCAGATGCCTTTCAGATGAATATTTAGAAGGCACAAATGTTAGCGGGGCCTTAGCAACCCTGCTAAGACAGGACCAAGACTGTTGAGTGCTTCTTAAATGTGAAAAGATGTTTTATATCGCGAGCCAACACATGTCTTCTTCTCTTTTTGTGCACGGAACATACCCTCTGTAGACTACAGACCATCTGGTGACATCATTGTCCTTCAGCAAACTACAACAAACTGATGCATACATGACTACGTAAAGAATATGAATCATATGATTGAGTTGGCAGTTGCCACATTGACACTGTTAAATATTTAAACAATGTATTGCACCATCAAAGGATTGACCATTTAAATTAGTTACAATAAATTGATACAATTTTCGGTTATTTTTATCTCTATATTCATGCAGCCTTGTCAAAACATCGTAAGGCGGCTGGTTAATCATTGTCGGTTATGGTTTCATTTAGTACATTATGGCTTTCTTTGGCTGTGACATCGGTCAAGGGAAAATAGCCCGTGGATGTTTCCGCTACGTACGTCTCAGACTCCGGCAGGGTGGTGGCTGATGACATGTGCTGCCACCTAATAAGCACCTTGACCTTCTGAGGAGAAGTGACCACTGGTAGAGGTGGCGAGTGTGTCACCGCTGTAGGATTAAGCTCCTCCTCTCCACAGCTGACGTCCTGTTCATGACAACTGGAGGGGGGAGTTTTGTACAATTAACCCATTTAAATTATATTAAGGCTTACAGTTATGTATAATTAAGGGTGTGTCCACTTTGAGTGAGAGGTGGGTTAGGGCCACGGCCATGTTTGTGGTGTCGATGCCTTTTTGGAAATTTTTTATTCAAATAATGGACAAATAATAATGCTCTGCTATGCAGTTAGCTATATGCTGTGCATTCTGCTGACCATGATTTATTACCCCACCAGTCATTAAAACACACACACACACACACACACACACACACACACACACACACACACACACACACACACACCAGCTTGTACTCCACAGTGGCAAGATGTCAGTAAATGAAAGGCAGGTCGGATGCTTAATCAATCAGACACAGTACTTGTGACACTATTGTAGTGCTGTGCTCATTCTCTGTTGGCACTTGCACATGTATTACACATATATTTGTGAGCCACGACATGCAGCAGGGCTGCCTCTAAGAAACTCAGGTGAGGTCATACAAATTTCAATTGTTGGTCTGATGTTGAGAATATATTTATTGCTTAAAACTACTGATGCTTGATTGCTAAAAGAAAGACACTCAAAGTTCAGTGACAAAACAGTTCAAGAAAACCAGTTTCAGTATCGGTACTAGTCGGTGTCATCTAGAGCTTATCTTAAAGAGAGGATTTAAAAACAATCCTGGTTGTGTCGTATAACACATTTGTTCCATATGTTAGGCAAAGTGTGTGCGAACAAAAACAAGCCGCCTCATGGCCAACAAGCTTTTTGGGAAATATGGAATCCTTTGTCTTCAAGAGACGGTGAGGGTGTTTATCTGAGCCTGTCACAGATGATTTAATGGATGACAGGTACGGTATGAAATGACAACGTTATAAATCATATGCTGCGGGTTAGGGTACATCAGGACCATTCAGGACTTACTGCGTGTCTCTTGGTCAGAATATAATCCCAATAAGCTCAGGGGCAAATGATACAGCCATCAGTATTTAACATCATTCATACATTGATTTAACAATTGGCCGTTTCAATTTACTTACTGCTGAACAACTCTCCTCTATGTGTCTCGCCTTCCTCACCGATGACGCGCTCCTCAGTGCCGTGGTACTCTTCCACGGCTCTGTTTGTATTCTGCGGTCTGTATTGATGGTACGATAAGGTGGAAAGCTGCATGATGCGTTTCAGAATCAGCTTTATTGGCCACGAGTGTTTACACATGGCATTTGACTCCGGTTTCACTCTTCTTACTTGTATGCATAACAATAAACTCTGATGTAGGCGGTTAATTATTCTTTATGAAAATGGGTGACAATGATGATGATCTGATTTTCTTCTGAAATAATGTCTTTTTTTGCAACAGTTTCTAGCCATGTGAAAGAAACAGTCACATTTGGCTGTGGGAATAGAGAAACTCTGCAACTGTCAAACTTAATTGGACCCAAAGTCCTTTTTACCCCGAGCCAAACTCATTTTGACTTGCTCTTAGCTCTCGAGTGCATTCCAGGCCATTACAATTTTTTTCCCATGCTTTTCATCATCTCTTCGAGATAAACTATCTTTCTAAAGCGAGGCCCAAACGGCCACACGGTAACATGAAAGGAGGGGAAATGTGTAGAAAGGACAAAACTGTCAGCAACATGCAATGTCCAAAATATTCAAACCGCAACCATACAACGAATCATAGGAAATGTGAAATAGTATTGCTTTAAAGTCATTGAGGTAGTTCGCACGCACACACACACACACACACACACACACACACACACACACACACACACACACAGTACAGTTGTTTAGGTGAGAAAGGCAATTTCACTCCCTGTTTTTCACAGGCGTCATGAGGCTCTGTTGTCTGTGATTCCTCTGCTCGGCGTTCTACTCATTACAATGACCAGTTTTCTCACATGTACTTAAGCCTTGTTCTGTTAGGAGAAACGCAATCGTCTACAGGGTTGGGATTGGCTGGCGAAGGCATTTGACGTCTGTTGGCACTTTACTGAAGAAGGCTTCATAAAGAGAAGCCGAGGTTGCTCTCTGTTGCCTTCTGTGTTCAATGGGCACGAGCAGTTGGGGGTAAAATGTGCTTTGTGCGAACACATTGTGTTTAGATAATTATAACTCACCGGTCCTCTGATCTTGTACCATAATTAGCACATTAAAAGACGGGATAAGATGGCTTCAGAAATACCGCCATGTATTTAAATCAGTACTAAATCTATCAAAAATGATTTAAACATCTTTTTCTACTCCTCTAAAATAAAATGCCTCAGAAGCATTTCGAGACCAGCCAATATTACAATCCAAAATAATTTACAGCGAAAGGGTAAAAAAAAAAAAAAACTACTTGTTTGATTTACCCTTTATCAATCAGAGTAATAAACTCCAATGCATACACGCACACTCACACACACGCACACACAGTGTGTGTCCTAATACAGACCTTGTATTTCTCAGAGCACAGAGCAGCAGCCCACAGTATCTTTTTGGGGCATTTGCATTTTCCTCTGCCTCCCTTACAGTGTTTTCTTTCATTGATTATTTATGTACTTTACTTGCTCTCTTTTTTTGCTTTATTGCCATGACTGTTGTTCTAGTCCACATAACGATAAACATGTATGCCACTTGTATGAGTGTGTGTGCGCTGCACCACCTGCAGTAGTTCTCAACAGCCGCTGATCTGCTGAAACAACAACTTTGATGTAGGTCTCAAGCAGAACTATTATTCTCTGGTCACAAAGATCCAAACAATAAACACAACAAATGCAGTAGAAGTACACATGTACCCACACCAGCCTCTCCATAGAAGATCTGCAGGTTACTGTGTGTGTGTGTGTGTGTGTGTGTGTGTGTGTGTGGTTCCTCACCTTGTCCCAGTGTGTGTGACTCCCCCTCCTCCACCCCAGTTGTCTCTGCTGCGCTGTCCTTCATGTAAATCCGCCTCCTTCATAGCAACACTCCACATCTCATTCCTCTGGGTGTGTGTGTGTGTGTGTGTGTGTGTGTGTGTGTGCGTGTGTGTGTGTTTACGTGTATGTGCAGGTGTACCGGAGGCAGGCGTCAACCAGACTGGCAGTGTTGGAGGAGGCTGCGGAGGGGAGGACAGCTTCTTACCAGAGGGAGATCCTTCACCTGCAGAGGCTGCTCAGAGAAAGACAAGAGGCTGAGGAGAGACTGCTGCAGTCCAAACGGTAGGAGGGGGGAGAGAGAGAGAGAGAGAGAGGGAGGAGGAGGAGGAGGAGGAGAGAGTGGAGGAGAAACGGTCGGAGTCAGGCGTGTGGGTGGGTGGAAAAAGGGAGGACAGGGAGAGAATGTGTGAATGAAAAGAGGAGGAGAAAGAGAGAGGAGACGGTGTGTGAGGGCGGGCGGAGACACCAAGAGGCAGCCGTAAGTGTGCACGAAGGCAGAGCCGGTCACATCAACAAGACAATTACTGGCAAGAAACAGATGGAGGTGTCTAGACGAACAGATCCGTGTCAGCCTTTTTGTTAATCATCTCGTCTTTTTCTGCAACTGTTTCCCTCATAAACAATAAGTCAGGCCAATTATCATCTGGTTTTGCTTATCATCGATTTAAAAATCACAGGGACAGTACAGACATGCCAGATTTTGAGATAATGCAGGGGAGTGTTTCCATAGTTTGTCCACCAGAGAGCACTGACTCAAATGCCCTTCACATGGATGTATATACCTTGGTCTCAAGGCTTTAAAGCTACTACTTTTCTTTTTTTATTCTACATGTTGATTTTGGTGGTCCCATTGGACAAAAGCTGTAGTTTAAACGAGCACTAGAGTCCCCTTTGGAAAACCTCTCATTTTACAGCAGCAGGGTCTGACAGCTGCTCCGCGTCGCCCTGGTTCTGATCCTGATCCTGACCCTGATCCTGATCCTGGTCCTGGTTTTCTCTGCCTCTCTGTATAAATAAGCAGCTGTTTGCAAACACATTCGCCACATCAACTGCACATAGCGACAATATGCCAATAATTTGTTTACAGCTTGTTGTGCTGCCCTCAAGTGGCCACAAAAATCCTTTCAAGAAGCTTTAAGCCTAATGCGTACTTTTAACTACACCTGTGCCTTAATGATGCCCGTGTGTCCTGCATCCGCTTGGACGCTGGTTTTACACGTCCTCAGAAATGAATGCCAACCCTCCGAAAGATGCAATACGCTGCAGAGACAACAATGGGGGAAAGTTATTGAGACGAGCGGATAGTCTGCAGTTACACAAATCTGGAAGATGTGTCGTTGCCAACCCGCCAACCGATCCGTACCATTTTAGAAGTCGACGTACTTGATTTCAGGGCCTCACATACCAACTGTGATGCTTGTTGACTGAGTTGCCGTGAGCTCAGAATTAACAGTTTAACAACAACAACCTCTTTGAGTGCCACCAGGTTTATTGTTCACATCATGCAAATCCGGAAATTCAATACAGTTTGATTTCTCTGGTGAATCCCTCCAGTTGAATCCTTCAGTAACACACGGAGTAAACATGGAAGTATGTGAACAGTTCTGTTCAGGGTGCAGCAGGTTGTCTATGCCAGCGTGTGGTTGAGGTATATCTCCGGCTTTAATGGAAAACATTTTTATGTTGTTTTTTTTGTTCCAGTAACAGATATTGAAATAATATCATAACTTGATGCCAGCTGCCTGCGGGTGAAACAAGCCTTAATGATTTTCTTCTCTTTTTTTTGCCCGAATTTGCATATTGCTTGAAGCATTTTATTTTAGAATTACACAGAAAGTCCTACTAGTGTGACAAACAGCATAGGGTGGTGGGTAATCATTGGTTTAAATGCAAACTCAAGTATGTGTTTCATATGGTAAGTTTTGTATTTATGTAAATATATACTGTGTGTTTCTTGTGTACATATACATTCTTGAGTTTATTTTAAATACTTACTGCTCGAATTTCAGAAGCAAAGAAGAGAATAGCAATCTTGTAAATGATACACGTAGGCTCATTGAATTGTCCTGCTGGGGGAAGTACTGTAACAACCAAAATAGCAGGCAAAGTCACAGGGTGGTTATATGGAAAAAAAAGTGGCCAATCATTTGGGACTGGTTTTCAGGAAGACATTTTTACGATATGCTTACTGCTACAGTGTGACAGCCGTGAAAGAACTCTCCAGGTACTTTGTGGCTCCTGAAACAATCTCCCACTTCCCCTTTATTCCCTCATTGATGTGTCTGTTTTTAGCTCTGTCCCTGGGCCTGCTGCCCGCTGCTATCAAATGAACGCTAGCTAATCAGATTGTGAGAAGATCCTGTCCTCCTCGGCCCTGAGGGCATCGTAATGACAAATCACACACGTACACAAACACACGTGCACACACACGTGCGCACACACACACACACACTACCAAACGTATCCCTCACAGTACTTGCGGCGGCTTTACGTCAGCGCCAACCGCTGTCCTCGTGAAACTGCATTCACCACCAGACTCACAGAACATGCGCTGTACCCTGGATGCTGTGAGTCATCAGCATGCGTGTGGGTGAAGCCCCGACTGACTCCCAAATAATAGAGTAGACTAGTCTACCAGCAGTGCCCTGTTCTCAGCGAGAGCTGGAGGAGTTCAGCCGGGTAGCCATCCACTCAGCTGAAGTCAAACTTCTCACCTCCACAGACGAGGAAGGTCTCCCTCTTTTCCCTCTGTTGGTATTCGTCCTGCTACAGCAGCAGGTTGAGATTATTCCCTGCCTGCTTCTGTTCTGTTGAGATGGAGTGGGAGGCAGCGCTGTCTGAGACTTCCAGGAGCTCAGGGGGGATTGAGCCTTCTGATCCCCTCCCCCCTAAGAGCAGTCCTGTCTTCCCCACGTCCAGCTTCAAACACATAGAAAGCCACAAAGACGGGCCAGGACAAAGGTCTCTTGTGGATTTTTGGATTTTGACAAAATAGTTCTGCTTTCATTGAATTTCTTTCGCCTGATAATATTATTCCTTCACACTACATTTAGATTTTGTTTTGGGATTGAGGACACAATCAATTGGTTGAAATTGATTGATGACTTAAGAACGCACTGAGAATTGGTGGAGAATGGATTTGTCGAGATTTAAGTATGTGTTTGTAGTTTTTGTGTGCAATACGTCTACATTCCATTCCAGGGTACAGAACTGGACTATTACATGCAGGGTAGGCTCGTGTTTACTTGGACATTGTCCAGCTTGGTGAAACACTCTTTACTGTAGCTCAGACCTACACTCAGCCTTCCTCCTTACAAGTCTTAATTCTCCTGTTTTCACACACTGGAAAACAAGCGGTGTAAATCGCTGACTTTTCTGTTAATGGCGCAGACACTTGGAACCTCATGCATCATTAATGCGAAAGCCCATGAATGCAGATAAACCCAGTTTAGTAGTATTTCATTATCCCTTGGTTTCCCATCAGGTTCAAGAGGGGTCAGGACCAGAGCAATCATGGCTGACTCTTTCCCCCTTTTGTTACTTGTTCCTTACTTGCTGTGACAAAGTCTTTTATAACTCGTACTTCCTCGTAACTGCTCAGCGGTTTCAAGAAAACATCTTTTAAAAAGTACTCCGAGGAAGCATGGAATTGACTATGATGGCCGAGCTCCCGCGTTCTTCATTTGTAGCCACGGCTCTCCAGCTTCTCTTTGGAAGTTGATTGTGTGATCAAGTAGAGGGGGAGTCTGCCATATTGACTGAAGTGACCCAGTGTGACCTGTTGGGTGCTTATAATGTTCCAATATAATATAGCCTGCAATTCAATTACAAAATGATTTTTTATTCTTCATAAAACAGAAGACGTAAAGAGAATAAATCCACGACTTCATTTATAAAAAAAAAAACGATGAAAATGATGCCCGAGTATCACCATAAGCATGCTGGACAGCACATTGAAAACTCTCCTAAAATATGGATCTGAGAATAGCCAGTTGACCATTACTCAGCCAGTGCAGTATCTATCTGGTTCGAGGGCTTTTCCAGGTGTATTTGCAAAGTGACTTCTTGTGCGGTTCGGGAACAGAAGGACAAAGACTTTTTATTGAAGTGATAATTAAGGACGGCTCGTCTCACGTGGCTCCATGTTTCTGCTCCCAGCCAGACTTATAAACCCCGCTGCTCAGATTACATTGAATAATGTTTGTGTCTGAGCTGACAGGCTGAGGAATTGAAGGGCGATAGACCGAATCCTAAGATGGTTGCAGCTTCCCGAAGCTCTAATTGTAATGGAGACGTACTGAGAGAGCCGCTGCTGAGCCTTTTGGGTGCGATTGCAGTTGTGCAACCTACTGGTCAGCACAGCTCTCCCAACAAACACACACTTACACACGACAGACACACTCCTGTTTCATTTTCTACCTTTTATAGCGCCGAAATTTATCTTTTTTTATTTTATCTGAGCAGCTGCAAAAGAAGCGATGCAGAGTGTGGTTGCCATGGGTAACACACAGACGTATATATATATATATATATATATATATATATATATATATATATATATATATATATACATGCATGCATGCTGTCTGGGCTTGAGGTAATTAGTTTGTGTGGGTCTTTACTCAAGGAAGAAAAAGTGCTTTTAGCCACGCAAAGAAACATCATTAATTATTGCTTTGTTTTCTCCTTTTTTCCCCACATAGTTGAGTCAATGCTCTCAAGATGCAGCTGGCTCTCAGAGGGACTCGGTGATTTTAGATTTAGTCACAAATAATGTATTTCAAACCCCATCCACAACCAATCTGGTGAGGTTTTAAGGAAACCAGTCCCCACACCTAAACAACTAAATAGATAGTTTCACTTATCTCCAAATTATCCTTTCAACCATAAATATTGGACAAATTGATGGATGAAAAGTTAAGGGATCACCAGAATTATCACAATTCATGCCAAGAGGGACATGAACGTCGTGACCAAATGGTCAATGCATCCAACAGGTAGTGGGCATCCCTTCACTCGTTACAGTCAGCTGTCGCTCTGTTGTAAGCAGACGAGCCGGTCGGTGTGTTTACTCGGAGCAGTGTGCTTAGGAATGAATTAATATAATGACTGTCTGATCAAATTAGTTTTTTTCCAAAATGGTTTGTTCCTTTAAGGACAGCCTCACAGAGCTGCGCGTGGCAGTGTAGACTATTAGTCTTGTCTTGTGTTTCAATGATGTAAGGCGGAAAAACAACAACAAAAGCGTATCCCCAATCCTTTGTGTGTTATACTGTGTACTGTGTGCCTGTTGAATCCAGCTAAATGTATTCATTACTCTAAATAAAAACACCTGTTTAAACTTCATTTGGCCCTCTTCTAGCTTTGAGCCAGAAGTTGGGGGGGCAGTGTGTCATTCCAACCAGCTGGCCAGCAAACGCAGACGAGCCCGTCGCTTTCTTTCAAATACACATGAACAATATTTGAGTTGTACAGTTATGCTGAAGTTCCCTCTCCCGCTGTCATATGCGGCGAACTGAGTCCAGACACGGCAGCGGATTGCCTCAGTAGCTGACGCGTCAACAGCATGTGACGATAGAGCTTTAATCCATCAGCCATTATAATAATAGCAGCACACACGGGTAATTGCAGTGCTGTCTCCTTGGAGCTGGTACTCCATTACACTCCTTTTGTCTCTGTCTGTGAATAGCAGGCCGTTGATTGGTGAAACCAACACGCGTACATATAATGAGAGGATCATGGCCAACATAGTTTTTTGAGTTGTTATTGAACTGAAATGTCAACACTAATGTGGAATATCAATATTTGTCCCTCTAAATGTTGACAGGAAACACACACATAGAACAAGATAGACCGTGATAAATACTCGGTGCTTTACGGTGCTTTAGCATGATTTTCCTGAAGCTTTACAACGCACCTCACAGCCCTTAGTTAGTGAATAGTTTGCTCAGTTCAGGGAATTGGCCCAGTTGTCGTCATGTGACGTAAGTGTGGAACTCGGGTCTCGACAGGCGCAGCAGCATCGACTGGGAAAAGGTTCAAAGTAATCTACCAGTAGTTTGTAAACAGCCAGAGAAAGATCAAAGCGTGATCTTTTGGCAGGAAAACAAATTCAATTATTTGATTCGGTAATGACTTTTATTCCAAATGAGTTTTGATTGATGATGTGTTGAATGGACACACTACATTTCATTTAGCTGCCGCTTTTATCCAAAAGGACACATTTCTGGACCTTGAAATCATTCTACTGCATTACTGTCATGGCTGTTATTTGTGTTCCTGTCACTGTGCTTGGTTTGGAGATACATCAGCAGAGTCTTATCAAGAATGTGGCAAACGCTCAAACTCTGAAACATGGATTGTGTGTCCTGGCCAGTGTAGTGAAGGTGAAGGCCTAGCACTTTGTCCACTAGCTGTTATAGGTTCATAGTATGTAGACTATCGTATGCAAAAGTAGAGGACAAAAGAAGTGCAACAACAGTTCAATCAGGAGAAACAAGTTGAATAAAGAAAGGATCATTGTTTATTGACTCTGTAACGGGTGGTGTACGGACCCAATCGCAGAACTGAGGACTCGAGAGACAGAGAGCTGAAGTTCAACACTTTAATCAAGCTCGGGCAGCCAGGTGTACGGCTCGGGAGCCTGCAAGCAGGAATCGGGGCCCAGGCGAAGCGGGGAGTCCGGGACAGGCGAGGTCGGAGCCGGGAAGGCAGGCAGGCGGGTCGGAGACTCGGGAGGCAGGCGAGACGGAGAGTCAGGAACAGGCGAGGTCGGATCCGGGAAGACAAGCAGGAGAGTGCTGGAGAGACGAGCATAGCAACGAACAATCTGGCAATGAGTGAGTGTGAACCTGGTGCTTAGATACTGGCCTGATTGCAGGTGATGAGAAGCAGCTGGGTGCGCAGGTGAACGAGTGAGCAGACGAGCTGGGTGTGACTGACAGGCTGAGTGGAGCAGACTGATGAAACTGTGACAGACTCTTTGGTGCTTGGACTTTACAGGGAGATCTGTAATGGAAGGCAACAAGATCAGCAACAAGATAAAGCCCTCGTGGAGTCCAGACCTGGTGGTGGTGGTGGTGGTGGTGGTGATGATGATGATGATGATGATGATGATGGCTGACTAGGCTGATAGAATGATGAGTTGATGAAGCTGATGGATCTGCGAAGACTGGATGGAGATGGGGAGGTGGAGGGGTGCGTAAACAGCAACATGAATGAACAGAGACAGTCAAATCTAAAGAGACAGCAGCAAGATGACAGGCTAACGACATCATTGTTTCATTACATTTTTACATTTACATTACATTTCATTTAGCTGACGCTTTTATCCAAAGCGACTTACATGATATACAGTATAAAGTAGACCGTAGACACAGCAACGGTG
Source organism: Cottus gobio (assembly GCA_023566465.1). Classification (NCBI taxonomy): domain Eukaryota; kingdom Metazoa; phylum Chordata; class Actinopteri; order Perciformes; family Cottidae; genus Cottus; species Cottus gobio. The sequence goes on along the minus strand of CM042224.1, from coordinate 23,975,781 downwards.
AGCAATTAGGGTTAAGTGTCTTGCTCAAGGACACAACGACATGGACTACCGGAGGCTGGGATCGAACCACCGACCCTCTGATCGAAAGACAGAGTTGCTAACCACTGAGCCACAGTCGCCAACATCATTGTTTCCTCGTGCTTATTGGTCAGAGGAGACCAGCTGATCTGCAGCTGGTGTCGTGATTGACAGCCCCGAACAATAACAGCATGTAAACACGGAGAGAGCGTGCGTGAGACGTGATGGCAAACGTATGAGAAATAAATGACGACTGAACTCACGCTAGAGCTTCATCTGTCTGACGGGGTCTCAATAAAACTATAAAGTATTACTTTACAGTAATGTTACAGTAACTACTGTAATGGTGTCAAGTAAAGGATTCCTTTTTATAAAATGGACATTATCCCTCCTCGTCCCTCTTAGTGTTCAGAAAGTGATCTGCAGGAAAAGTAAAGAAAAGAAAGAAAAAAAAAACACGTGTGACGCTTCCAAGTCCTACCGCTCTGACAGTTATTCCCATATGATCTGAATGAGGTGTAACACCTTTGCAGAGCTCAGTGATTGCTTCTTTATTTAGAAACACTCAACTTTTTCCTGCTTTGTGCCGGTTCATCTGTTTGCTCAAGGCTCCTCACTAACACGAGTGTGAATGTTGTGGCCAGTCGAATGTAAACCTCAATGTTTTAATCTATAAATCCTAATTCAAACTAGTTATTCTGGACACTATTGAATGTGTTTTTGTGTCGTAAGAGATGTAAGAGGTTTAATCCACTCCTAAATGGGGTTTGTTTTACCAGGTTTCAATACTGTGTTTTAGCATGTCATGGACACTAAAGTTCTGGAGGTAAAAAACACAAATTATTCAAAGGAAATCAAAGGAACTGGTGTGTTAAGCCAAATGCTGTTTATCCAGCACATTTCAGTCTGATCTGGTTGCAATTTGTTAATTTATATCTCTGACAGCAACACACAGGTAGAGATATAAAAAAGAGCATCTCCTCATACTCTTGGTGGAGCTGCTGTGCTGCGGGGCATCTTGTGCTCATCAAGCGTTGGCACTGCCGGCTCTAGGTGCCATAGATGAACGGTGCATGAACACAAGCGCTTATCTGTGACATCTTCACAAATGTCACTCGGGTCTTCCGATCTTCATCTTTCAGTTTCTCACCATTGCACTTCGGTGCAGAACTGCTGCTTTTTCAAGTGTCTCCGGCACGCGTGGATAAATGACGCACTGGAATCCAGGCCTAGAAAGGAGGTGCACTACCCTTTCCAACCTGGCCGTTAGTTTGATGGTAGTACTACTGCAACCATCTCCCTGCACACGCCCCAACTCTTCATTTTATATTCCCACCACTGTGAAATGTAACCAAAGCAACTACAGCCCTGCTTGTGCTCCATCACATTCTGATGCCCATTGCTGATATGAGCCTTTCTCTCTTTCATTTCAAAAAACATAATGCTCCAGGCATTACTTAAGAAATAATTGGGAGAGGAGATGACACATGCAGCTGTGTTCCCAGGAGCCCAGTGTTGTTAAAAGAGGAGTGAGGGCTGTCCTGCAGCCACAGTGATGTATGAATGAGCTTCATGAGCACGTCAGTGCTGCATGCCACCTGTTATTCTACCCAAGAGCGCCTTTCATTTGGGTTTAGCTACGTTTGTCAGCCTACACGTTATAAGAGTTTTTTTTTCTCTCGTTGCATAATTGTTCAATTTAATTCTCAGAACTTTCTTCTGTTTTTTGTTTTGTTTTTTTACATCACCCAGCTTGCTCATGACTAACTGACCTCCTTGTTTTCTCTCCTGCCTCGGCTCCTCCAGGGAAGTAGAGGAGGACTTGGAGGTGGTGTGGCAGGCAGCAACCAGGGAGAACCAACAGATGAGAGAGACCCTTCTGGACTCGATGCTCAGTGCCGAGTGCCGGCCTTCTCAGGCTCCAGAAGAGGCCACTGCAGCCACGCAGCATCAAACATCCGGCTCCGGGCCTCTCGTCTTCACCTCTCATCAAAGCCCCGGTCTCCAGAGAAGGTCCATATTTAACTCAGACTCCGACCACCAAAACAACCCTCTGGACGAGAGGCAAAAGCATGGGCTGGATTTCTATTGTTAAGATTCTTGAAGCCATAAACCTTATGTGTGTTCACTCATAATGGCAAGAGAGACTGTGGAGATACCAACTTAAAACGTGCAATGTTCTCTGTAACAAACTCATAACTGTATTGAACTACTTTGTAAGCACATTTCTCTGGTAGAAGCCAGGATGTGCAGTGAAGGGGTGGCAATAGAAGTCTGGGTTAGGTCACTTTAAACTTCTTTGTCCTGGTTTGGACACAAGGAGTGCAGTGAGAAGCCAAATAAGCCTGACACCCGGCTGGGTTGTCAGAAAGACTGCCAAGATTTATAATCTTTATAAAGATTTTTTATCTGTTTGTATTTTTAAATTTGTCTCAGGGTTCTATAGACCATGCCAACTAATATATTAGATGAACAAGTACATTCAATATTGGAGAAAGTTGCATTATTTAGCTTGATTAGACATCTTAGCAGATGTTGCCACCTGCTGGGCACATAAGACAATATCCTGTCACGAGGTGACAATCCTACGCGGTACAGACCAGACAGACATGGAAAAGCTACAGGAAAAGTAAGATATTCAAAATAATCTAAATGACATAGAGGGATTTTTCTAAGCAAAAATACTGTATTTCTGAGCATATCCTGAAAAGGTGTTAAGATAAAACAAGTGTTTATGCACAACAACACCTGCTTGTCTCTTGTGTCACATTATTATTATTACCTTTTCAAACTATCAGTTATTTTGGGGCATGATTTAGATGATATTTTAAACAGATTTTGACTTGCAATTAAATCTGCTTTAGGCACCATGGAAGTGTCTCCAAGTGATATTTCTCGGGATAGTTTCAGAATAATTATTTTTCCCACTACATTGTTGGGAGTATCACACTAACTGTCATGTCATGACATAACCTGTTTGGCACTACCACAGCCCTGCGGCATCAGACTGGTACCACTGCTGTCCGAATGGAGATGTACCACAAATCCCTGCTGATCTCAGACCAGCATGACGGCGATGCAGTGGCTCAGACACGTGTGGTAGCTGTAAAGGGATGAGGGACACGCCTACTACCTGGTGTAATGGGAGAACGGCCCAAATATGGCATTGTGCCTCTCAGCCACAGTGTCATCCCCAGTAAATGTTTTACATGTGCTTTAATAAACAACAACAACAAATAACATCTAGTGACTGCCGACCATAAATATACAGTATGTATGTAATGTATGCATTTAAGTATGTTGAGTTTCTGGCCCAGGCAAAAGCAGTGTTATGTACCAGAGAGACTATCAAACGTTACAATAAAACATCCAAGAATTACTCTTTACTAATTTTACTATTCTCCTCCCCTGAACTGCCAAGTAACAAGAGTTGTGCCGCCATCGAATGGCATTAGCCATGTTGCTGGCATATATATATATATACATATATATATATATATATATATATATATATATACATATATATATATATATATATATATATATATACATATATATATATATATATATATATATATATATATATATACTATACACTATACACTCAAGCCACACATTTCCATCAGGGACCTTGGTCTCTAGTGTTAGAGCCTCTTTGAATGTAGTTATATTGAGATAAGTTACCACACCTCTGATCTGTACTGCTCAGAGCAGTGGGGACTTTAGCATCAATAGTTGTTTTGGTGGTTGTAACTGGTCTGACTTGGGCCTTCTCTAGACATTTATTTAAAAAGAAAACCTGGACATCCTGTCCAGTGTTATCAGACAGTGTATAATCCCTTGACTGCCTTAAACTATTTGGCTTCTTTATTGTGATGTACACCCCATAGTTCCTCTAATGCCGCATAAACCTGGTAGTTTAAACGGATGCTATGGTCTAAGTGCCATCTCTTCACCAATTTCTGCGAGTGTTTCCTACTGAGCCCGGCCTTACAGACACCTCTAAACCTCCTATGTGTTGTTAGTATCTTCACTGGTTTCAGACAAGTAATCCTATTGAATTCACATCCCTGTTTACCCAGACTTCACATAAGAGGGGGTAGGTATCCACAATTTAAGGGTTATCAGTGGCAAACTCTGCAGACAATTGGTTCACCTTTTTGCAGTGCATGCAAACTTAATTTATTTTCCTCATATTAGTTTAGTTCAATGCAAATGTACTGGAATGGATATTTTGATTCTGGTAATTTACCCCTAGACGATCTCTGCTGACCCTGAGGATTATTTCTCGCACAAACAGTACATGCCAAACACATTTTGTTTTTAGTAATTAGTAAAGCCCTCTGTACTAAAAACCTGGTTTATCATAGATACCATCCCTCCTGTTGAGACATGGTCCAACCCATGGCTCAAAGAGCTGCATATCTATATAAAGTTTTAGGCAATACTAATCTTTCTTCAGGACACCTCCAGAACTTTTGCCCATCCCTCCCACAGCTATGTTTGTCCCACAAAATGTGTCTTGCTGTGGAGCATTTGTTTGCATATATATTAAAATGTCATGATCTAAGTGTTTCTCTTCAAAAGTAAATTGGCCATGTGGCTTCTGTGCAGCCTTCTTTGCTTCCTCATTGGCTTTGTGGTTTCCTGTTGAAACAGATCAGTACCTTTTTGTGTGTGCTGTGCCCTTACAAACTGCTACTTTTTAGGTAATTGTTCTGCATCTAGTAGTTGCAATATTATTAATTATTTATACGTAATAACAGGCTTGTTTGCTGAATTAGTTCTCGGTAATTCATGACTCAGTTTCAGCTAACATCTTTTTAAATATCACTAAAGCTTTGTCAGCTTCAGAAGTTCAGCATATTTCACTTTTCCTCTCCACAGCTGCAGTTAATTTGTGCTTACTTTATTTTATGTCCCTGTTCACAAAGAAATGTCAAAATAGCCAGAATTTCTTCTCTGCTTTTATCTCGTGTTTTGGAACACCAGAATGTCATCAACATAAAGTAAGATCTGTGGAGGTTCAACTTCAGCTAGATTAGCAGCCATTATCTGAGAAAAGCTAGTAGGACTTTTACAACAACCGTTTCTAAAAAGTGATTCAGCTACTGGTGTTATTCTCTGTTATTCTCAGCCTCTGGTTTTATTGAATATTGTCTCTGGAAAGGGCTAAAGCTATTTGTTATTCTTATTTTTGCCGTTGAGGCTTTGAATAACCTGTTTTCATATCTGGTCCTGAATACATAAAAAACATTGTGTAGTGCATGTCCTTCATTGGTTGTTGTTTCTCAAATGGTGGAGCCACTTTTTCTGTTTTTCTTTTGTGTAATAGATTGTGGCAGACGACATGAACAACCCGGATCAAGGTATTACTTTGTTAACAAAATAAACAACGCGGTTCAAAGTGTTTACTTTATTAATGAGTTTGAAATAGAAGAATACAAAAGTGAAAACCAAGGTATTTTTCACAAAGAGTGCAAAGCTACTAAACTGTGTCTTTGTTGTTGACTTTATGTGTTTTAATAAGTGTTTTATTAGAATGTGACAAAAAAGTTGATTCAAAAGATGAAAATCAGAAACATGACTCAGACTGAAGAGCTCTTCCAGTTTAACCCTTTCATCAAAGCTTCTGTAGCTGAAGTCAAATAAAAGAATGAGGGCTGAGGCTGCAGTACAACACCAGAGAGGATCAATACCTCGGTTTGATCACTTTACACCAGTTTACAGCAACAGCAATGTAACGTTCGTAGTTTGCCAGCAGATTTAACAGATTATTGAAATCATTTGATGTTATTTTATAGCAAAGGTTATTTACATGATGTGGATGAGATTTTCCCTGAGATGCTAAAGGCTGAAGGTACTAATGGGTTCTTCAGAGTTATTCAGAGTTATTCAGACCGGGACCTTCGGTTTGCACCTGGGTGGTTTGAATCGGTCGGGACCAGAGTTAACCCCTCGAGGCAGGGGTCATGGTTCTCTTCTTGAACACCGACCCTTGTGTCGAAAGGATCCGGTCGAAAATGAATGTTTGGTCTATTTCTTTAATGTTGTTTTACCCATTTAGCAATTATTTCAAAAGTTGAATTCAGTTAAATTTGATTGTTTTCACAACATCCATATGGAGAATGACATTTTTGCCTCTTCAGTCATTATTAATGGGATTCTGGTACTGATCGACTGTGGCTCAGTGGTTAGCAGGTCTATCTTTCAATCAGAGGGTCGGTGGTTCGATCCCAGCCTCCGCTAGTCCATGTCGTTGTGTCCTTGAGCAAGACACTTAACCCTAATTGCTCACCGTTGCTGTGTCTACGGTCTACTGTATATCATGTAAGTCGCTTTTGTTAGAAAATAATGCTTTTTAGTGCTCCTAGTGAGAGCTAGAGAGTTTACATTGGAGGGTCAAGACAAATAAATAACTCTGTATGGATTATCAAATATTGAATGGATGACACTGTATGTACTACACAAATGTATTAATTAGAATTATGAAATGTATGGAGTGATTGTGGAAGGAATCCTGAAAACATCAGGAGCCCACAAACAGTTACGCAGCCTGAAGATTGGAGCAGATAGATAAGGAGGACATGCTCAAGAATGTGAGGGGGTTGATTGAAGTCCTGAGTACTGTTGTTTAAGCGAGAGGGGGTTTGGGTTGACCAACACCTAAAAGGACGAGGTCTTGTCCAATCAATGGACTGGAAGAGAGACTAGCCAGAGGAAGGGGGCTGACCCCAAACCTGGCAAAGCTGAGACATTGTGAGAACATCAGCAGATCTCTGGGTGCCTTCTGCCGGGCAGGTATGTATGGATCTGCTGCCCGGTGGGGGGGGCACTGGATCTCTGTCTCATGGGATTTCTCTCTCCCATGGGATATATTTGTATATATATTGTGTAGTTATTAGTGTGATTCATTTTGAAATGTTGTTCATCATCTTTTTATTAAATCAATTTTTATGATAACTTTCTGCATCTGGGACTTCTCTTCACACAACCGCCCAAAGATTTTTGAACTTTGGATAAAAGCGTCAGCTAAATGTAATATAATGCGCCCTTCCCCAACCAAAATCGTCCAGGCAGAGTAATAATCCTGTGTAAATTCTGCATAAATACATCTGAGAATGTAGAGATAACATACAACCTCTGTCATTGCTCCTTCCTGATCTTTCAGATCTCTTGTCATTTCGGACCCAGCCACGCCCACCTGCCCTACAGCATCTTCTACATACACCCCTTTTCTGCCAATAGGCTCGTTCGAAAGAGCTGCGCCTCGCCTGGAATCCAGACAAGAGCAGTCAGGGGGCGTTGACAAAAAACTGCGGTCAAGTCACTTTAAAGTATACACAAGAAGTCACAGAAAGAATGACGTCCTGTTAGTTCCGATCTGTAGTCTACTTTTAGTTTACAGATCACGTTTAGATGTATTTGTGTTTATAAATATATATTCATGTAGAGACGTGTGTTACTGCATCCTTTGTTCTTGTTATGTCTGCCTGTGAAATACATCACTACTGGTTTTGATAAGTTATATAAATAAGCTTTATTAGTATCAACCACACACAATATGTTTTCAGATTAAACTTGAGACTAATAGTCAACAATCCAGCGCTAAGTATTACAACACACATAAAATAAGTTTTTTTAACACGTGGTGTTTGCTGTCAAATCTAAGAGCCAATCAGCTCTCTAATATGGCGAGAGGCGTATTGAGGCGTTTCCCTTCATGCACTGGGGCCACTCAGTCAGTGGAGAGCTAATGCGGCGCCTGGCTCTACCACTTTCACCACCTGGCTGCTCCACCCACTTACTCACCTGCTTCCCATTTCCCTGATGACCTCAGTAGTATATACACCGGCCCACTTTCTCAAATCCTCTGGAGTTGTGATGACATGAGACAAAACTGGTATAGCCAATCCACCTGTCATACTAGAACTATTCTTCTATCTTTCGTAGAGCATTGTGCTCTGCAGTCCTCGTCTGAGCCTGACTGACTGACTGCCTGGCTGCCTGATACCATCATTGATCTGCCTTCTTGGTTTGTTTGCCTGGTTTTGACCTCAGCCTGTTCACTCAATTTAAGATTTCTGACTTTATTCTCAACTTTGGTGTGTCTATGCTTGTGGGTTTTTGTCAAACATTGCTACAGCTTCACATTCACAACTGGACTAGGTGTCTCTTTTTTTTTCCATAGGGTTCTTTTTTTTTTTTGGTCTGTTTAGAAATATTTTGAGTGTCGAGGTTGTCATCTGCACCATTTTTTTTATTTATTTATGTTTCACAGTTTTAATGGACTTTCAGTGTAACCCTAACCACTCTTACTCCTCATGTCTAAACCTAACGATCATGCTTCTGCCACAGCAGCTTTTTGGCAATAGCATAAGGTAGACATTTAATTGAAAGTACAGGCTGCAGTGGCATCAGTGGTGTTTAAAAACACCTAAAACAAAGTTAGCCTGACGGAAGAGAATGAGACGCGTAACGAAGATAGAAACCATGAGTTACTACAGATTGCGGGGAGTAGTATAAAATTCACTCAGTGCTTTGAGCATTTAATTGTTATAGCAAATTTAATGTGTTCTGTGGAGCATAAAATAGATTCGGGGCCGCGATGTCAGAGGGAGGGTTCGGTTGGTGATGGACATGGGCCGGTGTTGGACCAGCCCAACCCCGCCGGCCTACGGGGATTTCCCCGGTACCCCTTATGGCCAGTCTGCCCCTGGGAGGAGTTCAACACTCTGCATGTTTAAAATATGACCGCTTTGTCAACCTTTTAAGCTGAACTCTTGTCTCCATTTGCTTTTTGCTAATAGTGATCACGTTTTTCTCCGGACAGAACATTTTTTACATTAGTCTACAGACCAAGTGATGCCATACAATGTTAAATGTGTATTGTTAAATGTTAAATGTATGCACCTTCCCGCCAGGACAAATTCCTTGTATGTGTAAACATACATGGCAATAAATGGTTCTGATTCTGATACCAGCTCTCAGTAAGTTACTGATTCCTCGTTTGCCGAGGGCAGTTTATCTGGTGTATTCAGTTATCTGTCGGCTTTCCAGTTTTTCCTGTTTGCTTCAGGTCAGTGTCTCCGGCTGCTCATACTGTTCAAACTTATCTTTAAGAGGTATAACTGTTCAGAAGAAAACTTTATCAAACTACTGCAAGTTATGGAACAGCATACTGATGTTGACATGAGTATTCTCAAAGAATAGAAGATGGAAAGCAAGATAATATTCAGCGTCATCCTCAGTCTTAAGGCTAATCTGATAGACATGGCTGGTCAACCACTTTGTCTCCTAGTGGTGGTCCACGTAATCCTTGTCCTCTGTCTTGGCCTAGTCTGGACAGCCTGGACCAGTATCAGTTGAGCCATGTAGTTCTTTTTAGGAAACATTGCTTGAGGTGGCACTCCCAGTTTCCAGGTTTCTGCTGATCAGGTGGAGTTGCATCTGGATGAGCGCGGGATAGAGAAGAGGATTTCTGAGAAGCGTTCTGTCCCATTTGTTTGCATCTACTTTAGGCAGCATTTTACAAATCTCCCTCCTTTCGCTATACATTTTGCTTCATCTTTCCAAACACCCTTTATGATATTTTATAGTTTTTTGTTAAACTAAAACAAAACAAAAATCCTCCTACATTAACCCATTCATTTAGATGTTGAGAGCAGATTTCTCCGTATTTATTCATGAATGTCACATTGGGTCCTTCAGATGGCGGTACCATTCCTTTGACCCATTTTCAGAAGCGGTCAATGTGCACTATTCCCTGTTAAACAGTCATCATAAGTGTCTAGGTTAGTTTATGGTGCAGTTGGAACCAAAGCTGTATTTCCTAGACAAATTTACCCTTCTACTCTATTGTCCTGGTCCCTGTTCAGAAACTAATATGCTTTTTAAAATCAGCAAACATTAAAACTAGGGATGCAGCGATACCACTTTTTTACAAACGGGTACGAGTATTTTTATTTGTGTACTTGCCGATACCGAGTACCGATAATTCTTAGATTTGGTCTCCATGAAAGTGCAATTAATTTGGAGGCAGATTTTATTTTATCCTCTGCAGATTATGTCAAGCCTATAGTACAAAATTAACAGAAGGCTATCCCAAGCTTTAAACTTCTTGTGGAAGTCCCTCTAATGTCGGACCATAAAACGCCCCCGTGTCCGGGTTCATAATGTAAGCGATAATATTAGGGATCGAGCAATTATATAGGAAGCTGTGTTCCAAGTTATGTTTCCGGTGCTTTTATTGTGGAGGGAGAAACGGAAAGGAAAAGAGTGGAATTGTGGGATATACGTGTGTGAAGGAGATAAAAAAGTGGTTCAAGTTACCCTGGAGCGTGTTTTCATTTTATTAGAATTACAAATATAGACACACAACAGACACTCGGCTACAATAATATCATCCGTAGCCGCACAACAGCGTCTGAATGAGGCCGCTGCCAGCGCTACTTCAGGTGGATCAGCAGCCGTTTGATTCAAACCGGCAGGACGGCGGTGATGACGCGCAGAGCTTCTCAATTATAGATGTATTAAATATGGAAAATGTCAACTCTCGCGTCTAACGTGCCGCGTTACTCTCATCTAACGTGCCGCCCGGCGTAAATTTGCGTCTGTCGCAACCACACGCGTCTGTGCATAGACTTTACATGTAATCTGGTCGCGCAAAAAAATTGCGTCGCGTTCGGTGTGAACGCACATTACTCTACACACCTTGCTGCAAGAGAGCGACGACAGAGCCGTATGCAGCTCTGGAGCCACGGGTTGCTTCTCCACAAAGTGCGACCAGTTTGTTGTAGTGAAATACTGTTGAATGGTATCGGTTCTTGGTATCGACAATTGAAAACGAATACGAGTATTTTAACGCAGTATCGACCCGATACCGGTATCGGTGCATCCCTAATTAAAACACAATGCAAATATCAGTGTGCACAACATTATGAATAAAATAGTTTAAATATTTCAGCGACACAGAGTTTAAATGTGTTTCGTTTGGTCAAACGGCTCGTCAGGATTTAATTATCAGGAGCTGCTCAGGACTGGTCCTCATCTCACATCTTTTTTTGGCGGTAGAAGCAGGAGGACGTTGCCTCCCGTTCGATAAAGTCTCCACCCGCTGTTAACTCCTGGCAGTCTCTCATGGAATCCTGTTTGACTCCCCCAGTCACCCAGTGCAAGCTTTGCACAATAACCGCTTGTAAACTACTTCACTTAGATAAGAATGTAAAATTCAACTAAGGGGAAATTGTCCCCCCCAGCCCCCCCTCCTCCCCGCTCAGGGAGGAGTGTTTCTCTGAACACTCCAACCTTTGATCTCAGTAAACGTGAGTTATATAATGCAGAGTAAAATGTTGCTTCAGAGTTGCAGCAGAGAGTCATCCTTATCCTCCACACAGAGGTATAGTTTCATTTTGCTACTACAGTTTCATTTGTTTGAATTAGTGTTGGTTGGTTGTTGCAGTCTTTGTATTTTACTGTAATTATACTCTTTAGGTTTTGGTTGTGTCACTTTATATAAGATGGCGCCAGATATTTTTGAGTTTAAAGTTTAGCTTATTTTAATCTGTTTTTAAAAATTGCCTGCCACAAAGCTTGATTGTGTCCAGCCTGAGCCTTGGTGTTTGAAGGGTTTTTCAAGCTTGAAGTTGTAAAAAGTCCTCTGTACAAATGGATACTAGTTTGAATCAAAGTTTTTTGTTTTGTATTCGGAGAAAGAAACCGGGTACAATGCTGAGTGAGCTGGCGGTTCCCTGTTTTGCTTGTCAATGGCTTTGATTTATAAGTTTGTTTTACGTCTACCATCCTCATAATAAAAAATTACACACACACAGTTGCACCTGATCAGAAGTATACGCCATAGCTGTGTTTTTTGTTTTTACCAGTCACATGGACTCATTAAAACACCCTCATTTAATTTGACAGTGACTAGAGGGGAGGGGCACAGGATGTATCTTTATACTTAAAAAGTTAAATTTTGCACGTTTTGTTTCAGGCCAAAATGAAGAGAGACTATTCTCTGAGGAACGGTGGTCAAGGAGCCTCTTTCGTAAGTTTAAACAAACAGCATAGAGGCCCGGCCTCTTCACATGTGGCATTCACTGTCTGAGATCATTTCCTCTTCTATTGTTTCTCCTGCATCCTGTGTTTTTGATGTAACTTTGTTTGATCCACTCTAAGACTCTCTTTAGCTGAAACATTGACAAAAGGTGCTCTCCTCCTCCTCGCCATCTCTCGGTCTCATTGTGTTTACGACTCTTCAGCAGGAGAGCAATGGATCCGTGGAACCCAGTCCAGAACTGACCGATTTGGACAACAGAAATAAATCCTACCCAACCCTTTTTGGAAAATACAGCCAAAGCATTCAGACCCTCAAACCCTTCCGCTGGTCCTCATCTGAGTCAGTGTCATCAATTGCATCATTTGTTTTGATGCTCTTATACTTATTTGATAAATGTGAGGCGACATGTTAACCGACAGATACTGTACATTGCATATATGATTTCACGTCTAGGGCCCACCCTCTGGACAATGCAGGTTTCCTGTCCTTTGCTACCTTCATCTGGATGATCCCCATGATGTGGGCCTTGTTCAGGAATAAGCTGGACATGACCTCTCTCAACCTGTCACCTCTGGATATAGCAGACATCAGTGGAAAAAGGTCTCACTCACTCGCATTTCTCTGCAGTCATTTGACGCAATTAAATACAGGACAGTATTTTTATAGATGTAACAAGACTAGCTGCTGTCCTTTTGGAACTAACGTGTCTGTGTTAGTTTTACCTGAAGAGTAATACATGAATATGGCTGTTCACAGGCTCAAAAGACTCTGGGAGGAAGAGGTGGCAAAGGTGGGCCTGGAGAAGGCCTCCTTGGTTCGAGTATTCCTTCGCTTTCAAAGAACCAGGCTGATTCTGTCCGTCATTGTTGGCATGCTTGCCATGTTGGCAGCATTTTTGGGCCCGGTAAATACATTTGAAGCTGAATATTGGTAAAGGAACCAGTGCTTCCTGTATTTCATATCAGATCAGAAGCCTTTTCTGAAGTGTCCTAATGACATTCAGTGTAAATGTGGTGACGTATTCAGATCCTTTTCTAAGGAACATACTATAATCCAATCAAAAGGACTACATTAAATATGTTACTTGGTTAAATTAAGCAGGTAAAATCAGCTAAATTTAAACTATGAAGAGTAAAAGTTCTCATAATACAGGAAGATTGCCAATAAATGCCATTAAGGGATTTATGGGTGACATCCCAATGGTATTATAATTATTAGTTTAGTATTTAATCCTCGTTCATGTGTTCCAAACGTGTCTGTCCTCTCAGGCTGTTCTGGTCTATGAGATCCTGAACTACGCTGAGGCGCCGCAGCAGTCCACCGTTGTCTACGGTGTTGGCCTGTCCTTCGCGTTGTTCACCTCAGAGTTCTGCAAAGCCTTCATGATCTCCTTGTTGTGGGCATTGAACCTGCGCACTGCAGTCCGACTGAAGGGAGCCTACTCAGCATTGGCCTTTGAGAAAATCATCTCTCTGCGGCTGCACACCGGCATTTCAATGGGAGAGGTAAAGACAGAGTTAAATGCATATAGTTAACGCTCCTTTAATACAGGAGCCTGCATTTCTATAGAGGGCGATCTCGTATACCAGAATCACTTGGTCCGCCTCTAGTGTAAATATATTTACAATATTTCTCATTTGTATTAGATATGTGTTTTCTACTGCTCTGCTCCCATCTTAAGCTATTCAGTTGTCTTCCTTGTAGTGTGACTAACTCTTGAAATCTGTAGCCAGGGGTTTGAATCAGAGTCTAGCCCAGCTCTGCTGAAGGTTTCAACTCTAAGCTTATTCTCATGTTGAGGAGCAGGCTTGATGGTGGCATGTGGAGCGGGTCAGTTCACTGAGCTCTGTGTGAATTGAGGGCTGAGGCACATGGGATACATACTGATACCACCAGATGCAATGGGGAGGAGGGTGTTATCAGTTCGCACTGAAATGACAGCTCATACGAGAACATGTCTTTCAAGTCGGTACATGTATGATGAAATGGTCAACTTTCAAAGTCTACAGGAGTCCCTGAAACTATAGGGGACGCTTCAAATGCAATAGATGAGCGTGGCACAACCTAAATCAGTATAAAACTCTCAGGATATGTTTCATGACTATGGTGACCCACGTGTGCGACCCTATTGAAATCCCTCAATAGGGGGCGTGGCTAGTTAACATGTACATGGGGCAAATTTGGCCATAAATCAATGACAGTTTGTCCAAACTTGCTGGATATTTTTGATCAAGCTGTTTAAACATGGTCAAATGTCAAAAGGTATGACTGGACTTTGCGTGAAAGGCTGCATACATGCTCATGATGAAACCAGTGTCTTTAAATGAGGTTAAACTAGCTGAATTGACTTTGCTCAACATTTGTGTTGCATGGCCCCTTGTGGGTATATTTGTTCTTTCCTGCGTAACCTTGTTTTTGATGTTTTACAAGACCAAACTTCTTTTGTCATAAACATCTTGTGTAATTCACTTGCTCTCTCCATTAGTTGAAGCAAATGTAGATGACAGTCTTTCTCTTCTCTCTCCATCCAGATGATTGGTATTTTGACAAACGAAGGCCACAAATTATTTGAAGCAGTATTGTTTGGGAGCTTCGTGCTGTCAGCCCCAGTACTCTTTATTGCGTGTATTGTCTATGCCTGCTACATTCTGGGCTACACCGCACTGATTGGAGTCTGCGTCTTCCTGTTTTTCATCCCAGCACAGGTCTGTAAATTAGAAACCACACAAATGGTTATTCGACGTTTGAGCAGTGTAAAATGAATGTATTCAGATTTACTTAAACCTAATTAAAATCATAGCTAAGAAAGGCCTTTTAAACTAATTTAGCATCAACGTGGACAACACGTGGATTTGTATTTTCTTTTGCGGCTTGTTTTCAATTGACGCAAATATTTTTGTTCTTTCAGATGGGCTTGGGCAATATCATTAACACGCTCAGAATAAGAACTGTATTGATCACAGACAGCCGTGTTCGCACAATGAATGAGATTCTCAACAGTGTCAAGCTTATCAAGATGTACGCCTGGGAAGATTATTTTGAAAAGAAGATCGAAGGTATGGCGTTAGGCAGACTGTCAAACATGTTCTTATTCTTTCTTGAATATCATGTTCATTTATACAGCCCCTTTGTATAAACTCAATCTTAAAAATCATGTGTGCTACTTTTCACAAATTGTGTGCACCTCTACAACAATCAGGAACCTATGGGTTGAGCTATAATGTGCCCATGCTTCCACCAGGCCATGCTCTTTTGGTGTCAGCCAATCCATCGGTAGAAGTAAAGTTAAACAAAACTAAAACTGTTCCCCGAACATGTGATGTTTTCTCTAATAGACTTCCGGAAAAATGAGGAGAAAGAACTGCGGAAGGTCAGTTGGGTTCAGAACGGCAATATCAGCATCACCAGCATCATCCCCACCTTTGCCACCGTTCTCACCTTCATTGTACACACTTCATTGAGTTTGAAGCTCAACACATCTGATGTGAGTACTGCCGCACATATAGTACAGCAACTGTGATTCATGTGGTTGATGGAGGTGGACTGATAAATGTCAGCGTTGTGTAGCGTGAGCATCATTCTTTCTTAACAGGCCTTCACCACCATCGCCATCTTCAACTCCTTGAGGTTCTGCTTGGCTCTTATGCCCCTGTCTGCAAAGGTCCTGGCTGAGGCTTTGGTTTCACTAAAACGACTCAGGGTAAGCTCCCCTCTTTGTGTCCTGTTGTGCTGCCAGCGGTGTTACTCGGATCGTCATCTTGCTGTGATGTCGCACCAACTGCAAGGTTGTGCCTTCTACTCATAGATCTGTAAATTTGGCCTCCCCCACCAAAGATAATAATCTGTTACTGTTTTAATTTTGTCTCTTTATTCATTTCAAACAAGCAGCTTGTACAGAGTGATACCATGTATGCCAACCTGCAGTGCAAACTTGCAAAAGCTTGTAAATGCAATGTTTGGTTATTTCAGAAAATATTGCTGCTCCAGAATCCAGAGCCCTACCTGATCCAGAGACGAGACAGCGATTTGGCCATAGTGATGACAAATGCTACACTTTCTTGGACCAAACCAGCCAACCAGCCTGACTCCACAGTGATCTCATCCGATGGGGAGAGGGGACGCAACGTGGAGGAGATATGCCAGACCGGGCCGACTGAAACCTTACCAACCCTGAGAAACATCTCCTTCACACTGCCTAAGGTGTGTTCTACCACTGGTGAGAAGGAATGAGGTGTTCTAGATTGGGTTAAAGGTTAACCTACATTCTGTGTTGTCCGCTAAAGGGCAAACTGCTTGGCGTCTGTGGGAACGTTGGGAGCGGAAAGACGTCCCTGATTTCCAGCATTTTGGAACAGGTTCTTTTTCGTCTTTAATCTTTTACGATCACTTTTATCACATACGGTTTGACTTTTTCCCTGTTGTCCCCCACTCTGTTCTGTAGTTATGTAAAACGTATGCACCTTATTTACATTCTGTTTAACTACATCCAACTGATGTCATGCAACATATAGCTTTTCTCATGCTTATCTGCTCATTTTTATGTTTTAGATGCATCTTCTGCAGGGCTCCCTCACAGCTGATGGGACATTTGCATACGTTTCCCAGCAGGCCTGGATATTTCATGGGACTGTTCAAGACAACGTCATGATGGGGGAACCTTTTGATCAGTTGAAGTATATGATCACTTAATCCCAAATAAGTTATAAGCAACCACAGACTTGTGAATCTGGAAACAAAAAGATCGTTAACTGGATACTGTTTGGGATGTTAATATTCTTCCACTGTTCCTCATTGCAGTTTCATATACTATTACATCAAGGCATGACTAGTCTTTAATTTTAAGGTTATCTCCATGACACTTATTACATGGAGAAATTCCCTCTTATCATTTGACAAGGTAGTCAAACGAGAGGTCATCTGACGGGTTCAACGTTACCACTCCAAGCAGAGACAGCAAGAAGGGAGACTGCTTGACATGTGCCAAGTATATTGCTATGTCACGTAATTAAGCTGGCGTTTATGACTGAGGGCCATAGTTGTGCTGTAATTGTCTTGTGTGAAGTACATGCTGCAGCAACCGGACTGACTCGCTACAAAATGTTGCTATTATCATTCTCTGTAATGAATGGCTGATATGATCGGCGACACTATTAAATGTAATTCTTGAATTAAGTTTGACTCCGTTTCCGCATTGCCGATCTGTCATACAGACTTGTACTCACCATGTGAGACTATTTTGAAACCTTGGTTTCTCCTATACAGATCAAGCACACGCTATGAGAAGTAAATCAATGATTAACTTTGAGGCACAGTATTGTACACCTCCCTTCTGTGTTGTATAATGTGTCAGTGTGCTGCTGTGTAAATTTTTTCATTGTTAGTATGTTTCCTTGTTGTCCTCTATAAAATGTAAATAATATATGGATAGACATTTTTCCAAAAGTACTTTTTACTATAAGTTAACTGAATTGAATATTTAACATTTATCTTAAAATTGTCTGTTACATACTACACTATACGTGGCTGTCCCTTGACTTTCAAGCAACCAATTGTCATACTCCACAGATACAACAGAGTTTTGGATGTCTGCAGCCTCAGAGCTGACCTGGATATTCTGCCATACGGTGATCAAACTGAGGTAGGAGCTTTCTGCTGTACTTTGAATGGTATCTGACCAGCTGAGTGGAACTCTTAACACTAAACTCTTAACTCTAATAACTACTTGGGATCTGTTCAAAGTCTGAGTTTATCTGAAGCTGTGAGCAGTTATATTTCTTTATTGTAAGTTGGCACAAGGGAGAAGTGAGTTTTGTGACTTACCATATCAAGTTGTCACTGCTTTCAGTAGCTTTCTGCTGTTTGTTGGCAGATCGGAGAGCGAGGGCTGAATCTGTCGGGGGGTCAGAAGCAAAGAATCAGCCTGGCCAGAGCTGTCTACTCCAATAAGGACATCTTCCTCCTCGACGATCCGTTATCTGCTGTCGATGCCCATGTGGGGAAACACATCTTTGAGGAATGCATTAAGAAAGAGCTCCAAGAGAAATCTATCATACTGATTACACACCAGCTCCAGGTAGACCGTTTGCTTATTTAGCTGGTGAAGCATTACATTTCTCAATTGACTTGGAATACTTTTTGAGGGACACAAATATTCGAAGGCCAACCCTATTGTGGTAAACTCCAAAGTAATGGTAAATCAAATCTCACTAAGTGGTGTCTACTGCCATTAGTATTTTCTTTATCATGGATTATGAGCAGCATTGTAAACTACAAAATAAGAGCTTTTGACCAAGGTCATAGCTGTAAATGCGTGCGGTTTAGACCGCGTTGGGTAAAACTCTGGCCAGATGGTTTCGTTGACATGGTTGTCCTCACTTGTGTCTGTCAGTATCTGGAGTTCTGCGACGACATTATACTCTTGGATGATGGTGAGGTGCAGGAGGCTGGAAACCACCAGGCCCTAATGAGGGCCAATAACCGCTACGCTCAGCTCATCCGCAACTACCAGATGGAACAGGCCACGGTAAAAAAAAAAACACGCTGTACAAAACTCTAATGTACTGTGACTCCTTATGTGCCTTTCCTTGTTTTACTAGCTGTAAATGTTCACCTTTTTTATTGTTTTAGCACAAAAACAATAAACGGAGATGCGTAAGCTGTAAACCAATGGGTCAGGATTATAGGAGGCCACAGGTTAACATTTAATTTACTTTCAGGTAAAAGTGACTTGTCCAGACTCAGCAGTATTACTGCGTTTTTTTTTTACTTTTTCATTCAGACGGAGGAAGTGTCTCCCGAAGATGCTGCTCAGCCGAACGACATCAGGCCAAGAGAAAGCCCCGACAAGGGGTTAGTGAACCCAGGTATGACAACATGCCACACTCTAAAATGGATTGTGGGGGGACAAAAGTGCCGTTCATGTAAATGTATAACCAGGAGGAGGTGAAAGGTAGCGCCAGCTGTTGAGGTAACAAAGGGGCCGTGTCAGACAAGAGGCGAGCAGCTTTGTAAAACAATAGAACGGCAACTCATCTACAATCCTGAAAGTCAATTTATTGTAATATTTGGACGTGGGTCTTTATATCGTCCACAGCACAAATGTCTTATATTTATTGCTGTATCCCTTCCACATTTCTCTTTTTTCTTTTCAGCATTTGACATTTCGGATGAAAATGTTGGAATTCCAGCTGACCAAAGATGTGAGTCTACAAAACGGCAAGCATGTCAGACTCACTTGGTTTCATTTAAATGTGGGAACATACAAAGGGTGCAGGTGTCAAGTGGCCAGAAGTGCTGGCTAGATGGTCAAACGGCTTCTCGTTTAAGATCTTTTTTTATTAAATGTTCCCTCACCTTTTTTTGTTTACAACAAATGAGTGTAACATTATGAACGCCTTCGAGAGAATATTTGCCCCGTTATTCAACAATCTCTTTCCTTTCTTCGACTGTTTTCCCTTTTCTTCCTCTTCAGCTTCTGTTGGGGATCAGCTGGTCAGTCAGGAGTCACGAACAGAAGGTGCCCTCTCCTTCAGAGTTTACCATCAATACATCAAGGCAGCTGGAGGTTTGAATGCCGGCAGCACAAACACATTTTATTTATTTGCAATAATACGCGATTCACACATGAACAAGCTGGTTGATGTTTGCTGTGACTGTGCTGCTGCAGGCTACATGGCATGCTGCCTCACCATGCTGAACATCATCCTGATGATTGGATCCACAGCCTTCAGCAGCTGGTGGCTCAGCTTCTGGCTGGGGAAGGGTGATGGGGTGAGCACCCACCCACTCACTCACATGGAATGTCCCACAGCTCGAAAAACAAGGTTTACTACTCCAAGGGGCATGTTTTATGGAAGGTCTGAGGGTCGGGAATTGCTATCATTAAAGTATCTGTTTTACCCACACTGACAATCCAACAGCCACACACTTTTTCCACATAGGTGTGCACAGACGTTGGTGTTACATGTGCTCTGCCGATTACATTTTCCTCACGTAACGACTGTCCATGTTTACGGCTGAACCAAACTGGTTTTGTCTATTGGCAGTGATGGGTGGTGTGCTTTTGGAGAACAGATGGAACTTAACTGTAGTAAACTGAACTATTAGTTCCACATAGCTGCACTAATTGTTGATTTTCACAATAGTATGAAAAATAGCCCCAAAAGAAATGTTGTGATAAATTATGTCTCAGTAATATTGTATATTTTTGTAATATTGTGTATTCTCTTTTTGTTCCCCAAGTCATTCAATGGGACGACTTCAGACCAAATCAACATCTCACAAAACCCAGATCTCCACTTCTACCAAATTATTTATGGCGTGATGGTGGTCGTCATGTTAATACTCGCCGTCATCAAATGCTTCTCCTACACTTGGGTCACCTTGAAGGCGTCCACCAAACTCCACAACACCATGTTCAAGAAGGTGTGTTGAATGGCTGACCCCAGCCATCTATATCATATCAAATATAACTGTTTACTTGTTTAAACAAAATCTGTTACGCAACCATTTTGGTCATTTTAGGAACGAGGGCACTGCCATCCCCTTCATATTACCTACTCCCTTTAATGTGTTCATGATGAAGGTTTTGTTTTCCTGTCTCAGATTTTCTGCAGTCCCATGAGTTTCTTTGACACGACGCCAACAGGCCGCATTCTCAACCGCTTCTCCAAAGATCAAGAGGAGGTGGACACTGCCCTTCCCGTCAACATGGACCCCTTCTTGCAGTTTGGTCTGCTGGTTTTAGCCACCATTGTCACAATCTCCGCAGTCTTCCCCCTGATGCTGGTTGCTGTGGTTTTATTGGGAGCTTTGTTCTTGGCCTTTCTCTTGTGAGTTGATAGTAGTTCAAACATGATGACATTGATTTCTAGGGGTGCTATTGGAAAATAGGATCGTCGCAATTCACAATCTGGTACCTTGTGATTACATGTTCAGTAAATATTGTGAGGTTCATGTAGATTCCAATCTTTAAATTGCATGTCTTAAAACGCAGGTGCAGAACAAGAGTCCTTTCAAGGTATACTAAATATCGGTTGTTCATCTGCAGTATCTTCCGGAGGAGTATCCGTCATATGAAGACGATGGAGAACATCAGTCGTTCTCCCTGCATCTCTCTCACCACGTCGACCCTGCAGGGCCTCAGCACCATCCACGCCTACAACATAAGAGACAGACACATACATCTGTGAGTTACCTTTTACTGTGTGGCTCCTCATATTGCTGTTGCAGTGGTGTCTGGGTGGAAGATTTGGAGACACTTTAAAATGTATCTTGATGCAATTTTGTTTTTTGGACCCAGTTTTGTTTTTGACATTGTGTATTATAATTCCCATCTTTGTAATACAATTTGTTTCATAACTAATTCTAATTGTTATAGCACATTGTAACCTGATTATAAGTTGCTGAGGTCATGGTTTGCGCTCAGTAAAAATATAATGAATTCTATGAAAAGACAAGAAACGAAACGTTTCCAAAGTTTCAGGTCAAAACGCAAGGTTTGTAGTAGTGCCACCATCTGTAGTAGACAAGATCAACGGTTCCTTTATAGTTGGATGCAGTGTAAAGCAGCAGCTGTTTCAGTCAGTGTCATTGGGGTGAGGCGGTTCAAACACTGGCATGTCCTGTTTCACTTTATAGGTTCAAGACCCTGAATGACATCAACTCTCACTACCATGTATTGTTTAATTCTGGGACACGCTGGCTCTCCTTCTTGCTGGACTCCATGGCCTCCACCATGACCTTGTTCGTGTCTCTCTTTGTAGTGCTGAGTCATAACTTGATCAGTCCGTCTTTGAAAGGCTTGGCCTTGTCCTACACCATACAGGTAACATTGGAACAGAAGATGAATGAACATGGATTCTTTTTGTAAGGATACATTGACAACTGCAACGTGTGTTTAAAGATGTTAATGTGTTATCCAGCTGACAGGCTTGCTTCAGTATACAGTGAGACAGGCAACAGAGGTGGAGGCTAGATTCAGCTCGGTGGAGCGGCTGCAGGAATACATCATGGTCAGACCCTTAACTTTTCTGCCTTGTGAAAATAATGACCGTTTATACACAGGTTGCCTGAGACCTATAAACATCCATCTTTCTACAGGGTAGTAAGTCTGAGGGCCCCAGGCAAATAAAGGAGGCCAAAGTCCCAGAGGACTGGCCGATGAGCGGAACCATCACCTTCCAGGACTATACGATGAGGTACAGGGAGAATACACCCATTGTCCTGAACAGACTCAATTTCTTCATACGAGCTGGAGAGAAGCTGGGCATTGTAGGAAGGACAGGCTCTGGTAAGACTTCAGCAGTTTTTACTTGTGACTGTAAACGGGCAACTCGGAAAATTTCACGATGACTGATATATTAATTATTCAAGGAAATGATCACCAATTTGACTCTTACAGTCCTGAAGGCACACAATTTTGCATGTTTCAATATGGCATATACAACAAACAACTTGTATGAATTACAATAAATCACAAAACCTATAGTCTATATTGACCATAATGTATCTTCTACAAAGCAAATGTTAGCCCTGTTACAAATGTGTAAATGAAAGAGTGTTAACTTGTAAAGACATGGCTGGAGGGAAGCCTGCTTCTGTAGACCGTGAGCATTACTGTTGTGCTTTGTCTCTGTAGGGAAGTCCTCTCTAGGCGTGGCTCTGTTCAGGCTGGTGGAGCCAGCAGCAGGAACCATCCTGATAGACGGCGTGGACATCACGGCCATTGGGCTGCAGGATCTGCGCAGCAAATTGTCAATCATCCCCCAGGATCCTGTGCTATTCAGTGGCACAGTCAGGTAACCAAAGATAACCCCTAGCTCCATGGGAGTATTGTTTACATGCAATGTTCTCACTGAAGTAGATTAGTCACTGATTGGCAAACTGTGATGCCCTCTCCTCCAGGTATAACTTGGACCCCTTCAATAACTTCAATGATGAGGAGATCTGGACAGCGCTGGAGAAGACCTACATGAAGGACTCGGTATGCTTGAGAGACTATATGAAACCCAATATTTAAACCGTTTCATTATAGCATGTGGTCAGTTATTCAGACTAAATCTCTTTATACAGTGAATCTTTTCTCGTACATCTTGAATTATGTTATCTGACCAGATGGTCCCACTTAGTGGTGTATTAGTGTTATTGAATGCTTATTTTCCAATATATGAACTACTGAATTGGTGAACAAAGTATTAATGGCAATACCACACTGTAAAAATACTCTAGTAAAGTCACTGTGTACAATCTTAAGTAAAGGTATATGAGTAACATTTTTATGTAATTTGGTGGTTTTTACTATTGTACAAACATTTGGGTTCTATCATTTGATCTAACCAGTCTAGGTTGCTCTCAGAGGTGAAAGTAAGAGTATTTTGTTTGCTCAGATCTCCAGACTGGAGGAGAAGCTACAGGCAACAGTGCTGGAGAATGGAGAGAACTTCTCTGTAGGAGAGAGACAACTCATGTGTATGGCTAGAGCACTACTGCGCAACTCCAAGGTCTGTACATGTATCTGCTTCTGATTCCTTGTTTACACACTTCCAAATTCAAATGCTGCTGAACCGCAATTGAATTACTACTGCCACGTATCCATCTGTCATGGATCCTCTGGACTTGCATTTACACGTCCTGATCAGCTGATGACAGCTGTAAAATATTCTGATGGCATAAGATAATCCTTTATTAGTCCCGCAGTGGGGAAATTACAGGATTACAGCAGCATTGCTCAGTACGTAAAATAAAAAATCAAGTAATATAAAGAAAATTGAATGTACAGTAGAAGTGACCAGAGTGATAAAAAGTGTTGAGTATTGAGAGTTGAATGTTTGTGGGCTACTGGGAGGTCAGCTTGTTGTGCAGTCTGACAGCAGCAGGGAGGAAGGACTTGCGGTACCTCTCCCTCACCCACATTTGTGCACTAATGCTAGCTAAGACTCAGTTAGCATCACTGCCAGAGCAATAGTGTTTCAGCTGTAACCTCTTAAACAAACTACATTCTGTATCTTATTCGGTGTCCAGCTATAAGTGTAGGATCGTTTTCGACCGGCAGAATGCATTTATACATTCATTATTTGCGTCTGATGATGGGTTACAATCAGAATATGACTAAAAACAAGCGACCCAGAAAATGATGATTGTGTCTTGAACTATTGTTCAGACCTACAATGAACATATATTTAACCAGAAGATAAAATAGGGAACCAAATACACTATGACCTGATTTAATGTTCCTGCTGCCTCATCTGTGACAAACTTGACACTTAACTCACTCAAACTGCAGATTTTTCTTCGTCTGGAGTAACTGTCCCTGTTCAACAGATCATTCTTTTGGATGAGGCTACAGCATCCATCGACGCAGAGACTGACTCCTTGATCCAGAACACAATCAAAGAAGCCTTCAAGGACTGCACCATGCTCACCATCGCCCATCGTATCAACACTGTGCTTCATGCGGATCGTATTCTGGTCATGGACGGTGGCGAGGTAACAGACAAATACACAAAGGGAAAGTTTATGTGCTTCCAAACCTCGACTAACAGGAAGTGATTTGTCCGACAGGTGGCAGAGTTTGACGCTCCAAATGTGCTGAAGCAAAGACCAGACTCTCTGTTCTCCTCGCTCCTCACTGCTGCCAACACTGTAAACACCTGAGCCACAGGGGCCCCATAGCACCGCTCCACACTAATAACTCACTAATATTAATTTTCACAACCATATCTTAATCTGGACTTGTGTGACTGAGCAGCAGAGAAGGGGTCCAACATTTATGAAAGAGACAATTTTAGTTTTTCACCTTACAAACATGTAGATATGGATTTATATATTATCTCCGCTGTCTGCTTAAACACATGCCTAGACAATGATTTTCATAGGCTTTTTATCAGAGCGGATTTTAATGTATATTTAAAACATTGTATTTATTGATTTTTGTATTTAATGACTTTGTGAAACACTTAGCAAAGCTTCTGTGTGGCATCTGTTCTGTGAATATGTACAACTGAGGGACAAAATGGAAAAAAGACCAAACATTGTGTTTTAAGAGGTAAACAAAACCTTGGTTCATTGTGACCAATGATTCCTCGTCAGAAAATGGACAAACTTCTTCCCCAAATGTTTTGTGAAATGTCACGTTTGTGAACTAGTGTCTTTTAAAATGTTTTTAGTAAAATGTTGACTCATCACATTTTATAATGTATTAAAAACGTGTGTGTATATAAACAATGTTGCAACATTCACAAGTGGTAATGGATCCTGAAAATGTGTACGCATAGTCAGTGTGCCGTTTGCTGCAACTAGTGACACATTCCTGTCTGGAATTTATATTTTAAAGTGTTCAAACACATTAGCTTTGTTTGTAATGCTACGCATTGCTTATGCCTAGAGGCTATAGTGCTGCTTATTGTGTAATCGCAGGTCTCTTTTTACTTCCCCGAAACTGACCCGACACCACTCTGGGTGAAGCCCTTAGGAAATGCAGATTGAATGGTGGCTAATGCTCTATAGTTTTCCAAAGTCAGTGAATTTTGCTTACAGATCGGGTCAAAGATAACGTTTGCGTCGACATCTTTTAAAAGAATTTCACACTGTTCAAAATCCAAGCATGTCTTATGATAGATATATAATCTTTACACATCAAGATATAAAGGGAAGCCATTAAAATCTTTTCACAGGTAAGTATGTTTCTTGTCTAGAAATACAATATAGGGAGACTGTGTTTGAGAATACTTGTGTAAAATAGCATCAAGTTGATTTCATGTTCACTACCTTCTGTCTTGCAATCCTTGTTGCAGGCAGGTGTGTTCTCTGCATTGCAAAACAGTCAAACAAAACTAGGAATCAAATTCCCTGTTTGTCCTGAGGAAGGGCCACGAGGCCATGGAAGGATAGCCTTCACTAGCAGCCTGTGGGGGAGACAGTTGCGCGCACACTAAAACTAGAACCCAATACAGAGTTGCACTGTGATTTATTTGCAAGAAACGGTGTTCCAGCCTTTGAAATAAACATGAAATTGTGTTTTGTGGCGACTTCTGTAACAGATCTGGTCTCCAGTGATTACTTTACCTGCTGTTACAGTGCTTCAGCTTTTCCATCTGACAGCCTAATAATGGAAATCCTACTTTTGTGTTTAAAACACAATATCCATTGTCACATAGGAGAATGGTTCCTGTGAGTTATGGCTTAAGTTTATTAGGCCTCTTTCTATCTCTGTGGCTTATCGCTGTAAAAACAGTCCATCCAATATTGAACTAACCACTAGTTTTGCTTTAAACATCTTGTGGAAGTCCCTATGTCTGACCATGAAACGCCCCCGTGTCCGGGTTCATAATATCATCCGTAGCCGCACAACTGCGTCTGAATGACGGCCGCTGCCAGCGATACTTTAGGCAGACCAGCAGCAGTTTGATTCAGCACCAGCAGATCGGCAGTGATTTCTTTTCTGGTGGAAAATAATTAAAAAATTGTAATGATTATTTTTTTTTGCTGGCAGAAATGGGCTTCCATATGAGTACCACGTATCTCTAAAAAGTCAACTTTTCCTGAGTTTAGAATAACATGTCTCCAGATGCTGTATGTTCCAGCTGACTCAAGAGAGGGCTTTTAAATAGCTTATTTCGTAGAATAATGTACACATGAATGAGCATTTCATCCTTTACAGCTATCAATCCTGTTTTTTGTTTTGTTTAGATCAAGTCATTCAACAATTCTAGTGCTTGATCCAATCGGCAGCTTCATTACTGTTTTTTTTCTACCACTTCCATAAATGTGCAATATGTTCATCCCCCTATTTTGCAAATAAACATGTACAAAAAGAGATTTGCTAATATACATCTTTAATATGTACAGAAGTTATCTTTTTTAAAAATTTACTTAATGATATTTAGTTTCCATTAGACAAACTCTTACTTGAATCTTCTTCTTCTCTGTATTGGAGCATGTGTT
Source organism: Cottus gobio (assembly GCA_023566465.1). Classification (NCBI taxonomy): domain Eukaryota; kingdom Metazoa; phylum Chordata; class Actinopteri; order Perciformes; family Cottidae; genus Cottus; species Cottus gobio. The sequence goes on along the minus strand of CM042224.1, from coordinate 23,948,762 downwards.
GCACAGCGCTCGAGGACCGCAGTGGCACGAGCTGGAACCTTTCACAGAAGAAATGATGGCGGATTACGAGCATAACAGAAGAGGTGGCACCGACGACGGAGGTGATATTTGTGCTGTTTCAACGTCTAAATGTGGTTGATAAATAGGACGTGTTTGGCGTTAGCTCGAATTGTTGCCTATGCATAGACACTGTCCCTAGCTGATGAATGTTAGACGGAGGAGACGTTCGTACAACTTCACAAAGCTAACTCAATGTTAGCTGCATACCATTGGCTAGCTAATGCGAACGCGGAGTGACGGTGTAGTTTGTATTATTATTATTATTATTTGGCGACGGGCAGTGACTGCCGAGATAAAGTTACTTCTGACCTTAGACAGGTCGTAAAGCAAAGGCGGGCTAGCAGCAGAAATACCTCCTGTTAGCTAGATTAGCTGACCTGGCTCTAGCCTAGCTTGTGTGCGAGCACAGGTTAACAACACCACACGAGTAACGACGCTCTCCGCTTTCAGACCCGTGTTTACGTCGGGGTACCTATCACCATAACATTGTACATAGTTTCTGTACACACGGTCCCGAAGTGGACTTTTTAAAACAGTAAGTTAACTGATAATACAATGGTGAGACTTTACGTCACCCGTGGTTAGTTAACGGCAATGCCCGTAACGTTAGCCACAGAGGTAAAGGTGATAGCTTGAATTCTTCTCAAGTTCACAGGAAACAGTTGTTCACCTTGTTGAGTTGTCTTGCCTCAAGCAGGGCCGCAGGAGGAGGGGGACAGAGTGAAAACTAAGCCTGTCTCTTGTAGCACACTGGGAGGAGAGGGGGCCGCGGTCAAACGCACATCCGAGCATCTCACGCCCGAAGAGGAGGACGAGTCCTCAGAGGACTCACCAGCGCCCCGCAAAGTCTCCAAGATTGGCTTTAGTATGAGCAGCCAGATGGGGAAGAAGCCGATCCCCATATCCATCAAACTTGGAGCGACAGTGAGTGTGTGGCATTGCAGCGTGACTGTGTGAGCACACAGCCTGCTGTTTGAATGTTGCCCTCCTTGGTGTTGAAACAGTTACTTATTCATTAGACCATTGATTACATTAATCCGTTCATGCATTAAGTCAAGAACAGCTACAAAACCACTCATTTGATAAGTTTAACCATGTTTTCTTTGATGGTGAAGGGGTGTGACACCTTTGTGTTTATCTACATCTCTTATCTGAAATCTCTTCTAGAGACCCAAAGAGCCCGCACCGTCAGTTCCTCCAAAAAAGTCAGGGCTGGCATCTGTTTTTAACGAGGATGATGATGACGTAAGCACACACATACACACACGTTATGTCATAGTTATACAAATCCTTAAACAAATATGCAGAGGCTGACTTCATGTGCTCTCATGTCATGCAGAGTGAACCTGAGGAGATGCCCCCAGAAGCCAAGATGAGGATGAAGAACATTGGCAGGTATAACAACACAGATACATGGTGTACTTTAGAAGTTCCCTCTGCTTTTATCAAAACATTCCACTTTTTTATTTATTTTGATTGTTTAAGTAAATGCTATATTCCACATTAAGTTAAATGTGGCATGACTAATCTGCTATCTTTTTAGGGAGACACCAACTTCTGCGGGTCCTAATTCCTTCAACAAGGGCAAGCAGGGTTTCTCTGATCATCAAAAACTTTGGGAGAGGAAGATGAAGTCCCAAGCAGACAAATTGTAAATGACTACCACAGTCTTTGTCCCTAATGGATGATTTTGTATAGTTTAAACCATGTCAAAGATATCTATGAAGGCTCAAATGATTCTTCACTGTACCCTCGGTTTTGACAACTTCTCAGCTTTGTGGACAATGAGGAATACTTTAAGCCTTCGGTACTCAGTGACTGAACTCAAGTTTACGTTTCTAACCACTACCTGCTGAGATGAGATGTACCAGTATGTCAACCGTCTGTGATAAGAGTTGCAGAGGGGGGAGGGAGATATGGGACACATAAAATATCCAGAATATTGATTAAACTGTGTAGAATTTTGCGGTTGTTTTAAGCTGGAAAAAGAAAAAACATCTGTCCTCGTAGAGCCCTCATTCCCTTATTGTGACACTCCTGTCTGAAGCTGGTCTAGTGTGTTCCTGAGCAAGTGTCGCTTGTCAAATATTTGTATAAAAACGTACATAGAACTGTGATGTTTTATTTTTAAATCCACAAATGGGAGTGTGTGTTTAAGAGTTATGTTATTGTGCGTGTGTGGTTTGAACTTGACGTACAGATGGATTGTTGTTTCCTTTAGTTTCTCAGCATCAATGTCCATCCCTTTGTTTTCACCAGCTGTGCCATCTCATGGGCACTTTGTCTTGTCTGAGCTTTGTGCCAGTGTTTCTAGTTTTGCTTACTTAATGTTGTATTTCAGTCTGCTTTACAGAATCTGGCAAACAATGAAAAGTCTATTATTTTTGTCATGTTCACAACAAAAGGACTGCTAATGTGTTTTTAGTTGAGAACTGTGTGAAGTCATACTAGGGTGCTAGTAACAGTCAACTTTAAGGGACAGTTCATAGATTTACATTCTTCCATTTACCTGTAATAATCAATCTAGATAGTTTTGGTGTGAGTTGCCTAGTTTTGGAGTGTAATCTCTGCCTGCTCGCAAATATAATGTGACAATGGCACTCGGCTTGTGGTGGTCAAAGCAACCAAAAGCAAAGAAATACATTTAAAAAAACTGAGCCGCAGCGTCTCTTCAGAGATCATGACACATTTACTCAAGATATTCGACAGAAAATAAATGTTTTTGGCACTTTGACTGTCACAAGCAGAGTGCCATATGGTTCCATTGTGTTTTTCTTAAGATAGCAGACATCTTTACAGTCTATCTTGCACTAAAGATGTGTTCATATTTTACAGGTAAAAACAAACAACTGTCCCTTTAAGTGAGTTCTGGCAGGTTAGAAAGAATTAGGCACTCAAAACTCTTTTCATTGCTACTTTACCATCAGAAAACCCAAACTTCAGAAATATTACTCTAATTGTTTTAGTTCAGATAAATGTGGTTACTTCTCCAGTGCCTGACTTTTGGAAAATGTCCTTAATCAATAAAATGAACTCCTTTGTGGTTTATCTGACTTGTGCTTCCCTAAATGAATCACATCCAGTGCTACGACCCGTTTCATCAAACACATCTCTTCATTAAATATTTAAGTCAGTCAAATAAAACGTTTGAATGATGATTATGTGTCCAATGTTTATTTCTGCTTCATGTCTGCTGTGAATACATGAACTACATCCCACAATAATACCTTGACACATTTGTTTATTCATGTCTTGCACATTGTGCACTGTGCATCATGTCAGGATCAAATGTTTCTGGTTCTGCATGAGTGGAACCAGCTTCCCTCTCTGATCGGGCATGGCCTTCCTCAAAGACCTCCAGAAACTGCTGGTGGCTCTGGCAGGTTTGCCTGAAGTCCAGTCCAGACTGGGTAGCACCTTCAAGGCCCTTTGGACCAGCGTGGGCAGCAGGGAGTCCGGCTGGATATGGGATGCTGAGGCTCTACTGGTCCGTATTAGCAGGAGTTTGAGGGCAGAGTTTTGCAGCAAAGCCTGAAGATATGGACCAAGTAGCAAATCAGTGATTATTTGAGTTTTGAACCATAAGACCGGTGGTTTAAAATAACACACATGTCATCAAAGGTACACGTAACCTCTCAACACATAGACAGATTTTACTTCCATCCACCGAGTACAGGTTTCAGTTTATGTCAGTAAATCAATAAAAGGAAAGCAATGTGGTTATTTGAACATTTAATTCAGGATATATGTTGCTGGGAACTCAAACTAGAAGACAATAGTTTCTTGCTAAATAAAAGGGCACTGTTGAGTTTCAGTCAGTGCCAACATCTGCTAATTCCAGTGTCAGCACTGGCGTTCTGCTTATGCCACGTTCACAATATGTGGGATGGACGTTTTAATTTCCCTCTTGGAATTAATTAAGTAAATTAACTAACTTATTAACTTCATAACTAACTAACTATCAAAGGGATGATAAATTACCCCATGTTAATTATGAGGGAGTGTTCACGTCTTCAAGACGTTTGTATGATTAAAGAGTTGGTCCTGTGGGGAATAAAACAATGTGCATGGACAATATAAAACCATATACATTTGGCAGTCTTTGGCAAATGTGAGGTGTGTCCTTGAGCAAGACACTTAACCCTCATTGCTCACCGTTGCTGTGTCTACGGTCTACTGTATACTCTATATATCATGTAAGTCGCTTTGGATAAAAGCGTCAGCTAAATGAAATGTAATGTAATGTAATGTAATGTAATGTGTGCATATTTGCTTTTCTGACACTTCCATATTAGGAAGCTGCAAGTCGCGCATACCAGAGCCTTCAGGCAAACTGGAGTTTACCAGAAGTTGAAAACTCATTACGATAACTCCAACGTGCTTTGAAATGTATTTCCTACCTGGACCCCCGACTCCAGCACAAACACAGCATTGCTGTTGGAGAGGTAGCCCGCTGACAGGAGACAGATAAGCATTCGGCTTCTCTGTATTGCAAGGACCACATCATTTGTATATGCTGCAATACGAAAGGGAAACTATCAGGAACCTTTGCAATCAAGACACACACACACACACACACACACACACACACACACACACACACACACACACACACACACACACACACACACACACACACAGTTGGGCCTCTGACCTCCTCCAGGAACCACGTCTCTCTCCAGCAGACAGAGGCGATACCCCCACTGGTCCTCTAACACTTGGGGCAGCACCCCCTCTAGTGGCCTCTGGGGGGACCTACCCTCCTCAGTGTTCAGCAGGTCCATGCTGGATAAACATGCTGCAAATAAAAGTCATCGCAAATTCACTCCTCCAGTGTAGATACGTGACGATAAAATCCAGACATCGAGCACAACACATTTTGGCCTACCTTCCTCATCAGTGTCGGGTCCTCCCGGCCTCCCTGCTGGCGGCGGGCTCCACACGTACGACAGAAACACATCAAACTCTTTCTCGTCTGGTTGGTGATGGACGTGAAAGACAATTATGAAACCAACACAAAACAGAAATTATAACTTGGGTTCTTGCATGTATATGGTTATTTCACGTGCAAATGTAGTACCACTTTAAAGTGAAGTGGTTAGTTTGTGATGAGATTGTCACTGTTGTTTTTGTCACCACCACAGTAATTGCAATATCATAGTGTCCTACCTACTTTTTTTCAAGCTCACAGAGTGGATTAAGATAATCACTTTAAAGCAGTGGTTCTCAACTGGTCTGGCTGCGGGACCGACCTTCACCCCTGAATGCCAAGCTGCGACCAAAATCGAGGAAAATCTTCAACTTCTTAAATTTAGTTAATAAGAAAATGGTGCAGTTTGAACCTGAGATACTACACAATATCGCAGTATGCCAACACACAAAAATAGTTAGAAATATTCCCTTTTGCAGTCAATTAAACACCAAAAAGTAGGACACAAGGTAATACAACATACCAATTCAGTAACTTCAGCCTTTTTTAAACAGACTCAACAGCTTTTATGCACAAACATGAAATAAAAAAGTCCAACTACTGAGAAGTAGTTTAAAAAGATGTAACTGTAGCTGAGAATACCCACTCACTGGATCTGACCAGCGCTGCCCTATGGAAACATTCAGTGTCTTGAGGAGCAGCTTTTACCACAAACTCTTATTAAATTAAACAAAGTGCAATTCAAAAAGATTCAAGTATACAACACTAACTTTTCTTCTGATGAGCTTATCAGGTAAATACTGAAAACCATGAAGCAGCATCACCTCAACCTGAGGAGTAACACTGACATGGACCTGAGCCATACTGGGAGAACTGGGGATGTTTCCTCCTGGCAGGAGTCTCAAAGCCTGGAGTTCAAGGCCACAGGATGTTTTTCTTAAAATGTTGTTTTGTCCAGGCAAAGGGCCACAACCCACCAGTTGAGAATCACTGCTTTAAAGTATTATGATAATATTTTTGTAACGGTCTTGGGGTTTGTTTAGTTTTTTAATTTAAAATGTTCTTCTCTTGAGTTCACTACACTTCCTGCATTTGTATGTTTGTATGATTTTCTTCTATTTTTATAGTGTTCTATACCAGATTTTCTTTATCATTAAACTCACCATTGATCATCTCTCTGCTCCCCCGTGTCTCTCTGCTTCTCGGTCTTTCCCCGTTGTCCTTTTTTGCCCCCCTTGTGACAGCCGCAATCATTTCAAGTATTTTATTTATGTAATGCTTTGTAAATCTTCATTTTGTGGTCATGCTTTAGACGTTAACCCACATCCTGTGAAGAGGAGCACTTGTGGCCAGAATGCTAGAGTATGTATGCAAGCTTTGAGTTTCGGCTCGCTATTGGGTGGAGACTTGGTTTAATATTAGATTATTTTGTGTAAAAGTTAGGGTTAGGTTGGTAGTGGGGCGACTGTGGATCAGTGGTCAGCAGGTCTGACTTTCAGGTGGTTCAAACCCCGGCTCAGCCAGTCCATGTCGATGTGTCCTTGAGCAAGACACTTAACCCTCATTGCTCACCGTTGCTGTGTCTACGGTCTACTGTATAGCATGTAAGTCACTTTGGATAAAAGCGTCAGCTAAATGAAATGTAATGTAATGTAATGTAGTGGTTATGGTTAGGGTTGGCGTAAGTCTCCAGGAAATTAATGTAAGTCAATGCAATTTCTCCAAAATTCATGAACACAGCTGTGTGTGTGTGTGTGTGTGTGTGTGTGTGTGTGTGTGTGTGTGTGTGTGTGTGTGTGTGTCTGCATTCTAACCTCCATGATGTTTTCCATGTTGGAAGTGTGATCTGTAGATAAGTTTTATTTCCAGCCATTTCACATGTAAAACGATTCCTAGTCCAGCTACCAACAGCAAAGAAGCAAAGGGATACCCAACCAGGGACGGCCATTTCACTGAAACCCAGATAAAAAATGTGCACATTAAATTGTGTTGTGCCTTTAAAAGCATCAATAATGACTTCATCATTGCCTGCATAAAATCAAAACTAATGTTTCAAACTTCCAGTAGAGATGGTGTCACCATCCAGCTCACTGGACTGGTTAGATGTTTTGCCTTATCGGATGGAACGTTTTCAGTTTGAGCAATATGAGGTTTATTTGAGCTGCAACGTGACAATGTTATGACAAAACATTGTTTAAATTCAATATATCACGGTGAAAATTGAAACAACAGTACCTTTAATCTGATTCTTGAGCTCAATGGTGCCCCTTCTGTTTCCAACAATATTGCTGGCGATGCAGGTGTATCTGTGGTTCAAGTGTTGGGGGGTCACCTGTTTAATGATGGCCCTTCGTATGACCTTGTACTCGTTAAATGTCACTCTCACCTGTCTGAATCAGAGGAAGAATTTCAGCTCCATTGCATCATAAGGTATACGTATCATTAATTTTTACAATATTATAACAAGCAATTACTGGTGCACATTGAGGGAGGGACTGCAGTGACTCACTGTTGCTTCTCCATTGGTAGCAGAGTCATATTCTCCATGTCGCTACCGTGATTCATGTACCACAGCACCTCCCTCGAGAAGTTTACCTCAAAAGGAAAATATACCTCACAAGTCAGATTGTGAGGTCGGCCTTGAACGGGTACAAAGACATGGCCATTAGTTTAACACTTAATGTCCCAATAAAAGTGATACTATGCTATAATGTAATGTCTTGACATCATACTGAATTGTAAGATGCACAAATGAGTCATTTAGACAAATATATGTAGCCTAAATATAAGTTACAGCAACATGTAGAGCATTAAAAGTGAACAATTACAACCGTCAACATTAGAATGACATTAACAATGTCAGCTGAGTTCATACATACTATAACAAAACAAAGAAAAGTTTTAGTGGGCAATGCTTGGAATTTGTCAACAAGTGAGTTTCAACAAACCAGAACCCATGAATGCTTGGATGTTTGCTGTATATCAGTCATAAGCTGATTATAGTGTCAACAGTGTTGACCTTTGAGTGACACATTCATGCTGTGGGATTGTGTGATGTCATTTGGACACACTTACCAAGCTCCACTGGCTCTGTTGTGTTGCCATAAGGATATTTAATCCTGGGAGGGGAACTTGCTTTGTCAGCTGTTTGGGCATGGGAAATAAAGTCAGATAGCATTATCATCTCTGTGTCTGAGAAACATACATACTGTACATCTGATCTGAGGTCTGCTTTGACACACAGCGACGTCCTCTTGTAAGAAAACGTTACATGATTAGAGCAGGGGTCAGCAACCTTGCCCTATTTTCCACCAAAAACATCTGTCTGGAGCCGCAAAAGCTATTTGATATCATAGCTTATAAGGTTTTATATAGGGTAACATTATATATACAAAAACTATAGTTTGTTGTATTTATAGAGCAACAATAAAGACAATTATTGACATTGTATTGGTATATTACTTGTTATAACAATATAAAACTCTTATAAAGAGGAGAAAAAAATACACTGTTATGTGTCGGCCGACATTGAGGTTAAAAGCACAACTATGCCGGTCTTGACCCCTCCCCATATTTGGGCTCATGGGATAGGAGTCTAAGAGTCCCTTAGCACTTTTCAGTGACACAGTATCTCCTCAAATTCCAAGATAAGAGGCTAATGTTTACAAACATAAAATAACAGTGGACAAAACATTGTCTACTGTGCAAAAAATCGAACCAAATAATATATATTTTACAGTTACATTGTTATGAATTTCCTTTTCTTTATGGTTTCGTATTTTCTTTCATAAAACATATGTTAAAAAGTAATGAAGTGTATTGCATTTCAGACTAATAGCCATGCTATCGGCTTTGTTAGGCTGTACTTCGGGCCACCAGAGCCTTGAGCTAAACGCTAATGTCATGCTAACATGCTCCCATTGACAAAGCTAGCATGCTGATAAATGGGTATAATGTTTAACATCTCAGTTATTATGCTAACATGTCCTAATTAGCACTTAACACAAAGCACAGCTAAGCAATATACTATAGTTTTGTATGTAATTTGTCAAAAAACAAAATATTGGCCGAACTACAATTTTTACCTGATGATGACACAAGATTAAATGAATCATTACCCAAGTCAGAAGCACTACATCTGATATCTATAATGTCCGGACCAAATATCATGGAACGTTTTTGTGATGTTTTTTTCGACGGTTGACGTGACGTAAACATTTTTTTTGAAGTGGTTTGGTGATTATGTTCAGGGCGATAACAATGAAAAACTGCACTAAACATATTATAATTATATAATATAACTATAATATAATTGTTCTTGTGAAACCCATCAATGCCTTTTGTTCTGAAAATAACAGTAGTCCTTAATGCAATATCTAACTAAACCTTTAGCTCCATAAGTATCTTGAGCATGCATGCCGTCCTGCACAGTGGGGCAATAATAGCAGCAACCACTCAGCTAACCAGCAGTGGAGAGAGCTTGTGGTTTTTGGGGTAAACAGCCGGATATCAAGCAAAGGTACCGAAGCCTTTGTACTGAATGAGAAAAACATTAGGAAGTAGTGAGTCCCTCAGCAAGGCTTATTTCTTAATTTCTTTGGTAGTTTGATTAGCTTTTTGGAGCTCATACAGACTTGATAAAAAGTTTGTTAAAACTAATCAAATGGTCTATTTTCTCAAATGTTATTTAATTTGCATTGTATTGTATAGTTTTTTCTCTTCTTGTTAATTGTATTAATATACGTGGCTTGGATCCTCATTATTTAAATTGTACCATAGTCGAGGAAAATACAAATTTCAGATTGGCTGTCAGGTTATTAACAGTACACCTTAAAAATACTTTAATTTTACCCTAGTAGCAGAACAGGCCTCTTCCGTCGCTGTGAATGCTAACACTAGCATGCTGACGGTCGGTCCTGTCAGCATGCTAGTGTTACAGCTCCACACAGACAAAAAGACAGATTGAGAAAGGCCTCATCTTATTTAAGTATATGTTAGCAGCATGCTAACGCTTGCAAATTAGCCATACACCAACCGATAGTTAAGATATTTCAGTCTGGACCACTGATTAAACAGATCAACATTTCCATCCCTTGAGTCCAGCATTGCTCAAAGAAATACAAGGTGGGGTGAACCCCGCTCCTCTTTTCTGTACCAAGTGGCCATGGGCTAACAGTGGTAATATTTACATTATATAATATGATACCACGTATAGTTGTGTATTATGGCGTTCTCAACCTCTACAGACACACACAGAGCACTCACGTACGACTGTGATGTTAACAGCCCTCCTGAAGGCCCAGATGACTTCTCGCTCAATTATTTGTTGATCACAGAAATATAGGCCAGTGTCGTGTTTACTGACTTGGCAGAGCTGTAACGACCCGCTCGTCTCACAGGAGGATCTTCTCTGCTCAGACACAGCTGTGTTACCCTGGAGGAAAGCACACTTGAGTTTTTGCAGCGATGTATATGATTCCACAGTGAGACATTTTCCTCCTGTTCATGTGTGTTCTTCACCTTGTACCAGATGACATGTGTGTTGTTACTACACTTGAGACCTGGGCAGGGCACCTCCCCACCTGCATCAACGCGCAGCTGTACACTGTTCTCCTCAGGCTGGAAGCATCCCAGACTGATCCCTGACCTCTTCACCACCTGTAGGTGGAAGAACAACTCGCTGCCACTGGACAGCAAAGACCTGAACACTTGATAGAACTTCAAACACATGCAATATCATGTACACACACACACACACACACACACACACACACACACACACACACACACACACACACACACACACACACACACACACACACACACACACACACACACACACACACACACCTCTTATTTTGCTACTTAGTGTCCTAGAAATGTTTTTAAAGTTGTAACTTTACCAATGCTTTGCAAAAAAACATTGACCGAGTATATATTAATCATAATTAGTTTGTTAAATATTTTGGGTTAAGGACTTAATGTAAGTAAAACTATATATGCTGCTGAAGCCCATGTGGTCCGTGTCCATTCAAAAACAGCCGAACTCTGCTAAGACCAGAATTCAAATGTGGATTGATGAAAATTGCGCTGTTCAATAATTGCAGATTTACTGGAGTCAGACTCGAGACGTGAACTGTAGATTTAAAACGTGTAGGATTTCAGGGAGAGCTATTGGCAGAAATGGAGTGCAATATTGATAACCACAATTCTTTTGGTGTATAAATTACCTGAAACGAAATATTGCTGCCTTGGTACATTGCTAGATTTTAAATCCATGTGTAGGTCAGGGGAAAGGTGGGAAAACGGAAAGGGATCCAGGTGTTTTGGCAACAGCGCCGCCAAAAATATCAATACTTGAAAACCAGGGGTTCATAATTTCTTGAACAAAATGGTAACACATTTGTTGAGTACAGAATTACTTCTATAGGAACAGAAGCACAACGATTAGGATTGCTGTGTTTACTTGGGACTTCATTTTAAACTCCATAGCTAAGAGTTGAGAGAGAGTGAGTTGCCGCATTAGTGAAAAACATTGTTTAAACTGAGTCTAATCGAACACCCGTGAGGATTAAAACATGCTTATTTACCTGCACCTGTACTTTCCAGAATGCTTTGCTTCCGCTGTGAACTCGCTCCCACAGACGAAGGATGGGCCTTCAGCTCCTCTGGAACACACCACGAGCAAGTGCCGGTTCGCAGACTCGTAGCACGGCATCATGAACATCTCCCCCTCCACTGCTCTGTAGTGCTGGTGTGCAGCATCTGGCTGAGGACCTGGAGAGAGTCGCGTTTCTGTTTCACTTCAATGTACAGTCAGACATAAACAGGTCCAGGACACCCTGAACACACACAATACATGCTTCCTTTTAAACCCACAGTACCCAATCTTTTCTTTTGACGGTTTCCCACGCAGCATCCCTCCGAGAAAATGGGGAAAAGAAAAGAAATCAGAAGGTATCCAGTTTGCATCCTGTGTCACTAATCTGTTAACATTGCTCGGAGATTTCTGTCTGGTGATACTGATGAAACCACCTCTTTTCTGTGCATAACCACGTCTGGTTTTCTTGGTATTTTCTCGTCGTCACTGTTTTTTGCTCCTCATCTTCATCAACATGAGCTGTAACATTTTCACAGGACATGTAGATGTAGTAGGTGGTATGGTTTCCTGTTTGGTCGCCTTTGAACATGATTTCACAAGAAACTGCTCTAATATTGTGTTCCTGTGAATTGCATGCTACTTCCTATGTAAACTACGGAGTGGTGTTGAGTAGTATACTGTGTTGTGGAAGGATACTATTTTTCATCATTTTCAGCAAAACAAATACTAAACTAGTATAAGGCACTGAAAGCAGGAGTTACAAAAGATAGATAACATAGTTAATTTAATAAGAACAGACATTTAGATGGGCAAGCATTGCATTCAAATATTATTATTATAATTCAGGTTAAAAGGAAGACAAACAGATTCTGAGAGTACATTAATATTCATAAATCATGTTGCACACTGCTTTGTGCTGTGGTGATGGTTATCAGCCTAATCTTCTAGGCCACACCTGCATTTTGACTGGCTTGATTTCTAATGTCATCACACAATCTCGCTCCTCTCCACGATATTTCACTCTTACTCTTACTGCTTTTGTTTATAGCCACTACTATATTACTACCTTTCTCCTTGTCTTATGTCGTATCCATCCATCCTCTAACTGCGTATCCTGTTCAGGGCAGTGGGGGGCTGGAGCATTGTACATTATATTTATATTACAGCTCTAAGTTAATACGGACAAACAGTACTATTACTGAATCGTATCACATTTTAGTCTGGTGTAGTCTTGCTGACTCTGCTGTGAGTGAAAAAACAATTTTTGTGACTTGCAAGATTATCTCATATATATATATATATATATATATATACATAGTGTTAAAAAACAACCTGTTTTTTAAAGCTGCCTTAATCAGGTTTTGGTCACAAGAAGGCAAAAAGCTTTTTGGAAAATCAACATATGAGATGAGAAATTGAGATGAGAAAATTCTATAATATTCTCATGTCTGAAAACCACTGGGAAACTGCACCCTGAAACCAAAACAAACCATGAAGCAAGCAAAAGAAGCACAATGTGTTCAATTAGGGAGCGTTGGAGATGTGGCCAAGTGGTTTCCAGTCTTTACGCTAAGTTGGATAGATGGTAATGATCTCTTTGTGGCACTCTCAGAAAGAAACATATATCTATTTTGTATTGTTCGCAAAGAATGGTTTAGTTGCATATCCGTCATGAAACAACTTGAGCATTCATTTGGCCACCTGTCAAACCTTCACTGGCATTTTGAGAGCGTGATGATGAAGGCACCACAGATATCAACACAAATGTATGTAAAGGTTTCACACAGAACACTTACATATACACTGTGGTATGGCAAGACATGTTTAATAATATAGAAGAGAAATCCAGTTACTACATTTGAATATATATTGGGGATTTTAATTAATGAGCCCTGTGAAAAGCAACACCCCAACTTATTCATGAGAATACATTAGTCAAACATTTCTGGATATGTCAGTAGTAACAGTGAATACTGTTGTGAACCCTGCACAGACTAATGTTATGACCAGAAGCAACTTGACATTTTTACATTACATTCATAATTATGTTACGTCTGTCTTTGCGTCAGCTGTCATAGAAAAAGGAAACAGGTGGAGGTCAATTCAACAATGCAAGATGTTCCATTGACATATTAAGACACCAAAGGTAAATGTTAAAAATAAAGAATCATGACTGTCTACAGCAGAAAATATCTTTCCCTCCATTTTTGATATATCTGCAAGTCATATACTGAAAAGAGTTATAATACAAGCTATTCATGACATCACATCCAAGACTGTGAAGGTAACAGCTTCATCTTTGATGCCTGCTGTGGGGCCGGTAGGTGGTATCGTAGCTGCTTCCAGAAGGAGGAAGAATGCGGGATGGAGCTCATGCCCTTCCACGTGACACAGTCTCCAGCCTCGGCAAGAAGCTGCAAGGCCTCCGGTAAGGAACCAGATCTCGGCGCTTCAGTTGTCTCCGTTTGGATGAAAACCAAGCGAGTCTGCCGCTCCACAAGGGCTGCATGGATGGCACTCAGCAGCCCAGAACCTGGTCCTGGATCTGGGGAGGTGGGAACCAACACCACCGTCCGACTCTGCTCTATACAGTCCAGCACTGCCTCCGCTGCAGCTGCAACCAACCAGAGTTCAGATTATTGGTTTCTTCATGGAAACTTCTTGGTAGACTTTTTTCAGAATAAATAAATACGTACCTTTCCCTGGTAAGACGTCACGATCATAAAGACAGAGACTGTAGCCAAACCTCTCTTCCAAAACACTCTCCAGACATTTTCTGTCATCTTCATTTAGTCCTGCGTCTGAGTCGCTCTTATAACACATCAAAAAGGCATCATAGCTCTTTCCATCTAAGCAAACAAAAACAAGCAGCTTTGTCACTTCTGTCATATTGTCTGAAGTCCAGTGAACCTATCTGCCAAATGATCCAAGAAAAGCGGGAAAAAACCTCCTATCTGCACTTTGTGTATTTTTCATTTTGTTGTATATTGTATTGGGTATTCATAACAAATACAATTCTGCAAGAAAACTAAAAGTTGTTTTTGTATTCTCAAAAAAGTGCATGTTTTCAGATAGGAGGTTTGTGCCTCTTAAACATGAGTTGTTCGCTAAAGTTAACTAAAAACATGAATCTTACCTGAGGTGCTGCTGTGGCAGCCAAGAGTGTCTCTTATGAAAAGAGTGACGATAATGTTGAACCTCACATAGATAACTACTGCCAAGACCATCACCACCATAACGCCGCCAATGCCGAGAGCCAGGGAGACGTAAGAAGGACGAGCTGTAGGGCAACAGGGAGAATAAATGTGTCAAAATGTTCACACAGTAGTGATTTGAATCGGAATGAAAGCTGGCTCAAAAAGGCTTTTCTGACATTTATATCAGGACTAAACGAGTAATTCATTATTCCAAATGTGATAATCGTTACTGGCAGCCCCACTCAAGAATAACTGCACAAGCAGATTGAACAGGTTTAAGATCTAAGACAAGGTTTTGAACACACATTAGATCTTACATACCCTTTTGGGCCAAGGTGATGGTGACAGAGCTTAAGGGTCCAGATTGAGAATCCAGTCTGCAGGTGTAACCTTTTGATAAATCCTCCTTTGACACCTTTTTGAAGACTAGAGATGCCGTCACCATTATCTCTACATCATTACTCTCCCTGGAAAGCATGAAGGAATATCCCAAAGGTCTGTTAGCTATGATGCTTGACATTTGCACTTCCAGACTCAAGAGTTGTGTGTAGTGTTTACCGTGTGTCATTGTAGAAAACAGGAAAGCTGTTGTTCGTTTCCACATTTGATTTCCCGTCTAACCAGAACACCTCGTCAAAGTCTGAATACAAAACGGCTTTACAATCAATCACCACTGTTGTGCCTAGAAAAAGAAGAGTTTTGACAAGATTTAATATTAGTAATTGATAAAGATATAAATGCTGGTATGTAGATCCAAGTGTGTGTGTCCATGATACGATGGAAGAAGATGGACACTCACCCAAATCTACATAAAATACATCACTCTTGTGTGGTGAACTGATCACTGGGACTTTACTTTTTTCTGTGCAAAAAAAGGAGAAAAACCTTTACATCAATCAACATATAAAGATAACCAGTGAATATTAAAAGACTGCTTTTTCCTCACCCTTTGGTTGGATATCAAGCACCACTGTAAAGGTCATGTTATATACTTGTCCATGATACAGGTAAGGTCTGGTACAGGTGTAGACACCGTGGTCATTCTCTTTCACACTTGAGAAGTAGCCTTTATTTGCCAAAGAATTGCCCTCCTACAAGATGGGAAAATAAAGATGCATTTTAAAAAGAATGAAAACAAGCCTTGAATGTTGAAAAGAAAACCACATTCCCCCAAAACTATGCTATGCTTTTGGGAAATTAAAGACATAGAGAGATCTGTTAATCAAATGGGTTAAACATCAGCCAGTCATGGCCGGAGCTGAAATATTATATGGCAAAATCTGCTGCGGTTACATACCTTGTGCCATAGAATGCCGTTGCTGGTAATATTCGGTGTGCTTACAGCAGGTACGTTTACCTCGGGACAATTCAATGTGCAGGCCTCTTGTGTGTAACATGTTTGAGGGTACCGGGTCCTCTCCTTTCTCTGAGTTGTGTACACTGTCAGCCTGAACCAGAACAGCCTGCTGGCGTTCCTGTCATGTCATCAAAGAACAAGTATAGTAAAAAAAAAAAAGAAAACTCAACTTTTTTGACAACTGACAATGATTCACTGTGAACAGTTTCATATTCTCCACTTTAAATTGAACAGCTTTCTTGTATCCCCTGACATGGGATCAGGCCTATGTCTGACATGCTGTGTAAAAAGCCATTCAGTACTGTAATCCCACAAATCAAAACAAAAAGTACCTTATGTATTCACTGTACATCTATCTCCAAAAGTGCCACATAGCAATTCATTATCTGGTTTTCGGAGCCAAAGTCAGTATCATTGTGGGACCGACTGGACTTTACCCCATAGAGCACGAGTAATTCCCCTGATGGCTGGCAGAAGCACTGAGAATCACAAGGCTCCTCCCGTGAACCAGCAGCCCCAGCTGCGTCTGCTCAGCTGAGGACATGCCGGTCAGATCCCTCTCCTGGGCGCTGTGACTGGTCCAGATCACTTTGGCATCACCATGACTAGAACGTCTACAGTACAGCGCCACCATCTCGCCCGCCTTGACGTACGTCTCTCTGGTTCCGGCTGCCCCTTGTAGTCAGAAAGTCAGTTTTTCGCCTTATTCATTCTTTTCAGGTTCACCACAACTCCCACAGATTATATTGATTAGTTGCATTATTTTTCTAGTCACATCAAAATAATCTCCATTTTTTTATTGCTTTTTTTAAATGTATTTTTGATTGTGCCAGGGATTGAAAAGGTTTTAATCTCGTAAACCAGATATCCATTTATGAACAATTTACTGCTGTCCATCTATTGGAAAATATTTCCAAT
Organism: Cottus gobio; assembly: GCA_023566465.1. Classification (NCBI taxonomy): domain Eukaryota; kingdom Metazoa; phylum Chordata; class Actinopteri; order Perciformes; family Cottidae; genus Cottus; species Cottus gobio. The sequence goes on along the minus strand of CM042224.1, from coordinate 23,931,699 downwards.
CAGACATGCAGATTTGCTATTTAAACAAAGTTAATCGTTACATTTGGTGAGCCTTGTATACAGGATCATTTGTGGAACAGCATGAGCTTGGTGGAAGCAACATTATGAAAGCACATGGGGCCTCTTCACCACATCCTAATTTGATGCATTTTGATCTTGTGATTTCAGTGTGATGACAACTTGCATGTCACAGTGTATTCAAAAAGTCTGTTTTATTAATTATTAATATTTGGAGCCGTCAGGATTGTTATGGAGACTAACAACATTATCTTTCAGTGTTTTTGCCCATGCAGCGTCAAGAGCATTTACTCAAGTATTTGTAGGTTTATTTCCATATTCTGCTGCTGCTTTAACAAGGTTCAAATTACAAAATGTAATCAGAAAATATCCCTATACATTTACCAGCTTTACACATTAATCAATAATTGTAATTCACTTATCTAATAAAGGTTACATTATATTCAATGGGCAAATTCTGTCATCTGTCTGTCTGTCTATGTGATCTCAAACAACCCATCAAGTTGAGTGTTCACTATTTACACCACTGAGGGCATGTTCTTACCTGTTAATGGTGCAAGGAGTAAAAACAGAAGGAGCAGCAGTGCCTTCACCATCATGATAACTTGCAGCGCCGCACAACAAGGCGTTCAAGAGTCAGAGCCGTGGTTCTGCTGAGTGGAACATTTCCTGAAAAAACATGTGAAACCACTCTGGGTGATGATGAAAAGTGAAACTCAAGGAAGAGCGTCACGTTGTAGCCAGAGCAGTAACCGTTGGATTTCTCCACCCAAAACATGATCTCACTGTGGTGGTGGTTTGTCGGCGCCATCCACTGTGACAGTTGGGACCACGCACATGTATGCGCAGAGGTGTATATATATATATATATATATATAGAGAGAGAGAGAGAGAGAGAGAGAGAGAGAGAGAGAGCAGGGGAAATAGAATAAACGACAGACAAAGACAGCTGCACCAATAAGATATAAATGAGGCGTGGGTTGCTTTGAAAGTGGATTTTAAAGTTTCCTCGGACATGATGAGCAAAAAGAGGATTCAAAGAGTATCAGTACTTTTTAAATGTTTGCAACTTGCTGTTGCTTTTTTGACGTGGTGGAAGAAGTAGTATCCTCTACTCAATTAAAAGTATAATACCAAGATGAAACAATGCTCCATCGCAAGAAACAAGCCTGCATTCAAAATATGAAGATATTATCAACTAAATATAGTACAACTTTTAAAGTATGCAAGATGGCTCAATTCAATAGTTAGAATATTATTACATGAGTGTGTAGTTTTGTTTTGTTCATCTTATTTTCCTTGTTTCTACCTGTGTGGTCATTCTATCTTTCTGTAAATCATTTTAGAACTGTATGTACGTAAACCCAATATAACCCCTGAATCATGTTATCATTTTTCATATTTTACTGTAATTTCTAAATATGTTTTTGACTAATAATTAATCTAATTTATATTCTGAAGTGTTCAACGAAACACGGGGCTGGTTTATATTGGAAGAAGTCGCAGGAAATTACATTTTGCATTTTTAGTTTAGTCGGTTTGATCAACTGAGAACCGTTTGGTGTTTGTGGGTTCATCAGTGTGTCTGCCTTCAGGGAGTTGATGAGAACATCTGACAGCTCAACGTTGAGTCAAAACAGGACACCACACAAGACTAAAAAAGCTCATCTTTTCATATTACATATATTAATTGCTAGATGTTTCATATCATACACATATATTAATGCAGGTTTAAATGCAGTGGTAAAACAAAAACAGAAAAGTGCATTTTTAACAATTCAGTAATATCTTGACGTGTGGCAGTGCATATTTTCCATCTTTCCCTTTCGTGCCCACACCTGATAGGCCGTTTTCACAGAACAACACATTTGGGCATTTCACAAGAGGAACAAAGGGGAAAAAATCTCAAATTAATAATGGCTGAATTCCAATTAGCTACTTTGTTTTCGGGGTCCTGGTGCTGTGCATGCTGGTTCACTGTCACTGGCATGACTTCCTGGTCGTTACGTTGCAAACACACAAACGCCTGTGTTTTTTTCTCATCGACAAATCAAATTATCTGCAGACAAAAAGGCGGATTTGCTCAATTAGATGTGCTCAACCAATCACCAAGAGCTGATCAGGCGTGGGCAGTGAGCCGGTAGTGGAACCACTACACTAAAGCAGGGCATTTTGTGATAAATGGAGGAGTAGGGGAAATAATATCAGGGGTGAAGAAGGAATGGAGAACATCATGAGGGAGAACAGGTATTTCCAGTGAGAAAGATAAACGTTTAGGGTTGATTGTGACTCCACAGAAATCTTTAGAATATTAAAACACTTAATGATTTACAATATTATATATGAATTCTCTCTTATAAATAGTATGAAAGTTGTCAACCATATTGCAGTATGCCTTGACTTAATGACATATACATAAACCATAGATTTGACTAAATGCTGTAACAGTTATCATCCTGGGTAGTTGTCAAAGGTAACAGCTTCATCTTTGATGCCTGCTGTGGGGCCGGTAGGTGGTATCGTAGCTGCTTCCAGAAGGAGGAAGAATGCGGGATGGAGCTCATGCCCTTCCACGTGACACAGTCTCCAGCCTCGGCAAGAAGCTGCAAGGCCTCCGGTAAGGAACCAGATCTCGGCGCTTCAGTTGTCTCCGTTTGGATGAAAACCAAGCGAGTCTGCCGCTCCACAAGGGCTGCATGGATGGCACTCAGCAGCCCAGAACCTGGTCCTGGATCTGGGGAGGTGGGAACCAACACCACCGTCCGACTCTGCTCTATACAGTCCAGCACTGCCTCCGCTGCAGCTGCAACCAACCAGAGTTCAGATTATTGGTTTCTTCATGGAGACTTCTTGGTAGACTTTTTTCAGAATAAATAAATACGTACCTTTCCCTGGTAAGACGTCACGATCATAAAGACAGAGACTGTAGCCAAACCTCTCTTCCAAAACACTCTCCAGACATTTTCTGTCATCTTCATTTAGTCCTGCGTCTGAGTCGCTCTTATAACACATCAAAAAGGCATCATAGCTCTTTCCATCTAAGCAAACAAAAACAAGCAGTTTTGGTAGAGACAACATGGCTGTTTTATGCAGTTCAATGCTGAGAACAATATGCACCTGAGACACAGAAGTTTTATCAAAACCAAAAAACATGAATCCCACCTGAGGTGCTGCGATAGCAACAAATAGTGTCATGCAGGAGAAGAGCGATGTCCATTTTCAGTTTCACACAAACAACAACTGTTACAACAATCACCACCATGATGGCCGCAATGCCGAGAGCCAGGGAGAAGATCAGGGGAGACGCTGTCGGGATGTAAGGGACAAATGACTCCTCAAATCATAATTAATTTAAAGCAACAGACGCAGATGAAACTTCCATGTAATTTAAACGTGTGGATTAGAAACAGACATCAATCTAGTGGATAACAGCATCATCAGCTGATCTGGTTTGAGCTCTACGATACACTGCTGGCAATAACCATATGTAATAGTAAAAGAAAAGTCAAGCCGAATCTCTATCTATCCATCCATCTTACATACCTTTTTGGGCCAAGGTGATGGTGACAGAGCTTAAGGGTCCAGATAGAGAATCCAGTCTGCAGGTGTAACCTTTTGATAAATCCTCCTTTGACACCTTTTTGAAGACTAGAGATGCCGTCACCATTATCTCTACATCATTACTCTCCCTGGAAAGCATGAAGGAATATCCCAAAGGTCTGTTAGCTATGATGCTTGACATTTGCACTTCCAGACTCAAGAGTTGTGTGTAGTGTTTACCGTGTGTCATTGTAGAAAACAGGAAAGCTGTTGTTCGTTTCCACATTTGATTTCCCGTCTAACCAGAACACCTCGTCAAAGTCTGAATACAAAACGGCTTTACAATCAATCACCACTGTTGTGCCTAGAAAAAGAAGAGTTTACACAAGTTGATTTCAAAGTTGTAAGATAATGTGTATGTAACTACACAAAACCACAAGACACTCACCTAATTCTACATTAAGTACACCACTTCTGCGTGGTGAAAGTATCATTGATTGTCCAGATTTTCCTGTGCAAGAAAAAGAGAAAACATCTAAAACATAAATAAAACATATTGAAGTCTATGACAATAAACAGATCCAAAAAGTGTTTTTCCTCACCCATTGGTTGGATATCAAGCACCACTGTAAAGGTCATGTTATATACTTGTCCATGATACAGGTAAGCTCTGGTACAGGTGTAGACACCGTGGTCATTCTCTTCCACACTTGAGAAGTAGCTGCCATTTGCCAAAGAATCGCCCTCCTACAAGATGGGAAAATAAGGTATTTTAAAACCGGGAAGTCAAGGCAAACCAGCTTTAGCTTCAAATGTAGAAGAACATTCAACTTTTGATTTTCACAATTGGATATACAAAGATCTGCTGCGTTTACATACCTTGTGCCATATAATGTCGTTGCTGGTAATATTCGGGGTGCTTACAGCAGGTACGTTTACCTCGGGACAATTCAATGTGCAGGCCTCTTGTGTGTAACATGTTTGAGGGTACCGGGTCCTCTCCTCATACTCTCTGGACTGCGTTGTGCATACGATGAGCCTGAACCAGAACTGGCGGCTGGCATTCCTGTCAAAAGGTTAATATGAAGATTTCCCGTTCAGAATGTAAACATTTTGCAGAGGCTCTGAATGTGTATTGTGGAGACGGCTAAAAAGGATCAGTTTCCAAAATGCACATTTAAAATCTTAGCCAGCGTGACCTTTCTCAATCCAGATAGTTTAAGAATCACTTGATGAGAATTATGTCTGCCAGCACCATAATACAATACACTCTTTATGCATTTGGTTTGTGGCTGACAAGGTTTCGTGCTGCAAAGAAGTAAATCACTCCTCAACTGTCTGGATGGAGGGATGGAGCTCTGGGTCAGCACGCTGTCCTCCACCAACAAGTCAGGACGGTTATACCCTCTGACTTTACATCTTGTGGTTTTGAGTGAAATGTCTTTGGGTTTGCAGACGTATTGATGGATCGCCATGACATTTGGTTCAGACAATCATGTTAAAAATGATGACATTCCCATCAGCCTCGCTGTACATTGTGTTTCGAGCCAGTTAGCTAAACTAAGATTGCGAAGACTATCAGCTTGACATCAACATGTTAGTGATGTTGATGTTAGCACGTACGTATGGGCGTTAGCATTTAGCTGAAAGCAGCGTCATCACAGAGCTGCTAGCTTGGCTTCAGACTCTTGCTCCTGTTTATCATTTAATGTCTCACCGTAGTGGCAAGCAACCTGTTCAATGGCTCAGGGCAATGGTTGACAACATTTCTGTTACACCGCAGATGTTTGATAAGACAATTAACAAATTATGCTTTCAGAATATGAGCTATTATATATATATATATATATATATATATATATATATATATATATATATATATATAATATGTTCTAGTAGAGCAAATATAAAAAACCTCTACATGTTGAGTTCATTAGCTATGAGAAGATATATAGAAATTACCAGTGTAGAACATCATCCATTGGTGATTTCAGCAGCTGAAAGTCAATATAATCCCTTTGGGCTAAAATGTATTTCCATGCCTGAACTATTTAAGCAATTTCAGTCTTAAGAACGAAACACATAATGTGCTTTCTGGGAATTATGCATCAGTGTAGAAGAGGAATGTTGTTTCTCCATTTGTTTGGACTTTACCCCATAGAGCACGAGTAATTCCCCTGATGGCTGGCAGAAGCACTGAGAATCACAAGGCTCCTCCCGTGAACCAGCAGCCCCAGCTGCGTCTGCTCAGCTGAGGACATGCCGGTCAGATCCCTCTCCTGGGCGCTGTGACTGGTCCAGATCACTTTGGCATCACCATGACTAGAACGTCTACAGTACAGCGCCACCATCTCGCCCGCCTTGACGTACGTCTCTCTGGTTCTCCAGGGACACACGGCTGCAAATGAGTGTCACAAATTTGAGCTGACTTTAGGGGGTAAAGCAATCACATGAACAGGCTTGAGGCTGGTTTAATCCAGTATCAAATGAGAGCATCAAAGTTTGGTTGTGTGGTTGTAAAGAATTCACTGAATAGTTGTCTGTGTTATTTATATTTATTGGTCACAAATGTCAGTTCATTTTATTATGTAAAATGATTGTCACTGGGACGTTGCCAGCTAACCAACAAAAACCAAAGACACTCCACCAAAAAAGGTCCCACACACAACTTTCTACAAAATCAGAAATTGTAATAGGACTTTTGCTATTGTCAGATTTTGAAAATGAGATACACACTCATGTGTTACTTATAGTGAGCTTTTGAGGCTTGACGGTGGATTTTTTTGCTAGCTGTTTCCCCTTGTTTCCAGTATGTATGCTATACAGGCATGAAAGTGGTACTTTTTATCCAACTCTCAGAAATTGGTCAGCATCTGCGGGAGCACTCAGCCCTGAAGAAAGCTTTGTTTGCTATTTGGCATGTTTCATATCCACGTGGGTTGCCAACCTCCAAGTGCCCATGAGAGTGTGTGTGTGTGGGGAAGTGTGGGGGAGCCCGAGGTTGGTAACCACTGGTTTAATTAGTTTTTTATTTCATTAACTTGTCCTGTTGTTGTTTTTAAGTAAAAGCTTTCATCAGTCAAAAATGAGTAATGTATACATTATATAGTGTTTCCCTCTGAAATGGAGTATAATTTTAAAGTAAAGCATTTTAAAACTGAAAAAAGGTAAGAAAAATAAACCAAGTTCAGCACTTGAGTAGTAAAGTTGCTTCACGCTATTCAATATCAGACTATCTTTGATATTTCACACCACATATGAGCAGACACGTGTCTCAGCCTGCAGCTAAGCGCCCATTGTGTAAGACCTACCTGTCAATGACGTCAGGAGCATCAGAATCATCAGTATGTTCTCCATCATGATGAAAACACCTCACATTAGGGGTCCACAATTGTCCTTTCAGAAACGTCTCGGTGTTCTGTGAAATCATTTGGCTTCTCCGTCAAACAAAATGAAAATGAAAGAAGAGCTGGAACATAAACACGCCCTGTAAGAGCCGACATTCCTCCTGGCTGAGTCCAATAACATTAAACTAACATCACATGGCCGTTTATAGTGCATGGGCTGTGTGTATACAACTTTTACAGTTCGGTGAAGTATTTTCCGCATTGCACTTTGCAGACGGTCCCTGTGCGCTCTCGTCTCCCAGCTGGCCGCACATTGAGACCAAGGTTATTTTTCCAGCTCGGAGAACGACCCGTTTTGGTAAAATGAAGGTTGTAGCTTGTTGTCTGTATCACTACGATTACAGAGAGGTGTCGTTTGTGTTTTAACACCGTTTCACTAATGAGTTATTGATCCGGGAAGTCCGAATCTGTGAATCTCTTTCCAACTTTACCGAACTACCATTTACTTAAACACTGAATACATAAAAAGAGAAGAAACAGGCATTACAGTAATGGAAATGATCAACACATAATAATAATCATATGTGGCTATATTTGTGCTGCCTTTAGTAACGGGCAAACAAAACCGTTTTACCCACATATGGCATTGTAGTTTCTGAATACTGCATGTGTGGTGGAGAGGTTAAGATCGTGTCAGTGTTTAATGGCTGCTAGAAGTTGCATAACAACTTCGCAGAAACACATAATTGAAATGATTGCACTTGAAGTCGTTTTTTATTTTTTATTTTTAGGAGGCTTGATTGCAGAAACATTGAGTCCAAGTTCCTCAAAATTGTAATTTTATTAGTTATTGTTTCATTCAGTTGACTCTTAACCGTCTTTATTAAATATGTCCAGTGCACCCTCCTGCATATGTACACGACCTTTTATGGTTCTGAATATCTGTCAGACGTGTGTCCCACACTGTCATGCTGACAACTACAAGATGAAACGTGAACTGCTTTGTTGTAGTTGTGTATCTGCGCCGCGCTGGAAACCCGGACCACCGCGTGCATTGTTACGGGCAACCGCTGCTCTCACGCGCTCCTCTTATTCTCACGCTAGTTGCAGCTAAACAGGTACAAGACGGACGGCACAGAGAGGCGGAAGTTAAACGTCAGCCTGGAATGATTCTTTAAAACGGTTTAACGGAGATGACGGACATCCTGCGGCTGCTGTCGGGAGCGGACGGGCGGACTCTACATCCTCTCTCCCAGCTCTCTGGAAACGGTCAGACTTCTTATTTTTAACCGAGGACATCCTGTATATTCAGCTGCTGGTAGTTGATCTATTCGGTGTATACACATGTGAATGAAGTGCGCGGGCATTTCCGTCTCACAAAACATGTTTGTTTATTTCAGATATACAATGTATTTGGGCGGACGTATCTGCCTACATTGAACGTCAGATGACCTTACAAAAGGTTAGACCTATCCATCTTTCTATCCATCTTTCTATCCATCCATCTATCATCCCATCTTTCCATCCATAATTGATTGATCCAACAGGGGGTCCACCTGGCAGGACTGGGGACCTTCACCTTCTCTCAGCAGAAGTTGGACATAGGAAACAAGTACTCTGTGATCCAACGGCCCATCTTCCTCATGGCTGGGAAACTTGTCCAGTCTCTGGGGTTAAAGCAGGTCAGACCACTAGCTGCAGGTGAGCACGTTTTTTTTTTGAAGAAATGGCTTCTGAGGATTTAAGTCAACACTAACTCATCCAAAAAGCAACACAAAAGATGGAGAAATTGATCAAATATATAAGAAAAACGTTACTATAGTATAATATATAGGTTTGTGTGTGTGTCCCTTGCAGCAACACACCTGCCAGTGGTGCAACTGAACTTTGCAGCTGTGTCACAAGAGACTCCTTTCAGCCGAGACGTCGTGGAGGGCTGCGTTAGAGAAACTCTTCTTGTCCTCCTCAGAGCGCTGGCCTCTGAACAAAACATATTCCTCACCTTCCAGGGAATTGGAGTTCTGTCCTTCAAGAACAACAAGGTGGCTCGCCTGCTCATCTGTATTTCTGCTAGTCTGGGACGATGACCACTGCTTTCCTGCTAAACGCACTCTCTTCTGACGCTATTCAAAGGTGCGGATGAAGTTCAACAGAGCTTTTATTAACGCGATGGATGGAACTGGTCGGCTGCTGTTAGCCTTCAACAACGTGAGTATAAAGACATGCGTGTGTGTATAAGGTGTGTATTGCAGATCACCTGTACTCTCTCCCTGCAGAGACCTGGGAGCAGTGTCTCTTTACTGTCCGGTGGCCTGTCCAGGCTTCAGAGGCCACCGACTGCCCACCCCGTCACCCTGCCAACCGTCTGCTCTCCTCAGCCAGACAACAAAGCCGGGGACAAAGACGTATGGTGCTTGTCACCAGCTCCAGACCGGAGGAATGCAGGAGGTGAAAGTGCTTTTGGCACCAGGCTGACAATTTGGGGTTTGATAGCACTAATGAATCAAAATTAAACATTGGATCAACTTCAAATCCTTTCAAATCTTTCAAAAAAGGAAATGTTATCTGTTCCTCACTGTTGGCTATACGCTGAAATAAACATGATGTGGAAATGAGGTTTATTCACATTTATCATAAAGGTAATGTGTTCAGAGAAGTAGGTCTCCTTTGGGACTGCATTTCCAAACTCACAAATTAACACGCTATATCTCGCATATTTAATCTGCACCAAAAAAACAAAGATGACATGTTTTACAGGCAGTCATGTGCCAAACGGTTTCTTGGCTGGAGCGTTGCCTTTCTGGAGGCTCTGGCAACCTCACAGTCGTCTTTATGCTAAGCTAACCGGCTGCAGCTTCTTATTTATCGCTCAACAAAAACTCATAAGGAAAGCAAATACATATTTCCGAAAAATTTCAAGCTATCCCTTTAAGCTGTGAACTTGATGAACTGGTTGCACCAGCAGGTTCTCACGCTATCTAAAACGACTCAAGCTGTAGCTTTTAATGGGGTGTGCAATAGCCAGTGTTTATGAAGGCACAGCCCTGATAAACAGCTGGATTATACCAGACTGGGTAAGGTATAAAGTTTAATGAGTAATGACCCACTTTGAGCAATCAAATCAAATGCAAAAGATTTCATTTAGATCTCTCCTGTAACTGTACACTGCTAACATGTCACTGGTGGACTTTAAAGGGCAAACAATAAGGGCAAGTTTTCATCACATGCTATTTTAATATTGCATTGCAATAGTTGGTTCAAAGTGAACATATACCAAACAACTAAACTTTAAATAAATAAAGGAGTGATGACAGAGTGCATGCTTTGAATTTCTTTGGATATGCAATGCCTCTTCTGAGCAGACTGCATGGTAGAACGTTCATTACAACCACAAGAGAGTTGAGACTTCTTGCAAACAAATGACTGCTGGCTAAAAACAACTGAATTAAGAAGAGTCAGAGTCTAGAATGAATACCGATAGATCTGGTACTGTCATTTGAAGTGCACTTATAGTCACGGTGAACCCACTCAGAGTGTTGTGTGTCTCTACAGAAGATCCCCAACAGAGAGAATCCAAATCCCATCAGCCACTGCAGCCTGCCAAGATGAAAGCTGTCAGCCTGTTTGAAGAACTGAATCCAAAACCCCCCATGGAGGCCACAGACAAGTACAGCACACACACACACACACACACACACACACACACACACACACACACACACACACACAGGTTCAGTTTGCAGTGCACAGATCTCTTGTTTGCAGGTAGATGGGTCATTGTGAGCTGAGAGCTCTGTGGTGGTCTTATATTGTTACTGCCCTGAAGGCAGCTTCCAGCTCCATCAATGATGCACAACTACCTGTGGGACAGATTCATCCTCTGTCATCACCTCACTCACTCACTCTCTCACTCACTCACTCACGCACACACACAATTGAGAACTGGACAAACAATATTTACATTTTTCACTGTCATTCATGTATCACCGTCGGTGCACCTGCATGTGTCAGCTGGTCACTGCAGCACTAACAGTGCGACTCATTGGAGCCACTCATTCTGTTATGCTATCCTCAGAAACAGCTCCAGAAGCCTTCACACCTCAAAAGAAAGATTAAACTACTATGATGAAGTAATTTGGTCTGCTTCGATTCAAAAGTAGTGTCTTTTCAGTTGGTATGAAATCAAACTAAAATGTATATGTTTATTTATTCGGTTATTTATTTATTCGGTTTCGATAGAAATTCTCTCCACAGTACATCTCTTTCTGGTTTAGTAGCACAACCCAGGAAGGAGCTGACAAATAATGTGTCAAATTAAAATCACACTGGTTAGTTAATCCACTTACTGTAATAAAATAACACCAAACTGCTCAGTATGGTAACGGATCTGTTTCCACTCCCAGGCCCACCACCTCCGTCACTCCACCAGAGGTCACTCCCAAACTGGAGAAGCCTCGTGTGACCTGCTCTGGCCATACCCGTGCTGGACAGGTGTGTACTGTGTACTGACCGAAAGGAGACGTTATTCATAGGGAATTAGGTTTTATTGATATGAGCGTTTGAGTATAATATTGCTTGACAATACAATGCCAGATGTAAAGCTTTATGGCTTTTAGGGTTGGGTGGGTCTCTGTTGAGGGAGCGGTGATAAAAATCAGAATATAATATAAAACCCAAGCCATGCATTACCTACAAAGTATTTATATTACACAGCGTGTACATAACTCTATGTGTACATTCCTGATTAATCGCTGTGTATAATTGTAATCACCGCCTTGTCGTCGTAGGAACTGTGCTACCTGTGCATGCAGCGGGCCCAAAGAAACGTTCCAGTCTACCTGAGGGAGCAGCAGCAGGCGGAGGAGAGAGCTCAGGAGAAACTCTTACTGCTGAAGGAACAACAGAGAGACAAGCAGTACATGGACGAAGAACAGGTGTGTGCATGTGCAAGCATGTGTGCACTTAGTGTGTTTGAGTGTTTTGTCTTTACGCACTCAAACGCACACATTTGACTGCACAACAGACTGTATCTGTTGGAATGTGTTGCCTCCTTGTGGGTTTCTGTACAGCCACACCTCACAACTAAGTTCAGCCTCTTAAGCATGCTAACATTTGGCAATGAACTGACACAGCTGTTTTGTACAGCTGAAGCAGATAGGAATGTGATTTGTCATCTTTGCCAGGAGAATATTGTGTGTTTGTGCCCCTCTGTGTCTGTCCACAACTAATCTCACATTTGGCTGCAGCAAATCTTTTGGGTGGCCAGTTAAGGCGCCATGCTCAAGGACCATTCGTTGTTGCGGTGACTCACACTCTCAAAACGTCTCTTATTGGCTGTTTTATACTGCCAGTGACTGCCTGCTCACTCCCTCTCCTAACTGGCCCTCGGTTGGTCGTGATAACACAGCTGCATCACCGACTGCTAGGCAGTGTCAGAAAACAGTTTGCTTACTTTTAGTGTTTTGGGGGTGTTGTTTTGCTAACGGCTATCAGCTAATGGAACTACCAGTTCACCTGCGACTGAGTACATCGACGCCATTCAGCCGCTGCTAAGCAGGCATACGGCTTGGTAGATTTAGTTTAGTTTTTGCCACGATTCTACAAAATGTCTTTTACGTCAAGTCATTCAGCGCCACATTGAATGAAATGTATTTAACAATGTCTTACAGTCCATTAATGTCAAGATGGGGGTGTTAGCCAATCGTGAGTTGTATTCAGTCAATAACACGATCACCAGTGGTTGTTGCAGACACAACTGTCTGTGTACCTTTCTAGTTTTGCAAGTATTTAATAATAAACCAAAGAATTGTGAAACAGCATTATTGATGGCGCTCGATACAAAGTTGAGTGAATCCTGAGAGTAACATGAAGGAATTAAATAATCAATGTTGTCGAGATATTGCAGTCCAGACCGACTCAAAGACCAACATAAATTACATAAAGCTATGAAGTCTACATTTGACAAATCTATTACAAGAATGAACACCTATTTCATACCATCTGCTGTAGGTTACTGAAGGTGATTTGTGAGTGCTCTGGGGATTTTTTGTGGTTTCTGAGAAAACAAAAACAGGGATCAGGAAACAACACACTGATTAAGGTGTGAAAACTGTTGGTTTCACAAGGCTGAGTACTGAAGTACACTCATACCATTATGTCAAGAAAATCTGCAATAAAAACACAAACAATAAAAAACATCTCAACAATTGATCGTTAAGGGTGGTTCCAGACTGGTTGGGGCCAAAGAGCTGAGAAAACAGTTCATCCTCTTTACGGCACTGGGGAAGAGGTGTGGGACATTTGGGACATTCAAATTCAAAATGAAACAACTGGAAGTGTTTTCCATGATGTCTTCTCCAATATTATTCCATGGTTCAATAAAACAGCCCTCTAAAAAAGTTAACCGTTTACCCTGGAGAGCATCATGCGCTCAACATCTTTGCTGTTTCAGTCAGCATGATGATTCAAGGCTTGTGTTTTTGTGTGTTCGTCTGGCAGGAGAAGCTGAATGAGCAACGTAAGCATGCAAAGCAGGTTGCTACATTCAACCTGCAAATGTTAGAGAAGAAAGACAAGACTGGCTGCCCTGTCTTCCCTGTGAGTAGAACTTTCTATTCAAGTTGTAAGACTTCAGTCCTGGTAGGTAAACCTTTTGAGCAGCTAACCCTAACTTGTATAAAAAATACGGGTTGAGTTCATGAAAATCTGAAGGATTACGACATTTAAATTACGAAATAACGCTTAACAACTCACTCGCTGTATGTTTTGAGTGTAACCGTGGCTTGTTAAAATGTGTTTAGACTTCATTCGTCTTCCCGGCTCGGCCCTTCACGCCTGCCAGGAGGATCCAGCAGCATCGCTACATGAACGAGCTTCAGAGCCAGATGGAGACCCGGCGGCAACATGAGGCTCGAGACCAGCAGAACCGTCTGCTCCTGGAGCGTCTAGACCAGGTCCAGCTGGTCCAGGAGTGAGTAACAGCAGTACTGCTCGGGAAATTTAAATAAGCATCTGTCGTGATAGCGAGTGTGTAACGTGGTGTGTGTGTGTGTGTGTGTGTGTGTTCTAGGGTAGCTTTGCAGAAGGCTCAGCATCTCCAGCAGAAACATGAGAGAACTACGCATTACAAGAGGGCTCTGGACACACAGGCAAGAAAATACTTCACAAAGTTGACTTCCAGACTTTTGCAAAAGGACTTTGTAAACCAAGCTTTACACACAATGATCACCGGTGACAGTATGGGGAGGGACGCGAGTAAAAGCACACGTTTAGTCGAACAGTCATTCATTTCACTGCTAATCAATTGCTCAGAGAATCTATCAAAATAGCTTTCAAGTAAACATTAGAAGTAAGTAGTAAAGATTTTAATAATTCTTGAAAAGAAGATCCAACCAACTTACAGTGCTTTTCAGGTTGAGGAAGGTTGAAGTCAAAGGAAGGTCAAGGGCACCAGTGCAGACGACCCACGTAAAGCATTCAAACATGTTAAGCTCCATCTGGATACTGGCATAGAGTCTACTGCATATAAGAAGTTGATGTAGTCAGTGACGTCCCCCTTTTATGAGTGCAATGCTAAATCTGTGGAGAGGACTTGCATCCTAACCAGCTGCTCTTTTGACAGACCCAAATGATGCATGTGTCCTATGATAAGCATACGCAGGAAATTGCGTAAGCCTCTATTTCAAAAATAAAAGTCACATATTTCATTTTAGGGATAATATGGTTTCCAGAATTTTGCAATATTCTTTTGGGGTATCAAATTTTTTATTTGTCATAGTTTTGACCTTGTGAGCCAGAAAGTCTGCTCAATGGTCACCTTACAATTACAATGTGTCTGTTCTGTCCACTAGGTCGGAGATAAGAAGTGCACAGATCCTCCGGAGTGCCAAGCGGACGACTCCGGGTTCAACCGCTGTGAGACTGCAGCCAACAACGCAGAAGGTCGAGAGAGGGCACACAAGGTCAACGCTGTTTCCTGTTGCTGCCAGGAATCTTATTTTTCATTTTTGATCTTGTGTAGCCGTGAACAAGTCATTATTGTTCAATTAAAAGTCTTTGCATTGGTTTTTGTTTTTGCAGTGTTGGAAGAGGTACTCAGATGATTTACTTGAGTAAAAATAGCCATACCAATGAATACAAATACATAAATATAATATAAATAATAAATATTAATATTATTGATGCAATATCATGTAATAAGCAGTATCCGGTTGCAGCTATTAGAGATGTAGCTAAATACTATATACACAGTAGAATGGCTTAAACATGCATCCGATATTTGTTGATCAAATGTTTTATACCTAAAGTAGTGATCTGCAAATATACTACAGATATTAGATAAATAGTGGAGTAAAATGTGTATTTCCTTCTGAAATGCTGTGAAGTTGAAGCATAACATATAAATACTATGTAAAAAACGAAGTTCAGTACTTGGGTAGATCGTTTTTTGGTCCACAGGCCATATATATGTATGTATGTATGTATATATGTATTTCTATTAGCAGCTCTTCCAAGTAAATTTCAGTGCTGCCACTCAGCGGAAGAAGGAAGAACTGCACAGTCGGCACGCAGAGCTGGAGAAAGAGAGAGAAGATCTCAAACACAACAAAATGGAGTGAGTAAAAGAAGGGTGGAATGAAAGATATGGATAACAATGAGGATAAAGGAAAACGATGGTCGATTGTCTCTCTCTGGTATGTTTCCTGTCCAGGTTCATAATAGACCGCATCAATCGCTTTGAGAAGAGGCGGGACATCAGTAAGTCACTGGAGGACGAGTGGAGTCGCAGTGCAAAGCTCAAACACCAGCGAGAGGAAGAGGAGAGGCGCTTCCTGAGGTCTGTGGATGAGTGATCGCCTCCGTCAGCATTCGCCCGCGCATTAACATCTATTTATATAATCATGAGTTAACCGTTCTTACTTACTGACCGACCTAAAAGTACTTACATACTTCACCCTGTCTCCCTGTGGTCAGGTCGGCTGGTGAGCTGCTGGTCGATAAACTGGCACAGTACAGGCACTGCTGCCAGTGTAAGAGGAGGACCACCAACTGTGGAGAGACCAACATCTGGAAGGACTCTCAATACCTCTCTGGCTCTCAGTTCATGATCTGACGAACGGTGTAGCCTACAGCAGCTACAACTTGAACGTCAATACCTCAGAACCTAAACAAGACCTCAGCCCTTGAGCCCCATCATTACAGTCACTTAAGATTGAAATGATACGTTCTATACTTTTATCGGCTGAGTTAATGTGAGATGTATTCTTTCTCCTTTTGTCTGGGCAGATTTCCTGTTTGTTGTACTTTTATTTTCCCTAGAATGTGGTTGTTTTTGGTCCCACTCAGAAACTTCAATGGGAACGCTACTAGAATTCAGATTTCCGACTGGGAAACTAACCCCAACCTCAAAATCCAAGATGGCTGCTCTGTACAGAAAAACTCTGTGTTAAATACTGTTTATGAGTGCTTCTGTCTTATTTGTGTCTCAATAGATCAGCCGAACACAGTGCTGCCCAACTTCTATCAGCAGACGTGTTGCAACGGTGTTTGTATGCACACAATACCGACAACACAATTACAAAGGCTAACATGGCTGGAGCAAAGACCATTACGTTTTCAGACTTGTTTTACTAGAAGGAAATCCACCTCGGTTAACTGTAGAAGCTAATCACACCTAGCTATACTAGTCAGCATGTCGGTAGACGTCAATGCACTTTGTAAACCCAGATTACATTCAGTTACAGCAAATAAGTGTTGCATATTGTGAGGCTGTGTTTTTTACTGAATTATAGCAGGTTTTATCATTGTTGCTGGTTCATTGTCTGTATCTGAAAGATCAAAGATGACTTGCCTGTACACAGTACAAATACATATTTAAATTAACATGAATTTATTTCAGTTTTACGGTTTCAAGAATGTTGAGACTTTTGAAAAAATGAGCCAAAGTGATTGAGGTAAAACTAACATAAGAAAGTGTTTTTTGTCAGATATACTGACACTTTGAAAATTGCTGATTTTCCCCAGTGCAGCTCGATGGCAAAGAGAATAAAGAGACTGTCTATTGGGCATTCCATACTTTGAGGGGCAGCTGTCCCATACCGCCCCCCGACAAGTGATGGGGGAAGTTGTATATGCTACAGTAGGCATACATACTGAGAAGCACATAACTTACAGGGAGATGAAAAGCAAGAGGGCCTCAACATAGGCCCCAAGTTTGTGAGGACTGCAGGGATAGAAGGAATGGAAACGCAAAACATTACAAATCATTGTGTGTTTTCCTCACAAGTCATTACAGGGTTGAAGACAAATTGGAGCAAAGAGAAAAAGTGAGGAAAACAAAACAAGATGAGGATGAAAGACGGTGTGTGGCTTTGATATGGTAGGATGGGTTCACGCAGCGGGGAGTTTCTATAGATGATGAATGGGTTGCAGGATCATGACAATATTATTCTGGCTGTAGTCCCAGTTCTCTGTGAACCAGAACTCGCTTAATGAGCTCATGGAGGCATTTTCAAGGTCTTCGTATCAAAACAGATGCACAATTAACTGGCCCACGCGCTCTCGATGATTAATCCATTAACTGACGGACCGATTGTGTGTGTGGACTAAAACATGTGTGAGTGTGAGTTGTGGTGCAGAAACAGACCTCACAACGCATGTTGTATAACCCAGAAAAGTGATGTGTGATCCAGAACAGGACTCACCCTGAAGCTATTAAACTAGTTATTGTGCAATACATTACTGCTGCAGCCTCACTGCACACAGGGGTACTTGAAAACCAATACTTATTCTTGCGGGGGGTACATATTTGTGTAAGCTTGTAAAAGATAACCTGATGAGATATGCATGGGGACATTTATACATGAGTCAGACACGGTCATATACCAAATCCAGTGAGTGAGGCATCCCTCACTTGTCTCTTTTTTTCCTCTGCCTTAAAGTCTTTGAATGTGTCTGTGTGGACCCACCCATCCCCTGCCACATACTGTGGTGTGTTCTACAATTGGTTTAATATGACTTCCCCTTAAGTGATGTTGCAATACTCTGAAAACTCGACCCAAGAGATCGACCCTTGACAGACTGAGGGAGTGAACATGTTGGCATGCTGGTGTTTGGGCTTAATGTTTAGGATTTCCTATGAATTTTGAACAACCTGCAACTATTACATTACATTACATTACATGTAGCTGACGCTTTTATCCAAAGCGACTTACATGCTATACAGTAGACAGTAGACACAGCAACGGTGAGCAATGAGGGTTAAGTGTCTTGCTCAAGGACACATCGACATGGACTAGCAGAGCCGGGGATCACTACCGACCCTCTGATTGAAAGACGGACCTGCTAACCACTGAGCCACAGTCGCCCTTATTACTTGAAATGTCACAAAAGCTACTCATGCTTTAATCTTTTTTTATTGTTTGCTCCCTGGTGGTCTCTCGGGTTTGAGTGATGAATTAAATACTGAGGATTTAGGACTCAAAATCTGGTGACTGAGCTACATCTTTAGTTCGTGTACATCAGACGGCAATAGAGCGCTGCAGGAACTACATGTTTGTGTGGGCTAACCCAGGAAGCTTGCATCGCACTAGTTCCTTTAAAATTATTTTAAAAAATGAACAGGGAGATAAAGGGCAGGAACCTTCGGGAGAGCAACAGGATCCCTCTCCCCGGATGGACAGAAGCAATAGATGGCATGTGTACAGAATGAACAACGTAACAGAGTTACAGCACATTCAAGCATTATTTACAGATAACACATGTTCAGTGTTCTGATTCAATCAGATATGTATGGTTATTATTGATGTACTTGGACAGGGGAAGACGGAAGGGGCATCCCTGTAATCAACCTTAATTTATTAAGGTTTTACGGACACTCAAAATCAGGCCACAAGGTCACAAAATAATTATTAGACATGTCTATAAAACAAACGCTTGTTTAACAAGAAATAAATGCACACAAACTTGTGTGTGATCATAATTTGGACACGTCTAATTCAAATCAAATCAAATTTGCAGGATCTTTGGGTTTTCTAACCCCACCAAAAGAGGCGCAGCCTTGACATTTTGGTAACTACCGAATGTGCCACTGTGACGTATGGCTCGCTGGGTTGATGCCGTCTGAGCCGAGCCACTGGAGAGCGTTGAGGGTTATAATAAGAGGGGCGGAGGACACTGCCTCATGCGGCATCTATGCTCAGAGAAGCAGACAGCATGAGACCAACGACAACATCATGCATACTGTTTGTCATGCACATGGGGACTGATGGACAATGGAGGGGGGTTACGTGAGGCTGAGCAAATTTGCGCTGAAACAACACGAAAGTGTCCTCATATATTTGGCTCAAAAGTTAACTTATTTCCTCAAGAGGAAATCTGTGAAATTAAGGAAACTTGTGAAACTTAGTGAACACCCTCTGTTTAACTCTCTTTTCCCCTGGCCTTTTTCTTTAGTGTGTGTGTGTGTGTGTGTGTGTGTGTGTGTGTGTGTGTGTGTGTGTGTGTGTGTGTGTGTGTGTGTGTGTGTGTGTGTGTGAGGGGTGGGTGGGGGGGAGTAGATTGCATGAATATTCATCCTAGTTTTACTGGCAGGCAGACTGTAGTTGGCTTTTTGACAGTTAGTGTCCGAGCTTCATTTCAGATCCAGATGTTCCCACCCTGCCCACACGCCATCCCACAATGACCCGAGCACAATCCCCTTGAACCAAGCACATCGTGAGAGCAGGCAGGCCACGTCTTTGAGGGACAACCAGCACATGATCAGCTGTATACACTAATGGGGGATGACGCTGTGTGTATGTCGGCTGTAAGAAACCCTGATATGTAAAGTCAGAGAGGGATCAAATCCAGGAGAACAAAAAGGTCTTTGTATGTTCGTGTAGTTCAGACTGTTTTACTCTGAACACTGTGTGATGCTCTGGGCCTAAATTACAACACTTTGAAGCACTGGTCAACATTTAGACAGATCTAATTATTTTTACGTAATGTGAGTTTTACTCTGCATTTCCCTCAGCGTAACTTTTTTAAGTATTTTAGCTTGTTTGTTTTAGTTTTACATTCCACAACTTTTCTGTTTGGACAGCAGGATCCGAGGTTCAAACCATCAACCTTGTGGTTAAAGGACAGTCCGCTCTGACCCCTGAGCCACAGCCGCCCTGGCCTACCAAAGCACCAAATAGAGAAGTTAGTGACTAGCTAGTGATCAAAGTGGAGGACAGTTACGCAGTTATGTCTCCACATGTCTCTTCATAATCACACCTCTGCCACAGCCACAGTCACTCAAGGCGTTCCCCAAGGCTCCGTACTCGGCCCCCTCCTCTTCATCATCTACATTCTCCCCCTTGGTCAGATACTCCGCCACTTCAACCTGGACTTCCACTGTTACGCTGATGACACCCAGATCTACCTTAGCAACAAATCCCCCCTCGACCCTCCCCTCTCCCACATCAACTCCTGCCTGTCAGCTATTAAAATCTGGATGCAACACAACTTCCTCAAACTCAACAGTGATAAAACAGAATTCCTTCTCATTGGCTCCAAATCCACACTCAGCAAAACCAATAACCCCACTCTCACCATTGACGGCACCATTGTCTCCCCATCTCCCCAGGCCCGAAACCTTGGCGTGATCTTTGATTCCACCCTCTCCCTTGAGCCCCACATCCGCCATGTCATCAAAACCTCCTTCTTCCACCTCCGCAACATCGCTAAAATCAGACCCTCTCTCACACCCCCCGCGGCTGAAAGACTCATTCACGCCTTCATCTCTTCCCGACTGGACTACTGTAACTCACTTCTCCTCGGCATCAGCTCTACCAATATCAACCGCCTCCAACTGGTCCAGAACGCAGCTGCCCGACTCATCACCCGCTCCAAATCTTGGCACCACATCACTCCAGTCCTAAAACAACTTCACTGGCTTCCTATCCCCCACCGGATCACCTACAAAATCCTGGTCCTCACCTACAAAGCCATCCACCATCTGGCCCCCTCATACCTCACTGACCTCCTGTCCCCCTACCAACCCTCACGGTCCCTCAGATCCACCTCAGCCGGTCTCCTCTGCATCCACAAATCCAAACTCCGCAGTTTTGGGGACAGAGCCTTCTCCAGGGCAGCTCCCAGGCTCTGGAACTCCCTCCCCCAAGAGATCCGCACCTCTGAGTCCCTCACCGTCTTCCAGTCCCGCCTCAAGACCCATCTCTTCACCTCTGCCTATCAGTAGCCCCCTATTGACTGTATCATGTTCTGCTTTGTCCTTTTTTCTTTTGCTTTGTTTTGTTTTGTCTTGTATCGTCCAGTTTTGCTTTACCTTCTAATCTTGCTCCCTGTAAAGCGACTTTGAGTCCATGAAAAGCGCTATATAAATTCAATTTATTATTATTATTATTATGTTGAACAGCTGTGAGTGGGACTACTGAGAGCACAAAAGCCTGTTAGGGACAAGCACATCATCAAGCACTGTGGGAATATTTAAACACAGAATGAGCAGCTATGAGTTGAGGTTTGAAATCACATTTTTCTCACTGACAAAAAATGAAATAAAAATGACTTCAAGACATCAGAAAGAATTGATGATGAAAGAGAGATATGCTATTGATTAGAGTAATTTTCAGCACGAGTGAGAAACGAAAAGCTATTTCCTGCAATGAAACCAGTGCAGGAAATAGCTTAGAAAAATAAGCTTGCTCCCTCAAGCCCTTAACAGCTTGTCCTGAACTGTAACACGTGAGTGAATGAGTGCACACACACACACACACACACACAAAATGTTATTTCCTAATGAAATTATACTTGTACTGTTCTTTAGAAGGCCCCTCCTTTCCATTTCCTCTTTCAGATCAAAAGGTACATCCCGATGGTTCACACAGAACTCCCCTTCCTCTTTTATGTACATTTTTCTCTGACCTGCTCCAGGATCAGCCTTCCTCCTTCTCCTCTTTGTGACTTTGAGTAATGTCCTTCTAGATGACTTCTTTTCCTTCACCACCACATCTCCACATATTTATCCCATCATACTTTCGTGTTTGCCCGTCCCCGGTGTATTATCTGAGGTTCCTGTCCTCCTTAATGCAACACACATTTCTTCAGTTAGGAGCATGAAGACACAGCTGCTGCAGGGAGCTCGGCATGGATGAGCCTAAGCACGTGTTGTTTTCGCGGTACGATGCTGTAAGATTGTACGGTACAATGTCATTAGAAACCCTATCTCAAGCCGTCAGTTGCTTCAGAGGAACTTTGATGTAATTCTGTACACATGCCATCTACTGCACTCTGTCCATTTGGGGAGAGCGATCCTCCTCTGTTGCTCCCATGAAGGTTTCTTCCTTTTTTCCCTGTTTTTTTGGAGGGAGTTTTTCCTGATCCGATGTGAGGTCCCGGGACAGAGATGTCATATCTGTGCAGATTGTAAAGCCCTCAGAGGCAAATTTGTAATTTGTGATTCTGGGCTATACAAAATAAACTGAATTTAATTGAATTAAACTGCTCAGGCGGTGAGTTGCAATTAAACCTGTGCGTGAAGCAGAAGCTAAATGAGCGCTAAAGCTTCTCAAACATGGTCTGAAGCTGCCTTTGTGCCTGTTGTTGTGCATTTATACTTGAAGAAGCAGGTGGAGTTTCAAACTAACATTAATCATTTTTGTTTCCGGTTGTGTGTCTTTGTGGGGACGTACATGTGCACATCTACATGTTATGTTTGTGTGTTTCCGAGAGTCCAACCCTCTCTCATGCCTGTTTATGGTCAAACTATGCTAGCGGGGTCACTTAGAGCAGCCAGTAGACATGGGGAGGAGAGAGAGAGAGAGAGAGAGAGAGAGAGAGAGAGAGAGAGAGAGAGAGAGAGAGAGAGAGAGAGAGAGAGAGAGAGAGAGAGAGAGAGAGAGAGAGAGAAATGGAGAGAAATAGCGAACGTACAACCTCTGAACCCATTGGCCTGGTGACGGATACGCCTCTGGGGTCAAGGGGTTTGGTTTCTTGACTTCTGGTGAAGCCACCACATATGATGGTGTATGATGGACCGTATACCTGCTCCAACCAAAGCCTGCTCCAACGTGATTATTCCATATGACACGGAATACAAGCAGAACACTTCCTATCCCGCCTTCTTGTCGCGTTGCCTACAGATTCATGTGAAGGCAGAATCTGTGTATAGAGATTGGAGAAAATATAACTTGCTGTAGTTGCCGTATGTCACTTAATAACAGTTCCTCCAAATGTGTGATATTTCCCCCAAAATATGACCTAAAAACACTGTAAAGTAAAATATTTCTTTTGTTTCCTGGCATTTGTTCAGTACATTGTTATATGACAAGGGGATTTAATTTGCATTAAAAGTACATTTACACAACTAAATACAGTTCTTGAAGTCATCTACTTAAGTAACTTTCCACCACTACTCACCATCAACAGTTAGGGCTAACAACGGCTTACGGACAATGTTAGCCAGCCAGCTAAGAATGAGCAGCATGGAAACAATTTCAGAGTAACCAACTGTAATGTAATAACGTCATTTCAAATTGTACTACCTTCCACTTCCACTGTAAAAAGTAATCACATTGCTTTAACACGTAATGTGTTGCTGCCTTTTGAATACATTGACAGAGCAAGCCTTTATAAACAGTACAAAGGTGACAATAAGGTTCACAAGCAAAGCCTCGAAAGCTCTGAAACATGCGTGCACACACAAACAAACACAAACACACACAAACACACACACACACACACAGGAACAGTGAATTGCATGCAGGCCAGTCCCTGTGCCATCACTTGTTAATCAACTTCAGTTTATTCTCTCCAATCCCTCTGCACTTGTTCTGTTCCTTTAATAACTGAGACAGAGGGCGTCTCCTGATATCTGGTCCCAGCGAGCTGCGGCCTCAGATCCAGTCTGACAGCACACGGCGGACATATTTTAGTTTTATGCAACAGTTTGGCAGATAACAGGAAGCCTCTAGAGACTTCATTATAATCCAGCTGCAAGCAGATCACGCTGGAGATGTTGCAGCAGCCTGACTGATTACACTGCTGCTCCGCGTGAACACAAACACTGCATTCAATGGCGGAGAGTGTGTGTGTGTGTGTGTGTGTGTGTGTGTGTATAGGATATGGAACAATCTCCTTTCAGCCCCTAAATTGCCTGCTGCTAACGAGTGGAGTCTTGATAGATGTGAACAGCTGGTAATGGGGGGGAAACTAAAGTGAGTTGGAAATAATGTTGATCACCTGCCAAAACTGATATGCGTATACTAGTAATACTTGCAAACACATGTTGTCTTGAAGTTGAGAGGAAGTTTTGGTCATTGCTCACAGCAGGATAAAGATATTTCTAAAGTGTCTTTCAGCTCAATGTTTGGATTCAACAGGGCACAGCTTTGGCATTTTAGTGCTGCTCAATGCTGTTTGTATCAACTTTATAAGGCTATAATGATGTTGAATTTACAGCATGGTCTGCCTCCAACAAGTGGACAAAAACATCAAGGTATGCTGTTATAACTTTTACATAATTCCACGTTTAAATATATGTCCTCACAACTACAGCAGAGCCAGACTGTGCGTGTGTGTGTATTCGTAGACTGCAGGTCCAAGATCAGCACCTGACATAATCATTCACTGACCTGGAGTCGAGTCAAACGGACTGCAGGCCATAGATTCGAGATCTATTAAATTTTGCAATGCTTCAACCTTAGTTTGATAGATTATGGGGAAAAACTGCAATCAGGAAATGTTGGATAGCATCTTATCCCACGAGAGACAAACTGCATCCATCTTAGTCCAATCCGTCTTAAAAGTCAGCTTTTTTTAAGTGAATCATTATAGGCCAGTTGGAGAAGTCCTCTCGTTTCCACTGCAGTTACACTATCGCAGTCAGATATCCTCTAGAAGCGTCGAGAACCAGAAATTAAACCGAATAAGGAAGGTCAATTTGAGCAAAATGAGATTCTCTCTAATCTGTCGACGTAGTCGTGAAAAATGACATCCCTTGTTGAGACACACTTTGGTGTGTCCAAACGTTTGAAGGTATCACATACACAATAGACTGTAGAAAAAGAAAATGTCCTGGAA
This sequence comes from Cottus gobio, assembly GCA_023566465.1. Classification (NCBI taxonomy): domain Eukaryota; kingdom Metazoa; phylum Chordata; class Actinopteri; order Perciformes; family Cottidae; genus Cottus; species Cottus gobio. The sequence continues at coordinate 23,906,731 of CM042224.1, read as the reverse complement.
CAATATTCTCGCTGTCATAAAACCCCCTCAGTCAGAATGACGCAGAGGACTCCTTCCTGCTGGGAACACTGCCCTTCCCACACGGAAGCTCTCATTAACCCCAAATGCTCCACACTTCCTGTTGGTCAGCGGCCATGCCCTGCTAGGGGTCACGATGGCCACAGTGGTTTCGTGGGAGGAAGAGAGGTCAAACGATGGCGACAGTGAGATGTTTGTGTGGCGTAAAACAGAAGCAGAGCGCACAGCAACGCGCTGTGTGTTTGTTTGCTGACTTCATGCAGCTTCATGGCAACAGAAAATACAGCATTGATGGACGGTAACTAAGTAGGTTTATTCAATTAGTGTTCAATTTTAAAGTATACTTTACTGAGGTATTTCCATTTTTCCATTTCCATTTTTCTTTATCTCTCAGAAGCAAATATTATATTTAATAGCACTAATACTACATTGTATTACTTAAATTACTAGTTACTTTGCAGATTCAGATTATTAATAAACTCCAATTTGAAGAAGTTCCTTCCAGGCGTTCCTGAGATATCACGTTCATGAGATTATGTACAGACACGTTTTGCAAAACTCAAAAACATGATGCCGTCGCACGCAGTCATAAAAATATAATCAATAAATAATTGATAATGTTTCATTTTAGGTTAAGATAAGGTATTTGTTAATTCTGGTATTTTTTCAAACCAGGCTCCATATTTTTCCCTCCTCTACCTTGATGACGAGCTAGACAGCTTTTTCAAGTCACTTATATGAGGATAGCCGAGACTACTCCAATAATCGAAATTGATCATGATCAACTGATTGTCTTTTACCAACTGCAATAAAATCCTATACCTTTATACTTGTTTTTCTCCTTTAACAACTCTGCAACATAGCTGTACAACATACATAAAGATTCGCTGAGTGAGTTGTGTTCATTACTGTGAATACGTCTATCAGCCTCATGTTGACTCATGAAACAAACATCCTAAACCTTCCAGGGACACATTACGTCTTCTCAGAGCAGATTCAAAACAAACACATCATCAAAATGGCATTCTCCTTGGGAGGACTGTTAACAGCAGCCTTCGCATACAACTTCCACTGCTAGCTGCCTACTGGATAGACGCAGAGAGGCGGCGTTCAGCTTGTCTGCTCCACACATCTGGAACAAGGTCCCTGAAAGCTGCAGGTCTGCTGAGACCCTCAGCTCCTTTCAATCCAGACTGAAGACCAGATTCAAGGATATTAATCAATTTCTGCATCTGCATTTTGTTTATGTTCTGATGTTCGTGTTTTTTTTTGTCACACTAGCAGCATGACTCTTTGAATGTCAACAGTCCACCACTTCAGTCCAGACAAAAATATATCTGCAGCTATTGGATGGTGGTGCCTGGCATTTGGTTCAGACATTCATGCCCCCCTTCCAGGTTCATTGTATTGACTTTTTCAGATATACAAAAAAAACAATTGCCAAATTCCCATCAGATTCAACTGGGAGTTCTCATTAGAAACCATATGAATGCTAAAAAGCTAAACCAAGAAGTTGAATAAGGTAAACATTACGCGCTAAACATCAGCATGTCGGCATCGTCATGTCCTTGGTGCTATGCTGACGTTAGCATTTAGCTCAAGTAGCACTATGTCTCTTCGACATGTTGGCCAATGAAACCAGGTTCAACTAATTAGATGCAGGTTCTTAGCCCTCTGCATTGGCACCATGGATGCATAAAGAGAAGTGGTGCTATTCCTGTGGTCTTGGTTAGCACCCCTATTGCGCCACTGGACCAGCATCTTTCAAGTTCATGAAATGGCAGCGTGTTTTTCTATCAGAGCTCGAGTGGGTCTGAACTCGGCCTCAGGCATGTTTGCCACATGGAGTGCTGCCTTTTCCCAGATTTCGTTTTGTGGAAAGAAAGAAAATGAAAATTCAGTGGCGATGCACTCCTGTGTCCTCTCATGCTTTAACATCTATAAAATGTAGAATATTAATAATGATCTGTAAAAGCACACATAAGAAATAGTCAGAGATGTAAACAGTTTAGAAAACAGATTTTCAGCACTGCCTGATCCATTTAAGAAGAGGTGACTCAGAAATTCCCAACCCCCATCATCAGCATCTCCTACACACAACTCCCATGTGGTACAGTGGATAATTGGGTCTGGACCAGAGAATGGAGATCATGTCATCATCAAAAGGGCTGAAAGGGACGATTTGTGTCCGCTGGGTGCTTATTATGGTCAGAAGTGATCTTGATGGTATGTTGATAGACTCATTGTTCAAGCTTGTGTCGTGTGGTCAGACCACCTCTGCCTGGCTGGAAGAGTTTAACATTTGACCTCTGTAAAAAAAAAAAAAAAAATGTCATCAGAAAAACAGAGAGGATCAACTGAGAGAGAGAACGTGATATTGCATGATCAGAAGCATAACAGGAAGCCTGCAGCTGAATAACAATCATTGTGTTGATGATGTTTTGGGGTAGCTGAGTCACACCATCCCTGCAGCTCTGGAAGAAACATCAGAGAATGCAACATTATGAACATGAATCAACTTTCTCACGACACTGAACCACGCGTTGCTCCCTACAAAGTCTGCATGCTCACAATCTTGAAACGCTCTGGGGCGAGATATTATCTCAAGACGTGCTTTGACTGAGATTTAGTCTCTAGATCACATAACTGATGCAGATTAAAATGATGAATACCTTTTGCTCAGAGAATGTGACAATCCCTGGATGACAGTCCTGAAAAAAAACCTTTGTAAAGACCTGAAAGGTTTAATAATGGATTGGGTTCACATGAATTCCTGCTATCTGGGGTCTCTTTGTGGCTCACGAACGGTCTCTTTCCTCAGCGTGTGGTTGCTCTCTCAGGGATGGGTGGATGCTCGCAGTGACTCAACTTGGATCGAGTGAAAACAGGGTGCTTGTTTGAGTCAGTGTCCTTTTGCAGGCTGCACCTTTAAATCATAAAGCATGACATTGGATGTCTTTGGAAAGGAATGTGAACAGTAGAATACATGTGGCCTGCTATGGGACTAGATTGTTGTGTTGTGAAGCATATTTGGTATGAAGTTTGGTGATGCTGTAACAACAATGTGTGGTATCTCTGTCATTATATGACCTACTGTATGTGGGACAGACAGCTTGAACATTTGAAAATGTTGGGGGGGAAGAGAGAAATAGGCTAATTTGCTTTCTTTCTCAGCGTGAGATAAAACCTTTGACACTAGTCTGATGTCTGTGGGTGTAATATGCAGGAGTCAAGGTTAGCCTAGCTTAGCATAAATATTGGGAGCAGGGGGAGAGCTAGCTTGGGTTTAGAAACTTAAAACACCTGTCCTGAACTGCATTAGATGTTTTCTGGTGTTTTTATAGAACTGGCAATGGATGATTGTCATTTGCCAGGGTTTGGTTGGTCTGTTCTGGGATGCTGTACAAACATGGCTGACTGAATGAGGAGGACCCGCTCCCTTTATATATATGAAGGGCTCATTCTGCGAACAAAAAAAGTCTTACTTTCAGTTGATTATGCACGGATGAAAACATATTTAGGATTATTATATTCTATTTCTGCTAATAGAGCCCATGGAATGCAACACACCTGTCAACAAAGCCAGTTTTTGCAAAAGCCACATCATTTCAAATAGATTTTTCCTAAAATCCAATAAAGTTCCTCAATGGGCTTTAGAGGCCCATATCTGCAATGGCTCTCAGGGGAGGCTGTTCGAAGACAGCCAGGTCAGGAAAAAAAGATTACAGAAGAATGTACAACTGTAGAGCTGCTCCTTCTCTCTGCTTTCTCAGAGCATTGGAAAGGCATCGCATTCGCATTATTGAGGGGAAAACACCACAGAACTTTGTATAATGAAAGACGCAGTGTTTTGGTTGAATGACCCTTTGATCGGATTACATGCTACAGTAATGAGTGAAAAATGACTTCAGAGGAGAGTTCAAATAGTTATTCAATCAAATTACATCAAAATGTAAACCAAAAAACTAGCAACATAAAAACATAACCCCTGATGGATGTGATAAATGTTTTGCCATATCTTTCAAAAGGATGTGAGTCATTTTCCTAAGAGCCAGGGTATCACATGGCAGGCCAGGGGATTTACCCATAGTCACGGTGCAACACTCCTTTCCTGTAGGCGAAAAGCTCAGTCATCAAAAACATTTGTATGTGAGAGCTCTCTGGGGGAGAAGAAGAGGGACTTGGACTGGAAAAAGAAACTTGTGGTGTTTCACACCCTGAAGAGTTTCTTTTGTTTCTTCAATTTGACTTGAATGTCATATGGTATGATGCGTACGTGACCTGATGTGAACATGTGAACACATCCTACTCTGCCCTCTCTGGTTGACATAAAGCATCACTGAAGTGAGCTCTGTTGCACCTGTAACCACACCCAAAGGTGCTGCCACAGGGTACTGACTATACTATGCTGGAGTGCACGTCTGCATCACTGAAGCAAGGTGCTAAGGGTCAACCTCTGAAGGCCAGCCAGCAATACTTTGTTTTAAGTTCACTCTTTCGTTTTTAAAAAGGTATCCAATAAACACAGCAAAAGGCAGCAAAGAAAGGGAATGTAAGTCAATTCAAACATGAATTGTGACAATGCAGATTCCAAAATGTATACATAAATCATCTTGTGCAAATATCTAATAAGGAGATAAATACTGTGATAAGCCTGAAGGGTGCTGTGGATATTGAACTGTTGATAATATTGATCAGGCAGGGCTCCATCAACCTATAGCAGTCGATATTCTTTTGATGTTACTATGCAATCATCACTATTATTGTGGGATGCAAGGCATTCTGGGTAACAGGAATCACTGATTTACATAAAGCCTTTTCCCGCTGGACCAAAACCCACTAACACCAACTAACATCTGGCTTTTGCCTCTAGTGGGAAAGGTAACAATCGGAATGTGTTCCCGGGACAAATGACTCGGTGGTGCAGCGGTAATCACAGTCTCTCCCTGAGCGGCAGTGATGGAAACATTAAATTTCATTTAGCTGACGCTTTTATCCAAAGCGACTTACAATAAGTGCATTCCACCGTGAGTACAAACAAGAATCAGAACAAGAATCAAGAAGGTACAATTTCGTCAAAGGTTCAACTACAAAGTGCTATCAGTAAGAGCCATTTCAGTGCTACTATAGTGCTACATCCTTTATTCAAGGTGTAGTCAGAAAAGATGTGTTTTTAGTTTGCGACGGAAGATGTAGAGACTTTCTGCTGTTCTGATGTCAATGGGGAGCTCATTCCACCATCGAGGAGCCAGGACAGAGAACAGTCGAGACTTTGTTGAGTGTTTAGCTCGCAGTGACGGAGCTACAAGGAGATTGGCAGAAGCCGAGCGGAGCGCACGAGTTGGGGTGTAAGGTTTTACCATGTCCTGGATGTAGACTGGACCAGATCTGTTCGTAGCACGGTACGCCAGTACCAGTGTTTTGAAGCGGATGCGGGCGGCCACCGGTAACCAGTGAAGGTCGCGGAGGAGCGGAGTGGTGTGTGAGAATTTCGGGAGGTTGAAGACCAGTCGAGCTGCAGCATTCTGGATGAGCTGCAAAGGTCGGATGGCACCAGCAGGTAGACCCGCCAGGAGGGAGTTACAGTAGTCTAGACGCGAGATGACCAGAGCCTGGACGAGAACCTGTGCTGCCTTCTGGGTGAGAAGTGGACGTATTCTCCTGATGTTGTGCAGCATGAATCTGCAGGAACGAGTTGTTGCAGTAATGTTGGCAGTCAGGGAGAGTTGACTGTCCAGGGTCACACCGAGGTTCCTGGCAGTCGGGGTCGGGGCCAAGACTGAGTTGTTGAAAGTAATCGTCAGGTCGTCGGAAACATGGCACCCGGGTGGACGAGCTCATTTTCACCCACAATCACTCAGCTGTGATACCACTAGCGGCCCCTAGAGGCAGCAGGCAGTCAGTGGCAGTAGACATAGAAAAAGGAGGTAGGTCCACTGTTCCCACCATCTTTCTTTGAAAGAAAGACTGAATAACAGGATGTGGCGAAGATTCCTCTTACCGGGGGCTCCATATGCTCGGGACACACAGTACAGACACGTTGGATGGCGTTGGTAACCGTCTTTATTGTGCACACGTGCTCTGTCATCGCTCACTGCACGTCTCCTGCTACAACCCACACTCCCCTGTCTGCTCTCCCTGCCGGGCTCAAATAGCCTCACTCTCACGCGCTCATTGGTTTCAGGCAGCTGCTAACGAGCTGCAGCTGATCCCAATGAGCGCGTTTCCCTCTCTCTTCTGCCGCAGGTGCGCTAACCACGCCCACAGCCCCACACAGGAGTAAAAGACAAAGTAATCACCGTAACAGTTTTTACCAGCCCTGTTTTCCAGCGTGTTTGGCATGACGCATTCAATGTCACAGAGAGAAAAATAACCCAGCAAGGCATACTCTCTGCTGGCATTGGTAAAGGAGTCCATCCCCTATGTTCCCATGTTTGAAAACCACACATGTACCTGCTAATACTTCTAGCAAAAGAGAATTAGAGTACACAAGGTAAAGTCAGAACAGTCAATTTAACAAAATAACTCCCGGAATTCACTAAGTTGAAGTTTCCTGCAGCCGAGCGAGACAGTGTTTAGCTTCTTTTTATTACAAGGCATTACAAGTTATATATGAAATGTGCCTGCGAACAGTTGAATTCCTTTCCTTTTGCCTGAAGCTTTAAACTTGGCCAAAGTTACCCCCTAAAATTTCACAGTAAATAACTTCTCAAAAAGACGCCTGTGATTATCTCATTTTGCCAAACAGCTGTTTCACGGCCTCTAGGGACGAGCGAGAGAAGAGGTCCCGCATCAGAGAGATGATTCAAACGAGAGACTGAGAGGCTCTGAGACGGAAAACACAAAGAAGGAACAGAGGGAAACAGGGAGAGAGAGACAGGGCGAGAGAGTGAGAGAGAGACAGGGCGAGAGACAGGGCGAGAGAGAGGGCGAGAGAGAGAGAGAGAGAGAGAGAGAGAGAGGATTTAAACATGTGGGGCCGTCCACACTTGCTTGATTGTGTCAGTGGCCAGAAGCGAGAGGGGGAGAGTGGGAAGAATAAAACAATTAACATGAACAGTACTCCGGGGAATGTGGGTTTCCTTGACAACAGCAGGCATAGCAAAACAGACGGGCCCTTTCATAACAATTTAAAACAAACAGAAATGTCTCCCTTATTAAAAAGGGGAAATCCTTTCCTTTCGTTCTACAGAAAAGAAAAAGAAAAGAAAATTCTTCTACAGAAAAGAAATTCTTCTCCAAATTCTTGTTTCATTTAAGCTTCTAACTTTGGTTCTAACGGGATGCTGGCAGACCCTCCTGCCCCAGATCTCTCAGTGCACCCGAGAGAGAGAGGGCTGTGTGTGTGTGTGTGTGTGTGTGTGTGTGTGTGTGTGTGTGTGTGTGTGTGTGTGTGTGTGTGTGTGTGTGTGTGATAATTGTAAATGTGTGTTGTGGGATGGGTGGGGTGCAGTGTTTGATGAGCCAGCAGGTCCACCCAGTGTCCTGGCAAAGGTGCTGATGTATAATCAGTTGCAGGAGTGAACCGGATTTGAATTATTTTAAAGCAACAGTTCAACATGTTCTTTGCTTTTCTTCCTGGACGTCAGATGACAAGATTGACACTCACGTCTGTACGGTAAATAATAAGCTGAAACCACCTGTTGGTTTGCCTCGCTTTGCATAAGCAAGAGGGAAACAGCTCACCTGGCAACCTCACAGTGAGGACAAGACCCAATATATTGATGTGTTATGCAGCTTGCTAATTGTCATTTAACTCTGCCAGAAAGTCAATAGATCATTTCCCAAAATGTCATTTTTTCAGTAAAACCCGAACGTATACATTCTCCACATGCTTAACAAGAAGACCAGTGAGGAAAGTCCACATATGAACGGATAGCAGGGCAGGGAGATGGGTGGAGGTTGGCCAACTGTCCAGCCATGCATGAGTCCCCACCCGTCTTGTTCTTTCTCTCCCTCTTCCCCATCTTTTTGGTGGCCGTCGAGCCAAATCAAATTACAAAGCATAATAATATCTACCACGGGCGTGCACATTTTACACTTGGGCGGGCAAAGTGGCCAAAGCGTTGGCGTCAGAGCCACCCACTGAAGTAATTCCAGTCACAATAGCAGCGAGGTCGCCATTGAATGTAAATGTCATATTTCAGAGGGAATAATCACAGCCGTGTGATGGGAGACGAGGGAGGTTTCTATTGTGAAATAAACAGCTTTCTCACAAGCGAACGGCCTTTTGTGATTAATGGCAAGAGTCGTGAGGGAGGTCAACCAGGGGAATCGACAGTGTGAATGTTTGTTTGGGCAGCACATTGATGTGTGTGTGCCACACAATTATTTAATGAGTAGTTTGATGGCATTTGTGGATGTGAGACAGTTTGGGGGAAGGAGGAGGAGTACAGAATTATTAAACCAGTATATTGGAAAACACTTCCTAATAAGAATCATTTTACGGTTTGTTGGTTGATGTTTGTTATTTCAACAAAGCCATATATGCAATAATTAATAAATACATAATTTGCTTATTCTGCGTAGGTAATCCTCCGCAGGGGACGTGTCATAACAGCCCCTGTATTAATTAGGAAGATCCTACTTCATTTCTATAAGACAAATAATCATTCATAAATAAATCTTTATATAGCTATATTTCCATATAGCTAACTGTACACTAGTTAGATTAAAACGTGTTTATTAATGGGTTGCAAACATTTACAACTATACCAATCAGAAAGGATAAACACCAGTTAGAAATGCTGACAACCAGGCAGCCCAACAGTTACTATAATTAACGACTTATAAACAACATGAATAACTTAGTAAGTCATTATTAATAAAGCCATTCGGTTGAATTGATAAACTATAATGGGTGGTAAAGGTTATTATTATAGCGATTTTAGTGATTTGTTGGGTACTTGATGGGCATTATTTTCTAAAATTCTGTAGATGTTAGATTGATTGATTTAAATAGCTTTAGTCGATGAATAATAATTGGACGCCAGAGTGCACTGAAATGTGTCGCAAAGTGCAAGACCGTTTCAACAAATGCATGAAACTCATTAAAACACAGACTTGCTGTAATCGTTCACCAGCAGCAGTGATGTGACGCGTCACGTGGCCGTTTCGGGGTCGGATATACTCGCTTGTGCATCCTCAGCAGGCAGATGTGACGCTGTGAGCGCAGGCGGAGGACGGACAGCAGCGCGCACGATGACCCACCTCATCATCTGTCGACCCGGCTGCTGCTTTCGGAAAACTCCAGACTGTCTCGGATAAAATAAAGTCCGTTCCTAAGAGAAGCGCCAAGAAGTCTTTTTTTCCTTTCTCTCCCACAAGTTAAAGTCCATTCGCGGGCTCTGCCTGTTCTGGATTGTGCTTTCAGTGTTCAACCACCGGATCACCTGCAGAAGCCCCACGATGCGCTCCCGGGCGGGGCTCCCCCGGTAAGTCTCCTCTCTGTCCGCCCTAACGGGTAAAGAGGTCTTTACAGATATCAGAGGAGTTAGCAGGCAGAGTGTAAATTAAGAAATGAATGTTAACTTTTACCATTTAAGTAATGCAGTGCTGTACGTGCTTATCAAATGGCATGCTTTATGTTTTATTAACTTGAGACCTATTTCTGCACCTTGACTCCTAATGACGAGGCTGTATATTGTAGGCTCAAGTGTGACAAACTCAGTCTATCATCCCTTACTCATTTACATAATGTCTATTTTCACTGCAACAAAATGTTACTCAGCCACATTGGCGGGCTTAAGGAATTTTCCATCATATCCTGAGGCCTGACCTTTGCCCTGTCTGTCATATTTGCAGCATTAAAAACAATTTAGTACAGCTGCCAAATTCCACGGCAGATAAAAAAAAAAAAATCCAAGTTGAAATGCTCCTCCTCAACTCCCATGGTTGTAATTATAAATCTATGATGCTGAGTTTAGGAAAGTTTTTGCTTGCAGACCGAGGGTCCCAGACATCCGTTTATCAGTGTCACTTGATTTCTATATTTTGAGTCCGTCAGTGAACGGGTCTTCAGTGCAGAACATCACCTGATCGGTCCTCCTGTCCTTCCACAGGTTCACCTCCCTCCTATTTCTTCTCTTCCTTGGCCCCGTTTTCTCCTCCTCTTCCCGCCCCCAGTGGATTCTCCAGCGTGTCCCTGTGGTCCTCGCACAGCAGACGGAGGTCAGGTCGGCCCCCCACTTCCTGTCTCCGGCCCGCTTGGATGTAAGCTCCCCCTGTGACCCAGAATGCCACAAGAAGGCCCCTCGGCCAAGCTACTGGGACCTGCGGCGTCTGCTGGCCTACGAGACTCTCCACTCTGACGGTCAACTCACTGAGACCGTCGTCGGGATCTATGGCTACGACCCCAGTCCTGACACCAGTCCGGCCGACTCAGCACGGTCGTCTGGGAAGGCCGAGCGGTCACGCGTCAGGAGGAAGCGACAGATCTTCGGCCACGATGGGCGCTTTAGCATTGCTGGTCAGAACCACCTGCTGAAATATCCATTTTCGGTGGCCGTCAAGCTGTCCACTGGGTGTAGTGGTACGCTGGTGGGGGACCGTCATGTTCTCACAGCCGCTCATTGTGTTCATGATGGCAAAAACTATGTGAAAGGAGCCCAGAAGCTCCGGGTTGGGTTTCTCAAAACCAAGCAACGGGACACACAGGCTTCCTCCAACTTCACCAACCACGTTGAAGGTGGCCCCGCTCCTTACGGCCCGCCAACCAACGACAAGATGAAATTCCAGTGGATCAGAGCCAAGCGCACACATGTGCCCAAAGGATGGATTAAGGGCAATGCCAATGACATTGGGATGGACTACGACTACGCTTTGCTTGAGCTCAAGAAACCCCACAAACGCCGCCACATGAAGCTAGGAGTCAGCCCCCCGGCTCAGAGGCTGCCCGGTCGACGAGTCCACTTCTCCGGGTTTGACAATGACCGCCCTGGCAAGCTGGTGTACCGCTTCTGTCGGGCCGGCGAGGAGACGTCAGACTTGCTGTACCAGCACTGTGATGCTCAGCCCGGTGCCAGCGGATCGGGAGTGTACGCCCGGATGTGGGATGGCCGGCGCCAGCGCTGGGAGCGGAAGGTGATAGGCGTGTTTTCAGGGCATCAGTGGGTGGAGCGACAAGGGGCGACTCAGGAATTTAATGTCGCCGTGAGAATCACGGCTCTCAAATACGCTCAGATCTGCTACTGGATAAAAGGAAACTTTGTGGACTGCCGGGAGGGGTGAGGGGCTACGAAACCATAGACCCACTGGTTCCTCATACTGGAACCTGTGGGGCCACAAGGATCCGCTCTTTTCACCTCATCTTCACCTTATCTTGTGCTAATACTAAAGATTTCACTCTAAAACTCTTGAAGTTTTTCTACTGGAAAAAAATATTTGTTTTTGTGGATGAATGTACAAGTCAGCTACCAAAGGTGCTAACCAGTTTCTCTCCAGACTAGCATGTAACTCCTCTCAGCCGACACACTAGTTGTGTACTCCGTCAGCTTGGAAGAGGGCTCAACTTGTTACAGAATGAATGATATTACACGACTGCAGGTTACTGCTCATAGGATGCACATTTTGAGTGTACTTTAATGCTTAGCTCCATCTGGTGGCAAAGATAACACATTGCAGGTGTGCATTATGTACAGAAGGCCTTCCTAAGTGCTTTCTACTTCTCGTAAAACATTTGTGGAAACAGAAACTGAAGACTGTGGGCAATTTAATGAAATATATACTTTGAAATAAGCAACTGTGTCACAGATTTCTTATCCGTCTGCTCGGACAACATATCCCTCACACAACACCATATCTGTTTAAACACCATTTGTTTTATTTTTTATGTCAAAAGGCATTTTTATAAATGCTGTGGGTAAACTGAACAGTGTAAAAAGCTCAAAAATGAGGGCCAGCTCCAACGACTTCTCCAGCAATGTCGCGTTCAACGACAGGTTCAACCACGAGTCTGAAGTTGCATCCTGGGATATGGCACGAAAACAAACTGTGACCCAATTTAACAAAAGGACACATCGACATCATCGGAATCAATTTTTAATTAACACTTCTTCGCTAGAGAAGGATCAAGAAAACCTCAGGGCAATGTGGCCAGGAGGTGAACCTAAAATCTTTTAATGTCATTTCTCTTCGTCAGCTGTGATCGTATGGGTCTTACCACAACAAAGAAGGCAGATTGAATGCGTCACTCAAGCAAAGGATCAACATTCAAGCAGGAACGGACATAGAAGCAGGATTTAAAGCAAACTTAAAAATGCATTCTTTCTGCGTCATTGAGATTGGGGCGATATAAAAGTTCACCCACAAAAGAATAAAAATAAATTCTGTCATGGTGCTCAGTCGCAACCAACTTCAAAAACATGCCAATTCAGATTAACAGCAACATTCAGTTGAAAAAAAAGAAAAAAAGTACTACATTCATGTGGAAAATGACCAGACAACACAGGAGCACCAGAGAGCTGATGTAAGGGCCAGACAAAGCAGAATAATGGGTGTGTTTATGGCATTTATGTGAAATCAAGAGAGTCCTCATGTGCACACATTGGCTCATCTCAAAAGGGGTTTCCTCCACCTCCATCACTCAACCTGAAACTTTCTGTCGTTTTCTTCTCCTTTTCCCCCCAACGACAGTCAACAGGCCCTAATTTTCAATACTTGCCCAACTAACGCACCGACTGCAGGCTGGAGCCGGTAAGAGGAGAGGAACCCACTTGGGAGGAAAAGGATTTTAGCCAGGTGGGACTTAACAGAGAGGTAACAACATGCAAGATGACCTGTTTCGAACACCATTCTGGTAACAGAGAATACATTAAATGGTAATGAAGAGACGCAGATAGTCTTTACCCTCCAGCCTTTGTTTCTGCATTCCTCACCGATGGAAATGAGACTATTAAACACCCTCTGCTGTCAAATCCACGTGAGAGGGCGATGACAATATGGCATGTTGGCAGTGGGAGATGGTTTAGGTCCCGGGACGTACCAACAGCAATCGTTAGTATTAGCCACACGGGATGCGTAATCTACATCCAATCCACAAAGAGATGGACCTGGGGTGGTGTGGTCCATCTAAGAGCATTCAGGCACCAACAATACAAAACAAAACATTGACAGGTTCCCTCTTGAGAACACAAATGAGGCAGACGCTCTATAACGGCAAGTCAAAGTATTGCCGTCAATCATCACCAGGTTACAGCAGCAGCCCTTCAAACGTCACTTTTTAATTAAAACCAGGGCAGGTAGGGCTGTACGACACGAAAACAGCCAGTCGCGCTGCTGCTGTTTACATTTTTGGTTGTGCTTTGATGCCAATAGTATCTCAGTGCCCTCTCCCTTGGTGAGGCCCTGGTGTAAGTTTGTAAAGACTGCTGTAGGAACTGACCTTCAGATCGCCAATGATGTGAAACAAACAGATACTGATAGTGAAAACAAAAGTCAATGAGGAAGAATGCAGAATTCTCTGCAGAAGCCGTGAATTAGAGTAGATCAGGAGTTTCCCCCTAGACTGATCACAAGCCAGTTTGGAGGAAAGTTTTATTCCACTTGGTGGTAAAAAATCCACACTGCAAGCAAAAGGTTTGACAATTTGAGGGGAAAAGCTATACCATTCTTATCTGCACATTACATATGAAGCTACTGCAGGCAGCTGGCTAGCTTAGCTTAGCATAAAGACTGGAAACTAGAGGAAACAGCTAGCCTGACTATAAGTTACACATCGCCTATGTTTCAGTTCAAACAAAAGCTGAAGCGTGAAAATGACAAGATATAGCGTGCTAATTGCGTTTTAGAGGTGCTGGGAGGCCGAATCTTTACAATTTGACAGCAAAGGTTTCCTCGTTTCTAATCTTTGTGCCGACATGAAGCTCACCCTCGCCGGCTGTGGCCTCGTCTTTGATGGACAGACTCTCCACCTGAGAGCCAATAGGCGCATTTCCCAAAATGTTGAACTTTTGCATTAAAGTCACAAATGAAAACGTGGTTTAGATGCCGAGAGCAGCGACGGGGTGTGCGTTCTGCTGCCTTAAAGAGCTGCATCACTTTTTACTGGTTTAGATTAAAGCTCTAAGAGCCTCAGGGCTGGAGCACAACCGCCCAACCGCCAATGATTGGCCACCTGCACTTAAAATATCTTTGGTGAGAGTCACCTCCTGGCATTCCCTGACTTCCCCTAGCAACAACATAACACAACATGCTAATGTCGTCAGCGTGGTAATGCCCGGCGTAACTCGAAACAGTATACAAAATAAAAATATTCTTAAATAGGTATATGGGTTTGTGTATGTGTATGTGTGTGTGTATATATATATATATATATATATATATGTACACACACATTATATATATATACACACATATATATATATATACACACACACACACACATATACATATATATAACATTGCATTAAAAATAGAACCGTATCAAAACACGCTGGGAGTTCACAGTCTGTCCCCTGGCATCCGCTAGTCAGCGCTAGTCAACCCTTCAGCAGACCTCCCCCCGTCTCCCCTCCGCATCCAGAGTTCGTAGGTGAGTTCTCGCTGTGCGGAGCCTTTACTGCGACTTGAGTCCCAGGCTGGAGGACAGGGGGTAGGAGTAGGCTTTGCCCAGCACGATGCGGTCTCGGAGCAGTTTAAAAAGGACATAGTAGTTGCAGAAGAGAATAAGGCCCAGAGACAACGTGTGGTTCCAGCGCTCAGAGCGCAGCAGAGAGTATAGCTGGTACAAAACCACACTGGACTCGATCCAGATCAGCAGGTTTAGGATCCGCAATGGTTTGTGGAACAGGAACTGGAAGACCAACAGACAGGAGATGGATTAGAAAAGAGCACATTATTCTTTCCTTTCTGCAACACTTTGACATGTTGCTCTGACTTTTATGACCAAAATATGACCAATGTGCCACCTGGAGAGCCGAATCACATCTCTATCAGCTACTAGATGATCCACGGTTGCCTAGAGCTTGATGTATGGCTGTGTTAAAGTTTTTATTTTCTTTTTTCTGCTGAAATTAGCGAGGATGGTGAGGTGGTGCAGTTTACACTTTCATAAGTTGCCGCAGCTGTGTGGTATTTTATCATTTTGTAAAAGGTATCCATATTATTTTGTCCACCCTCATCTTAATGAATAATTCACAGGTTACAGTACAGATACTCACATAAAACCTTGCATGGGAAACATCGGAGGGCAGAGCGACATTATAAGGGCCGACTGCCTTGTACAGAGATCGACTGTGTCGTACCAACACCCCCTGCGGCCAAATGGTACTTTCGGACCACCTGCAACACAAAACACCACCATAGCACAAACTATTAGCCGAGTCATTTTTGTACCCGCGTGTGCGTGATTGTGTACAAACGTGGGCCCCAAAGCGTCACTCACACATGCTGAGGTGCGTTGCTGTACGAGCCGTGCTCCAGTTTCTGCCAGCGGCCCAGGTGAGCTGCAGAGCGATGAAGCAGGTCGCAGTAGCTCGGGGGCAGCAGCTGACTCATCAGCATGACAAACGCATTGATCCACACCATGATCAGATGCTCACATGACCAGCGCATGTCATAGTACTGGGTGCTCTGTTGAAGTAAAGCGAAAGCAAGGGTGAACATACCATGGAATGAACAAGGACACATGAATGGTAAAGATGTGACGGGGCAAATGCAAATCAGGACAGATGCCAACCTTGACGAAGCAGAGGGGCAGGAAGGCTACGTAGTAAGCGCTGAACAGCGAGTTGAACAGCACTTCCTTGATTCTCCGGTTGAAGTCGCTCTTCAGCTCCTCCACCTCTTCCCGAATCAACTCCGGCGTGTGTGAGTGTGTGTGTGGTGGGCAGGTGTGCGTAGGCATGTGTGGCGCGCTGGAAAACTGCTCTCTGAGGTTCTCTCGCAACAGGAAGAGGAAGTCGCGTGGTCTAAAGAAAGGGCTCTCGGCTAGGTCGGTCTGCTGGTGGTCGGCGGGGTAATCGCAGTCAGCCGGCGCCGTTTGGCTTTTCACGCCCTCCTGATGGAAACAGCACAGCGGGACGTACACACCGAATCTGGCACGGGAGGAGGGCAGAAAACAAACGAGGACAAAAGGAAAGAGCAGCGAGTTTTAGGCAGGATGAGTAGAGGGGGAGACGTGTGACGTAAAACAGCATGCATATCTAAAACCAGGTGTCCACACGCATAAAAAGGACGAAATGGCAAAAAGCTCATCAGGAAAAGTCTCATTAGTTTTTGCATTTCTTTTTCCATGCTGTGTGTGTGTGTGTGTGTGTGTGTGTGTGTGTGTGTGTGTGTGTGTGTGTGTGTGTGTGTGTGTGTGTGTGTGAGAGAGAGCAGGTGAGTTAAAGTGTTAATTTGCTTCAAACAAAGTGCTTATCACATTGCCACACAGCCCAGTACCCCCATATTTTACAACACTGGAATCAGGAGCTGAATCCAACAATTCCTAACTTTACTTTCTGTAAAACCCGACTGCACAACGTGAAGTGAGCGGAGGTGTAAAAAGTAAGCAGGGTTTGAACTTCTCTCTCAAAGCTCTATTTTCTTCATTCTTCTCACAACTGCTTTCGTTTTTGTGCAAACAACTGAGCGAAACACCACGAATGCATCGAAGTGCTTCTAGTGTGGCCTTTCAGAACACAACAAAAAAAAGAGAGATTTGAGATGTGGTTGGAAGATAACTTGTACAAGCCCGTCCTGGCCTTAAGAGGGTGGGGGTCAAGGAGGGATTCAAAGACTCACGGGTATCCCAGGAAGAGGAGGTTGAGCACAGAGTGGTTCTTGCAGAGGTTGACCAGCGTCCAGCAGAGCACCCAGCCGCACATGGTCAGCAGGCTGAGCCGAGCCGCGATCAGAACCACGTAGCGGAGCAGTGATCCGCCGCTGCTCTGAGACACCTGGACGAGACAGAGTCGGTGGAGTTTTGCACTAAAATGTGGTTCGCTGATTGTTTGTGCAGGTCTGCGTGTTTACCTCTGAAACGATGGTCCAAACGAGCCTCCTGGCCAACATGACTGTGATGAAGATAGCCAGGTGGTAGTCCATCAGATGAAAGTTCTGCGCACAGAGGAAAAGGAAGCGCACGTTATTTTTAAATTAGTAAATTAAACCTGAGCCTGCACAATAACATCCGTTATTAGCGCTCAAACTAATTAGCCAAAAAACACTTTTACTTTTACTATTTTGGTATTTTTTAACACATGCCAAACAAGATGAAATAGAGCACGGTACCCAAGGTCTCAACCACAGCAGAGAATACGTTTCCAATAACAGAGAGAAAAACAGCAACTTATTGCGCTTAAAGTGAAAGAAAAGGAGAGAGCAATAAATAGTCGAGCTATAGAGTGTTTGTACTAAAGATTTCAGTCTCACTAAATTACAAAAAAACTAAAAGGATGCGCCCCCTTTGAGGATTAGTTTGGGTATCAAGTTATAGTTTGTGTTTTTTAGAAGTTAAGAAAGGCGGCCTGGGACAACAGGGCTGATGGTGTGTGTGTTCTTACGAGCGAGGTAGAGGCAGCGGGGTGGCTGTATGGGTACCACCACACCGTCCTGTAGATGTTCATGTACTGGACAAACAAGGCCACCAGCAGATACAGGAACAGCAGAAACTCAAACAGCAGGCTGCTGTCCAACGGCAGCTCGGGGATCCTCGAGTGACAGACCGGCTCCGGGGTAATGAGGGCCGAGAGGGGGGGCGCAGACAGACCCACCGCGGCACTGCTCCTGAGGGACGACACACACAAGATTATTTCAAGCATTCAGAGGCATGACACCCGCAGACGGCAGTTTGAGTGGGTTTATGCGCTCACCTGTTCCTGAGGCCTGTACCATTGCTGAGGTTGCCTCCAACCAGAGTCTGCAGGGACGGCAGAGCAGAGCGACTTAGCTGCTGTCTGCTGGGGCCCCTGCGACCTCCTGGCATGGTCGCCAGTTACCGTGGCAACCACGAACGCCGTCCACCAACCAACAGTTGCCGGGAGTCCTCCCCTTCTCCTTAACGAGCCACCATGTACAGCCAGGCCACTGCAGGAAGGGGGGAGACAAGACTGCTTCAGGACAAGACGCGTAAACCGGTCATAAAAACACATTATATATTCGTCATATCAAGACGAAGAACTAAAAACCAACAAACCTGGCGCTCAATCAACAATTAGAGCACTCTGGAGTATGATTAGAGTGTAAACATGGCCCACAGGATTTACTGAACAAGAAGTAAACTGTAATACATGAAGAGCAGTTAAATTATTCTGGGGAGGGACTATTGGAGCACAGCGCATATGATCAAGCCGGTATTTCCTTTTCTGACATTAGTTTCTCCATCAAGCGTATTCGCCAATCAGCGTAATAGAAAACCGGCTCGTTATCATCAGCAATCTGAGGGGAAATAAGCAATGTTTTATTGTGAATATGTTTTTTTTCTTCTTCTTCAGGGTGTCATTTAAAAACAGATGTGCTGGATTATTCAATACGAGGAGCGTGGATATCTGTAACGGTTCATTAGCCTTGAAGACTCGTAAGGCTCCTGATCGTACAACAAACGTGACTGCTGGGCTTCAGGCGAGACGTCCGGCTGAAGAACCGAAACTTATTCTACCACCAGAGACAAACAGATCTTTACAACCGCTGAATTACAAGTCGAAGACGGAGTTGAAGGAGTCTCCTTGAAAAAGCCAACAACTCAACTTCAGCATGAGAATAGGCCTGTGGCAATAAATAGCATATCGACTTATCGTACAAGATATGGAGATGACCCTGATATTGTGTTTGTTTGCACAAGAATGTCGCGAACATTTTAGCCAGAATAATGCTAGAATATAATCCACATCACAATGTTTCTGAATTGCCCATATTTGGCAACAGATAGATTTTATTTATAGTTTTGGTTGTGGGGTTTACTTTCTTTTCTCTTTTCTATCTACTTAGCATATTTCATTATGTTTTCACATTCCAATGCCTTTAATAATTAAAAAGGACATTGCTATTTTAAAAAGGGTACACTGGAATTATCACATTATGTTATCATTATATCAGTGGTATGAAATAGTCTTAAAATGACTTAATTAAATTGTATTTATTGCAATTATTTCTGGGACAGTCGACAAGCAGAATTAGTTGTTGTGACAGGCCTACGGGAGAACAAACACTTTCACGTCTATTCATTCACGGAGGGTCAAAGATGTAAATATTGAACATCTGTTAGTTTGGCATTGCTTTTATCAGCCTTTAACGGGAAATATTGTGTGTCATCGTGACAAACTGTGTCATTGTGGTACATTTGGGCCCTCACAACCCTGCCAGGGTTTTCCCCAGGAAATGTTGAGCAGTGAGTGAGCCACTCATATCCTGGGGTATCTCCTTTCATCAGTTTAGTTAGTAGATGGTCGCCTAAAAACTACCCAAACGCTTATTCTATGTATGGCATTTGTTTTGAGAATTATTTTTGCTTTTGTATCTTAGAAGCAGGGTGTGGTTAGATGTGCCGTTGAACTGTTTAGCATTTTACCCAGAGATGTAATGAATGTTAGACAAGTCTTTCAGTATAATGCAATACAGCTCCATCAACAACTGAAGCCTCTAAAGTTGAATCCGTTTCAACACAAGTTCTTGAAGGTTAACTGTAGGACTGTTTACTGCATTGCTTTTAGCTCGGTCTACTTAATACACTGGCAAATGACTGCATGTAAGCTGGATTAACTGAGAGTACTTGGATTTTACCCCAAAGGTTTCACTTCATAAAAATGCTACCAGATCAGAGATCCATCCACGAGGCCGTCACCAAATCTACAAGTAGCCGGAGTGACACCCCTCTTCCATACCTGCTGGAAAAACTACCTCCACTGACAAATACAATACGACTACGTTTCCATTTTAAAACGCATAGCTCTTGCTACGTTAGCGCCTAAAACTCATACTACTCTGGAGTTTAAACCCCCCCAAAACTGAGAGGTTTTAGAAACCCTACTGAAGCTCAGATAGTTTGAAAAACTCCGGGTTACTCTGCAGTGTGGACAGACGGAAACGAAGACTACCTTCACTGCTTGATTGGGGCTTAGCAGCCGTGACGTGTCCTTCCCTGATTCGTCACGCCGCTTGACGGCTTGATTACCAGCCGGCTATAAAAGTTAATGTAACATGTATAACTGAATACGGTCTACTACTGCCGACATTCAGAGGAAGCAAGCTGTTATTGGAGCGATTAGCGGGTCCAGCGGCGTTATCAGCCGTACGGAGCGGACGTTTGAAGTCACGGTTTTGAAGGCTTTGAGGAGGAAGATGGACCCAAAACAAAGGACTTTACTTTTCTCAGCCATGCTTGTTTTGTTCTGCACAAAGATTGTGAAGTTCAGAAAGAAACTATAAACGAATAAAGACATAAACGCTCTACAGCAGTGATTCTCAACTGCATCCATACGCGTCTGTGCTTTGACTTGGCATGTAATCTAGTTGCTTTCCATGTGAACGCAGCCTCACTCCAGGCTTTGAGACTCCTGCCAGGAGGAAACATCCCCAGTTCTCCCAGTATGGCTCAGGTCCATGTCAGTGTTACTCCTCAGGTTGAGGTGATGCTGCTTCATGGTTTTCAGTATTTACCTGATAAGCTCATCAGAAGAAAAGTTAGTGTTGTATACTTGAATCTTTTTGAATTGCACTTTGTTTAATTTAATAAGAGTTTGTGGTAAAAGCTGCTCCTCAAGACACTGAATGTTTCCATAGGGCAGCGCTGGTCAGATCCAGTGAGTGGGTATTCTCAGCTACAGTTACATCTTTTGAGTCTTTTTAAACTACTTCTCAGTAGTTGGACTTTTTTATTTCATGTTTGTGCATAAAAGCTGTTGAGTCTGTTTAAAAAAGGCTGAAGTTACTGAATTGTTATGTATGTTGTAATAAATTGTGAGGACTGTTTGATTTTTAAACGACTATAAAAGGTTTCTTGTTGGCATACTGTGATCTCAGGTTCAAACTGCACCATGTTTTCATTGAATCAATTTGGGTCACGGCTTGTCATTCAGGGGTGAAGGTGGGTCCCGCAGCCAGACCAGTTGAGAACCACTGGTCTACAGTACGACAGGGACTTGAGCCACCAGCAGAGCTATGAGACGACAACAATGAAACGAGTGAGACGTGTGTCGGCCGAATGTATTGACCTGGAATCTAGTAAACTTGATTTGTGAATTTATGTGTACATTGCATGTGAGTGAGTGCGTGAGTGAGTGAGCATGACCTACAACATTGTAACTAATTAAAAAAAACAAAACTGAAACTAAGCAACCAATCTACGCCCTGTTTACTCGTGCAGACTCATGCTCACTGCACGTGAATCATGTGCTAGTTGTTTTTAGGTTTGATAGTTTGGACAGCCCATAATTAACTCATAATAGCAGGAATGGCACAGGTGTGACAAATATCAACGATGGCTCGTTGTGATTCACAACCACCTGAGCCCGACCCACAAAGTGTGTTTGTGTTTTGAAACAATCAAACACGGACAGAGGAGAAGAGAAGGTGGATTATTATAAGCCACGTTTCTATAAGTCATCAATAACTTACTTGGAACCCGGCTTTGTCACTTTTTGACCCGCCCACCCAAACCTGTCATACGTTTCAGTAAGCTTACCCGACCTGTGCATCACTAATGACATGTCTCTGTTTCACGTATGCCAGTGAGCAGGCAGGAAGATTACTTAAGCAACACCGAAATAGAAAGCAGCTATTAATTGTGTTATTATTGATTGCACCTGAAATTGTCCTGCTACGACAGTAAAACCGGTTGAACAAAGACCAAAACAATGTCGTGTCACTCTTCAAGCATCGTCATACTTAGACATGTAACAACCAATGGTCCGGATGTGAAAGGTTATTAATAATTTATTGCAAAGTTTCCCTGCTTTGTGATGTTTTTGTTCTACTCTCAGCACTGTTGCATTGATGAGTTTGTTTTTAAGATTTACACAGTCATCATTTTATGTATATGCACTATGCTGTCCTACAAGACAGCTGATTTGTTGTTTGGGTTAATTATTTTTGGGCTGTTTCATTGTTAAAAATAAGAAATAATTGTTAAAAATAAAATAATGAGACAGTTGGGAACGTTATAATGGCAATTCAATGCCATTCATTCAGTAGAGGATTTGTATGAAAACAACCTCTTTGCCATCTTTCAGTTTTAAGTACAGCTTACCTACATCCAATTTCTTCATGTTTCCAAAAGTAAGTACTTACATCAATCAACACCTGTCACCAACCGGATAAACTGGATATTTGTCCATTACAGACACACACAAAATTATAACTTTCTTATACAATAAACTGCAAAGCATGTACTTTCCTGCAACAGAAACCATCAAACAAGCACATGATAGTCTACATTATACATGCTATAGAAATGCCAGACTATGTTTAAGTCACTGCATAGGCTGCATTACTCATACGTTTAACTCATCAGCCTTTTCCCCGAGGCATCATCACAGTGTGATCAGTGTAATTCTGCTGAGGGAACCTCCTTACATAATTTGGTCGGCTGAGGACATTGGATCCTTATGACCTCAAGTTAATTATCCTTAATACAGCACCGGCACTGAACACAATAATAAGACAATGTATTGTGTATGGCCTAATAGCTGCAGAAAGAAATTAAAGTCCAGCACTGGAAAACACGCCTTCAGGACGTCACTGGCGTGATGCTCTAATACGCTCCACTTGGAGACAATCAATTTGAAAATGAATTAATAAAAATACATGATGAAGAAGAAAAACGTAGTCCCGCCCCGCTTGATCAGCCAGCGACCAAACATAAACTAGAGCCAGATAACATCCAACTTCCGTGCGTCAACATTTCCCTCATATGAAACCTGATGGAGAGGATAACAGCTTGCTCTGTGGCCGGTGGGTAGCTCCAATATAAAAGATGAAATGTTCAACAGGAAGCAGCCGTTAACACACCAAAACGCATCACACAGGACCAAAATTACAGTTGCGAGTCACAAGTGAAAACAGGAACTAAGAACTAGAGAAATTAACTAGTGGAGGGATTGCAGGATGGCATTTTGTGATGTTGTGGAAGTGCAACACGTTTCTAGTTTTAACCCCTAAACACAAGTCCTTTAAAAGTGTTAAAACACCGTAGTGGAGTGTAATCACGTACATGCATGGTCACAAAGCTGGACCTTTGGTTGTGAGCTCCTGAAAACATGACTTAAGATATACGTGTTTATCACAGGACAAGCGGAGGGCGATATTATACCATACGGCGCATTGCTTTATGTACAGTATCTTACAACTCACCTTAAACATCTGCATCAATAAAACGCAACACACAGTAATGCAACAATAATATAACCTAAAGTATTGTTTTGAATGCAGTATTTTCACTGGAGTGCTTTCACGGTGTGTTATTAGTACTACAAAAATGATCTGAATACTTTTTCCACCACTGTTAAAAAGGCAAATAAGAAGCGGAAGAGATGTTTGTGTTTTTTGTAAACGCAGCTGTGTTGAGCTGAGAGGCATGGCTTTTCTCTGGGGAACACTTTATAAGTACGCGCTGGTGTTTCTTCAGGGACTTGCTAAGACATGCTCTACTAACTAACGCAAGAGAGCAGGCAGCAGCGTTGTCATGTTTGTACACGGCGGTTTAACTTTAACAAGTTTAACACTTTAACACCGGCGTTACAACCCACGCGTGGGCTTGCAGCTAGCTCTTAGCGTGCACATTTAATGCTACATAGTTTTGGTTTTCTTCTGATCTCCACAAAGCCATCGGTACTCACACAACACACGGGGGGCTGAAGTGAACGAGGATGCATCAGTCAGATGTGTGGCTTCCAGCTTGACGAGTCCAGACAGCACCGAGCATTTCGTTCGCCTTCCAGCTTCAATAAACCCGGCTGCTCTGGTGAGGCGACGGGCGACGACGGCTCCGGTGGTGCTGGACGGCCGCTTTCTCTCCGGGTTAAACGCGTAAAAAATGGCTTGAAAAGTTAGCCGCGGGCATCGGGAGCAACAGTGTAAATGCGCTGCACAGAGACCGACGTGGCAAACCCGTACCTCCTCTCTCTGCGACGTCATCAACGCGCGACTTAACTGCACAGTCGCAGTTTTGACAAAGCGGCTGTTCTGGAGTCAGTTCAGCGCTTCAGCTTTTTGTTGTTATTAAGGATTTTTCATTATTTCATCGATGTGTTTTAACAATCATATATCTAATTAAGCAAATGAGCACTGTACTTCTTCTTTTCACCGAGGTACAACTGTATGAGCAGCTTTAAGTGCACATAAAACAACACTCAGTTGCCAGTTGATTAGGTATCAAGTGGTTGAATGTAAGTTAATTTAGTATTGTGTTCTAGTATTGTACTAGGCCTACACGTTTGAGGTGCTTGTACTTTATTTGAGTATTTACATGTTATGTTCCTTATACTTCTACTTATTTTGGAGGCAAACATTGTACTTTTTACTCCATTGGGGTACATTTTTCAGTTAGCTTTAGTAACTTCACATGTAAATTATGAATATAAATATAAATCAGCTAACACATTATGATATATTCTCATACACTGTAAACCCCATCCATCCATCCATCCATTTTCCACCGCTTATCCGGGGTCGGGTCGCGGAGGCAGCAGGTCAAGCAGGCTGACCCAGACTTCTCTCTCACCCGCAACATCTACCAGCTCATTCTGGGGGATCCCGAGGCGTTCCCAGGCCAGCTGGGAGATATAATCCCTCCAGCGTGTCCTGGGTCTTCCCCGGGGCCTCCTACCAGTTGGACGTGCCTGGAAAACCTCTAAAGGGAGGCGTCCTGGAGGCATCCTAATTAGATGCCCGAACCACCTCAGCTGACTCCTTTCGACACGAAGGAGTAGCGGCTCGACTTCAAGCTCCCTCCTGATGTCCGAGCTCCTTACCCTATCTCTAAGGCTGAGCCCGGCCACTCTACGGAGGAAACTCATTTCGGCCGCTTGTATCCGAGACCTCGTTCTTTCGGACACGATCCAAAGCTCGTGACCATAGGTGAGGGTTGGGACGTAGACCGACCAGTAAATTGAGAGCTTTGCCTTTCGGCTCAGCTCCTTCTTCACCAAGACGGCCCGGTGCAACGCCTGTTTTACTGCTGCAGCCGCACCGATACGCCTGTCGATCTCCCGCTCCATTTTACCCTCACTCGTGAACAAGACCCCGAGATACTTGAACTCCTTCGCTTGTGGTAGGCACTCTGTCCCCACCCGGAGGGAGCAATCCACCGGTTTCCAGCAGAGCACCATGGCCTCAGATTTCGTGGTGCTGACTCTCATCCCTGCCGCTTCACACTCGGCTGCAAAACGCCCCAGTGAATGCTGGAGGTCATGGTCCGAGGAGGCAAACAGGACCACATCATCTGCAAACAGCAGAGAGGCTATCCTGAGATCCCCGAACCTGACATTCTCCGCCCCACGGCTGCGCCTAGATATCCTGTCCATGAAAGTCACGAACAGGACCGGTGATAAAGGGCAGCCCTGGCGGAGGCCAACACCCACCGGGAACGTATCTGACTTACTGCCGAGGATACGAACACAGCTCCTACTGCAGGCGTACAGAGACCGGATGGCCCGTTGCAACGGGTCCGGCACACCATACTCCCGCAGCACCCCCCACAAAAAGCCCAGAGGGACCCGGTCGAAAGCCTTCTCCAAGTCCACAAAGCACATGTAGACTGGTTGGGCAAACTCCCAGGACCCCTCCAGTATCCTTGCAAGGGTAAAGAGCTGGTCCACTGTTCCACGACCAGGACGAAACCCGCACTGTTCTTCTTGAATCCGAGGTTCGACAAACGGTCGGAGCCTCCGTTCCAGCACCCTGGCATAAGCTTTTCCCGGGAGGCTGAGTAGTGTGATACCCCGATAATTCGAGCACACTCTCCGGTCCCCCTTCTTGAAGATGGGAACCACCACCCCGGTCTGCCAGTCCATGGGCACTGTGCCCGACCCCCATGCGACATTGAAGAGGCGTGTCAGCCAAGACAGCCCAACAAAGTCCAGCGCCTTCAGCATCTCAGGGCGGATTTCATCCACCCCCGGCGCCTTGCCACCAAGGAGCTTTTTGACTACTGTAAACCCCGATAAGTAGAATATACTTAAAAAAACTAAGGTAACTCGTTGCCTTAACATTTTTAAGTAATGAACATTAGTTGAATAAGTGAAGTGGATTACGTTCAATGTACTTGAGCCCATAATGGAATGGAATAGAACATTTAAGTTGAATGTACTAATAACCAAGTTACAGTAACTGAAGATACTTAGTTTAAACAATCATTCCCCACCCATTTATTTAACTCAGCTTGTTAAGTAAGCATTACTCCATTACCAATTCAACTAAATTGTATATTCTAACTGACCCAACTTAACTTTTTTTAGTTTCCTGAAACTCAAATTATGTCTTTCAATCAATAGAGCCATGTAAAGTACATACATATAACTGCAACATTACACCGATCCAATTTTTTTTATTGAACATGTCTTTTTTTCAACAACAAAAGAAACAAAGTCATGGTCTAATAGGCTTCTAGTGTGTAGTTTCCTCAGAGATGGCATGAAAAGAAAAAAAATCTCTTCCTCTTTACCTCCAATCATTACAATATTGTACTGCGCCTCTTCAAATGCGGTTGACAAACTGGCAAGATGGCATCTTAACATTTACAAATAACAAATGTGTCCATAAAAAAACAAAAAAGAGTGTGAGAATAAAAGAAGAGAACGGGAGGGTGAAAAAAATAAGAGCCCATACTCTCCCCTCCACCTCTACCTCCCTTTCTCTCTACCCCACTCCTCCATTTTGGCAATTGTGAACTCGATCATTAACAAAAAATGTTTCTCTGGATAAAATAAAAAAGCATGTGTGCGACAGAATAAGGGTGAAAAATGAAACTGACAGTAGATACTGATCTAGAGCCCATACTCTCCCCTCCTCCCTCTATCTCCCCTCCTCACGACCCCCCCATGCAACATTTAGTCTTTCCTTCTCTCCTTACCCTCTCTCTCTTCACTTTACTTTTACTGCCAATTAATAAAAGAAAAAACCTCACATTTGACGACTTGGGAAGAGGAGATGCTGGATCTTACATTGCAAGCTGATTCTTGAGTGTTTGAAGTTTAGGTTTCAGATCGGTCTTACCTAAGTTCAGAAGTACCTGTTGAAAAAAAATCAAAAGTGTTCTTCATGTACTTTGGGTAATTCAGATGCAGTGCATAGGTAAGTCCGAAGACAATGTACATGGCCTGGGGCAGGCTCTCAACATCCATCACAATGTTTCCCTCCATGATGATTCCCACTGAGGATGCATTGTGGTGAAGGGACTGCGTGTGTGATGTTTTCCTGTTCATGGCAGAGGATCCCCACTGGCACATCATTGTAAGAACCTTCCTCATCATCAACATCCTGAAAAAAGGAACAGGGCACGATCACATCAACATAGTGCTACAAACACCCTCTATAGGTACACAGCCCACATGTCTGCCCTATCCAGTGTCCAACCATTGCCCAGTGCATCGAACGCTACATAAAATCACTCAGGACAGGTGCAAGAAGCATTCCACAAATGATCTGGGGTGAACACAGGTCACAATTTTGGAGTATGCCTCCTCCAGAGAAGTTTTTTTTTTTTTCAAACAACAATAACAATGAAAAAGAAACTATTAACACATGCACACCTTAAAATAATATGTATGGTAGGGAGAGAGGAGGGGAGGTAAAGGGAGGTAGAGAAAAATCAAAGTTTCTTACAAAGCAGGCCTTGAAGAAGGTGGATGGATCATCGCCAAGAATGACAGGAAGCCCCCTGAGGACAAGGCATCTGACTTCTGTCACATCCGAAGCCTGGTGGATTGAGGGAGCAGAGAGGACATTACACACTTAAAATAGGGTCCATTTGTTACCCTGAATACTATGTGCACACACATAATCAATAATACACAGCAGAGGCATTTATGTACTGGACCCCACCTGTTAACTCACACCAAGTGTTCTTGACATTATGCATACAGGTAGTTATTTGCATACCTCATTTACAGATCAACTAGCAAAACAAAACAAAAAGAGAAAAAAAAGAAGAAAGCGTCTACCAACAGGATAGCTCACATTACCAGTACATCTATTTACACCACATGTGTGTTCTTTCAAGCTCAATCAAATATCAGACTGTTTTTTCTAAGACGTAAATATAGAGTTGAAAATCAATTAACCTTTGTTTGTCGCATCAGGTCAGCCAAGACCTGCCCTGTGAGGCCCCTCTTTGCCTTGAAATGTTCCATGAGCCTGGGACTGTGATGGTCAAGGGCCTCGTAGAACTCCTGTCTCAGGCTCTTACAACCATCCTGCTGACCTCCAGACACACCTGAAACGTGCAAAACACGTTCATGTTCAAATGAGTTGACACCATGATGTGATCTTTTTATGCAACAACCCAGTCTGCATGTATTACTCTTTAATACAATTTTGAGGAGTACTACGGAGCCCCTCTGGTGACAGCAGAGGGGCTCCGTAGAATACAGCATATGAGACAAATCTACACCTACCTGGTTTTCAGTGAAGAGAGCTGGCCAACATTGACATAATAGCCAACTAACAAAGAATAAATCCAAATAAATCAAGAAATTAAAGCTAATTAGCTAACTAATAATGTGAGCTAGTGTGCACCAACTTACCGTGATGTTTGCAGATCTGTGGCTAGCTGCTTCAGTGTCTCAGCTCAACTTTAGCTGTCTGGAAGCAACAGAGTAAAATAGTTTCAGAGTCGAGCGGACATATCAGCTCGGTGTCACATTAAAAGCATGTAGACGTGAAGATAGCCTGCCGAGCAGTCTATTGTGTGACCGAGTATAAACGTAGCTAGCTACCCGGACACCGCGACTCGAAATGTACCAAAAGGCGCTATGAACGTGTCCTCTTACTCCGTGTCATACAGTAGAGTCCGCTTTAACAAGGCAGCGGGGATCTGCGCCAACTTACCGGGACGTTGGCTGGTCCGTGGTGAGCTAACGAGAGCTAGCTGCTTCAGGTGTCCGGCTCAGCTCAACGTGCATTAGCTGTCTAGGAGCGACATACAATGTCTGTTACTGGAGCTAGCTAATGTTACCAGTGAACACATACGTTAGCTAAGAGAGTGTTTTCTTAAATAACTACTGTACTATAGAAATGAAACTTTGATATACATATATATATAACTACTTTGAGTTATATCAAAGTTTAATTTCTATAGTGTTGTCCCCATGAAAATATATAGCTAATAAAATATTTGTAAAAATATGAGGGACTGCAACGGCATGCAACCAGTGCCAGGTTCCAACTTACCGTTTTGTGGCTGAACTGGTTCATTCACCGAAGGCTTCAAATGTGGATGAACAACTTGCTTGCTAGAACGTCAGTTGTCGAAAATTTCAATACAGCTGAATTCTTTGTCTTTGTTCTGTTCTCTGTTCTGTCTCACCAGAGTCATCAATGCCACTATCCAAAACTGGTATAAACTAGATTTTTGGCAGTTGCATGGGTGACGTCAATGCGTAAAACTTGATGATATTGAGTTGTTTGAGCTCAAACACATAATTACAATAAGATAGGCCATTAAAAAGTACAGTTTACTCAGAATTCATGATTAATGTGAAGAAATGACACATATTTAAGTAATACAAACTCAGTTTGTTTGAGTAGAAACTACCGATTGGACTTAAAAACACAATTACAATAAGAAAGGACATGAAAAAGTTCAGCTTAATCAGAATTAACAAGTAATGTCAACAAATTAGACACATTTAAGTAATATGAACTCAATCTCTTTGAGTTCAATCAAAATCTGGGTTTACAGTGTAGGTACAAGTACTCAGAAGTAGCCTATATAAAGTAATGTATAACCAGGCCCAACTTTCACAGATGCAACATTACCAATAAGTATTACAATATACATTATTTTGAGTTTTTTATGCACAACAAGTAATTTGATATACATCACTCTGAAATTTGCATAATGAGTACATGTGCTTTTTGGGATGAGATGTTTATACTTTTGTACTTGATTTTAAATGCATGGCTTTTACTTGTTACATACATCTGCATCTAGCTAACGTGCTGACCTCCCCTGACTTTAGGCTGATCAGTTGGATGAATCGAGCTGCTAAATAAGATTTATTTTATGTGGAAATCATTGCACTAGCTGGTTTCAACTTGAAAAGAACCTGAACCTTAGTATAATAAGACTAGCATTCATTTGGTAGGCTACTAGCCTATAGTATTCTCATGCCAAGGTTAGCTAGCTTGCTACTAGCTAATTTCCAGGGGGCGAAAGTGACAAATTCAAATTATTTTCTTCAAAACCCAAATCAATTCAGTTTATCATCATATAAAACAGAGAAAATGTGAATCCTCACAACTGAGAGGCTGAAACCAGTGAATATTTGGTATTTTTGTTTGGGAAAAGGATTATAGTGAAGCAATTATCACAGTTGTTTCAGCTCAAAATTATGACTTGAGCTTCTCAGTTAGCCAATTCCCGTCTGTTGTGAACAGTCCCGATAACTGAAACACTTCTAATTAATACTTTTCACATAATAAACCTATTAAGATATTCAACAAACTGTCTTAAATTGCTCTCCTAAAATTGTTTTAATTTGGACTGTTATGTGTGTGTGTTTTTGAGTTGAGAATTGATTGACAAAACCTCACTTTCTTTGATGTGTTATTCAAATTAACTTATATTCTGAAACACCTGTCAGGATACATCTATGGTAGTGATGCACCGATACCGATACCGGTATCGGGATACCGGTATCGGTATCGGTGGTCGTTACTGCGTTAAATACTCGTACTCGCATCGGTTCCAATGGCCGATACCAAGAACCGATACTCACTCAACAGTATTTCACTACAACAAACTGGTCGCGCTTTGTGGAGAAGCAACCCCGTGGCGGAGCCGGAGACACTCTTCTCTGTCTCAACTGTCTCAACTGTCTCAACTTCTGAGCAGCCAATCACGCTATCCAAGTTGTTTTGCCGTCCAATCAGATGGCCAGTTTGTCTCAACAGCAGAATCTGGAGCCGCCATCTTGGATCCTCGCTACGCAGCGCTCACTTCTTTCAATAGACAGGAGAAAAGTGAGACGCGAGTACAATACAAGACTTTATCGATATTGTGCTTATTAACCGGTGTTGCATACGTGTGTATGACATATTAGTGCTCATATTAGTGCTCTTGTTAGTGGCTGACAGCCCCGGAGTTACTTGTAATCAGTCCGTCCCAACGCGACGCAAATGTTTCGCGCGACCAGATTACATGTAAAGTCTATGCACAGACGCGTGTGGTTGCGACAGACGCAAATTTACGCCGGCGGCACGTTAGACGCGAGAGTTGAAATTTTCCATATTTAATACATCTATAATTGAGAAGCTCTGCGCGTCATCACCGCCGTCCTGCCGGTTTGAATCAAACGGCTGCTGGTCCGCCAGAAGTAGCGCTGGCAGCGGCCTCATTCAGACGCTGTTGTGCGGCTACGGATGATATTATTGTAGCCGAGTGTCTGTTGTGTGTCTATATTTGTAATTCTAATAAAATGAAAACATGCTGCAGGGTAACTTGAACCACTTTTTTATCTCCTTCACACACGTATATTCCACAATTCCACTCTTTTCCTTTCCGTTTCTCCCTCCACAATAAAATCACTGGAAACATAACTTGCAACACAGCTTCCTATATAATTGCTCGATCCCTAATATTATCGCTTACATCATGGGTCACTAACTGGCGGACCGCGGTCCGGGTCCGGACCCAGACGCCGTTGTCTCTGGACCCTGGACCGAAAACCAATTATTATTACCGAATTATTAACTGTTGGTGGATCGCTTCTATTTCACCGGCGCAGCTTTTCCTGCCTTTACGGCTCTCGTTCAGCGGTCCAGGAAACACTCTGACCAATCACACGCCTTGAAAATCCTGTCACTTGATCCTACTCGACCAATCACATGTGTGTATTGCGTTAAGCCCCGCCCTCGACTCGAGTAAGACATTCGCACACACGGGAGCGACGGGAGAGACCTGATAGTTTGAAAAGTACGTGAGTCAGAGAAGTTATTTCACTTGGCGCTCCAAAAGAGAAATGTGGACATCTTAACCAGAGCCTTGAACCAGGAATGGACAGACTTAAATGTGTATTATTCCCACAACCAGATCTTTAGAGCAAACGGACCGACTCACATCAGAGATTAAGGCCCAGAAAAATAAACCTAAGAGGCCAATATAATCAGAATCCTAACACATGAATTAATATGATCAGAATCCTAACACATGAATTAACTGACCAACAATAATGTTAACAGAGAGGAGAAATGAGCTGAAGCAAGTGGGTTAATAACCACAGATGAAGTCCATGCACACACATTTCTCTTTTTAGAAAACAAGGATATAATATCTTGGCTCTTTGGATTGACATCACTAGATGCCCGAATAAACTGAATTTGAAGCTGCAAGACAATTCAGTTAAATTAATCTTTCTAACATGATTTATTTAATTTATTCATTTAATTTATATAGTCACTTTTTTCAAAAGCTGTCTGTTTTAAATCCAGCCTTTATTTGCCTTGAAATAAGAGATGATAATGTATGTATTATTAGAGTATGTATTATTTATAATTATTCAAGGAAATCAGTAATATAAAATATTGTTTAGATGTTAATTAATTGAACTTTATTTATTTTACAGTCAGTTGTTGACTACATATAGACGTTAATACAACTGTTGGCTACTTCAATACATATGGCACAAAATCATAGCACAAATTTGACATTATTGTGATGTTCCGGACCTTTGCATGAGGAAATTCTCTTGAACTGGACCTCGCGGAATTTTAGTTGAATACCCCTGGCTTACATTATGAACCCGGACACGGGGCGTTTTATGGTCCGACATTAGAGGGACTTCCACAAGAAGTTTAAAGCTTGGGATAGCCTTCTGTTAATTTTGTACTATAGGCTTGACATAATCTGCAGAGGATAAAATAAAATCTGCCTCCAAATTAATTGCACTTTCATGGAGACCAAATCTAAGAAGTATCGGTATCGGTACTCGGTATCGGCAAGTACACAAATAAAAATATCGGTATCGTATCGGTTTGTAAAAAATTGTATCGTTGCATCCCTAATCTATGGTACTAATGATTTTTACATAAACTGACCTCAATTTGACTCTGGGTACATTATAAGTTGTCCTGTTAATTCATTGTGGCCATAACATCATCATGTTTGATCACATTGTTGTTAAGTCCAAGCTAAAACACATTATGCTTTATATTATTATGGGATACGTTATGGAAAAGTATTATCACATCCATAGACAGTTTTGCGAAGGTAAAATGTTTATTTTCAATATTAATATTACAAACTGACTGCACAATGTAAAATCATTGAAGAGAAATACAAATTCTTAAAAGACGTCAATGACGGAGTCAACCACTTTAATGCATGTAAGTGATTTTTAGTATTAGAACGTTTACCATTATACACCCAAAGGGAGGGAAATAACCAAGGTACGTTACCAAAACTGTACACCGAAAATAAAATAGTAAATTTTTCAGTTGTGTCAACAACCGTAATCTAAAGAGCAAAAAAGAAAATGGTTTTGGGCGTTTAACATTGTACACATTGCTTAAGATGTAAAATACTTATGTACACAGTTATTCATAATCAAGTGTAAATACTTCATTTTATCTTATGTACAAAAGGTTTAAAAAACACTCATTATCTGAACACTGGCTAATGGCACACACCGTTTCCTTCAAAACACATTACACAATAGTCACGTCAAGACATCCAGGAGATATGAAAAATAACTATTTACAAAAATCAAAAAAAGATAAAAACTAATTCCAGTGCATTCACAAGCAATATACAAAGAGCTTTAAGAAGACACATATGAGAATAATGACAGGTTTTTAAGTCCCAATCTTGCCTGCAGATTTTGATTACACAGATGAACCAGCAGAGGGGGGATATATTCCCAAAAGTCTGTTCAGTATAAAGACTTTCTTACATGAATATCTTATCCAATTAGGTTTCCACATTGGCATTAGCTTTGCAGCCTTCATACATTGATGAAAGCCTTCAATCTCACATTTTATGAATCCTGCCAAATTTTCACTTCTCGAAACATGTGATGAAAGAGTGCATTAAATGATGGCATTCAAAAATGTACCAGTAGCCAGACAAGAAGGCTCCCAGTTAGTGAGCTGGTTGTGTTCTCTGACACAGAGGTCGCAGGGCTTTCACAGCTGGAGGGCTCAGATGACGACGCTGCTGCCACTGCGATAACTCTTTCCCTGAGAGAGACACACTTTAGATTCACTTCACTCGCATTCACTCAGATTTTGTTTTATAATGACTGTACGTTTGATTATGTGTGTTTGTCTTGGCGTACTGTAAGCGCGTTGGTGTGGGTGTCTGTCAACTAAAGCAGTGAGTGTCTTACAGAGTGGTGCTCGTTCCTCCGTGCTCCTGGTTTCTGTCCAGGTTCGTACTCCGAGTAGTTGGGAGGTCTGTCAACGAAGCCTCCGCCTCCTCTCCTCCCCCCTCCTCCTCCTCCTCCGCCTCCTCCTCTCCTGCTACTGCCCTCATCATCCGAGCTCCAGGCCTCTCCTCCGTTGACCCGGGATGTTGGCGGAGAGTACTTTCCTCTGGACCTGCTGTCAAACAGGTCATCCCTGGAGCGGGAGCGGGGGCGGTCCATGCCTCCTCTCGGCCCGCTATGACGTTGCCCGTCTAGGGACTCCTCGCTGTAGCTCCTGAGAGTGACTCGAGACCGGGTGGGCGAGGGGTAACGCCTGCCCCCCCCACCTCGCTCGTCACGACGGTCGAAGCCGCTGCGGCTGCTCTCGCTGGAGCTCGGTGGCCGAGTCCTGGGTGCAGGTGGAAATCTGACCGGCGGCTGCTGCTCTCTTATAGGCGGAAGTGTGATGACGCGGCGCTCTGTCAGGCCATCATCAAGGGCAGATATCATGCTAGGAGGGCCGGGGGAAAATGGGGCATTGACTGACATGTGCTGGGGAGGGGGTGGCATCTGTTGCATGTGCTGCATGTGGGGGGGCATCGGCTGCATGTGAGAGGGCATGTGATGCATGTGCTGCATGTGCTGGGGAGGAGGAGGCTGGGATTGATGGGAAGAAGACACCAGAAGAAGAAAAGACAAATGAAAACCAGCACAGCCAACACTTTCGCCGATTTCAGCTATGCAAAATTACACAAAATAATGAGAACAACAATTGTTGGACACAATTTGCCGATGGAAATAAAACATGAACTTGGAACTAGGAAATGGCGTACGTAATAGTTGTGGCTGTTGTTGAGGCCATCTCCTATTAACAAAATTGATTAGGAGACAATCCAGCGGTTAACTGCCTGGGCTAATCCATTTCCTTGGTGAAACAATCCATTTTCTAAGAGGTATTTTTGGAATAACAACTCAGTTGTGTGTTGCATTGTAAAGGGCCCAGTTCAAATGTGGCTGTTTGTAACATCTAAAAACTGTTGATCTCCACCGTGATCATACATCACGTCTTCAAAAAAATAAAACCTAACCCATATCTCTGGTTTCATCTTCTTACATTGCAATCACATTATATATCTAAAAATCACATCCTTAGAACCGATCTTTTTGTTTGCTGTGACAAGAACTTGTTTTGTATTTTGTGTGCCAAAAAAAAGAAAGAGATTTTCTTCAATAACTCAGAATGTACATCCTGTATTATGTAGTGTATTATTGGCTTCCAAAACGATACTAAAATTCTGAAGTAAAGTAAGGAGGAATGGCAGCAACTGTTTACAAGCGGTTGTGACAGTTGTGAATGACAATATGACAAAATAATCTGCTGCTCTTCAGTTAACCAAAACAGACTTAAGAACATGGGCGGTCACTTACCTGGAGCAGAGGAGTCGCCATGTCCATCCCCCTCACCTGGCTCTCCAGGTAGTCAAGCATGTGATTGGAGTTGGCAGGGGTGTGTGTGCCGTGGGCACTGGGAGCAGGCATGCCGTAAGCTGAAGACTGAGGAGGAGGGAGGGGCATGGGCTTCATCTGGTAGCTCTTCCCTGAAACAGATCCTGGAGAGGTAAAAACATTTACAAAATAAAAGTGATTTATTTGGAGACATTTGTGGATGAACGCCCACCTACGGTCTAACGCTATTAAAGCCACAGAGTGCTTATTAATTGCTGTGTAACATGATTTGTGTGTGTGTGTAGTTATTTGTGTGTGTGTACCTGAGTAGAGCAGCGGGTTCATCTGGGAGGAGCCGGGACCATACACCTGCTGTCCTCCCATCCAGGGCGCCATGGCCCTCTGAGCTTCCTTCATCATGCGATGCTGCATCACCGCTGAAAGACGAGCACAGCACATCCTTTAATATTCAATAATACAGGAAGGTCTTCACAGTCACTTGTTTTTTGTTCTACGGCCTGTTGTTTTTTTTTTTTTTTTACACAGGATTGCATTCGGGAGCAGAAACTGCTTTGAAGTTTTACTTTCAGGGATAAGGTCACATTTCTTCAAATCTGTCTCAAAACGATACTCACTTTGAGAGTTATTGGTCACTGAAATAATGTCCATACTAGCTGTGACACGATCCTTTTCTTACTTGATTTCAATGTAAGTGATTGAGGTCCTATACTGTACATTGTACACAGACAATACATGTTTTGAGTGCATATTAGCTAATATTTCCCTAAAATGTTTGGAATTGTTTTTATACACTATTATTGAACAAATATTTTCTCTGACTGTAATTTTAACTTATAACGTATTATTTCCAAACTTTTGCAAATATTTTTATAGACATTCCACCAATACCTTTTTCAGGACAGCAGCATTGCTGCGGGCAGCAGGGACAGCGGACATAGCAGCAGCACCTCTGAGGGCAGCACTGGCAGCAGCAGATACAGATGAGGAGGATGAGAAGGAGGGCTCCGATGACGATGAACAACACTGTTAACCAGTCTGAGGGGAGGGGAAGACATCTTGCTCATACGCATATCTCTCTCTGATTTTGTTATAGCTTCAAATAGCGACCCGTAATGCCACACACTTTTAGGTTCAGACAAATCCATATGATAAGTCATATATGGGGCTGCAATAAAATCAGTGAGAGAACATTTTTCTTTTTGTTTCTTACGGTAAACAATGAGTTTGATTTCTTTGTCTGAGTCCCCGGACGTGTCTCCGGCAGCGTCCACAGAGCAGTAGTAGACCCCGTTGTCCCACCACATCACCTCAGTGATCACCAGGTCAGCCTCTGTGCAAACACACAGATATATCTCCGTTTAAAGCAAAGTTAAAACAAACCAATTCTCTCATTGGAGAGACAAACAAACATTTTTTCAGTATTGATTCATCTTTGGCTTATTTATCATTAATGAGACATTTGGTGTATGAACTGTCATTGTCACTTTCACATAACACTTACATTCCATGCACTTTATCTTATTTTATATTCTACTGTTCAATTTTAAATATTAATTCATTCCCATTTATTGCACTCTGTTTATTGTTCAATGTTAAATGTTACGCACCTCCCGCCAGGACAAATTCCTTGAATGTGAAAACAAACATGGCAATAAATGGTTCTGATTCTGAAAATGTTTGATAGTCATAATATGGAAAACGCCAAATTTCTAATTTCTCCGACCAACGGTTCTAAACAGTAAAACATATATACTTAACTAAAATAAAAGGACTAAGAAAACCATGAATAATGGAAATGGAATTTTCTTTTCTTTTTTCTTTAACATAAAAATACCTAAATGAGTAAGGGATTATCATTAAGAAACAGATACAGTTGGTCAATCTACTAATTGATTAGTCAACATATCATTTGGGCTGTAATGTGAAGAGTGAACAGCCAAATGAAAAGTGAAGCGATTCATAATGAGGACGATAACTTGTTTGAGTCCTTGGGTTCTCACGGCCACATTGTGTCTCACAACTCGACACAAGTGGGTTGAGCCGGAAGCCAATGGAGTCCGGATGAACTCACTATTTTGGATGGTGATCCTGCGTTCGCGGTATTCCGGTCCCAGCGTCGGCTCGCTGCTCCCCCTCTTCTGGATGACCGTGCGCACCGTGCGCTGGCGGTCTGGGCAGTCATTCGCTGGGTCCTGCCCCAACTGGAGAGCAGACTGGTACCCTGCAAACCCAGAAGCAAAGTTCCCATCAACACATTTTACACCTGAATGCTTGGTGGATGCATCACTTTGGTCCAGACTGAAATATCTCCACTAACTACTGGACTGACATTGTTTGTACAGACATGCAAGGTCCCCAGAGGATACACCCTGTGAATTTGGTTAACCCCCGGACATTTCAGAATAATGACATTCTGGTCCGCCTCAGCTGTATATTGTGTTTGGAGCAAATAAGTGCATGTTAACACATTGAATCACTCAAGGATTGTATTTGTATCGTAAAAAAAAAAAAAAAGGCATTTATTAATGTGAACCCATCGTTTCCTCTCCAATATGCCACATCTGCTTTTTATGTTATATTAATGAGCATTTTATTTTGCATTGTATTTACTATTATGTTTTATTTCACATTAGTCCAGAGATGTTTTTGCTGGCAATTCAACCATGTGAACTGTGAAGCACTTTATAACTTTGTCTTGAAACATGGCATATCAATAAAGTGTATTGTTATTTGTCATATACAAAAGCGTAACATGTCGGGATATGCAGTGTGGCGCACCCATTAAGGCTGTACTAAAAATACTAGGATGAAAAAAAGGGTGCATAATATGTCCCAACTGTAGCTATAAATATAAACAACATATTTGAAGTTATTCATCCTGATATTGATGGACCTTCAGAGTGAGACATGAGGTTATTCCTACGACGCCTCAGTGTCATGTCAGCAGAGCTCTGCTGTTCTCCAGCCTCTCTGAGACTATGGTACCTGTGGAGTAGTACTCCAGGACGGGGTCCTTGCAGAAGGACTTGAACTTCCAGGTGACCAGCACATCTTGGAGGTTTGCAGAGGTGGAGTAGTCACACCGGAGGGTGATTGAGGCAAACAGGGCGGTGCTGCGCTCCTGCTCAGGAACATTCACCTGGATACACACCGACGCTGCGAGCGGAGGCGAGAGACAGTAGTTTGTGTATTAGTGCAACAAGGAATACAGCCATCTGATAACGCAGCCACACTGAGAGAAACAGCTCGCGTGTCACCACAAGCCAAAGAGGAAAAGTGTGACCAGACCCAAGGACAGACTGAGACTGAGGCAATGTGTATGAGGGTTTCTGGCGACATAGCAGTTCATTTTCAAAGTGGCAGAACCAGAAAAACAGGTGATGCAGACAAACGGCACAGGAAATGGCTTACAGTGAAACTACCAGCCAAACATTCAAAGCTGTCATGAAACCTATTGATCTTTCCTATGGACAGGCTCGTCATAATGAGCTGGAAGACTATACATATCACGGGTTACAGCTTATAAATCATAGTAAATTTCGCCTCGTAATAATTAAACAGAAACAAATTTATTCAGCTCTGAAATTAGAATTACAATAGTTAGACCGAATATCTTTGTGACACCGACTCAAACACCGTCATATGATCGATAACTTAAGTTTGATTCGTCAAAATGTTGAAAAACGTTTAACTCATGAACGGGTTTAATTGATTTGTTTTGAAAGAGCACGAGGCAACAAATAAAAAAAAAGAAGGGATTTACCTGTAAGAAGCGAAAGCAGGAAGGTCGCGGCAGCTAATCTCCGCATGATGACACAAAAAACAACCTAAAAAAATGGGAAGAAAAACTATCCGCTAATGATAAAAAATAAAAGACTAAAACGGAGAAGAGTGTGCCTGTATTCTAACCTAAAAGGGAAACGCAACTATTCATTGTGTCGTCCTGAGCAGTATGTTTGCGGTTAATACCTGAAACTGCAGTCATCTCTGGCCACACCCCGAAACAGGTGAATTCTTCCGTATACCTTTGTGACGCAATCACAGACATCCCCTACAGGAGTGAATGTCTGCTAATGCTAATTTATCATCAATAGGTGTTCTTGTTTTTCATGTGTTATTTATATTTACATTTCAGTCATTTCATATATATATATATATATATATATATATATATATATATATATATATATATATATATATATATATATATATATATATATATATATATATATATATATATATATATATTTACATATATAATACACATAGACTCAACAGACGGTGTACATATTCTGCCTTCAGTCATCACTCAGGTGTAACTCTGATGTAAACCACTAGATGGCAGGCTGGAGCTGGGCCTTCACGTCTGTGTGCTTTCTGGTGACGCTCGTCTCTTGAATCTTCTCCAGTTTAAACGATAGAAACCAGGCTGTTTATTCCTCGGAGGAAAGGCGCTTTTAAAGCGCGTCCTCCATCATAGAAGCCGGGGACCATCTCCACATGAATGGGAGCGTGTGTGCTGAAGATTGTTTTCCCTCAGGGCACACCCACTCTGCACCTGCAACCCTTCAGAGCTTCTTTATTTTCCAGGAAACTCCTGCCAAAGATCCGGTCTGTGTTTCCTACTCCCCCCCCCCGACCCCCCCCCCCCCCCCCCCCCTTACATCCACCTCTGCTGCACTGCATCATTATGTATTTCATTTCATAATGCAGAATGTAAACTTGGAATCACTTAAACTTCAAACTAACACAAATGGATCAGCATTAAATGACCCGTGGCACGATGCCAGTTAATTTAAATCCTCATGCACAGCAGCCACTGAGCCTGCAGCCCTATCAGGTCTAAAGGATGTTTCCAAATTGAAATGATCAAAATTATTGAAAAGTTGTTTTTAATTTTAATTTGATTATTCATACAGAATATAATTAACACATACATTATGATGTATCATATTAATCTAACCAGCAGATATATATATACATATATATTATTTTTACTTGATAAGATTTGACTTATAAGACAGAACTGTGGTATTTATACACTACGGTATTGCTAAGTACATAATCTGAGTACCATTTCTACCACTGTGTTCAAGCATCTGTAAAGTTGTTTTCCAAACTTAACATCACTTTGCGTTATTTATTATTAAAACTCAAATAATCTGCTTCATCAGGAGGTGTATGTGAGGTTTGACCTGATTTGATTGACAGCGGCCAAACAACCCATCGACTGTGTCAAATGTTGCTATAATGTCTGCATTTGAGAACCTGGCACGTACAGGAAGACAAACAAAGCTCTGACTGGTTGGAGCCCGGTGATGTCATATCGCCCTGCTGATGCCTCCGTAAAGCCCGGGAGGAAGTTGCTCCACTACATTCCTGACATACCCTCGAGCTGTGAGTGGTCACCGTCTTGGCCAACCCCTCCCCTCACAGACACACGGGAAGGAGGCTCAGATGAACACACATCTCTCTCACACACAGAAAGGAAAACACCCGAAACCCAAAAGAATGAGTCTTTTTTTTATGAATATAAAAGAATGAATTCCTCAAGCAGTGTTTCAGTGTTATCTAATCGTCCCAGTAGTGGTTGAAGAAGCACTCAAATATTTGGCTTGAGGAAGAGAAGCGATGAGTTCTTTCCAAAGATGTACTAAACTCTTGCTGTTGAGTTAAAAACATCTCGTCTCTCGTTTGGCTTATTCGGAATTTAGATTATTCTTTATACAACCAAAATAAACAACCTAAAACCCCATTGGAAAGATTTTATTTGCTCAAGAAAAGTTGATGCATGATGACTAACTACGAAAAGATGAAGTGCTCATTATGTAGAAAAATACTGCAGTTATAATGCCTTCAAACACAGAAGCAGCCGTCTACTGTTGTTGTTGAACACATTTTTAATACTTTACATATTGTGAGTAGTTACATAAAAAAAAACTATATATTATGTATGTAAATTATTTATCTACAAAGTAACTTGTAATTATGACTCATAAGTAAAGTAGCAGGAAAAAAGGCTCAATACTCACTCTATCAGAATGATACTTATAAGTACATTGAGTATAAGTGCACTGAACGATCATATGTGGAACCAATTGAACCAATAAATAAATTGTACGGGGAAAAAAGTGTCGTAACATAATATTTATGTTGATGACAAAACTGCGCAAGACAGGCAGTCTGTGATTACAACAATGAACAAAGACATGAGTCATACTCAATTACACATTGTCTCCTTTACAGAAAAGTAAAGAGTCATCTCACACACACACACACACACACACACACACACACACACACACACACACACACACACACACACACACACACACACACGCACACGCACACGCACGTCAGTACCAGACAGCAGAAAACACGGTGGAAGAAAACTTAAAACACTGACTTTTTAAAAAACATGATGGCAGGAATAATTAAATACTGTTTGGTGTAATGTTAGAACAAAAGACAAAGAGTTCAGAAGGCCAAAGTGTGTTCTGCACGTGTGTGTGTGTGTCACTGTTGATAAAGTACGAGGCTGTTGGTTTAGCTGTTGACTCAGCGGTGATAAGAAAAGGCTGAATTACAGTTATCAAATTAAAGGCACTTCATCTTATGTACACAGTCCCACTGGAAAGCCCAAACAAACAGAATGGTTTACAAGTTACATCGGTCGTATCACACCACACACACAAATAGGTCCCGTTTACATATAAACATGTCTTTATACAGACATCACAATGCTCTGCAGCGTTAGTCCATCCTACATTGTGTGGCACACACTGTATGTTGTCGTGTCCTACAGTGTGGGGACATGCACTTGTGTGACTAAGTTACTTAAAGTTTGTAGGATTTGGCGACACCTAGCGGTGAAGTTGCAGACGGCAACCAACTGAAACTTACTGAAAAAAGTACAGCGGCCCACACAAAAAGCGTCTGGGCCGATCTGAGCCACTGTAGCAACACGGCGTCTATGAACAGCTCATTCTGAAGGTATACAAACAACGATTCTTATGTTCAGGAGAGTTACACACCAAAGAAAACAGCAGGATAAATATTATAGTCCATATGCCCCTGAATGCTACTGACACGTTAATAGACACGTTGGCCACAGTACAAGAAGCTGTAAACACACTTATACAAATTTCAAACATAAAATATAACAGTATAAAGTTGTTATGGCGAAC
Source organism: Cottus gobio (assembly GCA_023566465.1). Classification (NCBI taxonomy): domain Eukaryota; kingdom Metazoa; phylum Chordata; class Actinopteri; order Perciformes; family Cottidae; genus Cottus; species Cottus gobio. Next base: position 23,863,581 of record CM042224.1, on the reverse strand, counting down.
GTTTTAGCAAACAGTTGCTTGTTTCGACATTTAGCAGTTACCTAGCAACAATCTCATTCATTTGGAGTTGTAACGCCATCATTAGTCAGTGAGTCGTGTTCATAGGCCCGGCCCGGCCTTCGCTCAATGTAGCTTTAAGAGTCCTTTTCCACGGTGTGTTTGCATTATTTTGTCCATCCCCTCTATAGATAAACACAATATCCACATTTGGCGATGTTGGTTACTACTACCAGCTTCTGAAATCTCATCGCAAGAGCTGTCTGACTTAGGTGCTTTAGTCCCTGAATGTGCTACTGAATGACACAGAGTGTGTATTGTCTTTCAGCTGAAGCTATAGTATGTGCTCTACAATAATGCTGTTGTCATGTACCTCCTTTTCTGCAACTGTGCTTATTTAAAGCCGATATCTCACCAAGTGGAAATGAATGCACTCATTGTGCTGGAAGCGTAAACTAGTCTTTTCTAAAGGAACGAGAGATGAGCAGCGTCCTGCTGGGGGAGACGGTCCAGATCATAGCCTGCACCCAGCACGCACTAGTTTTGTGTTAGTCCAGTTGAGATATATATATATACAGCACATATGAGGCAGCGGGTGACAGAAACCGAACAGTGATGACTTCATCCTTCGGCGACGTCACAGGCAGAAACCCCGGTGTCAGTCTCAATAGTAAAAGTGTCTCTGTTGTCCATTTCTTCGTCCATCGGTGCTGATTCAGCATCCTGCACAGTCAATTGCATATATTTGCAATAGAAGTGATTTTCTACAATGTTTTCTTATCAGCTGACAAGCAGCTCCTGTGGAGGGTTAGTGCTCAGTCTGTGAGGCTTTCAGTCCTTCACACGATGAGGGAGTCCCGGCTGAGAAGAGTGCTCTGGTGAGGGGAAAAAGGGGTAAACTGATCATCACAACAGAGAGTTTACGCGGCAATATGAACACGTCGTTTATCAGTAGAATGACAGAGTTAAGATATAGTGAACATTAGCCACACAGGGTTATGATGATGAACCTGGGACAAACTGCATTTCAACTGTTTTTCAAATGATTTTGAAGATTTGATTGAAACCCCTAAAAGATGGCTCTGCAATGCATCTATCTTGTACAGAGATAGTGTTTGATGTTGAAAACCTTTTTGGCCCAGGTTTTTCAGGGAGGAGACAACCAGTTAAGATTGTTATTGGATACAGAACAGAGTATTCTACCTAGTTTTCACTGTAGTAGCGTCTGAACCTGACCTGTCAAAGGTACAACAACAACACTTAATGTAGGCCTACAAAATATCTTTTATACTGCAACTTTAGAGTTTAACACACTCATACGAGATGAACTCTTTATACAGGCTGGAAATATTTTAAGTTTTCTGCATATATATCCTAAACAATCAAAAAGTCAAACCCCGGCGCTGGGAACTAAATTGCCCTGGTTCCTCTCAAGAAAATGGTGGTTTAGTTTTTGAGTTTCTCAAAAGGTTCTTGGGCCTCGAAAAAAGTTCCTTCGGTGGAAATGCCCTAAAAGTCCCTTAAAAGCAGGGAAATACAACATCGAGTGTTAAACACTTTGCCGTTAGCCCAGTGTTAACATTTTCATCATTTAGACACCAATAACTAGAAAAGATGCTACGTGAGCTCTAGTCATTGCTTATTGATCGATCTGCAAATCAGCATTACCAGCCAACCAATAATCCAGAGGCTTAAACGGAACTCACCACTTTGCGGGTCTTGTCTCTGGGCTCCTCCCTGCGACCGGGCAGGAGATGGGCGGGTGGCTGAGAGGAGCGAGAGTTTGCTGGCAGCGGCCGCGGAGACGGCCCGTCAGTTCTGCTTCGCTCTGTGTCGGAGTAAGGAGGCAGCGAATCTGCCTCGGGCCTGCTGCTGGGTGAGCGGCTGCGGTGCTGACTAGATTCCCCGCTGCTCTTCTTCGAGCTGCCCTTCGAGGGCGTGTCCGAATCCTCTTCGCCCCGGGCACCGCTCTTCCCCTGGCCGAGCCCTCGCAACTTAGCCTTGCGCTCCAGCAGGCTGTTCAGGAACGTGCCATCGTAGTCCTTCTCTTGAGAAGAAGTCGATGGTGGACTGAATCTGGGGGGAGGGGGAGCGGGGCGCTCGCTGTCCCAAGTGCCCCTCCGTTTTTGGGGAGACTGAAGTGGGCTTATGCTATGTCCGCTTTTCTTGTTCCGCCGGGGATGACCCTCATGGTCGCTGTCGTCTCCGTGCTCATTCTCATCGGTGTGGTAATGCTGAGGAGGGCCATTACGGTAGGAGGGATATCGACTGAACTCCCGGAGCTCCATCTCATACTCTCCCCTCTCCTCTTCCTCTTTCCCCTCCCCTCTGCCTCCCCTCTGCTTGTAGGAGGCAGCAAACTCCTCCAGCTCATCCAGGGAGCACGTTTGTCCGGCGGTACGGTAACTTTTTCTGTGCAGATGTTCTGAACGAGGGTTCCACCTGCGACACGCAAACCCGAGGCCGAGAGAGGACCAAGAGGGGGAGAGGGAAAAGGATGCAAGAGAAGGTCAACATGTTTGAGAGCATTGGAGAAGATATGCAGGACCTGTGTTTGCATTCTTATCTGTACCTCTTGTGGTTCTCCTCATCGCTGTGATTCTGTTGCCGTTGATTTCGGCCAGGCCTGTGCGCCTGCGAGGAGGACGGAGGGTCGTCGCTGTACCGCCGCGGAGGAAGGTTCTCGTCCTGGCAGCGGCGGGGCTCCGGGTCGGGGTCATCGCAGTATCGTTGGGGTGAGGGGGGATTGTCGCGGTGGCGCTGCGGCTCCGGGCTGCGGGTGTCGCGGTAGCGTTGCGGCTCAGGTTGAGGGTCGTGGTCCGGGATGGCGGGCAGAGCTTTCTTCTGGACGTTCCGGTATGTTTGGCGGAAGCCGGAGTCTCCCTCGTGGAGGGAGCTCAGCTCGGACAGGCTGCAGGCTGGACAGGTCCAAATGAGGGCACGGTTAGTGGAAGAACAACAAACAGACAAACAAATAAACGGAAAGTCCCTCTTTAAGGAAGCACAGAATGTAAGGGAAACAAATACAAAGACATGGCAGAAGAAGGAAGTCAGAGTCGAGGTCTGCAAGCGAGAATTATCAAAACATATTCTTTCAGGTAAGTAGCCATGCACACCTGCTACTGAGCACAGCTCAACTACAGGAAATTCAGAACGAAGAATGCTTGTGTAGAGAGACATGCCAAGACAAGCTCAAGGGCGACAAAAAGGCAGTTTAGATAGAGCAGCATGCGATAGAAGATGCTGACCGCATTTTCAGAGAGCAAATCCACAGGATGGGTTTATGTAGCTTACACTGGTGGCTGGTGGACCTGGCAGGGTGGAAGTGAGCCAGCTGTTTCTCTACATACTGTAGCACCCTGAGAGAGTCCTGATCCTGAGGCGAAGGCATGCGGTAGGGAACCCCTACAGCATGCATCGGCACTGGAGATACACACTTGACCCATCAGCATGGATACACTTCTGTTTGTCTGTGTGTGTGTGTGTGTTTGCTCATCAATTACATTCCTCAGAACACTTTTTACTGCAGTACTTAAATGTCTGACATGAAGGCAGCGTTTTCAAGTTAAGTTTATCTTGTAGAATATTGAATGCCCAGCAAGTATTTCCAAGTTAAGAATAAACTCTGGGGATGATTTCACTGGCATAAAAGAACAAACAAACACTGATATGGTCTTTCAATAATACAAAAAAAATGTATAACTCCCTAATAAAGCTAAGACCTCACCTGCTGTGAGTAGGCTTCCATCCGAAGGGGGGACGGAAGACATCTTGTCCACCAGAGAAGGGGGAGCGATGGGGATCATTGTCGGGACACCGGTGACAAAGTATGGAGGGTAGGCAGGAGTGGAGGTGCCCGACTTTATACCTTTACCTGCCTCGTACACTACAAAAGCAACAGACGATGCCACTCAGAAAAACATACTTAGTTCAAACAGTGTCAGTACTCTGTGGAGTTCACCTTTGCACATCTGTGTGTGTGTGTGTGTGTGTGTGAGTGTGTGTTTATACTCACGGTGTCTCGGGCAGCAGCATGTGTCAGGGCAGCACCAGCAGCTGACGTAGCAGCAGCAGGAGTGAGGGCAGCACTGACACCAACACACCCCCACCAACAGCAGGAATAAGACACTGCCCAGCGCCACGGCCGCCACAAACAGCCATTCTGCAAGTGCACACCACACAGAGGACCAGTTCCATCAGGTCACTGTGTACTCACTTCCCATGACCTGTGAGCGGTGTGCATTCTGTACTTTAAATTTCGGTCTGTAAATTAGCAGTAAATGTACTGCTTTCCCTTTCTCCATGCTGTATACTATTTTAAGCTTCTTTTGAGATTGTCTCATCTTTACATTTGTGGCAAATGGCAAAATGCAAACTACAATTGTTAGATATCCTAATAGTTTTGTATTGTTGTTTTGCTTGAGCTATAAATCCTTCTTGTAGATCGATGGGACGTCTTAAGGGAGAAACGGCTGAAATTGTGGGAAAATGTAATGTTTTTTACTTTTTCTAGTTTTTCAGCAACAAATCAGACAAAAGTCTATCTTAACCAGAATATGAGTTACCACATGAAATAAGATGAGTTTTACACACAGTGCTTGAGTATTAGAGCGCTGAAGTGAGTGATACAGCAAGTACAACAGATAAACTAGTGTCTGTCTATAGGGACATAGCAAAGGGAAGGGAAGGAGAGAGCAGATAAGGAAATCTTTAACAATGTAAAACCAAGGATGACATTGTCTGTATAAAAACACACACACACACACACGCAGGAAACCAGATTTGGGAACAGGAAGGAAAGGCACGGTTTACACTGCTCTGGAAGATACCGAAGATCTGGCTGTGACAACAAATTAGCTTGTAATGCGATCCCATTTGCAACCATTATGACCCCTACACACACACACACACACACACACACACACACACACACACACACACACACACACACACACACACCAAGATTGTGGTTAACACAGTACATATTAGACATCTCAGAGCACTGTGGGGGTCGATGTGGACAACATTACATACTCATGCAACACAAAGACCAGTGATGAGCTTGCACTAACCACTCTGGCTGAGGGACTCGTACCGTGTTATTTTGGGAGTTACTGCCACACAATCCATCCATTCATTCACCGTCTCTCCACAAACTCTGTGATAATCGAATGTTTCTTACAGGAATTTGACGTGACATAAACAAACCTCCCTCCCTCTTGGTCATTGTGTTTTTACTCGGTAGTGTCCAAATGATGTGGGATGACACCCAAGCCACATCCATAAATAACTATAATGACCATAATAGCTGTTTTCCAGCACAGCTCATCGTAGGGGGAGCGGCGGCCGGCTCATTATCTGACGGGTGTGGAACTGACCGTTGGGTTAAGACCGGCTCTGAACTCTATCAGAGCCTGACTATAGCTGGATAACAAACACCTGGTGCATTATGTACTGATGTGAGAGGGGGAACAGGAGCAGCATGAACCGTTTAACACGGCGGAACAGTTTTATTCGCCTCCATCTTATCTTATTAAGTCTGGTGCCAAATGTCAGACACCAGTCTTCTTCTACGGTCCTGATATTGTGTGCAAAACGCCTCCCGCCAAATGGTTCCTACACCCATGTGTTAGGGCTGTTAGTAGGGTTATCATGAATGGAAGGAGCCAGGTGAGGGGGAGAATACATTATGCCCCTACCTGGCATAATCTTCAAGTCAAAGTCTGGCAGCAGATCTTCAGGCACACCTGAGAAACCTGGAGAGAGACAGGGCAGAGGTGACAACAGGAGAGGAGAGGAGAAGAGAGGGAATGGTGATACAAATGATTGATTCAAAGAAAGTTGTTGCAGGAGTAGCATGCACGAGAGGCGAAGCAAGACAAACCAGAGAGACACGCAGAGGAAGATAAACAGATAGAGAGAGGTCAAGAGCAGCATGCACCGGAGGACAGTCTGGTTCCAGAAAGTCTCCGGACAGATGGATCCTCTGATTTGTGACATCAGAACCTGTGAGGTGATCGGAGGTCTGGTAAGAAGACTGGAACAGGGATCACTCTCATGCAGATAACATGACAAGGAGGTGGGAGCTGTGAGTAATGTTACATGCGGAGCTGCACAAATCACAGGTGGGAACATTCCTCACGTCCAGAGCCAACAAACATTTTGTTCCTGAAACTTTTCCTCTGGCTTGTGGAGAATCGTGGCCCCTGGATGAGACCCGGAGCGCCTTAAGTCGAATAATTATCTCGATAGAAATAAACGCTCAATTCAAGAAAGAACAACTAAATGTGTTTTTTCATCATGCTAGTTTTCTGTCAGTATTCTGAGATCACAGATTTGACTACAGGAATGAATACTTAAATTGAAACACCAAATGAATCTAAAGATTAAAAACACCAGGGCTGTGTGTGGGACTATTTCTTGGCTTACGACAACATTGTGAAAATTAAGAAAAGTTATTTTAAATGGCATGTCAACGTCCTACTTGACCTACTCTGTTTATTGGTTGTTTTGTATTTTTATCCAGATTATTTTACATGTTTAATGTTTGATTGCATAATTGAAAATTTAATTTGACATAAGGAACATCATTTTTCTGATTTCTGACAGTGTACACCATGATGTATTGGCTTTCTGTCTTTATTGTTATATATTCAGATAATGTCTCTTTGAGATCTGGTCATTTTGGTGGAAAGTGAGATTGACTGACTTCCACGCATAAATACGTGTGACAGGAAAAGAAAGGGAAAACATAAATATCCTTAAAAAAACATCACCACCTGCCAGTTGTTGTTCCTGGTATCTTGCTGGTGTTTTGTCTTCCTCCTTTAGTTTTGTATTTTATTTTAACACAGCTTTAAGGGACTCCACACAAGGTCAGTCAGCAGAAGTCTGAATGAAACAATAACATAGATAAGGGGGCTCCGTGTCGCAAGCTGGTACAAACATGTGCCTCTCAAAGGAGTGCGTTCTGTGTTCGGGATGTCCATCTGAGCGGTGCACGGCATACGCTGAAGCTTTGTGAACAAAAGCCAGAGATCCAGTGCGATGTGAGCAGAAACCGGTGTTTTGCTGTTGATCGTGGCAGAGAGGAGAGGGGGGGGAGGAGAAAGAAAGACTTGAGAAGCAGGCAGCCGGCTGGAGCGCCTTGGCCTCACTCTGGCTGACAGTGCACATACCTCACTTAGTATCTCTCTGGAAAGCTAAACGTGTTCTTTGCTGGATTTGAAAACAGAAAGAAACCTCTTAAGTCGATTGAGGAGCAGCTGCATCACAGCCGTTGAATACATTCAAACAACTCGCTGCTGAAGTTTGCATTGTGTGCATTTCTGTTGTTTTTCTGTCTCCCCTCTGCTCAGTTGTAAAGTTCCCACTCACACATTGAATTTGCCTGCATGCTGCTGATTCACCAACATTTACTTTCAAACATTTTGGGTTGGCTTGTTTTTCCCCATATATGGTTATGCAGACTCAAACTCCTCCTATGAGAATGGACTGTAAAGGGAAGGTGAGCCTATTTGCTGAGAGGTCTGCAGCGAAGATGTATACTCAAAAACACACGGCCATGCATGTGCATGCAGAAACCACATCACAGGTATGTCTCCATACATGTTTAAAGTAACACTAAGGTTTATTTTAGAATGTGAATATCTTTTTTTTCTCTCTCGAATGATTGTCTATGGCTATGAACTTCTGAAAAACGTCTCCAGCTCGTGTCCAGGTTACACGTGACGTCTGACCCATTTATTGTTCATATGCTTTGAAACAGGGCTCAGGAATGTGTCCACCACCAACAAGTTCATTATAAAACTGTAAATTCCCCATCTTGGTATCAAATCTTTGTCAAAATGTTTTCTAAATCAACAACAAACATCAAAAAAATATCAGAAGGTATATTGTGTAGGGCGACTGTGGCTCAGTGGTTAGCAGGTCCGACTCTCAATCAGAGGATCGGTGGTTCGATCCCTGGCTCTGCTAGTCCATGTAGATGTATCCTTGAGCAAGACACTTAACCCTGATTGCTCACCGTTGCTGTGTCTACTGTCTACTGTATAGCATGTAAGTCACTTTGGATGAAAGCGTCAGCTACATGACATGTTTATTGCTGATTATTTGTTTAAGCTCCAAATATTGTTACGTGCCTCTTAAGTCTAGTAACTGTTGGGCTATACATTGGATACGATGATACTTGAATGATTAAACAGTTTTGGGGAATATTGGTCTACTTAAGTTGACACTTGACACCATGCATGAAAAGGTTCAATCTTTTATGGAGAAGCATTTTGCACAAGGTCCATTTCCTGCCTCATGCACATTTCAATGTTTTGTCAAAGTTTCGTTTCATGAGGAAATGGCGTCAGAGCATTCTGGGAAATGGAAGTAAAAAAGGGAGAACAGAGGGAAAAGTAATTCTTCTCTCTTCCTCTCAGCCACTGAGCTCTCAGTCAATCAGTGTCTCACATGGTGTCACCCTCTGTGTTCTGCTGTCCCTCCTCCACCTCATTAAATCTTCCCTCCCTGCTTTGCTGTGAAGCCATTATAAAAAAAAAAAAGAAAAGACAAAAGACCCCCAAGCCGGTGGCCCCAACTGTTGTTATGGATACACAAGTGCCTCACATGCCATATTAGCTACACCGAGACCGAGAAATACAACATTTTGGCTCTGCGGTAGATTTAGAGTCTCTCAGTTCTGGATAAAGACTGCAAAGGGCGTCCTCTTCATTGGCCCGTGGCATTTATCCATCACATATTATCCTCCCAGGACCAACATTTTACAGAATGTGCTCAAGTCTTTGCAAACTGTAAAAGCTTATCGTCTCGTACTCGTGTGTGTGTGTGTGTGTGTGTGTGTGTATTTCTATGTGTGTTTGTGTGTCTTTTGTGCACACACATAAGTCTCTGAGTGCCAGCCAAACAAAAGTTCAGCCTCAGAGTGAATTGGAGCAGCAACAGCCACATAGCCTCTCGGCCATTGCTATGGTAACATTTGTAAGTGAACGCAGACAAGTACACCGTCACTGTAAAGATGCTTTAACACACTCAGATTGTACACACACACATTAGAGTATGTACTGTATAATGAAACATATGTAGAGAATGTACTATATAATGAAACATATGTAGAGTATGTACTGTATAATGAAACATATGTAGAGTATGTACTGTATAATGAAACATATGTAGAGTATGTACTGTATAATGAAACATATGTAGAGTGTGTACTGTATAATGAAACATAGAGTATGTACTGTATAATGAAACATATGTAGAGTGTGTACTGTATAATGAAACATAGAGTATGTACTGTATAATGAAACATAGAGTATGTACTGTATAATGAAACATATGTAGAGTATGTACTGTATAATGAAACATATGTAGAGTATGTACTGTATAATGAAACATATGTAGAGTGTGTACTGTATAATGAAACATATGTAGAGTGTGTACTGTATAATGAAACATAGAGTATGTACTGTATAATGAAACATAGAGTATGTACTGTATAATGAAACATAGAGTATGTACTGTATAATGAAACATATGTAGAGTGTGTACTGTATAATGAAACATAGAGTATGTACTGTATAATGAAACATATGTAGAGTATGTACTGTATAATGAAACATATGTAGAGTATGTACTGTATAATGAAACATATGTAGAGTATGTACTGTATAATGAAACATATGTAGAGTATGTACTGTATAATGAAACATATGTAGAGTGTGTACTGTATAATGAAACATAGAGTATGTACTGTATAATGAAACATATGTAGAGTATGTACTGTCTAATGAAACATATGTAGAGTATGTACTGTATAATGAAACATATGTAGAGTGTGTACTGTATAATGAAACATAGAGTATGTACTGTATAATGAAACATATGTAGAGTATGTACTGTATAATGAAACATATGTAGAGTATGTACTGTATAATGAAACATATGTAGAGTATGTACTGTATAATGAAACATATGTAGAGTGTGTACTGTATAATGAAACATATGTAGAGTGTGTACTGTATAATGAAACATATGTAGAGTGTGTACTGTATAATGAAACATATGTAGAGTATGTACTGTATAATGAAACATATGTAGAGTATGTACTGTATAATGAAACATATGTAGAGTATGTACTGTATAATGAAACATATGTAGAGTATGTACTGTATAATGAAACATATGTAGAGTATGTACTGTATAATGAAACATATGTAGAGTATGTACTGTATGTAGACATACGGTATGAGGGAATACAGTTTCTATGGTCACAGACTAAGTAAGACTCCCCTGGAAGTGCCACCGCTTGTCGTAAATCAGCTCATTAATGAGCCTGTATTGTGCTGCCGGTGATGAACGGGTCAGCTCTTAAAGGCTGTTATGCAACAGCAGAATTGCATTTTGTCTGTCCATGATTTAATTACATACAAAGGATTGGTGGGAGATACTGCATCGGGAAGTCTGCCAGTATAATATGGTGCAAAACAAGGTGGTGGGGCGCTGTAGAGTCAATGACTTACTAACACACGGTTTCATTCAGTTCGCCAGAGCTCACACCAATCCTGGACTCCTGGGTGTCAATGAGACATGAAGGAGTGTGGGCGAGTGTGACCAAGTCCTTACCAAATGAAACCCCTTCACAACAGGCATTCTGGGAAAGCAGTAGCAGCTTACCAAGAACCAGCAGCTCGACGGAGGCTTCGTTCTGGCCCTCCAAGTCGTCAGATATAATCACTTTGCAGATGTAGACTCCACTGTCTCCCCACTGGACCTCTCCTATGCGCAGGTCTGCCTCTGCATGAGAAAAGAGGACGAGGTTAAAGATGTGCAACAAAGTCTTCACTCAGACGTTTAATGAAATAGGCACACTGATACTGGATTCAGATTAAAATGCAAAAACCCCAACCCCACACATCATAATTCTTCAGTAATCTTCTAGTTAAGTCAGTTTGCTCCTCCACTGTAAGCATACTATATGTGTAATACAAAAGGGGAAATTAAGAACATATAGATTTTCTTTTGAGATTTTGGCGGACATTAACCCATGACAGCTCATTCACATTCATGATGTATCCATAAAGACTCACTATATGGCAAAAACATGTGTGGCAACCCACATCATGTGATTGCAGAACCTCTCACCCCAAAACCACAAGCATGAACCTGCTGCTATGAAACCTCGACTCTTCCTGACACACTTTCCACAAGGCTGCTGGGATTTGCTCCTCGCCACTAGAGCATTTGCAAAATCCAACACAGATTTTGGGAGGTACGGTCTGGCTCACAGCCGGCGTTCCTATTGGATGGGGTTGAGGTCAGGGATGTATGCAGGCCCGCCAAGTTCATCCACACCAAACTCAGAGAACCAGACTAGCCTGAGCAATGAAAATCACTGGTGCCCGCATTATTTTGGCTAGATAGTATATTTATGACAGCTTATGAATATGGAAGGGACATTTCCAAAAAGAAAGGCTATTTCATGTCACTGAATAAGCCATAAAAATATTTCAAATATAGTCCCACACACGAGACAATACTGGGGCCACTGACTCCATTGTAAGAGGGTCAGACATGTAAATACAGCATACAGGAAACAGGGTTGTATAATTCCCTTCCTTTTCCTGTCAGCTAAGGAAATGGGAGGAGAGACCAGAACACACAACTGCGACTGTAATTGCAAATCAGTGTGTTGGTTTGACTGTTAGCCATGTGATTAAAAAAACGCCCGCTGCTCAGTGCATGCTGGGACAGACTCCAGGCTCCCTGTGACGCTGACTAGGATTACATGAGTCTGGATGACTGGGCGTCTCTAAAAAGGCAACATTCTCAAAGCTTTTTTTTTTACGACGCCACTGTGCCGACCGGTTTCTGGACGGGAGGTTGAGTGGGACAGAGAAAGAGAAAAGAGAAAGGGTGTGTGAGAAGGTGGGATGTGCAAAGACCGAGAGAGTGAAAATGAAAGCGGGCCATTAAAGCACATCAGAGGCAAGGAGCGAGAGGTCAGGATGAATGAGAGGACAGCGTGAAAACCATCTCTTTTGTCCGTGTTCCTGGCTGGTGAAGAGAAGGACGATTCTTCAACCAGAGTAAGAGCTCTATAAATCTGAAGGCTGCAAACAAGGCCACCTCTCTGTGTTCAAGAAGAAGCACACACACACACACACACACACACACACACACACACACGCGCATATGTGCACAGCAGTGTCCCTTAGATGATCCTTAAACACCTGACATGTCATCAATTCTAAAAACACACAATCATTCATGACTGCAAGGCCACACAATAGTAAAGAGATAATATTCAGAGCATTCATGTTATTTTTTAAACTGAAAGAGAGGTGGGGCTCAAATGGACTTTTACTATAACTATTAAATCCATATCTTGTTAAGAGAAATAGTAAGCATTTACCAACTGATCATAGCAGTACGTAATGGCCATGCAGACATATGTCTGTATGCTTATTAGTTCTGTGTAATGTAACCTGAATGTTCTGAAAGCTCGAGAGGTTCACAGTAAAGCTTTCTCCTCTCTTCTACGTGTGTGCAGAGTCTCTCTGACTTCACGTTGGGCCTTTCTTCAGGAATCCGGGCCGATGCTTGGATTTATGGCATCATAAAACTTGCCAGGCTTGGCAGCAGAAGAAATAAGAACATACGTTTGGATCAATATGTTTAAAAAACAAAACAGAATGGCTTCTTTCAAAAAAAGAAATGTAAGCACCTTAAAACAAAAGACAATGCTTTTGAGTGTGTTTCAAAGCGGCACTCAATATTTATATTTGAGTATTATTTTTATATCTTGTGTCTCTTTGCTGTTTTTGTGTGTATTTTACAACATGCTTCACAACCGGCTGTTTGTTTCGCCCACCACGACACAATATGATCCTCAAGTTACAATCTGCCAGCAGATGAAGTCCAATTCCATCGAAAGCTGGTGAGCTACAATTCAGCCTTTAGCACAAATAAAGTGTTGGCCTTGCTACACATGTGCTGTGTGATTTGCTGGCTCATTTTCACCACGAGCACCAGAGAAACAGAACCAGAGATGAAAGCCAGGACTACATAAGCCTCACTGTTGATGATGGAGATGTCTCTGCTCTTGTAGTACTCCGACAGCGTGATCGAGGACCCGGACATGGAGGCCACAGTTCGGACCGTGCGGCTGCTGTCAGCACAGTCCAGGTAGCTCGCCGTCATCCCCGTCTCGTACCCTCCACCGGCTCCTCTGGCTCCTCCCGTCAGCCCGCCGCCGCCCTGGCCTCCACTCAGGCTGTCGGGGAAGTCGAACGAGTCCCGCGTGCGGTCCCGGCAGTACGACTTGTAGACCCACTGCACCACGGGCGTCTGGGTGGAGACGCTGTTGTACTGGCACGGCAGAACCACTGACTGGAACAGCACAGTATACTTCTTCTCATCTCTCACAAACACATTGACCCCGGAGCAACGGGGAGGGAGGACACCTGTGGGAGGATGAGACATAACGAAGAAGGATCAGAAAAGTGTGAATTCAGTTCATTCTATTTCCGCTTAAAATCATACGTGTGATCCAGACCTGAACACACAAACAGTACAGCACTGTCTTGGATGTAATCAGGTAATAAAAGTCCATAAATCTGCATAAAAACTGCTGGGTTACACAAACACAACGGATCTGACAGCCAAAACAGCTTTAAGTACTAAGTGGGGACGTGTAATGAAGGGGACTTAAGGACTGCTACAGCAGTAATCACACAATGATTCAGATGCTGAGTCGAGGTTTAAGGAGACACCTGTTCCAGTTGGCCCACTTTAAAAATATCTGACAAATCACACGCTGCACAGAGCGCATCACCTCCTCCCTTTTCACAAAGTATTTTAGGATGAACACTTACTGGAAATGCTTGTGAGTTTTTTTATTTTACTTTCAGCCAGAATTAAATGAAACATTGAGCAAGGTTAAGAAAGAAAAGAGGAGACACTGTTAAGTTGCTTCTGCTCGGTGAAATCTGACTGAGAGGTGAGTTGACTCTGGGTCACATGACCAGGAGCTCAAACCCGGTAGTTCAACAGCAACACACACTACAGGGGTGACCCTGTGTACGAACCCCCCCTCCCCCTCCCCCCAACCCACCCACCTACACACACACACATATACACAAACACACGCACACACACACACGTACACACCCAGAAACATCTGTGCATACTGCTGCTCCTGCTGCTGCTGCTGCTGCTGTATGTGTGTGTGTGTGTGTGTGTGTGTGTGTGTGTGTGTGTGTGTGTGTGTGTGTGTGTGTGTGTGTGTGTGTGTGTGTGTGTGTGTGTGTGTGTGTGTGTGTGTATGTGTGTGTGTGTCTCAGGCTAAGCAGTGGGAGGTGAGGCTGAGCTGGACCAGTGAACAGGGATGAGCTGCTTCACTTAATTCAGACCAGAGGCCTGTGAAGAGTTTTGTTTTCTTTCTGGAACCAAGAGCGACCCAAACTAAACACCCTCCCATGTTTTTAAAGAACCGATACATTTCATCAAAACACCAACAAGCTTCATCAAGCACAGCGTTTTGCTTACCAAGTGGGCTTTCTACAGACTTTCACAAGGACGTGCACACAGACACTTTGTCTATCAACAGAAGATGAATCAACAACTTTGATAATTGATCGATCATTAAAGTCATTTAAAAAGCATGAAACACCAAACATCGCTGGCTCTACCTTCTTGGATGTGATAACTGATGCTTCTCTCTGCTTTGAATTATTATAAATGTAATATATTTGACTTTTGGTCACTTGATCGGACAATACAAACAATTTGTTTTTCACATTTATTTACATTTTAAAGACTGAACACTTAATTTATTATTACTTTCATGGTTTCCCACAACTCAATAATGAAAATAGTCATACAGTTGCAGCCCTCTTGAACATTGCAGGACTCTACGAGTGTCTTTATGAGTAACCCTAACCTCTACGTTCTCAGACACAAAGCAATGTCATTTAAATACTAAATCCAGGTCATTACCACTAAACACCATGAACACAGTTCTCAAAGTGGAAAAACGTCAAAGAGCAACTATTTAGAAGCAAATCAGACAGTCCATGAATCTCCTGTTCCAGATGTGTTCTGATTCAGCTATGAGGTCAGTTTATGCTACTTTGGAAACTGTTAAATTTGATGTTTAAATACTTAAAGCCTTTTGATACTTTCGTTCACACCGTGCTAGTTTTGTTAGCTTGTATTTTTCTTACCGGTGAATAATGTTATTCTGTAAGCGTGCGTATCTAACGGTTTCTGTGAGTCATCTGAAGCCAAGTTGATTTTACAGTAAAAGTTGGGCTGGCGTGGTGTGGATTTTGGGGGAGAAAAAGAAGCAAATTCAGACTAAGACGAATCAAACTGGATAAAACATAAATTCCTCAAGGATAACGTTTCTCTGACTTCTGAGAACTGGAACAAAAAAAGCCAGGAGGTTGGTCTTCCTGGGATCACAGGCTGAAGGGGCGATCCAGGCTTTATTAGTTTTCAGAGGAAGCCACCTCCAGAGGAGAAAATTAAGGCAGGAGGAAGAAGAGGAGGAGGAGGAGGGCCCGAATAGTTACAGTTGGAATATTGGACAGTGGGATTTTGATGAGAATGCCTGAGACTCAAGTTATTAAAGTATTGATTTGTCTGCATTTACGTGGGGAGAATTACTTAATATACTCAATACAAATCTGTCAGAGGGCTGTTTCACTGATTTGTCATTAAACTGGTTTGTGCTTTTAATGGAGCTAGACATGTAACGCGTCTTCAGTGCTTGTATTTAGTTATTACATATAGCCTACATGCCTATAAATTGTCTTGTTTTGTTTGTACAATTTAGCCATTTTGTGTGAAGAAAATCTTGAATATTAAGCATCAGCAAAATGTTTGCAGATTCGTTGTTTGTTGATAATTTACTAATATGTCATTCAACATATAGGAAGCCAAATAATTTTTTTTTTCTTCACCCACATTTTATTTATGCGCCTATGTATTTTTACTATTTTGGTCCAAACAGATCGTATTCTCGTGCTGCTGTAACGGAATTTCTCCTCGAGGTGTTTTCATATGCAGTTACTGTGTTTCATGATTTTCAAAAAGCTGCAAAAATTAATCAGTTAGATGTCAACCATTTAATTAATCACCAACTTATTTTATTAATCAGTGGGGGGGAAAAAAGAGTCTAAATTCTCTGGTTAGAGCTAGACATGTAACGCGTCTTCAGTGCTTGTATTTAGTTATTACATATAGCCTACATGCCTATAAATTGTCTTGTTTTGTTTGTACAATTTAGCCATTTTGTGTGAAGAAAATCTTGAATATTAAGCATCAGCAAAATGTTTGCAGATTCGTTGTTTGTTGATAATTTACTAATATGTCATTCAACATATAGGAAGCCAAATAATTTTTTTTCTTCACCCACATTTTATTTATGCACCAATGTATTTTTACTATTTTGGTCCAAACAGATCGTATTCTCGTGCTGCTGTAACAGAATTTCTCCTCGAGGTGTTTTCATATGCAGTTACTGTGTTTCATGATTTTCAAAAAGCTGCAAAAATTAATCAGTTAGATGTCAACCATTTAATTAATCACCAACTTATTTTATTAATCAGTGGGGGGGAAAAAGAGTCTAAATTCTCTGGTTAGAGCTTAATATACATTTAATATAACGTTTTTTTATATAATAAACATTAATATATTTTCAGGTTTCCCCGACTTTCCTCCTATATAACGCTAATCTGAGTTGTTATTATTAAGTCATCTTGGGCAACACACTGATCAACATTTTCCACCATGGTGAGACTAAAACAGCAGTCATGTTCCCAATATGTTTGAAAGTGTTTTGACAAACTAAATGAAGGAGGAACCTGCCATTGCTCCGAGAGGCCTGGAGCTCCATCATGAGTTAAATGTGTCAGAAGTTGGAGCTCCTAATCCACACCACCCCCACAGCTTCGGCTCGGCTCGTTCACACATGACCGAGTAACAGTCGAGCCCAGCGGACACGAAGCACCGCGCTGGAACTACAGCTACTTTAATACTTTCCTGTGTCAAACATTACAGCTTTGGCACAGCACACACGTTCTTTACGTCAGGAATGTAATTAATATGGGGGAAAGTTGAGGCTAAAACTAATTCGTCTGTGCAGGTTCAAAGTGGTTCTCTAAGTTAACGTGACGCTAGCTTGGTGGAATGAAACAACCTGTTACACTGTTACACCGAGCGGTCGTCTTCTCTTACCGGTCACACAAACGATACAAATCCACCACTTCGGAACCAGAGACATTTTCCAAATCCTGTCGGTGAATTGAATGAATGTTTTCGGATGGACTTCTTCTTCTCTTCTCTCCCGTCTCATCCCGTGACGATGTTTCAAACTCACGCACGGGCATTAAACTGGCAGATAACGGGACCGTGGCGCGAGGGCAGCGGCTGCGGGACCAGGACCAGCGTCAAGCTTGTCAGAATAAAGCTCACAACTTCCGGTAACGGTTTCCAGAATAACAGAGACATCAGATGGTCTTCAGGAAGCCCTAGAGGTGGAGAGAAGAGCCACCGCAGAGGCCTTGAAGAACGGAAAAGCCGCTAAAGCTCAACACAAAGCTGCCCTGAAGCAAGAGCGGAAAGAAAAAGAGGCTCTAGCAACGGCTCTGAGGAAGAAGCGAGCTGAAAGAAACAGCCTTCGTGATGAGGTGGAGCACTTGAAGGTCCAATTGGATGATCTCAAGAAGGGCCAGAAAGATCAGCAGAGGAGCAAGGCCAAGCTGAAAGGTACAACGGCCGCAATGACCGCAGAGATCGAAGCGGACAAGAAGTTGATTGAGAAGCTCCAGAAGGATCTGGAAGCGTCCTCTTGTCAGCACAAAAAAAGATCAGCTAAGCGCCATCTGGCGAATTGTGCCGAAATCAAAGCCCTGAAGGACAGCCTCACCGAGCAGCAGGTGCAAAGTCTGGAGAAAGACGATGCAATTCAATCCCTGCACGTCAACATCCAGAAACCTCAAAGCGACATCGAAGCCAAGGACACCATTGTGTGTCAACTCCTCGCCTCTGAGAACAAAAGGCTGCAAAGTGAACTTGCGGCTGCGCTAAATGAGAGCGAGCTTCATCGAAAGCAGCTTCAGGCCGACCGAGAAGCTTGCAGCGGACATGAGGAGGCCATTGAGAAGGAGAAGGCCATGTCCTTTGAAGAGTTCAAAATGATCGAGACCCAAGAGAAGGAGCTCTCTGAGAGGACTCTGGCTTTGGAAAGGAGCCTGATAGGCGAAGAATTCTTAAGGTCTTCCCTCAGAAGTGAGCAAAAGCGCTTTGATCAGATGATCTTGGAAAAGCAGGCTTTAGTGGAACGTCTAGAAGTCCTCCGAAACCAGCTGAGCGACGCATTTGCAGGCTCAGAGAGTCTGATGCAGAACATGCAGACTTTAAGGGTGGAGAATACAGACATCAAGGCTGAATTCCACGCCATGGAGACCGAATATGACAGATTCAGATCTAAACACCGCTCTCTGTCTGAGCGCCATGAAGAGATGACGTCAAAGACAAATGATACCATCTTGGAGAACCGAATTACCATCACCAAGCTCCAGTGCGCTGTAGACGCAGAGTTGCAGAGAGACGATCTGATCACATCTGCTCTCGACAAAGAAAGGGCGAGGTTTGAGAAGCACCGCGTCGAGCTCAAGGAAGCTTTGACCCGGCAGGTTGAAACCCTGGAGGACAAGCAGAGACTGGCCGTGGCTCTACAGGAAGCCCGGGAAGAGGTCTCTAAGATTCAGGGACAGCTGGCGGAGTCAAACCTCCAGCTCAGACACATCAGTGACACTGAGCTGCGGCTCAACCATCAGAGAAATGCTCTGGATGAGAGCACAAAGGCTCTGCACCACCTGCAACGGAGACACGGAGACATTCATTCTGACCATCGTGAGCTGCTCAAAGCTCACAGCGCCCTCCAGATGAAATATGAGAGGCTCTGCTAAGTGCAAGGAAAGCCCCGACCGCACTTCAGCCCACCTCAGTTCACAATAGAACTGTAATATTTTTCCATCTAACCTGATTTTTTACTAGATATGTAATCACTGCCAATGAAAAATAATAAACTTCACTTTGTACAGCCAATTATGTTTTACCTTTGCCGTTTTGTGATCAAAAAGTTGGGTTCAAAAGCATATGGACACAGCACTATACAGTTTGGAATATCAAAACATACTCTCGTGGGGCAAATATTAATATTATCAGTCAGTACTAGCTTTTGGAGTACGAGTAGTAATATGTCAATAGATGCCTCTCGCCATCACTGAAAATATTATACTACAAATAACGCACAGATCAGCTTGCTGGCTTGAAATAAGGGCATCTGTTTTTTTAATGTATTTTTATAATTTTATTCTGAAAGTTAAATGACCCCACATCCGTTAGTAGTTGCTTAGTTGTGTAACTTTACGCAAAGGGTGGGGAGGCGCGAGACGCTCTTTCCAGACAATTGTTGGTGACAGTGATGAGGCGAAGCCATTTGTTAACAAAATAATTAGTAAAGTAAAAGTTTAATACGACAATATGAATTAATAAACTTCTAGTTGCTCAAATAATTTTTGTTTTTACCCCACGTGTATAATGAACATAATGTGATCACAAGACAATATATTTGTCTGGGAAGCGTAAGGTCGCCATCTTGTGTTCAGGATTCAATTGCAAGAAGCTGTTCATTTTCTTTGAGCTTTATTTTTGAAGCACATTTCATGAATAGAATACACCGCACCATGTTTCATAACACAAATCCCAATGTAAGACTGGTAACATTACCATTGCTGAGATAGAATAATTGTATTTGTACATTGTCATATTTAATTCCGGTTCAACATAATAAAAAAAAATTGACAGTAACATGGATAAGGTTTATTATATACCGTATAATGTTCAAAGTTTAGCCGTATAAAGATTGAAGATTCTTTTGCAATGTTTTTAAAAAAAATAAAAAAAAGAGAGAGAGCGCGAGCACGAGAGAGAGAGAGAGAGAGCGAGAGCAAGAGAGAGAGAGAGCAGTGGTGACACTATACATCCACACAATCAGAGGATGTTCCAGTTCATGTCATGGTGACATTAAAATCGGTCTCAATGTCTATGTTTCTATACAAGGACAGACAGTATTAAACTCAAATAAACAGAATGAATCCCATGAAGCGCAAATAATGATACAAAACAGAGGCCTTTTCCTTTATGGCGGTAACTTCTAAAAAAAGTTAAAATGTAAATACAAAAAAAATTGTCCACCACCAGTTACACCCAGCAAAAGAAGCCATTAGACAGACATGCATCAACCCGTGCACTCTTATTAAAAAGTGCCATGTTGAGTTTAAAGCTAAAATATCAACTAATTTCTGTATTACAAAGCTACATTTCTCTGGGGGTCTGTGAAATATTTTCCCATTTCCAAATATTTGTATGACACAAGCTTGGTACCAAAAAAAAGATACAGATCTTGCACAGGGCATTGTGTTGACCCGGGCCTTTACCTGAGTCTGGTGACCCACCTGCCCCGACCACTCCCTGTATAAAATGGATCAGATGGGCTTTGTGGCTATGGGTTCCCTGCCCTTTCTCAACTAATCCTCCCACAAAAAGCTTGCCTCAGAAAATTGTTCTAGATAAACAACAGCTTATGCATCCTCTTCATTCCAGTATAGTTGTGGTGTTTGAGCCAATTATGTCACAACAACAAAAAAGGGCACACCTTGAGTGGGAGGTAACTGGGGGCCATTGGAGTCAATGGAGATGAAACAGAAGATGGAGGTCGACACAAGTTGGCGGCTTTAGACGTGGAAGTCCTTTGACGGTGGCTTATTGGCTGGCACGGGCGGTCTGCTGTCATGGTGGTCGTCATCATTGCGACGGTCTCTGCGGTTGTCGTCGCGGTGGTCGTCGTAGCGCTCATTGCGGTCACTGTACTTGTCGCGGCGGTCGTCGTAGTCGCTGCGGCGGTCGGTGTAGTCGCTGCGGCGGTCGGTGTAGTCGCTGCGGCGGTCGTCGTACTCGCTGCGGCGGTCGTCGTACTCGCTGCGGCGGTCGTCGTACTCGCTGCGGCGGTCGTCGTACTCGCTGCGGCGGTCGGCGCTTTCAGCAGGGCGCCTCACACTGGAGTCGTCATGAGCCCGTTCAGCCTCTTGTCCATCGGGGAGGCGACTCTCACCATTTCTAACCGGCTGTTTATCGCTGTACTCTTCTTCCTTATGAACTCTGGAAAGTGAACATAGTCAGACGGCGGAGAGGGAAGCTTTTCTTTGGCAGCTTTACCTTAAGCAAAGCTTCCACCATAGTTTCCTTAAAGGGCTTCAGCTTTGTTGTTTTGGTTGGTTCATGAAATCTTGAAGTAATCTTCCCAAAATTGGAGTGGCAAGCTTTTGCGTTTTTTGATGGTGAGAAATAATACAATAATAATACACTGTGCGGGCCAATGCATATGTTCACCCAGATGTTAACAACACAGCATCTTCTTCAATGGTCAGTTTATCTTTAAGGGAGCAAACCTTACCCCATGGCGTATTCCTCCTCCTTCTTCTTCTTCCGGCAGCAGCAGCAGTAGATGATGATGATGAGCACGACCAACACGGCGGCGACTCCAGCAATGATTCCTGCAGTGGATCCAACGTTCATGGAAGCTGCAGGATGGATGAAGAGGAAGGTATAACAATGATGCACATTACGATGCACTGTTGTACATATGTATTTATTGGGAATTTGACGTTCCCAGACAGGTCGTAAAGCTGCTTTATCTCACGTGGAAGGACTGAGAGGGTGATGTTGCAGCTAGTGGAGCGGATCTTGTTTGACGAGGTGCAGGTGTAGTATCCTGATGTATCTTTGGAGATGTTGTAGAGAGACAGGATGCCTCCCTCTAAAAGACAAAGAGAAAGTCACATACACACACCAGTGGCATTGTGGTTTCATTTGTTAGAGGCTACACATTTTACAGTGCTGGTGCTCATTAAAACATCCAGGGAAATCAATAATCAATGTTGTGTATCGTTACTGACCATTTAATTGTTCTACCAGGATTTAGCTGATCAAATATACAGTATATTGGTATCTGCCTAGATAAGGAAGTAAACCTCTACGTGCTGAGAGTTGACTTACATTTTCCAGGATCAATAGTCCTCACAGAAACTGACACTTACTGTCGGTGGTTCTTGGGTCGGCCACGCGAGGCATGTTCCTGACATCTTGACTTTTCCACGAGTAAATGGGTACCGGCATGCCTTCCTCAGACAGACAGGTCAGGTTGATGTTCTGGCCGTATTCTGCCTTTCCCTGGATTTTACAGATGGGTGTAGATGGAGCCACTAATACAAATAAAAAAAGGTGGGATTTGGCCATTAAAATGGCAATAAAACATGTCTGATTTGATGTAAATATTAAAAAGGAAATGTTAATTAAGAATACAAGACATCAACATGTTTTCTAGTTAGGACATTAATATGTTGTTGCGGAATTTGAAATGAGTTGTAGCGTGTCGATGCCTCCTGTTAACACAGTATAGTACCACAGGGGGCACTAGAAAGCATAGACTTAAGACTTTTCTCTTTGATAGTGCTTATAGTTAGGCCTGGCTCAGGTCGGCCCTGGTCCAGCCCCTAGATATGCTGCTATAGGCCTAGACTGCTGGGGGACATCTTAGGATGTGAGCTCCTCTCTCCTCTTCTCTCTCTCGTTTGTGGTTGGGACTGGCTTCATCTGTAGAGGGAGAGTCAGACAACTCCCCTCGCTATTCACGAGGGCAACTCACCCTGTGATTCCATCAGAAGGAATCCCCCCGCCCCCTTGAACCTTTTGGTGCTCCTGAAGTGCTCCTTTAGGCTTATTTTGCTGGGGAACACCTTAGGATACACTGAGCTTCTCTCTCCTTTTCTCCTCCTCGCTATCCTTCTGGATGAATTAATGTCTGGAGCCGGTCACCCTGCCATGGCGGCCCTGCTGATGCCCCTCGTCTCTGCCTCCGTCTGCTGACATGGATCATGGTCATCTGGGTCGTGGTCCATGCCTACTACTCATTATATGAATAATTTCTGTGATAGTCATTGAATGTACTGTAAGACTCTTACGTTGATTCTGTACACATGACATCTATTGCTTCTGTCCATCCGGGGAGAGGGATCCTCCTCTGTTGCTCTCC
Organism: Cottus gobio; assembly: GCA_023566465.1. Taxonomy (NCBI): domain Eukaryota; kingdom Metazoa; phylum Chordata; class Actinopteri; order Perciformes; family Cottidae; genus Cottus; species Cottus gobio. Next base: position 23,840,411 of record CM042224.1, on the reverse strand, counting down.
TGAAGGTTTCTTCCCCTTGTTTTTTAGTGGGAGTTTTTCCTGATCCGATGTGAGGTCCCGGGACAGGGATGTCGTATGTGTACAGATTGTAAAGCCCTCAGAGGCAAATCTGTATTTGTGATTTTGGCCTATACAAAATAAACTGAATTGAATTGAAGATTTCTCAATCAAATGAAAAGTTACCTAGCACCACCACGTGTGTCTTGGCGGACAGCGTGCCCTCATCATCTTTTGGAATCTGGACGCGACACTCATACACCTTGGTGTCCGCTGAGGTGATGGAGAAAAGTTTCAGGTCGGCCTTTCCTTTGGCAACATCTACGTCCAGTGACACCCGGCCTTCATACGGCGATTTGATGTCAGTAGTTCCACCAGTAGAATAATACGTGAGGATTAAGGGCTGTAAAACAACAGGAGCATCAGAGGAACATTAAACGAGGAAGAAAACACAGCCCTCTTCGGAGATTACAGAGAATCGTACACACAAGCACTCGTAATCACACTGCTGTAGTCTGACCTCAGCGTCGATGCCCTGAAGCTCCCCCGACCATGTGATGATGACTTGGCTCGGTACGAAGTTAGGTTTGAGTGAAAAGGTGCAGGGCAGTGTGATGTTGTCCCCTCTGGCATACTCGTATAGCGGCTTCGGGATTTTCACGATGAGGCCACCAACACCTGACAGCACTGTCCCAGAAAACAGAGAATATAGATTGTGATCATTTAGCTAAAAACAGTAAATATTGATATTAAGGTACTGATGTATGACCAATCTATATCCATGCCCTATGTACAATTAGGGATAATATTACCAAATCATCTTCATATTCAATAACATATCTCGAAAAACTATATTTATGCTAATATTGCATGTTTTCTGGTAATTCAATAAATATATAGTCTATATGATTTAACCACATGGTAAAGACTATTTTCGTGTGCTCCTGTGTGACAGACTTGACAAATGAAAAGATGGCTCCTGAGTTGTTTCCTCTTTCTAAACGAACAGCAGTTTCAAGTGAAATTATAGTGACTCAATGAATTCATATTTCCAGATATACCCAGGCCATGTTGACACACACCATGGACACTAAGACAGTCATTTGTTTAATCAAAATGGGGCATTGAAAAATGGCAGCATTCATATGAATACGTCTGAGTCAGTATGTGCTTGCCATTATCAATTTAGACGACGGAATGGGATATATCTCTCGATCTGGTATTTTTCATCTTCTGCGGCAGTAAACTGGATGCCTATAGATTTTGTAAGCGTTTCAAGGCGCCAGCATGAGCTCTGGGAAACTTGGTGGACATTTTACAGACTTGCTTCCCCAGCAGTAGGCGGGCCTAACGTATTTCCTTAGGTGAAGCCATGTTGTTGTTCCAAGTATTGATTGAGTATTTTTTTTATATTCTATTTTACTTTATTTAATTTTTATTTAGAAACTCAAACCCCTCGAGTCTATGCGGAATATTTAATATTTAAACATTGGTGATGCTGATTTCAAGAGCTCTTATCATTTTGTAAAATCGAGTTTGCTTAAACAATTTTACTTTATTTATTAATTAAAAAAAAAATGGGGTGAGCTCTCCACAAAGCAACGAGATATATCACATGGCTACACAGGTGGCTTGGGCTTGCTCGGTGCCCGAACACCTGAAGGTGCGGTAACAGGTGTTGCGGATCGGTAGACGCAAAGGGAATCATTCCCAGCAGGTAAACTCACCCAGAGACAGCAGAGTCAAGGTAGAAATCCTCCTCTCCATTGCCAACGCTTTAATTTTCTCAAAAAACATCAATGATTCCTCCGTGTGTGAGGTCCTTTACTCTAAAATGGAAAAGGGAACTGGATTTGCCTGCAACGAATTTCCATCGAAACCGGACTAGTTTGCGCACAATGGGTGCGGCCGTCGCGTCCGGATGACAGACAGCGTTCCCCGCCAATCACCGCAGTTCCTGCTGATCCGACACATTCTTCATCCGCCCACCTGGCGTGTGTCGGCTTGTCTTCAGAAGAGCCATACCTGACTTTTCAGGGTTACTCTTTCCCTGTGGCATTTCTACCAAGGTCGCTTTATTAACAGGAACCAGGTTATCCAAATACCACCAAAATATGTCACAATCTCACATCTAAATGTAGAGCTCTCCAGTTCACCAACCCATAGAAATATCAACCTTTATAGGCTATAGTTTTTCCTTATCAAGGCCTATGCTACATGTTATAGTGGTACAAAATGAGAGAAGACTATTTTGTATAGTTTCTCATTGTGAAGGATGGTGCCAAACAAGTGCAAGTGCACAGTTTTGTTTACCTTCAGTTTTTCTGAACTGCGAAGAGGCAAAACCCAGATGTTCACAAAGTTTGTGATGAGTGACAGGTTTATTCATGCAAAACAGCTGGGGTTTAAAATTCAAGCAAACTGTTTCATTTGAGGGCATCGAGATCCAGTTCAAAGAGGAGGTGGAGCAGTGAAAAACTGATGTGTGCTGTTGAAACAAGAGAAGTGTTATGTTCTGTCAAACTGGTTTGACCGGATCTCACACTTTGAGACACACACACACACACACACACACACACAAAAACAAACTAGTTCCAAACACTTAGGGGAATTAAAGGGCAGTTCAACATTTTCAGATATATGCTTAATTGTTTTCTGGCAGGGAGTTAGATGAGAAGATCAATAGCACTCTCAAATCTGTCTGTAATATAAAGCTACAGGCAGCAGCTGATTATCTTAGCACAAAGACTGGAAACTGGTTGCTGGTTGTGTCCAAAGGTAACAAAAATGTAAGCCACAGTAGGTTACATTCATCATGCCATAATTTGTGCTTTTCCTCCCAGTCCTCCAAATTATGAGACAAAATAGGTTGTTTTTAAATATAGAACAACACATAGAAGCGTTATCCGATCTGCAAAGCTCAATTAACTCATGTCATTATTGTAACCTAGTTCAAAGGTAAATTTATAGGTCTTGACTTTAGATTGGTCCAAAGAATGAGCTCCAGTAATGGAAGTCAATGATGCCGAGCAGAAAGGTCAACGGACTGATTCAAAGAGTATGGCACACTAACACAGACACAATATCAATCACGTGGAGAAGATAAGTCATGTGAGATGAGGATTGAGAGAGTTAGCATTGCCGATGCTGTTATGATTCTGTGCTCCAAGGAAGTGGGAAAAGCTCATTCATTTATTACAGACAAATCAGCACAATATCAATATGTGCAACTTTCAAATTTAATAATTTGGTTACAGATGCATGTGCCCATTTTTCCATCCATCCATTTTCCACCGCTTATCCGGGGTCGGGTCGCGGAGGCAGCAGGTCCAGCACGCTGACCCAGACTTCTCTCTCACCCGCAACATCTACCAGCTCATTCTGGGGGATCCCGAGGCGTTCCCAGGCCAGCTGGGAGATATAATCCCTCCAGCGTGTCCTGGGTCTTCCCCGGGGCCTCCTACCAGTTGGACGTGCCTGGAAAACCTCTAAAGGGAGGCGTCCTGGAGGCATCCTAATTAGATGCCCGAACCACCTCAGCTAACTCCTTTCGACACGAAGGAGTAGCGGCTCGACTTCAAGCTCCCTCCTGATGTCCGAGCTCCTTACCCTATCTCTAAGGCTGAGCCCGGCCACTCTACGGAGGAAACTCATTTCGGCCGCTTGTATCCGAGACCTCGTTCTTTTGGACACGACCCAGAGTTCGTGACCATAGGTGAGGGTTGGGACGTAGACCGACCAGTAAATTGAGAGCTTCGTCTTCCGGCTCAGCTCCTTCTTCACCAAGACCATTTAATACATATTCTGTGGCATTTTGTGCAACAAGAGGTTTCGATGTGGCATTTAGAGACATCCCACATTTCAGGCAGGGGGAGATAATTGAACTAATAATAATAATTGTCCTTCTGCTGGAAGATTAGGAAGAAAGTGTCAGATCACAGCGAGAGCATTCATCTTTTACTTGATATATACGTGGCATTTTGTGCTTCTAGAATAACCTTTTCCTTGTGAAACTAATGCATTTTATTGTATCTTTAAAAAGGCAGAAGGATGGAAAATAATCAGAAGGTAAATTATGTTTTTTCCACCATATAAGCAGGTGTATGTATACACCCACACTGTAAAAAAAAAATCGTGAAATATACGGTAAATTACCGGCAGCTGTGGTTTCCAGAACTTTACCGTAATAAATAAAGTGACACCGTACAAGACATTACGGTATATTTTTTTGCACCTGTAAAATTCACAGTTGAGAACTGTCTTTTGTTTACGGTAAATTACTATAAAGAAAACGGAAATATCATAAACGTGTTTACGGTTATTTTCTTTAGAAATAACAGCTATGTTATAAACGTGTTTACGGTAAACTATATTTAAAAAAACGCACTTATACTGTAAACCTAATTACAGTCTTTTTCAGTTAAAAACACAGTACAGCTGTATGATATTTTACGGTGCTTTATTAAAAAGTTTAATTTAACGGTAAATTACCGGCAGCTGTGGTTTCCAGAACTTTACCGTAATAAATAAAGTGACACCGTACAAGACATTACGGTATATTTTTTTGCACCTGTAAAATTCACAGTTGAGAACTGTCTTTTGTTTACGGTAAATTACAATTAAAAAAAGGATATATCGTAAACCTGTTTACGGTTATTTGCTTTAGAAATAACAGCTATCATATAAATGCGTTTACGGTAAATTATTTTATAAACAGCAGTTATACTGTAAACCTAATTACAGTATTTCTCAGTTAAAAACACAGTACAACTGTATGATACATTACTTTATTGAAAAGTTCAAATTAACGGTAAATTACCGGCAGCTGTGGTTGCCAGAAGTTCACCGTAAAAAATAAAGTGAGAACGTATAAGACATTACGGTATATCTTTTAAAAACAGCAGTTATTCCGTGAACCTAATTGCAGCCTTTCTCAGAGATAAACACAGTACAACTGTATGAGTTACGGTATTTTATTAGAAAGTTCAAAGCAAATTGAAGGCAACTGTAGTTGCCAGAATTCCATTGCAAAAACATATGGTACAACGTATAACGTATTACAATTGGTTGGCATACATTTCCCAGTCAACATCAGGAAATATTAAATAAAACGTATTGTAAATCAAAATACAGACCATCGTTGATAAACCTTAAGAAATAAAACATTTTCTGTGAAAACCAGGTTGATCTGATCTTATAACTTGCACCGTATACTCACAAAGCATTGTTGAGATCTTGAAGAATCAGCATGTGGACATGAAGGATTATTCATGAATAAACATGAAAAGGTTAGCCACTTGCCCCAAGTTGATCAAGAGTAACGAGCCGCTGTGTCCAGACTTGACTGAAGAGGGCACCCAACATGGTATAGTCTCCACAGACCCAAAGTTCAGGAAGCTGAGCGGTTCAGGACGTCCTGCTTGAGGACTTGTATCTTGATCATCAAGCGTTCACTGTGGATCGGGATGATCCTCTCTGCAGCACAAAAACAGAAACAAAAGGCAAAGTTAGATTGACGCAGCGCTTGAGCATGATGCCTACACAGAGAAACATTCATTGCCTTATGGTGTTAAACTGAGCTTAACTGACTTAGAAAAAAATAAAACACACCTTTATAGTTAATACAAATGAATAAGTATCAGGTCGAATGTTAAGACCGATCTTTGCGCAAAGGCATAAACACGTTAAATTTCTGTAATATTGCAGCCTACAGATGCCTCCACTCAAGAATATCATCAAATTTCACATAGTTCATGTTTTAAAAACCAGGGTAACAGCACATCTAATTAAGGATATAAATAAAAAGAATGTTTGTATTTTTTCAGATTCAATAACATAGGACTTTTAAATGCCTCTAAAAACAATAACACAATTATTGATGCAAAAAAAAAAAGAAAAGCTGTTATGGAGTTGTATGGCATTTTAATAACTAAAAATACTCAGTGTGCAATAGCTAATACCCCTTTGCCATACAGGAGACCTAGTCCAAAGGGAAACAATGCCCCTGCATTTACAAGACAGTAGACATGAGGGTATGTCCTAAATCTAATGACATGTTACTGCTACATGAAATTAAATTTCAGAGTGATATCAGTTCAGAGCACAATATATATATTTTTTTTTACTAATGCAAAACTATCTTACAGTTTTATGATTTCTTCTATGTTTGCATGAAGCTGTTGTCTCGGGCCCTGGCCCTGAGAATGATCCATTATGTGAAGTTATGTTTGAGTTGTGCTTGTTATAGTTTGCTGAACTGAACTATATCACTGCTTACCTCTAGTTAGGCCTTGAAAAGACTGGTGTCTGAGTCATTGGTCCAGAGTGAAGACAGGTGAGACAGAATCGCATACAGATATGGCATGATGTTCAGGAAACTGGAACTTTAGGCAGGTGTTGTCATCATTTCTGCTAGAAGACACAAGTTAATCTGGTGTTTGTTGTGGGCTGACATGATCCTCTCTACAGCCAGAAAAAAAGACAAAATAGAAAACATTAACAGTAATAACAGTAACAACAATACCAATAATATTACTTTATATAGCACTTACACCGTTGCAAGGTTATTCACATAATACCTTTTGTATGTACAAAATGGTGAGAGAGTAGAATAAAATATTTCATAAAAAGACAAGTATGCAATGCCTAGATTTATGCAGTGTTTAACACTAACAATACATGTATACACTGTTTGAACATGAAATGGCAGCACAGTACTTACAGAAATAGATGAGTCTAAAGCCTTCTTTTGTTAAATTAACATACATTGAACTTTACAACAAACTTACCATATTTATCCTTGACAAAACTTGGATCCGATGATACGGTTAGACTAGTAGAACAGCAAAGAAGGTGATGAGGTCCATGTGAAGGTCCAAGCTTGTAGTCGTAATCAAACCTGAAATAAAGACTAAGGAGATAAAGGAAGAGAGGAAGACATCCTCTTCCATAAAAAAAAAAAAAAATCTTCTCAAGCATCAAATTTCCTCTTTTCAATGCAAAGGTTGTAAATTAAATTTACACTCACGTGTCACATGTTATCATTGCAGTTTGATTTCCGGTGGGCTCTTTTCTGCAGATCTTTTCCTCGGTCCACTGTGTTTCCTGTCTCTTTCTCTCTCTATTTCTGCTGTTGAGTAAAACACAAATGACATCTTTAAAAACAAAAAATGCTTGATTTTGGCATTTAAATGGATTAGAATCGCACCGTTTTTCTGGGTGTCATTAAGGCCAGCAAGTTGTTCCCATCCAAGTCCACAGCCAAGTTGGATTGCAAAGCCTGAAAGGTGGCAGGAACAAATGTATTACATTTTACAAGATTAAAGTAAATATTAATTATCTGTACCAACTGGTCTTGCATAAATTTAAATACTGACTCTGAGGGAGACATCCTCATCTGATAATGTGGGCAGTAAATGAAGATCTGAACATGAAAACGTGTTTGCATCCACTCACTGGACAGCTCACTCGTCTTCCACACGGAGCTCCTTCTCAGGAGCTGTTAGCTGTTTTGTGTCTTGACAAAAGCTTCACACACAACGCTACAGCGTGTTTATAAGCGGTCACGTGGACAGCCGGGAGGTCAGTCACGTTAACAGACAGTAGAGATGTTAATGTCATGCCTCCGGTATAAATTAGCTTTAAACCTTCACATCTAACACATGTCTGCTTGCAACCAGCTTTAAAGCACTTAAATAAAAACGTGGTTATTAGATAAAGTATGTAGCACGTAGGCCCTCTGTGTCTTAACCGACCTGCCACAGTAATAAACCTAACCTATAGCAAAGCATTACATTAGCTAACCTTTGGTAAAGTAAGCTAATGTTAGCTAACGTTTAACACATAAACCTATAACCTACGTTACATTGACGATGTTAAAGAAAAGTAAACGCACTCAACTATTAGATAACTAAGTTAACTAAGCTATCTTGACGTCCAAGGCGACACAGAACTGCAGAGAACCAAGCCTCAATTGTAAATGTAGCTAAGCGCGGCTAACGTAACGTTAGCTCAACCCCTTACTGGAGAGGTTAAGCTAACGCTACCGTCACCTGATGTAGACCGTTCAAGAAAGCGTTTACTCTCTGACAAATACATTATGTTGGTATTCTTACCTCAACAAGAGATGTCATGTTCCCAGGGGTCCGGCTGTTGTTGCTTCAGTGGCGCTTCGTGAATCACCGGAGAAGAAGAGCTGCAGCGCGGCGCGTAGATCTGGCGCTCAAACGGGTTCAAAAGTTCAGCCTCCGATCGTTTTTTTTTTTTTTTTAATTGCGCTGTTGGTTTGATCACTGACACCTGGCCCTCTCTACTTTGATCTCTCTCTCTGTCTGGCTGTCTGTCTGTCTGTCTGCCTCTCTTTGTGAACATTTGGTCTCTGAAGGACATTCTGTGTTCAGTCAGAGACAATGCTATTAGGTTTAGGTTTATTTATTTGCACAATTCAAACAATAAAATAAAAAAAATTAACAAACATAAGAGAGATAAATTAATATCACTGTGCTGGAAGATGCAAAAAGCCAACTGGTCTTATTTGAAGCCTCCATCTATATAATATTATAATCTTTTACAAAATTGCAAACATAAAAGGAAATATGCATAAGATAGACAACAAAAGAAAAAAAGAAAGAAAAGAAAAATAATGTAATTGTGTTGAGTGTGTGCATGTGCTTGCATGTGAAAGTAAGCATGGCTTGTTCAGGGATGTTGGGTTATACCCCTGTGGTATTTCCTAAGCAATAGGAATGATAAGTGAAACATCTATAAATGTAGATATAACAGTTCAAACAAGAAATAAAATAAACACTAATACATAGAACGCTTACAAAACAGCAATTAGAATTCATTTTAGGCAATTTTTGAAAAATGTTATAGAGGGACATTTCTTTGTTAGGTGGGGAAAGTTCCATAATTTGGTTCCCCTAAATCTAATAGAAAATTGACCTCTGCTTGACGTGTTGAGTATGAGTGAATCTGTGAATTGACTTTGAAAGAATATTTCTGTAACCTAAAAGTATCTTGTACATAAAAATGCAAGTTAAATAAATATTAACACCATAAATAGTAAGAATCTACAGTTTGTGAAATAAAGGAGAAGCTGAGATGTGTGAACATGTTTTGCAGAAAAGTAGGAAAAGTACTTCCCCAAACTATATTACAATATGAAATATAAGGATAAATTAAACTCTAATAAATAATAAGGTTGTATGGTTCTGAACTTTAAAACTGTAAACAAAAGTGATTTAGTAATAAAGATATAAACAAAAATCTATCTCTGTCAGCCTCTCTCTCTGTCTGTCTGTATCTTTCTGTCTGTCTGTCTGTCTGTCTGTTTCTCTCTCTCTTTCTTTCTGTCTCTCTCTCTTTCCCTGTATGTCAGTCGGTCAAATCAAGAGAAAGTGTGGTTTGAAGGGATCTTGAATTTAAATGGTGAAACTGTACATGTCATGTCTGTGTATAAATATAATGGGACCGTAGTGACAGTGAGTTCATTGGGACATTGACACAGGCAGGAGATACCTGTGTTCCTGCCCCATGTGGTCAGGTTATTTACTGAGACAGGCACCTGTTGGTCGTTAAGTATCCAACAGAGATGAAAAGAGGGGTGGGGGATGGTGTGAGATGCATTTTATGCTTTGCAAAAAAAGTATGCAAAACAAGGAGAACTTATATGCAAGGTTTCCCTCTCGGTTGTTAGCACAGTAGTCCGTACATTTAACAGTGACAACATGTATTTATTAAGAGTTAAGAATGTAGAAATTACGGTATCGATTTTCTTTCATATTACGGTGTATTTCCGTTATTAGTACAATGCTTAATGCAATTAACAGTGACAAACTGTAACTTTTACAAGTAATAAATGCAAAGATTACAGTGTTGGCTTTTAAATTCATCTACCAGTATATTTCCGTTATGAGCCCAGTGGTTTGTATATTTAACAGCGACTAAATGTATATTTTACAAATATTATTTGTAAAAATTACAGTGTTGGCTGTTATATATAATACGGCCTATTTCTGTAATCAGTCCAATAGCTAGTACATTTAACAGTGACAAACTGTAACATTTACAAATAATAAATGCAAAGATTACAGTGTTGGCTTTTAAATTTATCTTCCAGTACATTTCCGTTATGAGCCCAGTGGTTCGTATATTTAACAGCGACAGAATGTATGTTTTACAAATATTATTTGTAAAGATTACAGTGTTGGCTGTTATATATAATACGGCCTATTTCTGTAAACAGTCTAATAGTTAGTACATTTAACAGTGACAAACTGTAACATTTACAAATAATAAATGCAAAAATTACAGGGCTGGCTGTTATATTAATAATATTTTATATTTCGGTTGTTAGCACAGTAGTCCGTACATTTAACAGTGACAAAATGTATTTATTAAAAGTTAAGATTGTAGAAATTACGGTATCGATTTTCTTTCATATTACGGTGTATTTCTGTTATTAGTACAATGTTTAGGGTAATTAACAGTGACAAACTGTAACCTTTACAAATAATAACTGTAAAAATTAAAGGGCTGGCTGTTATATTAATATTATTTTATATTTTGGTCGTTAACACAGTAGTGCGTACATTTAACAGTGACAAAATGTATTTTTTAAAAGTTAAGATTGTAGAAATTACGGTATTGATTTTCTTTCATATTACGGTGTATTTCCGTTATTACTACAGTGTTTAGGACAATTAACAGTGACGAAATGTAATTTTTACAGGAAATACATGCATAAATTACAGTTTGGGCTGATATATCTATTTACGGTGTTTCAATGTGATAGATATGGAATATAACCTTTTTTGAATTAACGGTCTTTTACTGTTGGGATTTAACAGGTTTTCACCGTAAATTCTACGTACTTTTTTTACAGTGCATGCATTCAAATACAAGGATGGGAGACCCCTTAAGGTTCTTTTTTCTGCCTCACACCCTCCTTCTCCCCTGCTTAACACTAAAATCAATTCTGACTCTTGTGCTGCTGGCAGTTCCATCTCTCCTCCACACAACGGTTCCGGACGCCACGAGACCTTTTATTTTCTACCCTAATGCAATTAAAGCACGGCAAATTGCCCGGCAGCTCTTGACAAACCACAGAGATGAACAGGGCTTAGAGGTGCTCGCTCTCTGTGCCACATTGCACCCTGTTGGATTTCTGTTTCGTTGTTTCTCTGTTGAAGCTGTGATGCCTGTGTTGAAGAAGTCTTGTATTTCAATGTATCACCTGAGAGGGTCCTTTCGTGGATAATTTCTCTGCTTAAGTGCCTTCTGATGGCCTGCCAGTCCAAATTCAGCTCTGGTGCCTGTGAAGTTTCATTATCCTGAGGCAGCTGAGGATCTAGAAGCATCACTTTCAACAGGAATCCGCTGGGTAATTGGCCCCAACAGGAGATCAGCTATTCAACCAGTCAGTCTGTGAAAACACCACGTCGCATAGTGCTTGTGCTTTAACTATTTTAGGACTGCATGGTCGTTGTTTCAAATGGCTCGGTCTGAACAAAGCCGGAACACCTTTGCAATAGAAGGCTGTACTAATGGTTATACCTGCAGGTGCCCAAAACATTAAGGTAATCTAAATGTTGGTTGTTCGGGCCAGCACTTTGGTCCATTCTGAAATATTGGTTCTAAAATTTGGTTCAGACGTTCATGATGCAGAGAGGATACACCATAATGACTTCAGTGATCTCCTTCTCTTTTCCAGGGACATTGCTCGACATCTCCTGGATGGATTTGCACACTAGTTTGTTCATGGTTCCCAGAGGATGAAGGCTGGTAAGGAAGGCCAGGTAAGGAAGGCCAGCATATTTGGCCAGGTAAGGAAGGCCAGCAGCGAGTTGGGGTGTCCTCTGGATACTGTGGAGGTGGTGGGAGACAGGAGGATGATGGCCAAGCTCTCATCCCTGATGAACCACGCCTCCCACCCCATGCAGGACACCCTGGCAGCGCTGCACAGCTCCTTCAGCCACCGGCTGATTCACCCCCGGTGTGTGAAGGAGAGGTACCGCAAGTCCTTCCTCCCTGCTGCTGTCAGACTGCACAACAAGCTGACCTACCAGTAGCCCACAAACATTCTGGACTCTCAATACTTGAACACTTTTTATCACTCTGGTCACTTTAATCCATTCTGGTGTAATATTTGTAATTTTGTATATTCAATATTCTACTGAACATTCAATTTTCTTCTTTACTGTTTTATTATGTTTATTACTGTTTATTTATATTACTTGATTTTTTATCTTTTATCTTTTACGTACTGAGCAATGCTGCTGTAATCCTGTAATTTCCCCACTGCGGGACTAATAAAGGATTATTTTATCTTATCTCTAAGCATCTTTGAGTGGCTTGAAAAGCGCTATAGAAAATTTAAATATTATTATTATTATTATTATTAATATGACTTTAACTGTGGATGGATTGTCATTATATTTGACGCTTGAAATTGCACTCACATATTCATGCCCCCCTTTGGATGAATTGAAACGACCTTGGTGAGCTTGGTGAACTTTTCATCTACCGCCATCTTCTGGTCAACATTTTAATTTGTCCAACAATTGGCTTCATCGCTGAATGCCTGCAAAAGTAAAGACATTCTTGACAGCCTCAGCAAAGCTTTGTGTTAAGTGCTATTATACATATGACAAATGTAATCGTGCTTAGATGCATACAACAGATGGTTAACATGGTAAACATTATACCTTCTTCACACCAGCATGTGAGCATTGTGGGCATGTTACCAGGCATTAGCATTCAGCTCAAAGCATCGCTGCACCTCAGTGCATCCTTACGGAGCATGGCACTTCCAAGGTGAATTTTTGTAACAGTAGTCCATTTGATTGATATATTTTGGCTGTGGGCTGTAGTCTCACGACACACATTGGGTGGGAGGCTGAACACGTTTTTAGTCTGTTTAACAATTTGGTTCTTTCAGTTGAAAACATATTCATCCCTTCGGGGGTTATTGGCAACAGCGGCTCAGAATGACACGGACAACATACATTAAGAAAAACACAAAAAACAGTGAAAAGATTATATGCACTTTCCGCTAGCCTTTTGAAAACCACCCGTTTTGTCAAAAATTGCGACTGGGTTGCAGCTGACACTAAATTGTGATTATCTCCACAAGTACAAGGTCTATTTGAATAATTTTAACAGCTAAACAGAAAACCCTTGTGAAAATAGATTAAATGGTCATATATGTGTTAGTGGTATATTAGTTCATGATACTACACAGAAAAGAAAACAAAGTGCCAAAGATTTCAACGTTAATATTTCTTACGACATTCACAAATGCTGTTGTATGTGCTTTTGTATAACATAGTGTGGGGTGAGGGGCGTGGTTAGCGCACCTGCAGCAGGGAGAGAGAGAGGCGATCATGGGGATCAGCTGTGCAGCGCGTGAGGCGGCACAGCTGATCCACATGATCGGGGAATTGCGTGGGCAGGGAGGGAGCTATAAGAGCTCCCAGAGCCACGCAAAGGGGGGCTAGGCAGGGCATGTAGAGACATGTGTGTTGGAAATGCCGAATAAAGCACGTAGACGAACCTTGCCACACATAGCTATATATGTAAAGAGTATATGTGCAAAGTGAGGCTTTGATTGAGTGAAGCTAAGTATTTTTAATAATTATTTTAGTTCAGACAATCCAAAAATCCCAAAAAGGGTGCATTCTCGGCCACCTTCTCGAGTCACTTTTAGTCATATTGGTTTATGTTAACGTTTATGGTTGAATTGTGTTTCTTTATTCACATAGTATATGCTTTTGAATGTGAAGTTCAAACTTTGCTGAATCCTTTGTATATTGACATCAAATGGGTCTGATATTGATTATGGGTTGATAGGATCACCTGAACACATTACTAGAGCTCAGTTTTAGAGGTTCTGCACCCCATATAGGATAATTTTGTGCGCATAAGGCTAGGAAAAAAGCACACAAAACAGAATATGATGAAGCCATATACAAAAGGATGGCAAAGAAAACAACTGAGGATTTTTAGCAATTTTCGTTAGACCTTGGTAGAAAAACAAAGAAAATCCTGCACGTAAAAGGCCAAAGAAAGACTCACAGGCAGATTGAATCCGCAAGTCCATTTTAGAAGGTGCTTAGCAACCATCTCTGCCTTTATATCCCATTAGGAACTGTCCAACGCTGCTGGAATTCAACGCTCTAATAGCAATAATGACCGTCTTAAGTCTCATAATAATGGGAGCCTTTTTGGTTTTAGATACATTATGAATCCAGAGTTATCTTTGCATTACCTGATCAGCTCCTGACCCACAAAAAGACACTTTGGGCATCTTGTTGGCCTGCATAAAGAGAGTGACCATGTATTTAGCCGTTGAGGGGACCAGCTTGTATTATTTAAAAAAAAAAACCTTTGCAACAATATAATATGCTTAAAACATATGCAAATATGCTCTACGTTCTAAGTTCAGTAGATGGACAGACAGACAGACAGACAGACAGACAGACTCCCACTTACAAGCACGTGCACATAACCCTAAAGTTGGACATAATTGACACCCCCAAAGCTGCAAAGGGGCTGTCCATATGTCTCTAAGTCCTACCTTGAAATGTTTAAAAAAAAGTAAGACAGAGCGAGAGAGAGAGAGAGAGATGGACCATCTGTGCCCAGACGCGTCATAGCTCTCCACGGCACGGACGATGTGGTTCACCGGCGTGGTCATCGCTTCAGTTTACGGCGTGATCAGCGTGGTGGGGCTAATCGGCAACATCACGCTCATTAAGACCTTCTGCTCCGCTAAATCCATCCGCAATTTGCCCAATCTCTTCATGTCCAGCCTCGCGCTCGGGGATGTTTTACTGCTGGTGACCTGCGCGCCGGTGGATGCCAGCCGCTACCTGTCAGAGGAGTGGCTGTTCGGGAGAGTGGGCTGTAAAGTCATCCCATTCATTCAGCTCACCTCGGTCGGGGTGTCCGTGTTCACTCTCACTGCCCTCTCTGCGGACAGGTAGGCTCCGGGTTCTGTTCTGATCACGTTATTGACCTAGGATCACTTTAAAATGGCCATACATGGCAGCCTAATCATCCAAAAGACGTCTGGTCGCTCACGTTTTGAAGATAGTCGCAGGCAATATGCATTTTAAATGTTTTATTACCACAATGGAAAGGAAATATTGAACTGTATGATCGGTGGAGTATTCGCGCTTCTGTTCAATGCTGACACGTGCGTTATTATGATAGAGGCAATATTCATTGCTGTCAATTTCTAATTTCAAAAGTGTGTTGTTAAGTTGTTATGACACAAATAATACTTTTTCCTGCAGGAGATGTGTTTTAAATGCTTGGCTGTGAGTGGAAAACGTGAATAGTGTATAGTATAATGTTTGATAAATGTGTTGCTGTGATGGAAATATCACAGAAAGCTTTTCAGTTCTTCCTCTCATTATTTCCCTTCTCTGGCCATTTTTATTTCTTTTCTCTCGACCAATGTTGCGGGAGCCCTTATTGCCTCACATACAACCAGGCTGGCTGTATGTGAGGCAATAATGGAAATAAGATGAAAAGACAAATGAGTTGCAGTCTCCTGTGTATCTAATAATAATGTTTATTTCTAGTCTTGAAAAATGAATTGGAATCATGCCAGTATGCATGTCTTTGTTGAGCTGCATAACTTCAAAGGTTATATCAGCCATCCTATATAGGCAACCTGTGGCCTACAACAAGGTACAATTAAAAAGTAATTGCTTTACAACCTGTAAACTTGTCACAGACATTAGAATGGATATACTTGTAATCTGAAAAAGTAATATTATGTCTCATTCACAGTTACAGAAAGAAAACTCACTAAAACAATCCCAAACATGCCAATAAATCTTGCTTAATTTGCCCCAGTATCTGTCAGCTAAGAGTAGCCACAACTTGCTTCCCATTGTTAAATAATACAAGTATGGTGCAGAGCTCTCCAGGGCTTCTCTGTGTATTATTGGTAATCAATAAAAGGAATTTAATGCTGCAACAACTGGGAGGTGATCAACGAGGCTGCAGCTGTTGACCACATGCTGCTAATGCGACTGTTGATGGGTCTTGATGTGTCCTTGAGCAAGACACTTGACCCTCATTGCTCACTGTTGCTGTGTCTACGGTCTACTGTATAGCATGTAAGTCACTTTGGATAAAAGCGTCAGCTAAATGAAATGTAATGTAATGTCTTCACTCACATGTTGCAGTTATGAAACACCCGACATCTCTGTCAGTCGCGATGAGTCGAGTTGAATACAATGTTATTGTGGAATGCATGATTTGGTCCCAGAACTTGCCAGAGAATCAAGTTAAGTTTTCTTCAGTATTTTAGTCCAGTGATGTATATCTGTACATCCATGGGTACATTGGAAACATTAACTGCTTATAGTGTTTTTTGGCATGCTTTCAATTGTGCTAATATACAGAAATGTTAACAAATCAGGTCTCAAGTGGTAATCGACAGCATGAGTTACAAACAATAAGCCACTTTCTGTTTACAGAATTATAGTCCAAAATAGAGCATATCATAGAAGACCCAAACAAAGCATCAAACTTTAAAAACCCTGCTTTCTAATCATAATCCATTACTATTGAGTGGCCCGTTTATCTGTCTGCTTATTGTATGTATTCTGAATAGTCAGGGCTGAGAAGTACATTTTGAAAGGTGTCATTGTCCTGCTGTGCAGTTCAGGGGCCTCATTTATAAACGTTGCGTACGCACAAAAGAAGGCGTACGCCGCTCTCTACGCAATAATTGGTATTTATAAAAAGCAAACTTGACGGAAAAATGTGCGGTCCTTCACGCAAGCTCGGACCCATGCGTACGCACAAAAACGGGTGAAATGAGAACCGTCGGCAAATGCAAGAAACACGCAAACGTGTGTGAAAGTGTGTAAAACTAGACTGTTGTGTAAAAGAAATGCCAATACTGCCTCTCATAAATAACACGAACACCCGTTTGATCGATCTGCAGTGTAAAACAAACAGAAATGCAAATTAACACATTTTCAAAAAGAAAAGTGAAATATGTTCTGCAACATATGTTATGCAATTCATCCTCAAAACACAGCTGTTGCTTGTCAGATGCAATCAAATGGACGGTAATAAAATACCGTGAATAAACTGTAATTGTGTAGCCTACATACATGTGACTTGACTGCATTCATTTGACTTATTCCACTTAGCCGTGTCATCTGGCGCGTCAGTGTCCCCCTCCGTCTCAGTCACCACTCCACTCAATAGCGATTCCCCAATCATTGCCGGCAGTCTCTCATCAAGAGGGGACAGCTCCGGTGTCCCCTCTCCCCCACCCGTGTCAGACACACTTTGGCGATGGCGCGCTAAATGCTTTTTTGCATCCACTTTGATGTCAGACCATTTTTTCTTTATTTCGGCCACGGTCCGAGGTTGTGAGGCTGCAGCGTTCACGGCCTCTGCAACCTTTTGCCACTCAAGTGCCTTTTTGGTATTAGTAATGCCCATACTGTGCCCTCCAAAATGCATTGTACTTCTCCTTTCCACCTCGCCAATGATTATTTCGACTTCACACTGAGTGAAGTTACGTTTCTTCGTTTTCCTCTCAGTGTTTGCCATGATTTCGCAATCGATGAATATTAATTTGTGGGCGTTCCACAGACTATATATGGGCAACTATGGGCGTGACATGAAGCCGCAAAAGCTGCGCTGCATTTAGAATTGATTGTGATTTATTAAGGGAAAACTGCGTAGGACGTGCGTGCGCACGGTTTTATAAGTCCGAATATTTCTGTGCGTACGCACGTCCTATGTTTCATCCGTACGCCACTGCTGGCGCAAATCCTACGCAAGGTTTTATAAATGAGGCCCCAGTTCTTGGAAACGTGTCTAAATCCAGGCTGCTCCCATCAGATCAAATCAGTTTCATGTTTTTCAACGTAATGATTTCATTCGAGCACAGCTCTACATTATCCTTAAATCGAGTAGCGTTTTCAAAATTGTGTTTTCACTCAGACAAACAAGATCTACTTAAATAGACTGTGGAGGTGAAATGAACAAAGAAAACGTATTTCACTGCCTTCTGTTCCTTTCACCAGGGTTAAATCATTATTTCCGCCACATATTCATAACGCCATGCGCAATGCCGTCTTCTAGATAAGGGTTATTTTCTTTGCTCTTCATTTCCTATACTGCTTCCTCAAATGAATGCATTCCATAGATCCATTCCCAGACATTAGTGAAAAAACATTTTGGGTTCAACCGATCGCTCAAAGACTTGACTGGTCCTGCAGCCTGAAATGTTGTGTGCCTCTGCTCTCACACTAACCTGTTGTGCTAACATGTTTATTCATCTATACAACTTATATCTCCACATCTGTCAGGTACAAGGCCATCGTGAAGCCCCTGGACATCCAAAAGCCAAGCACCACTACCAGCATTGTCCTGCGGGCGGCACTCATCTGGCTGCTGTCCCTGGTGCTGGCTATCCCCGAGGCCGTCTACTCTGACCTCCACACCTTCAACGTCACCACTAATGAGAGCTTCGTCACCTGCGCCCCTTATCCCCATGGAGGGGAACTGCACCCCAAGATCCACTCCATGGCCTCCTTCCTCATTTTCTACGTCATTCCCCTGCTGGTCATATCCATGTACTACACCTGCATCGCCCAGAGCCTGATGAGAAGCGCCTCAAACCTGCCCGTGGAGGGGAACTTGCATGCAAGACGACAGGCCAGTGTTCAAACTACCATCCCTGGTGTCGTAGCTCGATCTTTGATATTGCGAGGTCATGAGTAAAACGTTAAAGTACAATTTGAACCCACTGAAATCTACCCATGATTGTTTTATAAATACTGGCTTGGAATTCACTTGGGTTGAATCCCCCAAGTACCCAGAAATATTACCAATGGAATAACCTCAGTGATCGGAAGCTAGAGCCCTGGTATATATTTTGTAAAGGTGCACTGTGTATTATTATAAGTGTGAATCTCTACTGGCCCCACAATTCAATCCGATCACCATCACTGCACATGGCTACTTTTTCATCAATTAATAAAACGTGCTTTAAAAAAAAAAAATCGGACTATGATAAGATGCTAAGCATAGTTTCAACACCTACACTGTAATAAGTTTCTGTTGTTTTCATTGTATTACCGTATGGCCAAAATCTTACGTAAATGTATTTCTCCAAAAACAAGGTGAGGTCTCTAAAAGACTAGATCATGGCAGAGATACAAAACAGAAATCAAACTAGAATCAAACAGGGCTCAAAACAGACACACAGGATACACACAGGACAATCCGACACTGGGGCAGGAGACAAACAAGGTGCACGATAGATAGACCCCCTTGGGGGTCTGAGCTCTTAAAAATTAGCTCTAATCATGTGTTTCAGCAAAGTCTGAACTTCATAGTCAAAAACATGTACTATGTGAATAAAGAAACACAATTCCATCATAAAAATGAACATAAACCATACATATGACTAAAAGTGACCCACAAAGTGGCTCGAGAATGCACCCAGAGTTTTGAAAAAATGCCGATTAAAAACGTTAGCAAAATGCTACATGCAAAAACTCAACGGTTTTATAATCCTTAGAGCCTACAGAGTTTGTCAAATTCCCTGTCAAGCAAAGCCTCGCAAAGATACGCACAATAACATAACTTTTGTCCAGCAAAAAAATAAAATAATTGACCTGCTACTGATAGCTAAGGGCACGGAGAAACCGGATGTTGTGAAACGAGATGCATATATATGTATATGGCGCTTTCAGTACTGGCCAAGTTGCCACAATTTCTCAAAATGTCTGAACTAAAATAATTATAAAAAATACTTAACTTCACTCAATCAAAGCCAAACCTTGCACAGATACCCCTTACATATAGATATGTTATACAATAAAGAAAAGCCTTTGAGAATATCGTTATGATAATAAAAATTAACATTGAAATTATTTTAACTTTTATTAATTTTTTCTGTGTATTTTTTCTGTGTATTATCATAAACTAATATACCACTTACACATATATGAACATATTATCTATCTTCACAAGGGATGTCTGTCTGTATATTATAGCTGTTGAAATTATTCAAATAGACCTTGTAGGCCTACTTGTGGAGATAATCACTATTTAGTGTCGGCTCCAACACAATTTTCGCCAAAATAGGGGTGGTGTTCAAATACACAGGGAAGGTGCAGGTAATTGGACACAGGAGGAAACAATCACTATCACTCAGGAACAAGGCAGACAATCAAAGGGGCAGGAGGTGCAGGGAATCCTCCAGCATTAAGTCTCTACGGCAGCCACTCAGCCAAAAGCATCATGGTCAAAATTCATTCCCGGGTAAATCTCACTGTAAATAAATGTTGCTGTGAATCACAATACAGTATTTTTGAGCTTTTTCAGCAATACAACATAATTCGTTTTAGCATTCCTTTCAACACAGATGTTACTTTTTGCTATCAGCAGACAGAGGGGAAAACGTCATTGTCAAACCTCCGTTGTTACACAAACGATGACAGTGGACTACAACGTTGTGTGCTGACGGACACTTGATACTCTCAACATAATTTTGGAGCACGAGCTACGACATTTCTGACCAGAGTCCACTTGAACTTCAGCAACAGCAAGGTAACGAAGGTCATTATTATTCCTTGAAATTTCCTTTTTGCCAGGCATTTTGCAACTGCACATTAATTACAGACAGCACAGTCTTCTCAAGTAAAGTTACAGTGTTGCGCTACGTGACTTTAAGAGGGAAGTAGGGACACACTTTCCTGCACTAGTAAGCTAACGTCAGTGTTACTAATATTACCAAAATATAGTATTTGCACTTTAAATTGTGATATAAATGATTTGGCTTCATGTGGTTTATAAATGGCTTTCATTAAGTGTAACTTGTAAATTAATTGGAATTGTTTGTGTGACGCCGTGTGTTGCTGCTCCTTAGCTAAGTTTCGCTCCTTTTGGAGATTTGACTCTTTTCTCTTTTGCTAGCTAACGTGCGGTGACACGGGTAACGTTACCGAGCACCACTGAAGGTGAACCAGAACCACAACAGTCAGACCTTTACACAGCACAACATGGCGTTTGTTTTCTGAGCTACATGGCAGGGCAGACTGCAACAGCTGGTATAAAGTTGGATACATCGTTGTTAGCTTAACCCTCCTGTCGTGTTCGGGTCTAATCTGACCCATTTACAACTTTAATCAATCATAAATATTGTGTTTTACATCTGATTGCCTCAATACCTCCTGATATCCTCCACACTAGGCATTTGAACATGTAAAATTGCTGATCGCACGCACGCGCACACACACACACACACACACGCGCGAACCTGTTCGCAGCCCCATATATAAAATTATACACATTTCAAACAGATGTTTCCATTACATTTAGCTGACGCTTTTATCCAAAGCGACTTACATGATATACAGTAGACACAGCAACGGTGAGCAATTAGGGTTAAGTGACTTGCTCAAGGACATGGACTGGCTGAGCTGGGGTTTGAACCACCGACCCTCTGATCGACAGACAGACTTGCTAACCACTGACCCACAGTTGCCCCAAATTGTTTATTTGAGCCCATCTCTATCCTGCTTCATGTGCCCATCCCCCCCATTTGAATCACACTTTCCAGACTAAACAATGCTTCTTATCTTCTCACATTCCCCCTAAATACACCTTTATTTGACGGGAACACCAAAGTTAGGGTCTCTTCTAACAAATACGGTACTATTTTATTGTTTACTGTTTATTATGTGTAGGAAACCTCCACCCATGTTGATGTTGAGGCCCAGGTGTCCCTACCGAGCCCTTCAAGGCTCATCATGCTTATCAAGATCCCAGTACCAGACAAAACACAACATAGGCTGACATCGTCAGTGGTAGAAACATATGGTGGTTTTTCTAATGGGAATCGGTAACTAATGTCTCTCTGTCCTTCCACTGCAGGGAAGAGGACTCCTGTCCAGGAAGAGGACTCCTGTCCAGGAAGAGACTCCAGTTCAGGAAGAGACTCCAGTCCAGGAAGAGGACTCCTGTCCAGGAAGAGGACTCCTGTCCAGGAAGAGGACTCCAGTCCAGGAAGAGACTCCAGTCCAGGAAGAGACTCCAGTCCAGGAAGAGACTCCAGTTCAGGAAGAGACTCCAGTTCATGGAGAAGATTACCGGCCAGGGAGAGGATTGCAGTTCAATACAGTAACAATAAAGTCAGCCATGCACATTTTATTGTTTGAAATTGCAATTTATTCAGTTTAAATTGTTTTTATACATTTCCCCCTTGAACTGAATATTTTATTTTAAATATGTATTTTATTATTTTTTAAACTAAAAACAAAATGTAAATTTGTATTTAAAATGTTGAAATATTCAAATAAATTACTTTTGTTGAAAAAACTGCATCTTCATTTTACAGTATGTAATTATTTAACTGTTATTTATTTACAGTATTACAATGAATACAGTGATGCATGTTACAGTAGTCTAGGATTTGCTGTAAATTGTACACTGTTACTGTGAAGACAAGTACAGCATTTTGATAACTACTGTATTAACAATGACGGTGCTGGGATTATTACAGTAAAAATGACTACAGTATTCCATGGGTACTGTGATTGATTTTACGGTAAGCATACTGTGAAATATACTACAACTACTTACTTGCTAATTGCTGCCAGCAAGTCACTGTAAATTCTACAGTTATCGTGTTACAGTGTACCTCTTTGAGTCACCTCATAAACATTACACAAACACATACATGAATCCATCCGCAGTGTATAGCATTGTGCTGTTATCTACTAAAATTAGGGTTTCATATAGCAGCTCAAGAACAGGGCCCTGAATGCCATTTTACACTGCATAAATTAGCCTAGCGGCTAGTGGACCTTTCCTTACTCATTGCTCTTCTACGCTTTCCCAACAGGTTGAATCCAGAAAGCGCTTAGCCAAGACCGTGCTGGTGTTTGTTGGCCTGTTTGCAGTGTGCTGGCTTCCCTGTCACGTCATCTACTTATACCGCTCCTATCACTACTCCCAGGTAGGCTGCATCAGGAAACGCATGTTATCTGTTTATATACACTCAGTGTTTAACACACAGTTATTATCTGTGTCTTTTTATTTCACAAAAAATATTTGAATTTGTGTCTTTATTCTGATCTTTATTTACTAGAAGTCCCTTTAAATCATCTATTGTTTATTTTACTGACATTTAAGTTACACATATGTTTAACTGCCTAAAGAAGTAGCAAACATAACTTGTAATATTTTAACAATGTACTAATGTATCATGTATTATTAGCTCCTAAAAATCACAAATCTATTGACCAAAGAACAGGCCATAAAAGCTCCTTAGGACAAATATTACTGCACAAATTATGATTCTGTACATTTGTCCGGAGCACATTCATATTCAAAGGATCTATTTGTATTTGGTTACACCCCTCGTACATGCACACCTCAATTTGTCTGTCTCTCCATCTTTCAAACCATTTCCCCCCAACCTTTTCCCCCCGCCTCTCCACGACCAGGTGGACACCTCCCTGGTTCACTTTGTGTGCAGCGTCGTCGCTCGCATCCTGGCCTTCACCAACTCCTGCCTCAACCCGTTTGCCCTGTACCTCCTGAGCGACACCTTCCAGAAGCAGTTCAACCAGCAGCTGTGCTGCTGTTGTCATATAATCCTCAGACGCTCCGTGCAGAACCCGACTCATTATAACACACATTTGACGTCTGTCCGCAGCACACATCACTCTATAGGCAGCTTGAGCCTGATCAACGGCAGACGGGTCTATCAAGAGGATTGCGTGTAAGGGATGTGAGTTTGTGTGTGTCTGTGCCTTTGCATTTGAGTCAGTGACCCCCATTGTTATTTTTACTGTATGTTTTCACAAAACAGGTTGATCATAAGACCTTTGTATAATGATATACAGGTGACATATTGTACCAAACGGGGTACTCCTGTGTTTAAATATTGCAGTGTCGTTATTGTAAGAATGGTCGGCTGTAGCTGATGGGGAGCATGGTTGTTCTGAAACCACAAGGTAGCCGGTTCGATCCCTGGTCCCCCAATAGTTGGCATGTCGACGTGTCCTTGAGCAAGACACTGAACCCCAAGTTACTCCCCTGGTGCCTCACGGCAGCACACTGCTCCTTAATTACTAAAGATGGGTTAAATGCAGAGACCAATTTCCCCAACGGGATTAATAAAGGATAATTTCTTTCAAAGCAGCAGAGCATAAGGGTCACACTCTAATAACGCTGGATCTTACATATTCCAGCCCTGTACATTTAATCGTATTATACAAATTGGTTTGACCTATTACACCTTGCTTCCTGTGTTATGTTCACAGTTTTTTCAGTGCAGAAGGTTTAACACCTTTGTCATCAGGACATCAACTCATGCTTACTCGTGTGTGTAGATTTAGGTAACAACAGAACTGAAAGGTAGAGAAAGATGGTTGTTTCTGCTCAAAGTGGATCACCAGTCATGTCACAAGCTTGAGCAAGCTTGCTGTGAGCGTCTGAACATAGCTGTAAAAACAGTCTGCAGCCATGCTAGTAGCTAGGAGACAGTGTTGATCTTTCCCATAATTCAACACCACAGAATTTCTGTGCTACCCTGTGCACCAGCGAAATCACTTTCCTTTCAATCAAAACAACTCCTGTTTGTCTCAGCCCAAGCTGAGATCAACCTGAAGACATCATCAGGAGCATTTTCTTTGACTTGGTAAAGCTCCCCCAGAGCCACAGAAGACAGGATTTTCACAAGCTGAGTTTAACTTGAGTAATATTTGTGGAGCATACCGTCAAAGCACTCTCTCTACTTCAGAGCATATCTGTTGCTGAGCTGAGTTTATGAGCTGTAAACGCCATATTGACAGCACAGACAAACAGACGCTCCGATTAGCCTCCAACACACTCAGAGGCAGAGCGACTTCATTCTCCGCTCAAGTAGCATTACTCCACCATATCGACACTTAGTAAAGAGTTGTTTGCTGCAGAACTAATGTGAAGAATTTAAATTAATTAATTTAGCAGCTACGAAGGTTTCAGTCAAGCTTGCAGAATTTGAGACGTGGGAGGATGACATCTTGCTTCTGTGAGCAACACTCATCTCATGATGGAGCACGTACAGTATTTACACGTGTTGACACATTTTGCAACAACCATGTAGAGAGCAGTATTAGTTTTTAGGAAAGGCAAATTAAGGTGGGTCACCCCTTTAATACCAAAGTACCTTAATGAAGCAAAATAACCTAAATCACAAGAAATTGTATTTATATAAATATGATTTTGCTATGATGGTATGAAGTCAGTGTCCTTATATGTGGTACATTGGTGGATTTTCTACTGAAGCTTGATGTGTAATATTCTGACTGCATCCTGTTGCTGTAAGTGTATACTATTTCAACATGTTTGATGCTGTGATGATAACTGTGACATTTTGAGTGTATCTTAAATGTTAGCCGTGCTCTGGTTACATAATGTGTACTTAGTGACTCAGGTTTCACAGGGTGAGAAATAGCAGTGATTGTAAATGCATGTGTTAGAAATCACATTTGTAATTTGGTTTTGGATTACGTATTGTGTCTTTACAGTCTTTGTAGGCGTAAGTGTCAGCGCAATTTGCATGCAGTTATTAAGGGAATTGAATTGACAGATTGTCTGTGTTTATCTTACACATTGCACTGCATTTTCTTTCCAGTGGAACCAATAAAAGAAAAAAAAGCATTCAAATTAGCGTGCATCATATTTATTTTATCATATTGCATGTAAGGGGGTCGTCTTCTGCGTCTTTGCACTTTGGTTAAGCTTAGAGTTAGTGTTGACTGTATACAACACATAGTTTCTGCACCACTGTACCGCTGGACATGATTATTCTGCACCATCGCATGCTGGATTTACAGTCGCTGTGTCACACCGCAATGTCCTAATTTGGTCTTTCATGGAGGGAGAGGATCATGCCCAGGTGGTGATGAGTGGGTGCATAATTCAGTCTGGATAGTGTTTGTTTAATTGTGCTGTAAGCGCCGTGCCAAACCATCTACTCAACATGTCGTCTTTATAGTCAGGCTCATTCTGTGGAAAGTCTGGAACGTAAACAAGGATCAGTTATTGTATTTTTTATTAAAGGAATGAAAGAAACTCAAATCAAGACCAATAAAAGCACATAGTATTTGAGATCCCACTCGAAACGTCAGAAAGGAATCCTGCAGAGAAAGTTAATTTCCCTTAAAAACTCCTGCAATCAATCAATAAAGATCCAGGCAAACAAAAGTACTTTGTAATAAATAATAATTGATATTAATAAAAGACCTTCTCTTGCCAAACTGTACACATACCTCATACCTCACAGTGAACATCAAACATCCAAGTGAATCTGTGATTAATATCTTTATTTTCCTTAAATGCAATCCATTGTTCATTAACGTCATGACATAAAGTTACAAGATAATCAATAAACTTCAAATCCAATTTGCTATATCACAACAATATTTAATTCATAGCCCGAATCAATTTATTTTTCAGTTTATTTTTCAGTTTATTTTTCATTTGCCTCTCTCAAGAGTATATCACAATGATTGAATTATAGATACAAATATATAATAGCAGCAACATATTAAAGCAACTAAACAGCTCTCTCTCTCTCTCTCTCTCTCTCTCTCTCTCTCTCTCTCTCTCTCTCTCTCTCTCTCTCTCTCTCTCTCTCTCTCTCTCTCTCTCTCTCTCTCTCTCTCTCTCTCTCTCTCTCTCTCTCTCTCTCTCTCTCTCTCTCTCTCTCTCTCTCTCTCTCTCTCTCTCTCTCTCTCTCTCTCTCTCTCTCTCTCTCTCTCTCTCTCTCTCTCTCTCTCTCTCTCTCTCTCTCTCTCTCTCTAAAAACTCTAAAACTAATAGACTTGTTGCTGACAGATGTGTGCATTTATGGTCTATTTATAACATTGGCATGTTCTATTAACGTGTAAAAATATATCACGGTGAAGCGCACATCGTTTTCTTATCACCCGTAGTGCTCTATTAGGGGACAATTACAGGAAATTTGATGTCCTGTCCAAGTTCTTGACATCAAACAGAAATAGATGTGGAGACGTTATAGATCAGTGTGACAACCCAATGGCAACTCAATTTACAATATGACTTGTCTATAAATCACGTGAAGAGAAAATGTGTGCATAAATGAACGTTCCTGACCACATCTACTGCCATTTCCACATCACATCATCTTATGTTGAATTACGTAAGATAAGAAAAATATATACGTTTAATACATCACGAATAGGGTTTGATGCATGTGTTACTTAAACATACTTTTTAAATCAGACTAAATAAATACATTCAGGCAGAGTTAACGTTCTCTTGTTTTTTACCTTTCATTAGTCAAACAAACTTAACACAAGCATTTCATTTTAGATTCAATGTTGAAAGTTACCATTATCAGAACAATTTGAACTTCTAGGCTCCCTCATGTAGCACAGATGTGTACTGTAGATATAAATATTATATAAAACTCTATGGAAGAAATTCTGCAAATGTATGTGGCGACCCTGATAAAATCTCCTGTGAACAATCTTAAGCAAGATAAGATAGTGCGATAAACCTTTCGCCGGAACTTTTTTATAGTTCAAGTCAGTCCCAGTTTGATTATGTAATAAACACACCGAATGGCCAAAGGTATGTGGACACACACCTGCATACTTTTGGTCTGGGACTGTTTGGGGTAATCCGTTAATTCCAATGATGGGGAATCATAATGCTACAACACACAATACTATTTTTGACAAGACCGAACTTCCTTGTGGCAACAGTTTGGTGAAGGCTCTTTCTTGTTTCAACATACAAGTGAGGTCAAATGTTTTTCAGAGTTCGGTGGTGAAGAATTTGACTGGCCCCAAGTCCTGACCATGGAAGTGATGATTGGTGGCGATGCCTCACACCCAACATAATGCCCCAAGTTAAGCCAAACAAATTCTGTCTGTAGCTTTATACTGACAGATATCTCGGCAAGAAAGTGAATACGTTTATACCTCCATTTGTCTTCCTTTCTTTTCATGCTCTTGTTTTTTGGAATTTCATGTTTACATGCAGATGTAATGAAATACTCAGTGGCAGACTTCCTAGTGCTTCAATAAGGCTACTCACACCACACAACCAAAGTTGGAACAACTGTGACCTGCAACAGAATTCAACATGCGTGAAGGATGGCGGCGACCTCTCCAGGACATGAGTGAGAACATTCAAATCGAGAAGTAACAACTTCTTTGGAGGCGGTTGAGTATGACTGCTCCGTGAATGGATAAAAAATAGGCAGTCGGGCATAAATGGATTATTGTCAAGGGAGTGAAGAAGAGAATGAGGGAGATTTGAGGGGCCAGAAGAATGAAAATCGAGGCAATCGTGTGAATAGAACACCAATAGAGCTGACAATAATGAGAGTTTGGAGGATATGAACGAGAGCAGAGAGAAAGACCTGATACATACTAAAGTGTAATGAAAAGGCTCAAGAGAACATGAAGAAAATCAACCTGTTTGTACTAACGGCAGCTCTGACAAGTAAGATAGGGGCGATATATGCAAAGGTCCTTAATGATGGTCCTACTGGTGAGATGTGTGAATGAAGAACTTGAGAAAGCACTCAATCTAAAAAAAAAAAGGAAAACTTATGGCGTTAAACACAGGAAGAGTGGGAGCACAAAAGGGTGGTGGATGTAAAGGAGTTATCACAGGAGTGCCAGTGAGAGTTGGTATGGAGTGAAATTAGTGAATGCTCAAAGACTAAAAATGAAAAAGGATAGTGCATCATTACATATGAGTTTAAAGGAGGGAATGTGGCAAAGAAGGTATTCCTGGGTTATCTGAGGGTGTATGTGCAAAAGCCACTGACGCACTTTAATTGCCAGAGTTCTGGGCACACAACCAGAAACTGCAAGCGAAGAAGAGATGTGGTGGCAATCACTAGTATGTGTGGAACAGGGACACAACCAAAATGTTGTGACTGCGGAGGAGCCCATAATGAGGCATATGGAGGGTGTGAAGTGATGAGGCGGAGTATGAAATCCAAAAAGTAAGAGTGGATTACTTATGCAGCAGCTGTAAGAGAGACAAAAGTAAAGAACACTGTTTCCAGGATTCAAGGAGCAATGGGGATCAAGAGCTGCAACAAACATGCAAATAAACATTCATTGCAAGAGTGATTAGTAGAGCAGAACTAAAGTCAAAAAGTTATAAAAATTCAGCTGGTTGTCAAACAAGCACTGAACCACTTAGGATTAGTGGAACCGACATGGGAAGAAGTGAGGGAGAACCTCACTAATCGGTCAAGCCAGGAAGCACCAAGGGTTAGTCAAAACTAATAAAGTTAATACTTTGACAATGGAATGCCAGATAGCTTGTCCGCCAATAGTCAGGAATTCAAGCATTTCATTAAAGAAATGGCTGTAAAACTAGATGTATTGTTTTGACAGGAAACTTGATTGAAACTGTTAAGTTCAAACCTTGGGCGATCGTGTGAAGAGAGAAGTCCAGGATTCAATTAGTTATAATACAAAAGTATTTAATAAAAAGGATGATGATGATCAGAATATAGTTCCCCGCTGGGGGTGCCTTGCTTCAAGCGGTCCACAGGCCACTTACAGTCGTGCTGTAAGCAGTTAGCTGTCTGTGCGATCCACGAGAAGGAATCTTTTCACCCCTTACAAATGTCCGCGTGAGTTGTTAAATACTCTCATTCGCTGAGTTTAAGGCCTCTCCATTGGTTAGTTTCCCAGCATGCAAGATAACATAACAATAACATAGCATGCTAATGGTTAAACCCTTCACAGGGGCGGAGTCCTACTCAGGTAAACAGTCCTACTTCCTGCTAGCCTTCTTACTTCCGGTGTTTCCGCCATCCTGTGCTTCGACAAAATTGTCCCTTCTTACGCCATGCTTGTTACGCCTCACCACGTGTCTATGCCCTCCATCTTTAATTTATTCCATTCGCACCTAAACCATTTCACAGTAACATAAAACCCAGTGTCTTTCTACTATGCTACAATATACATCTTCATAATCATAATTAATATCCCATATTAATTATTATTATCCTTCATAAGTATTGTAATGAAACATTAGACATTCTTTATATACATGTGCAAGTTAAAATAAACTATTACAACTCAACAAAACCTACTTTAGATTTTGCTATACATGGATATTCAGTGATAAGGAAAGACAGAGATCATAGGAGGTCATAAGTTGTGCTATATTCATCAAACAATGTATTCCATATCGGGGACTGGAAAAGGGAGATCGTGGTGGATGTGCGGCAAAGAGAAGAGCAGGTGGTGATACATGCAAATGGTTGGTTTTGGATAGCCTTCTAAGAATACAAGGACAAAACAGACGTAAAAACATGATGGGCTGATTTCAATGCTCATGGTAATGTGGGGGTTCTGCAATAAGATTCAAATGGAAGGGTTAAATATTTGATTAATGATGGGTAGATGGTAAAATGGTAAATATACTTCTAGTCTTCTGACCACTCAAAGCACTACGTGTCATCATTCACCCATTCATACACTGATGGCAGGGGCTATGCACGGTGCCACCTGTCCATAAGGACTATACATACCCATTCATACACTGCAGACACAGCTGGGAGCAATTTGGGGCAACATGGACTATCGGAGCCGGGGAGCTACGCCTCAAGGAAGTGTGATTAGGCCGTTATTTCATTATTATGATTAACGACATTCACAAAGGTACGAAAAGCCAGTGGAGGGTTTAGGTTCTAAGCAGAAAAAACGCAAATGGTCTTTTTCAGAAAAAAACAGGATGAAGCTAAGGGTGTATGGAAAAGTCTTAGAAATGGTTGGGTCATTTACATTTCTGGGAGTTTGATTCAGGTCGACATGGGCAGACAATATCAGGAAAATAGAGGAATACCAGCTAAAGGCATCAACTGAAGAACTTCTAATAATAGACCAGGGTTTACATTGTAGATGCTGTCGTGGTTTAAGTTTTTCTTATTTTCTGTTTTGAAGTCTGTTTCTCTTGTATCCTCTGTTTCCCTGCCCTTCCTGACCCTGTGATTGTCTGGTGATTTTCAGCCCTGTCGCTGATTATTTCCTGCTGTGTCTAATCACCTGCACCTTCCCCGTGTATTTAAACCCAGTTTGTCTCCCCCATTGTCGAATCATATGTGGTTTGTGCTGCAAGTATGCTCATTTCCTGTTCTTTCTTCGGCCTGTTTTTGGAAGCCTGCCTTGTTGTTTCGATCAGTAAATTGATTGTGATATACTGTATGGTGCCCTTCAGTCAACCACAAGAATATCTAATCAGGGACGTCGGGTTGTATTCCTGTGAATTCTAGTGGGTGGGAATGAGACAGATTTTTTAACTGAGCCATGTTGGTTTTGAAAAAGCTGACTTTTCAGTATGTATATATCCTTGTTAAAGGTGGAACAAGGTATGAGAAATTACAGCAATAAATATAATTTATTGATGACTTATCATTTCTCAAAAAGACTAGTCAACTAAAACAAGCAAAAGGCATCACAGTCTCAAAGGCCAAAACAATAAACAAAAACCCCACACAACACAAATTCATTCTGGCCTATCATATAACTGTCAAAGCTGTAACAGGAGAGAGGGAACTGTGTTGACAAGGTGTGAATGATGCGGAGAAGAGAAGTCAGTTGAGCACTTAGTTTAGTGTTGCATTGAGTGTGAGCTACAGAGAGAGAGAGATGATGAGGAATTATGTCAGGGAATTAGGGGTGCATGAATGCTCATTGAAAGGACTACTGAGCATGGGTGAGGAAGCACAGGATTCAATGCGTACTGAGTCCGTATCTTTAACTGAGTGTATCTGTGATGTCGAAGCAACGAAATGCACCATTTGCAACAGCGCCAGTCATGGAAGAAGGCGAATAGAACAGGAAACCTCAAAACAATGTTTTCTGTGACTCTTCATATTTATTATTTGAATTGTTTTGGTGTCTTGAGACCCCCTGTGTTTCACACAATGGGCATAACGTTCACGGGTTAACCATTCTCTTGTCCACACTGGCTAGTTTTGTCCATGTGTCATCCTCATCATCAAACATGTTGGTAAAGGTAGCAGTTATAGACTTAAAACAATAAAAATAATATTCCACAAAATACTACAGCTTTTCTTCCGAGACCAGAAAGAACATGATTTGGACTCGCATTTGTCCTCCTTTAGAGTTCCTTTCTCTATTGTTTGTAACACAGCAGGAATAGGTACAAGATATGCAGTGACGCATCAGTAAAAGGAGGCCATATTTTATAAGAGGAATGAAATGATTCCGACATGATAAATATACCTGAAGGACTAATGTGTTTTGGTGAGTTACACTCAATTAAAATACAGCTTACTATTAAACTCCACAGGACACTTTAAAAGGTTGTTGCTTGAATTAAATACTCACATTTGTACAGACCATGCTAACTTATTTCTGAATTAATCTCTTTGTCTCGTATTTAAATCATATTTTAAATGTATGACTGGCATACATTTGTTTGTGATGAAGGGAAAAGAGCAAGCGACCTAACTGGAATTCAATGCAATTGTGATCTCTGGTATTTAGGGAACAATAAACATGTTTTTGTAACAGTGAAGAAACAGTTGATTTGTCATGTTTGTACTCTAAATACCAGTAACAGGGAACAGGGAGAAGACAGGAGTACACAAAGTGCAGCAGGGGGAGACAAAACTCTGTGTCACTTTAGGCATGTACTATTTGGTGACATATAATCTGGGATATAAAGGGATCAATTACCAACAACATTTTAGTATGATATATACAGTATATGTATAAGTCTAACTATATATACATTTTTGGTTCTCATAGGGTATCAACAGAGGAGCACGCAACGGTTTGATGTTGCCATTAGAGCCCAAACATCTTTGATGTATCCAACAGAGACCACAACATTAAAGCATCATGCAGCCAATCTGTGCTGCTGACAACAAAAGGAGGGTGAACATACGGTGCACTTCAAGGTTTGCATTGTATAGTCAGCAGCACTACCAAGGGAAAAAAAGAGAACTACTAAACTGGAAATCAATATATTCACCAAGAAACAGTAATTAAAGCCCATTTACAAATGTTTTATGAGAAGCCGTATTTACAGTCCACTTCCACTTTCAAAAAAGCTGATGCCGGACTTCAAACGTGATTGGAGTTTCGCCTGGAGGCTCAAATACTATAATGAAATATAAATCATATGAAGACATGTAGATTTCAAGCTTTCCCCTTATTTTCTGCAAAACCCTTGAAGCTCTGTCAGATTGCACACGGATTGTCAGTGAAGAGCCTTCTTCTCATATGGTATTTTCCATGACATCATAATTGTGTTTTTTAAGGCATACCACTTTTATGTGCCATGATTCCACGTTGTAAAACAATAAAACATAAAAAATGTTGAAGGTTCATTTTTCATAAAGATGAAATCCAAGAAATAAGAAAATCAGGTTACATTACCCTTATGTTTTTTCTAAAGAATTGACTAGTTAAGTATCAACACTGAACACTTGACATTTTATTTGCACCCTCTGAAGCATACACGTGAGTTTTGTACTTAGTTGTTTTGATTAACAGGAAATAAGTGAAGATTAACAATTTGTGGAATATTCCATCAGAAGATACAGTAGGCAAAAATCCATAATCTCATCACAAATTCAATTATAAAAATAATCGTTTAATATAAACTACATATTCAGTGCAAAAATAACAAATGTAGAAATCGTTAACTTTACATTTGGAATGAAACAGGGTAAGCATGTTAAAAAAATCACTTAACATGGTCATGTGAGTTAATATCATCTTAATTAGTTAAAGTGATCGCCATAAATAGGACTGTAAATAAATTATGAGCCTTTTTTTCTCTGCCTCCAAACATTCTTGGCGAGCAGGTTGTCGTAATGTATTTCCCCGTTGGGCTTCTAATTGGCCCATTTGCATCTGTGAATAAAAGAGGGATAGTTTAGTAGCATAAAATACACCTGAACTCAGACACACTAGAGCTCAGAAAGTCTGGATGAAGCCACATGGATCTGCTTGGATATGAGCATGGTGCCATTTTGGCGAAAAATAATAGTTTTGCTTAAAGCTAAAGCCTGGTTCTGAAGCTGCAATGCAGCCACCAGGTGGCGACAGATGCCAACTTTAATTCAAAGTCTTCGTCTCATCAATACGAACGTATGGACGCCTCAAGAGCACTGTTGGCCATATGCATTCTCTATTTATCTGCCTGTATAGCATTGACCTCTTCAGTCATATGAAGTTTGATAAATATTCACTGTGTTTATGACTATTTCGATGGTTTGGGGAGATTTATGTGTTTTGTAACGTGGCTTTAAGAAAAAACATAGCATTTTGAAGTAAAACTTTCACTAAACAGTCAACTTGTAAACAGCAAACAAGGCCAAACCACTGAGACCACCTGAGTATAGCGCTATGAATCTTTCTCTTTGAATTGTATCAAAAAGTATGTGTTTCCATGTATTTTCATCAAATTTGAAGTTACAGTTGAAGTCAAAGAGTAGGAGAAGACTTGCATTCAGTTGTTTTCCCACTATTGTCATCTTTCTTGTTTTATTGTTACCCCTATTGTTTGTGTTTACCATGTAA
This sequence comes from Cottus gobio, assembly GCA_023566465.1. NCBI lineage: Eukaryota > Metazoa > Chordata > Actinopteri > Perciformes > Cottidae > Cottus > Cottus gobio. Next base: position 23,805,804 of record CM042224.1, on the reverse strand, counting down.
AGTGCCTTGAGTACCATTTAAAGCGCTATACAAATCAAATGTATTATTATTATCATTGTCGATGGAGTTTGATTTTTATGCTAGGTAAGGATACAACCTTTTCCTTTATTGCTTCTCTATTTTCTCCGGAATGATAATATATTTTACCTAACATACAATGGATTAATATTCATAAGCTGCTTCCCTTTCAAAAGAGACTAGATTGGTTGAGGAGTATTTCTTGATTAATTTTGGGTATATTGATTTGGTGATTTTTTCCCGAGGGATAGAGCTCGGGGTTAAATTCTCTCTGGCCTACCTGCAGGAGGCTTGATCAAAATGTTGTTGCCTGTGGGCACAGATGGAGGAGTTGAGTCGACAGCGCTGGATCGGTCTTGGCTGCAGAGTCGGTGCTGATCGAGGGAGACAGTCACAGTGCTCGACGTCCATCTCACAGTCGGGCATCCATGAACTGAGTGGAAGCTCTAAACAGCAGGAAATAATGTTGCATTTAAGTCATAAAGCAAATGCAAGTATCCGAAATCATGTTCCATCTTGTTAGCATAATACAGCTTACATCAGTTTGGAAGGTCTGTGTTATGAGACCCAGCCATTCACCAACATCCTTGCTACGAGGCTCAAGGTTGTGTGGATCACATGTGAATGTATTGTTTATAGCCTGAACATGCTCACAAAGACAATGCTGGCGTTTTGTTTGATACAACATTTTCATGGATGCAATATTTTCCTGTTCACACACACACACACACACACACACACACACACACACACACACACACACACACACACACACACACACACACACACACACACACACACACACACACACACACACACACACACACACACACACACACACACACACACACACACACACACACACACACACACACACACACACACACACACACACGCACACACACACACACACACACACACACACACACACACACACACACACACACACACACCTGGTGAACTGGAAGGGTAAGGGATGCATCTGTCAGTTGAACAATCCCAAATCAAACCACTGGCACAAAGTCTCCTGGAGTCCTCCGCCTCTGACAGCTGGCCCATCGGAGAGCAGCTGCCAATGAAGCAGATGGATCACAACAGAACATGAAATACAGTTAAAAAAAACATCATACCAAATTCCTTTGAGAAATAACATTGACTGACATGTTGGACTCACCCACTGCTCCTGTGAGGTCGAGCATTACGTCGTATTATGGCGGGCTCCATGCACCTGCACTCTGTATGGTTAGCTACTTTTAGTAGCACAGGCTCTGGTACAAACTTAAATGGAATCACACTAAGGACCTGAAATGCACAGAATCACACACACACACACACACACACACACACACACACACACTTAGACAGTGTTTGAGTACTGCTGTTGCAATATTCTAACCCTCGAAAAAGGGCAAATAAAAAGGGTTTCATAGTATATGCACTTATCATCTGAGATTTGGTCACTCACAGTTTTATTCACATACTCAGTAGTTGTGTTTCTGCAGGTGACGCCCTCTTGATTGCAGCAGCCACTGCACCTGTCAGTAGGAGAACAAATTCACATCTGGGTAAAGTGACGTGCATATGGAAATGAACTGACAGTTAGTTGTTGTATTTGACTCCACGGAGTCCAGGTTTTGAATGTCCACCTCAGCATCTATTCAACACAAGTGCATTCATTAATGACTGCTGAGGAACCTTTGTCAGCTCGAGTGTTAGAAGCAGGGTGCAGAGAGCATTGGGCTTGGTGTTAAAGGTCTGGATCATGTTTCATGTCAAACAAACCTGTGGACGGAGACACAGGGTGGCTTGAAGAACATTGAGGGGTCGGTGCCCAGCTCCTTGGCCACGTCGACACACGTTTCCCTCGGCATGCACTGAGTCCGCTGCCACTCTTCGTCTATGGCTAAGTGGGAGAAACACAAGGATTATAACCACCGTAACACACAGACTCACACCTAACATGTAGGCGTGTTTCATCCGACCTTTGAGTATCTCCAGGCTGTAAGATTCGGCGGCGTAGCGCGTAGAGCGGTGGGAGCCCACCGACGGCGGAGAAGAGAGGGTCTCCGGCTGCTGCAGTCTCAGGCGACACTTCCACAACTTCCAGTCTGGAAAGTCTGCGAGCCTCAGCAGCTCATCCAGGCTGGAGGCTGAGCGCACCTTCCTCTCCCACTGCTTCATTATCTGCACGGATCACAGTCAATCATCACGACTATTCATTTTTAGTCTCAGTTTCACTCGTTTGTGTCTTTTTGGGGGATTCTCCTCAAACATTACAAATTTAGTAAACCTGATTGGGGAAATAAAAACTGGAATGACACCATTGAAAACAAAGTACAAACAGAGTACAAACCCGGCTTCTTCCACCAAAAGCTTGTGTCATTAGTGACGATTGATGCAGGTGAAATGAGAAATGAATGCAATCAAAAGCCCAAAGAATCCTCTGTGGAAAGCAGCGTGGAGGATGAACTACTTTGGTCCAGACTGAAATTATTGCATGCATTGCCATCAAATTAGGAACAGACATTCACGGTTCCCAGAGGATGAATCCTAGAGACTTTCTTTCCTAATTATGAACAGCTGCATTTGTGTGTCTGCCTCTCTGTATCTTTCATTCGGAAGTCTCATGACACGTTCACATAAACTAGAAGAATGACATGCGGCCGCGTATAAACTCAGGACATCTGACAAACATGAGTCTGATACAACCAAAACCACCATCGTCCACTTTGGGAGAACGCAGCAGTGGTGGCAGCAAACCATAAAACCACCTGTCACGCTCCATCAGAAGGGCAAAGCTCCTCTGATGACATAAAGCAGAAGCTGAACAGATTAGATATGTACGGTTTACATAGAGATACAGTGTGTTATGAAATAAACATTTTTTACAAGTAAATAGTCCTTTTCTTGAGTTTATCCTGAGAGTCATGTGTGATCTCTCTGTGGAGAGGCTTAGATTTGGGGCGGGAAAGCCCAAACCGGATACCGGATGGTTGGTCTACAAGCGTCATAGAGGACATGAAATATTGCACTTGTCGGCCCAGTATTTGCTTTTTTTCCTCCTCTGGACAACTGTAACACTCTGAGCCCTGTGATGTGTTCAGTGTGTTGCAGAGTGGAGGGTGGGGCAGGTCGGCTGGCTGACTGCCTCCACCAAAACCAGAGAAACAACATAAAATAGGGAGGTTTCCCCTCCGCAATTTCTACCAGGGGATAGACCCACTAATGAGAAACAGAGAGGGAGAGCGCCGGAGGGAGAGACAACAGGAATTGAAAGAGGTAAAGATGGGTTTTAAAAGAGCAAGTGGGGAGAGACAATAATAACAGAGATGAATGACAGCCTGATTCAGAAATGAATTAAGAAAATTAAGAGGGTTAAAACGGTTCAATTATCCCTCTGACGCAGACACGAATGTGGCGTGCATTTCGTCTTTCGGCCACATGCACACATGATAACTGTCGACTTTGGCTTCACTGGACAGAACATGGTGAGCACATGTGAGGGTGCGACACCCTGTAAAAACACTGGTCAAGAATGAGCTTTATGAGGGAATGAGTGAAAAGAGGCTGCAGAACACTGTGAAAGTGAGTGAAATGATCAGGAATATAGAAGCAATGCCGTGATTACAGTTCTGCTCTCTGGACAGAGTTAGATGGTAAAGTTGTTTTAAGTAAAGAAACTACATCTGTCGTTACAAGAAGCACGTTGCAGCAGTGATACATATTACTTGCACTTAAAGGCATGAGGCTTACCGCCACACTTACCCTACTTCCCCCCTCTCTGTGCATGCCGTGGCCCCCGTTGATCCAGCTCAGTTCCACCACCAGAGTCACCAAGCAGGAGATTCTGGACAGAGTCCGCTTCATCTTCATCATTATTCCTTGGCTCTGCTCGCGGTCTCTGAGAAGCACTCAGCAGTATGAACTTGCCTCCTTTTCCTTCTGGAAGAAAGCACGTAGAGCCGGCTGCCTCTCTGACTCAGTTTCCCAGACCAGAGTCCCTCAGACCACACACACACACACACACACACACACACACACACACACACTCAGTTCTCTCAGTGCAACACAAACTCTTGATCTTCCAGCTGCACAGAAAAGAGTGTGCGTGTATGTGTGTCTAAACCAGACGCAACCTGTAACAGCAACCCAGACGGCCACGAGCCAAATGGAGAAAGTTAAAGAGGCTTTAAAACACACACCTCTTACTGCAGAAGCTTTGATGCAGGACCGGAGTTAAATAACGTGGCTACTAGAAGTCAGAAGCTGAAAAACTCCTCAGAAAAAGTCAAAAATCCCATGAGGATCAGCACAGTCTCTTATGTCAGAATGGATTAAAGGCATGTGAGATACTTCAGCTGGAGAATCTTAACAAATTCCTTTGTGTTTCCTCTTTATATTCCCACCTCCTGAAAAAAAAGGCTTCTGACCATTAACGGCTCATTTCAGTTCTTACAGTATCTGTATGTTAAATTTCCTTTCTGTCACTTCTCAGTTCTTCAGATCGATTGTGGTTTGTTCCTTTAAAAAGGGCCCTGAGGTGCACAAAGCAGGCACAAGTTCTAATCTCTAAGATGTGGAATAATACTGAAGACGCTCTAAGCTAGTACGTCTGTCTTGGTGTCTGCCCTTATGTCTCTCCCACTGCCGCTGGTCAGGCTGCCACAAAGCCCGCCTTTTATTTTTGTGTGTGTTCGTGTCTTCTTTTTAATGTCAGCTTGTCAAGTGATGAAATCCTCTGCCTGTTAAATCTCGATCAGTGTCTCCGGAGTTGCCAAACCGCACACAGCCGAAGAGCAGTAACATGTGTTTTAAATGTGATCCAGACTTCCGTAACGTGTGAGGGGAAATCAGATGCCAGCACCCTGTCTCACCGGCACCCCACCCACTCAGCCGGCCAGGCCATTTTGACTTGGGATGTAATCTGTCGGGAACACACATAATGGAGAGAATATTCATAATATGTAGTCAAAGGAGGAACACTTGGGCGTCTTTTCTTTCAGCTGCAAAACTGATAAAAACTGATATGTTTTCGTTAATGTGGTACATAACAGAGGTCATCAAAAAACAAATCATATGTAAAACCCAGGAGGCAATATCCGCGTCTGAAAAAGCTGAAGTGCATTAAACCTGCATTATTTTTAATGGCCATTAGAGGGCGACTCCTATGGCTATAAAAAGGAAGTCTGATTGTAAAAAAGAGGAAATGACCCTGCTTCTCACTTCATCTATTACCACAGTAACACTGTAAACAAGAGTTTATGATGTTAATGGATAGTTTCAAGTCTTCTTTAGTACAGCATGATGTTCATTTAGTAAATGATGGTCCATTCAGAGTCAAATAACACATAAAGAAGGGTAAGCTTTAGGGCTGGGCTACCTTGTGATTGACAGGTTGCTACCATCGTATGTTCCCCCGGGTTCTCTGTCTTCCTCCCACAGTCCAAAGACATGCAGCTCTGGTTAATTGGACTCTAACTTGCCCGAAGGTGCTCCAGCGCCCCCGAGACCCTAAACAGGATAAGCGGTTCGGATAATGGAATCGAATGAAAAGAAAAGCCAAACTCAAAGCTTCAAAACGTCAGACCACAAACCAATGGATGACGTCACATTGACCATGTCCACTTTCTTTATACAGTCGATGGTAAAACCTTCATACTTATCATGCAAGGTCCAGTATGTTGGATTTGGGGACATCCAGCAGTGAAGTTGCAGATTGCAATGATTGAAACTTTCTGAGCTAAACAGTGAAGTGGACCCGCTCCGTATGCAGATATAAACGGCTCATTTTAAGGTAGGGAAAACGCAACAATTCTTAATAATAAATAAGTAAAGTTTTATTTAATGCATAATCACCTGAAAATATGGTATTCCATTTCTGCCAATAGATCCCATCTAATGCTACACACTGGCCATTTAATAGTACATATTTAATGATCCGTGTGCAAGAATTTCATAGCAGCTGTGCTACTGTGTTATGTCAAACAGCAGAAGGAAAATGTAATACAGCTTAGAGTTAACAAGGATGGTGGAGAGCAGTGAGAAGCACATTTTCCATACTACTGTGCAAACAAGGAATGAAGCACTTGGACATGTAACAATTAAAGAAGAGGCTAAACAAAGACACATATAACTTTAAATATGCTTTTATATCAGCAAACAAGTGTTCCTGACATTCTTTTTACCAGGGACAAGAGTGCAATGTGTTCAGAACGAGTCTCTGATCTTGGACCTCCAGTTAATGGCTCTTTCAAAGCCATTTCTGCCAGTGTGGTAGTCACAAATAGCCTGTCTGATCTCCTCCTCTGTGGTCATTACAAACGGACCTGAAGTACACACACACACACACACACACACACACACACACACACACACACAGGAAAGTATTACATTACAAGTACTGATTCAGTTCTGTTTGTGACAAAAGCATTTCTTTTGTGCAGTGACTTGTTGCCAACACACATGACGTACCCTGTTGTACCACAGGCTCTTTGATTGGCTCCCCAGCGATCAGCACAAAATGGGAAACTTCAGAGCCCTGAGGAGGCAATAAGAAGCAGTGATGTCATCTGACTCTGTATGTGAAGTGGACACTTTCATTTGTCATTTTGAAATCAGTAATCTGGACCCCCCAATACGTTCAAAAACAAAACTGTAGGGTCACAAGGTGATTAAAGAAAGAAAATAACATTTATGTTTCAGAAAAGTTACACAATAGTTTGTTACACAAGAAGCTTGAAGTACTTCCCCTCAATGGGGCCTCTAAAATTTTCATATTAAACAATCTGAGAAGGAAAAGGGACTTTTTGACTGAACAAGAAAGAGGTTGAGAATCCCAGTGGTGCTGGTGCATCAAAACCAGCTGAATAAAATTGGAATGAATCTTATTGATTTGGGAACAACAAACAGACAAAAAGTGGTCTGACTATAAAGATTTAGGTTAGCAAATGAAATACTGGAAACATTAAAACAGAATTAGGTTTCCCAACTCTTTGACAATGAGAAGTCCACACCTAAAAAAAACAAAGACGCCCCTTTAAAAGAGCAACAATGGACGTTTCTGAATGGTGGCATGAAACCAAAGCTTGTGAAAAGGATCGAGAGAATACCTGAGGAGGATATGAAGCATATTTAAATCTTGTAACAGAAAAGAAAAAACGAGACAAGAACATCATCAGTGAAATAACGAAGGGGAGGCAGATTGAACACCAAAGGCTGAGCAGAGAAGAATCAGGAAGACCACATATGACGTGGCACATTAGTGTGAAGGGACAAGCTAACAAAGAGGGGGGAAACTCAGCATGTTGGCAAGAAATGTAAACGATGAAGCTGAAGAGTGAGTCATCAAGTCCTAACCGATCAATGGTGTGAAACATTTTCACTGTTTTGGGGGAGAGAAAAAAGATTGTCTACCACTGGTTTTGAAACAGCAAAGTCAAGTTTCTCACCTTGTTTTCTGCTCTGACGCAGTCTCCGTCTGCCAGCACCACGGTGTGATGAGGCTCCACCCTCTGCTGCTCCTCCTCTGGGCCTTGGAAAGCAGAAAAGTTCAGTTTTGTCCTTTAAGCAACACTGGAGGTGCTCATTTAAAACACTTTCCGGCTGTTTTCAGTTTCACCACCTACATTTCAACAGTTCAATGTGTCTCATGATTTTGAAACAATACGTTGATGTCTTTTCCTTCTGACTGAAAACCACTAAAACACATGACACTGCACATTATTATTGTGAATTTATGTGACATTTTGAGATGGGACAGTTCTTCACGTTGGCGCAAAAACCCACACAATGAATATACGTCCTATTTAAGGGGATTGATGAGGTTTGTAGTTTTTGAACTCTTTTGGATATATTTCTAAAAACCCCTGTGAGTTAAATCGAAGTGCATGTTTCAGACAGTTTGACCCGTTTCATTTGCAAGCTGTGACGCACACAGTGTGCTGATACACTAGACGGTGAGAAAGCCAGACACTTCCACTTGCAGTCGATGCATTCATCACAGCCAGCTGGTCCTGATTTGGCCGGATTACATCTAGAGTTGGAGATTTAAAATTAAAAAACGTCTTTAATCTTTGCAGCCAATTTCATCCTCTCGTGCCATCCAAACATCTGCCGGCAAATATGACCAGTCTGACAGTGCAACGATGGATAATACTCCAATCATAATAAAATGTTCTGAAATTGTATTTATTTTTAAAAGAGTCATGCTGACTGAAAACAACAAACCAAGAAAGCCCCAGAAAATGAGTTTGTTGTCGGAGGGGTTCTTTCTCATGCGAGGGGAATTCCCTGATGTCCACACAAAGGAGCTTTGGTATAAATGTGTGTATAAGGTGATTGATATGAAGCCAAACTCTGGAAAATGTTAGCGCGCTACTGTGCAGAAAATAGGACCATCTCAGTGAATGTTTCATTTGGCCTGAAGTGGAATGATCTACAGTATGAATCCATCAGGCTTTCAAGTGGAACACATGGTTATGTTGGCTGGGTGTAGAAGGGAAGTTGCGATTGGACTGAGATCACACACATATTTGTAAAGTAGATATGGCAGCAGGAAGGAGTCATCAAACAGACTGAAGGGAGCACACATACCCAACTAGAAGAATAATGCTCGTACCATACTGGAGAGGAAGACATCGCTAATAATTTGTACTGGACTATACGAGACAGGCAATAAGGGGAAATAAACCAAAACACTGTAATGCTGCAAAGCTTAGATAAACAGAGTGGGAATTTTGGGGAGAACATTAAGACAAAACCCACCGACATGAATGGATCCTGATAGCGTGTAGATGAATGCAGTCCATCCTGTCAAACACAATCACATTATTCATATTAACATATTTGTGTGAAAAGGGTTTTTGTTAACCGAATTAACGTATTTCTCAAAACGTCAAACTACTGCTTAAGAGACAAATTACCCCTGAAACTTGAATGAATGAATTCCTTATTAGTGCCACAGTGAGGAAATGTAGTATCTGCATTTGAACCCATCCTTAGTGATTAAAGAGCAGTGGGCAGCCTCGTGAAGCACCCAGGGAGCAGCTGGGGGTTCAGTGTCTTGCTCAAGGACACTTCGACAACTATGGAGAGACCGGGGTTCGAACCGGCTACCTTGTGGTTTGAGGACGACCACTCTCCCCATCATCAGAAGAGATTAGACAATATTTAGCCCAGGTTATATTGTATGCATCTGCTTCTGCATCTGCATGGCTACTAGAGTCTGCATGAAATTTTGTCTTCTGCCCAAAATCTTTCTGCAGAGCGTTAACAGCAACAGACACATAAACACGTTCCTGTGTAACTGAGAACCTTTTGACCATGTTTCTGCACAAGAGAACATCTATATGTGAAATATTTCCCTTTTCCTTGTGCTGTAACGCTCTCTTTCCCTCCACAGCTCTCTCTGCTCATGTAAAACGCTGAGCCGTGGAGTCCTCAAACAGCTTTACAAGCTGTACGAACCCAGAGGTGTTTTGTGTTACTGTTTATGAGCACTGATAACATTGCGTACGCATTTCTAAAGTGCAAACATAATGTGATCCTTGTGTTTTCTGACCAAGATCCTTCTGAGTGCAACTTCTAAAAGGCTAACCACAGTACTTGGTGTACTATTAACAGTGTGGGGAAATATGAGAGCACTATTTCATAATTACTGTGGATGGTCCCTGTGGATGTTTGAGAAGTTCAGAACAGAATATCGAACAGAACATTAATAAATCAATACTACCCATTAGTGTGTTGAATTTAGCAAGCATGCCTCTTTTTAACCATTAATTTAACTTTTGGTTTGCAAAAAGAAGAGTGTGTGATTTCTACTAGACTTAAAAAGTTACTTGTAAGAAAGAAATAAGTTTTACATTTCCATGTTATCACTCATTGTTCAGTGTCCTGCCACAAGAGGACAATATTCAATAAGGCGTGTGGTAAGCAAGGCTGTTTCATGGCAAGGATACGAAAAATGAGGAGGGCTGGTTGTTGTATAAGCGTCCTTTCAGGGCATTTAAATGTATTCTTGTAATCAACAAACCCTCAATACACACACTGGTGTTAATCTCCTACCTGGGGGCACTGGCTGCACATGCAGGGAATCTGTCTGCAGTCTGAAGTCCAGGTACAAGGTCGGTGTCCGTGTGTAGACCTTAGACTGTAGGGGAGAGGGGGAAGTTAGTCAGAGAATATGCTTCATTTCTCAACCAGACACACACATTAATTACAAAAACAGCTTTAAATATGTTGCACGAAACAGAAAACCCACTCATGCACACTTTGAAATAGTGGCGCCAGTGCTCATTTGTTTACAACTTGAGAACCATCTGCACTGCAATTCAGATGCCTCGTGAACAATAAGTGAAAGCTGCATTGTTTGGTTGCCACCCACATATTTCACAATCTACTAAGAATCACAGGGCTTTTCAGATCACAACCTATTAGTGGTAGTTCCATCATGGCTTACACTTCATGCACGAGTCAGCGCTGTGTATCGTGGTTTTTTATTGATATTGTGAGTGAAAGGTTGAGATGAAACTTAGAATTGAGACTTTGGAAAGGTGGAAGGAAACAAGTGTGAGAAAGTGAGCAAAGTTAAGGAAATGAAACCTGCATTTTACTAGAGTTCTTAATTCATGTTTCACTCTTGTCATCAATTACAATACAATAAAGGGACTTATCAGCATAACTAAGCAGTGTAGGCCAAGTTACTTGAACTGTAATCAACTAGTGACATTTTGGAAAGACACATGAGATTGAGTGAGACTGAGCCAACACGGGGTCAAAGAGCAGCCTCATCACATGACTGGACCACAACATCAGATCACAGCAGCAACAATAGTTACGTCAAATACATTACGTCCTGAACCTACAGAGAATTATCTCCTGACTCTGTTCTCACTGGTTCTTTTTCCTACATAGTGACAGCTTTTCTTGTCAAAAGGGCTCTTAAATCACACTGTGCACTACTGGCCCAGCATCAAACAGCAGTTACAGGCCAGCTGGGGAACAGAGTGAAGCGTTTATATATTTCTCTTAGAGTTTGGTGGAGTTTTGTGCACACACACACACACACACACACACACACACAATTATTTGTCCTTTTTTCCTTTTTGCCTCGAGCATCCACCAAATGCACAATCACGATGAAATCAACGGCTAGCAGGAAAGTAAACACAATATTCATTTTCAAAGCTCTCTTCTCTCTGTGGCTTGATTTAATGATGCTGCAGCGACATCACAACCCTGTGGGTGAATTATGAACACACACACACACACACACACACACAAACACACACACCTTTGCTCCTAAAGCTTCTCCAGATATCACAGCGACTGTAACTCCTCCCTGGCTGGGTTTGGGGATCTCTGAGCCTTTGAGCTCCTGGTACGCCGGTTCCACCATCTTGTCTCGGCTGGGCAGGTTCACCCACAGCTGTAGGCCCACCACTGGCTCCTCTGACACGGGCATCTCAGCATGGACCACCCCCTGTCCAGCAGTCATCCACTGGTGGACAAGGAGACATATTTCACATATACCAAAGACACAATCACATATGACACACACACACACACACGCACACACGCACACACGCACACACGCACACGCACACGCACACGCAGATGCTGTTTACTCTTTGTATTTTTGAATATGATAACCAGAGGTGGAAAGGGATTCATTAGCCGTGCACGTGGCGAGGCAATGCCAGTGAGTTGGCCCTGTCCACCCCTCTATAAACCTAATCACATTAACCTTTAAAAAAACTTTAAAAGCTGGTTTCAGGTGACGATTTAATACAAACTGGATAAAAATAAGTTTAGTTCAACAGTTTCTTCTCCTTTAATCCAGCTAGAATTCTGCTCTCAAAGTTAATGCTTTAATGCAGCGGACCTTTGAGTATTCATCATGTGGTTTGGTCTATTTCATTGCATTGTGGTGGGTATTTATTTACTGGATAATAAATGAATCATTGATTCAAACAAAATCCAAAATATTATGTGATAAAACAGTTATGCATTCCAACTTGGTAATAAGCTGCCAGTGTGGGTACATAACGTCCTAATAAAAGTGAGATTGTGTGTGAAAATATGTAGCTGTTCCTTCATTTAAAACTATGATACAGCTTGTAATATAAGTATGCTCATACCGACGGTTAACTATTACATTAAGTTACAGTTGTCACATATTGAAGTTGGATTTGTTTCCTTTACAAAAGGGATATATACACAGATGTTGAATTGTTTCAAAATTGTACATTTTCTCTGTTGGCTTTCCGTCTCCACCGCTTCCTTTCCTGCTTTAATCTGAGACAGAGGTGGAGCTTTCCCTAAAGCACAGGCAGGCAGCTGTTTAAGCATCTGCAGCTCTAACATGACGTCCTCTCCAAGCCTACGGATGGTGCACATGGTGGGTTACAGCAAATTCAGCTGAACTGACTGAACCTCTGCTGCAGACTGAAGCCAAGTCAGCAGCCTGTGTGTAACTTTATTACTTTAAAACAACACAGGAAACAGCCCACAGGGCATGATATCCAATTAGAGGGAGTGCACAACATTATAATGCATATGCATATGCCAATAAGCTTAAGTTGCATGCTCTTGTAGTTTTATTCACATGCAGTACATAAGTGGAATGCCTGCATCTAGTTTACTATTAGGAGGATTCGACTGATAATGATCACACTGTTAGATAACACGCAACTAAGATCTAAAAAAAACTGAAAACTTTCATCGTATTTCTATATTTAGCTATTTTATTAGTGGCAAAGTTAAAAGGTATAGTTTGACATTTCGCAAAATACGCTTATTTGCTTTCTTGCTGAGAGTTATATTGATCAATCTTTCGTGTCTGTACGGTAAATATGAAGCTACAGTCAGCAGCTGGTTAGCCTAGCTTAGCACGAAGAACGGAAACAGCTTTCTCTCGAATCAACATGTTTTATCTCCTTGGCACAGTCAACTTCCAGGAGTCTTGTCGGGACTGCGAAGTCGCTAGGCAATCAGGGCCTATGTGTCCAACATTATACAAATAAAACTGAAAATAGTTTTTGACACTTTGAACGTTTTTATCCAAATCAAACAAACAAGACATAATGAGAGATTTACAGGTGCTGGTATGAGTTCATCAGGCCAGCTGTTCCCCCTGTTTCCATTATTTGTGCTAAGCTAAGCTAACCGTCTGCAGCTTCATATTTGCTGTACAGAAATGACAGCGGTGTTAATCTTTTCGTCTATCTTTCGTCAAGAAAGCATCATTCACAAAATGACCAACTTGCTTTCAGAAAAGATACAAAATATAAATTGTAAAAAAGAAGTGAAGCCGTACTTGCAGATCTCCAGCTTTCAGTTGTCCTGAATGTCCACAGAAGTCTTCATGGGCTGTGATCCCCTCTAAAACATAGGTTACCTGTTTGAGGAAAGACAATGCAGATTAGTAATTAGTTAGATTTCAAAACAAATTTACTTTGACCACTTTTTTGACATCAAGTGCATTCAGTGAAATATAATGTTCCAGGTTTAATTAACTCAGGCCTACAAACGAGTGTTGCTTCGACATTAAAAGCATGTGTGCGCTCGTTTCCCGGCCCGAGTGGTTAGAGTGGACAGGAAGAGAAGTGCTGAGTAATGGGGTCATGGGGTCAAAGGTGAACATCTGTGTAAGGGAGGAAAGTTGGGGCCCCTGCAGTGAGCTGCCTGTGATCTGTCTCCACAGCTGTGTGATTTCAAAAGTCATGCGAGTGCGAGCAAACACACCTGCTGAAAGGCATGCTGGGAGTGTAGCCTAGTCTGTCCACCCGCACCGGGAGATTTAGGTTGCATCGGCCAACTACAATACACTTGGAGGAACGCCAATCTGAGGACAGTATCTGAGTTTTTAAAGTTTGACCTTAAAGACACATCCTGATCAATTCATCAATGTGGCCGAAGTATTGCTGCTAATGCAGTTATATAAATAAAAACATTTAAAAACATGTGACAAGCATAAATACAACACTGAGAAAATTATTCATGAAGTCTTTTTTAAAACATGCCAATCACCAAGTGGTTCAGCCTTAATAAGAGTAAACTAGATTTTCCATTCCTTGAAAAGTTACTTAAATCAGATATTCTCCCACTTTATACATGCAGGGCAGAAACCAGTGAAGTGCAGGCTAAAGTAAAAGGCTGTCAATTTCTAAAGATGCAATGAAATGAAAAACTACATAAGTAGTCCATACGACACTTACTGCACCTTTTCTGTGACTATTCACTTTCCAGACACATGCTCAAATGTATTTTGCCTAAAAGCAGCAATAATGAATTTGGCCATCAGAGCAGGAGAACATTGAGCAACTAAGTGCAACATTATTATTAATTAAGAGTCGTGTTTCCATCCATGTGATGAATGTCGCTGCTCAATGTTCCACCTCTCTCTAACTGTGTCTGTCTGCTTTCTGGTGCCAGTAAAGTGTACAGGTAATGCATTAGAGCAGCGGTCTACAACCCCGGGCAGCACAGAAAGAGTGAAGGATTATTTCTTTTTATCAAAGTCGGAAAAAAAATATATTGTGAAAAAGGACCGGATACAACCGTCTGTGCGTCTGAGCCTCTCACGACCTCTTGACAAAAGCTAGCAAACCCACGAGCTATAGCAAACCCACAGTGAAAATGAGTGGAGAAAAAAGAAAACGTCTTTGGAGAGCTTTTTTGTCAAGGGGAAAAGGGCCACTGCGAAAGAATGGATCCGTGAACCATTTGTGAACAAACCGGTGAATCGAGTCTGTCCGCCAGAAGAAGATCAACTGCTGGACGGTGGCCTTAAAAGTACATTTCACACAACAACTGTGCCGGTGTTCTGGATCAAAATCAAGGCAGAATATCCTGAGATCGCCAAAAAAGCACTGAAAACCCTGCTTCCATTTCCAACATCATATCTTCGAAGCGGGGTTTTCTGCAATGACAGCGACCAAAACTAAGCTACGGAGCAGACTGGACATAACTAACACGCGTTAGGTGTCGGTGTCTCCCATCACCCTGAGATGGGACCAGCTGCAGAGAAACAAGCTCAGGGCGCCCACTAATTCGCCGTAATGGTGAGTTGTATTTTTTTTGCACGTTATGCCGGTCGTGTCATTTTATTACGTCATATGCATTACGTCAAATGTGTTACATCAAATGTATTACGTCATGTTTATCGCCCACACTGTGAAGGCCGGTCCGTGAAAATATTGTTTGACACGAAACCGGTCCGTGGCTCATAAAGGTCGGGGACCGCTGCATTAGAGTATGTCTGCTGAAAACAGCTGCTAGTGAATGAAGTGGATGAATTAAAACAATGGTTGAGGGCAAGACAGCTGCGAGCTGCAGGGAAACGGCCTGGCTGATATTTCTCTGTGGGTTTGTCACCACATGCAGCAGCAACATGTTGATGAGCTACTGCTTTAAAGTCAAAGTGATCAAAATGAATGTGTTACAACCAGTATAAACATCATAGATATTGAAAAACATTGATGTTCACTCAAGATAATACCTGCAACCTTTTTGACCAATGAGTCTGTCAAGTGCAAATTGTGATTTAAGTTGTTTACATTATTTCAATTGTCCTTCTTGTTATCAGTTACATCTCTGTCAATTAAATAATCTACAAATCATTTTCAACACTATTCTAAATGAAATAAATACATAAAATAAATGACAAAATGCAGGGAAGGAAGAGCGGAAAATTAAAATGGAGAGGCGGATAGATTTAGAGCTGTACTAAATAAGTAGGTTTTATATATGTTTGTGTCAACACAGAAGCCAGGTCTACTTTGTAGGAACTAGCATAGACTGGTGTGAAATACTGCATTCAACTAATTAAAATTAGAGCTCATATGATAATGAGTGAATACAAGAGGCTATACTGCATTATTGTGATCACAGTTTCTGGTGACCTCTCACTAAAACTGGGACAGTGAGCTGGCAGTGACTTTGATGGAAACAGAATACACTAATTTCAAATGCCAAAAACAAATAAAACCAAGACACATCAGAAGACGGGACAATTCCTCTTTCAAAATAGGGGACTTTTTTGTTTCATGATACAATTTTAACTCACAGCTTTATGGGCTCAACTTTAGCTCATTCAAACCAAACAGAACCAGCACATATTTTATCTCTGGCTTTCTGTGGGAACTTTTAAATAAACCTAAATCAACAAGTGTGAAAGGCAACGTGGTTCTGTAGCTCTCTGGATTCTGCCCTGATGTCGCCATCTTGTGGTCAAAGTGGGTATTTCACCCCTCAGTGAAACCTGTTGGTCCTGTGCTTCTGTTGTAATGGTGTGTTCACACCGAACGCGACGCGAAATTTCGCGTCGCGTTACTCGCGTGAGTTTACTCGCTCGACTTTATTGGTGTGTTCACACCGAACGCGACGCGTTACTCGAGTGAGTTTACTCGCGTGAGTTTACTCGCTCGACTTTATGTGGTTAATTTCCGTCAACGCAAATTCGCTTTAACGCGGGCGGGGCTTATCTCCGTGGCTTATCTCCGTAAAAACAGTATCGTTTCCCCCATCCACCATTAAACTAACCACTAGTTCTGCTTTAACCTTCTTGTGGAAGTCCCTCTAATGTCGGACCATCAAACGCCCCCGTGTCCGGGTTCATAATATCATCCGTAGCCGCACAACAGCGTCTGAATGACGGCCGCTGCCAGCGATACTTCTGGTGGATCAGCAGCCGTTTGATTCAAACCGGCAGGACGGCAGTGATGACGCGCAGAGCTTCTCAACGCTGATTGGCTTTCGCGACGCGAATTTTCGCCCGAGTTGGAAAATTTCAACTCACGCGAATTTCGCGTCAAACGCGCCGCGCCAAACGCGCCGCGCCAAACGCGTCTAACGCGCCGCCCGGCGAAATTTCGCGTCTGTCGCAACCAAACGCGTCTGTGCATTGACTTTACATGTAATCTGGTCGCGCGAAAAATTCGCGTCGCGTTCGGTGTGAACACACCATTAGGATTGTTGCCTGCTCAGCACCTTCATGTTGTTTTGAGGTTTTAGTGGGGAATTATTTTATGAGGGAAAGTGCTGCTATAGTTATATTCCTCTTTGTGGCGAGTAATATCTTGATCTTAGTTTTGAAACATAAGTTTAGAAGAATGAGATCAAAAACATTCAGATTTTGCTGAAAATCTACTGGTTAACCAATTAACGTATTGAGATGGAAGATTGTATTTTCTGACAAATAATATTATGAATAATTGATTTACCTGCAGATTATTAATCTATTAAGTTGCATAAAATAGCCCACAAAACAAATGTATTTTCCGTTTATGTCATCACATTAATCAAAGAGCAGCCAATTCTCACAGATGAGAAGCTGGACCTGACAAATGAAGTCAAATACATTTTATTTATTCAGCCCAGTATCACAAAATAGCCTCAAGGGGCTTTAGAATCTCTTGTGGTAAATGTGGTATTTTGCAGAAAGTGTAAATAATGATTCTGTGTTACATGACTGATCAGTGGACTGTGTGCCAGAAACAACGTCAGACACGGCGGCTGAAATTGTTTGGTCAGGTAAATAAAAGCAGTTTGATACAAGGACAGAATATTTGAGTTTCTCACATTCACTCAGACTTAAACTGACTTTAACTGAAGGTGTGCCCACTGTTTCAGGTCAGCAACCAAGGCTCCTCAACTATCTCCATCTTATCTAAGTATTTTCTGCTCCAGCGCCTAACATGTAATTGAATTATCTTACTGACTTACTGTCTCAAATCCTCTGTGGGGATGGTCTGGAAAACCTGCCGGCTTGCTCACTCTGAACTCATCCAACATCAGGAAAGGATCAAGGTTTCTCAGCTGGAAATAAAATATTTATAGTATTGCATAAATTACAATGATGCATGTCATGTTGAGTTTTTTTGCAAAAAGGTTTGATTAGCTCGGCCGAGACGCTGACCTCCTTTCTACCGATGCTCCTGCGGACACGAGCGCCGACTCCCTCCGACTGTTCCACACTGAGAACGGTCCTTTCCACCCTCCTCACATTCATTGTGCTGGTACAGGATTCACTATTCACAGCAGAAATATAAAATATACAATAGTATGCATTCACGACGGTGACAATGACAAATAGGCATTCATGAGCAGAATGAAAAAGGTTTTGTTTTGAGGCAACAAATCCATGTTTTTCTTGTGCACACTTGTTTTGAGATTAAAAAGCCAAACAACTGGTCTGACAATGAAATGTCTTTAAAATTTTAGAATAAATAGTTATTATATCTATAATTTGATATGGGTCCTGTTAAATACATTTATGTGGCCATTTATTACCGTGACAGTCTTTGAATATGTCTCATACATTACAGAAAATGTACATCTGTCATCCTCCTCACTGACTGATGAAGAGCACCAGTATCCAAGCATGCAGTGTGAGAAGGGCAGGGGAGCGTTCAGCTTTTCTCTCTCTATCATTTCTTTAACATCTCAAACTGTATACATTTGTGTTCTCAAAGCTAAATAATATCTTGCAATTCAACCTTTAAATTGTTTTCTTTGATTCTTTATAAATGTCGTTCTTGTAAAAAATGGCGGGGAAAAGTTAGGGGAAAAGTCCCAAATAAAATAGTGCCAAGTAACATGACAAATATACGTACATGGCATGCGATCACAATGGTTTCCCGGTTTCTAAAATACTCTTACTCTTCCTGTCAAATTGGAAGTCAGCTGACGATCAGCTGACAGCTGGTCGTCAGCTGATCTCAGAGCGGCTGCCGCTAACAAAGTAGTATCACAACTCTCCCTGCATTCGTTTCCATCATCACGTCTGTCCCGGATGATCCCGGCTCTGTGTGCATGATGACGTATATTGTTCTCAAAACTGCAGAGTGCCAAATGAATATTCATTATAGGCTCCAGACAGTCAGCAGGTTGACGTTTCCCAGCAGCAGGCAAACTAGTGATGGAAAGGCGCAGCAAGCACATATAAAAACCTGCAGGTCTGTTTACTGGGCACAGACACAGGAACAATTTAGAAGCAAATTACATAAATTATAATAAATAAACTAACCCGTTCTTCATACTTGGATGTGTTCCCAAGTGTTGGTCGTAACGTGGTAACAGCGTGGACACTATCATTTGAGATGGATGTGTTGTATCTTTACGCCAATTCTCCAAATTGATCTTTCCTTTCCCGATTATTCCGACAGCCACGCGCATGCAGCACAAATCCCCCCCATCCCACCCAAGAGTTGTTCTCACGTTAAAGGATGCGTTTTCATGTGTGGTTGGCAGGCTGCAGCCGGCCCCTCTTCCCACTGTCCAACACCTCCTACCTGGCACGACTCACTTTCGTTTTTAACATCCCTGTCCGGAACAAAGCCACCTACCTCAAAGTATAAGACACGTGACGACGCTGTTCTGTTACACGGTGTTTGTGTCCACCGAGGAATGGCCGCCGGGTTGTTGTTGTGGCGCAGCCCCGTTCACCTGCTCAGGTAGGGTGTAATAGGGCTTGTTGATTCAATGTTGGGACTAGCGCTTGAGCCGTGGGGTTTGACGCATGCGCTGTGTAACGAGCTAGGATTTTGGAGGGGTTACAGCATAAGGCGCCAGAAATAAGGTCCGTCTGTGCATTGTCTCTCGGCCTTGCAGCAGTCTTTGGTTACTGGGCACGTGTTGCAGCCCTAGGATGTGACATGTGGCTTTTATACTTTTAACTATCCTTGGGTTCATTGCCGAAGTCAGGAGGCGTGGCTAAAGCGTGAAGTGAGATGCTGGGAGTAAGTTAGTTTTTATTGAAGTAAAAATAAGAAAATAAATACACAATCCATTATCTTAAAGTGACCCAAAGTTCACAGTGCTCACAGTTAACTTTACTTAGAAGCCTACAGAACAGAATTAGATCGTCTCACAGGGCTTTACAACGTGAACACACAAAACTATCTTTGATTCAGAAGTTTTTAATGCCATACAATATTTGCGTATTTGACCAGGGGATGAGGATTGGATCGTCTAAGTAATAATTTACTCATACCACATGATAGCAGAGACAAGGTTTCAAAGGTTAATAACAATTATGTCTATTAAATGTAATTAGAAATACCCAACTACTTTGTGAAAACAATGGGAATGGGGACCCTGCATGTGTAATGTACAATAACTGCTAATCAGGGGGTTGATGGACAGTAGCTACCAAGCTGGGAAAATGAATTGCAAAATGACAGTGAAATACCACACACAAAACTAAATGTGACGTACATGTACTCCCATTATTAAAAAAATCCACCTCAAAACTAACAGACATACAGATTGAAACTAGGCAAAACAGTCAGCACTGCAAGAAAAGAAAATTACAAAATGACCAAATCCACTGAGTGAGTAATACAGTTACAGTCCTGAGGGGGTTGAATCAGCAGGAACAGGCTGTCACCTCTTTATCATCAGCCACCACAACCCAGGGAGAGTTTTGGTAATCGGGAGAAGATCTGGCCTATATATTAAAACAGTCAGCCCTCCAAACCACAAACAAGACACCGACAGACAAATAAAAAAAACAAAAGCAGCTCAGGAATGAGGGGAGTGTCTTTGCAGCCTGAGTGTTCATGGTTTATATAGAGAGAGGGGTGTGAATGAGCTACACCTGTTGTCTAATGAAACCCTGTCAGCTCACTGAAGCTGGACCAGCTCACCACACTTAAATCAGCCATGTTGTAAAAAGTGATGTAAAACAAAGTTTTTATCCAATTCCTGTCATTGAAGTGCCGTGAATATACCTGGAATTCATGTTAACGACTGATTGTGCTCTTTGAGATTAAAACAAATCTGTATTAGTTTAGTCCAATGCATTTAATCAAGGCCACATAGGCCCATCATAAGTCAGGGAGCATAGATGACTGCACATTAAAGCCATAGTAGGCCTTGCATCTGTTGAATATATTCTTCCGTTTTACATTTCACCCCACTCAGTTCAGAAGCCTCTGCATTGTCCTGTTGCCGACGGCGCATGATGTCCTTGGCGATTCGCATGCTGGCAGCCTGTCCGCCGGCCAGGTTGACCGCGTGAGGTCCAACCTGTGTGTGTGTGTGCGACACGGAGTCTGTAAAACAATTGTTGTTGAGAACTATTTCTGTGCACTAAAACACTGTGCAGAAGACCTGCCTGAAGAGCCGTGTACTGCCCCATCAGGTAGAAGGGGCACCCCTCTGCCCACTGTAAGCTCTCTGATATGCACGGCCAGCCATCTATCACCTTCACGGAGGGAGAACCAATGCATCTATTAGTGTCGCCTTGTTCATGAAAGATGAATCCATTGCTCCTATCTCTGCATCCCTCAGGTAATCATAACTTCTTAACATTAACAATGTATATAAAAGAAACAAATGTCCGACGCACCTGAATGTGGAATTCCTTCATCACCTCAGATAGCAAGGGGTCCTGTTCGACATCAAGTTTGCAGCCGGTGGCGAGCCAGATCATATCTCCAGTCCAGTGGTCCCCAGTGCTGAGCGAGAGGCTCCAGGCCTGGCTCCTGTAGCACCAGCTGGCTTCACTGACCTGGACAGTCGCACGAGACTCAGATAAAAAGCCTTCCGTTCCCCACACTCTCAGCTTTACACCCTGCGGGGACGCCCCTGCACCGCTACCTGACAGTACGTCTTCACGTCCACCCGTCCATTCTGGATGAACGGCTGCAGGTGGACGTAGGCCTCGGGGGTGACGGCGCCTCCTTTCCTCGCCTGGCGAATCATAGCCAGCCGTTTGTGGAGGCTCCGCTCATTGTAGAACTGCCTCAGGTAGGCTTGGCCGTCCATCTTGATGCCGTGCTCCACGTGGGAGTAACGTCCAACCAGGCTCTCCACGTCGCCCACGTCAAACTGCTTTAACTGCAGGAGAAATAACGCGGACTGATGCGCTTGTGCTGGAGGCCGACGGGTATATCTACAGTTATGGTTGGTCTGCATGCAGCTTCACACGGTCACTAGACCTGGAGGTGCTTCCTCATGACCCATGTCACATGGCTGGCACCTTGCTGCAGGGCAATTGAGACGACATGAGCGCTGGTCAGACCTCCACCAACTACCATTACTCTCTGCCCTGCCTCGCACACTACACACACGTCTACACACACAAACAGCACTTGTAAAAGAAAGTGTTGCGTCGAGGGCGGGGGATCAAATAGCCACTGAAGTGTGTCGAAGCACAGAAACCTCAGGTGAAAGCAAAGTTTTATTGATTATTACGGCAGAAATAGAAGAAAAAAAACACTAGTAAAGGGACATTGAGTTTGAAAGAAATGCTTAAACATTGTTTCCCTGCAGAGCTTTTCTGTGTTATTGTAAAGTAGCAACATGCTCAGAGGAAAGCTGACTTACCTTGAGCTGGAGATGTCTCTTTCTGTTTTTGCCGAGCGGTGGGCAGCTGGTGCATGAGGTGCACTGTGTGTTGCAGGCGCTCCTCTGGGTAGCTCTCTGCGATGCTTTTCACCCATGAAGGGATGTTTGCCATCTGGGCACGGGTTGGGCCTGTCGCCATAACGACCTGGCGGGCTTTTAGGATGATGCCCTCTTGAAGGTGGACTTGAAAATACCTCACCCTCTTCCTTTCGGTCACTCTCATGGCTTCACAGCCAGCCCTGTCCTCCACCACAGGGGTGATGTGCTCCACTGTTCCCTTCAGCAGCACTTTGTCCAAGTTATATTTCTCCACCTGCGAGTTCAGATTCACCAGCTCAGCAAATGAAAATGCTCAGATTCACCAGCTCATGCTGCTTAATGGATAACATTTTCATGTATTTTTCCCATCTACTGTAAGCGAAGACACAATTCAAAAACAAGTCACAGATATATAATTTATTTTCTTTTTAAAGGCGCAATATACGGGATTTGAGCATTATAGCAGCAAACCATCAGCTGTTGCTGCCACACACTGCCTCACCCGTCGACATGTAGAAGTGCTCTCAATCTCAAATAAAGTGTCATGCGTCATTTTGGAGGTAACGTGGCCCCATGAGTAGCGTATAATGCAAGCTTGTGATTATGTGATTCTATCTGTTCTTTCTTTGATTTCAGATTGCAGAACACACAAATATATACTGTGTCTAACCTGATCTTTAAAGAAGTCCACACTTAGATTGGTTCCTGGCAGACTGAAGGACAAACTCTTCTTGAGTGTTGAGGTGACGTTGAGGCGTTTCCTCTCCTTCCTGCCGAGCCTCATGTCATTGAAAAATGCGTTTTCGTCCAGAATGTAAACCTGGTCTGGGAGACTGTGAAGCTCCGCGGAGCGATCAGACTTCAGAACAAACTCCTGAAGGGCTTTCTGACAAAGAAAACACACACACACACACTTACACCCGGACACTAAAAGCACTTTCCCGGCTTCTACTTCAGGGGAAGCTGGTTGTGTTTCTACCTTGTTGAGAGGGTCTGTGTGCACCAGTATGTGTGAGCGCAGATGAGGGATGTTCAGAGCTGTGAACTGACTCTCCCACAGAGTGGTCCACTCTCCATAAGCGTCCACCACTCCAAGACTCATCGGGGGGAAGTCCACCCTCTCTGATATCGTTGACTTTGCTAGTGGCTCCTCCAGTTTCGGTCCTGCAACTAATCACAAAGGACAAAGACATTGAACTGGGAGTCTGATTGTGGTGCGTCACATTTATGTCAAAATGAAGAAGTGGGAACAGTGACAAAGTATCAGTCATTTATTTTGTGTCTTAATGAATATAAAGCCGATACGAAACTCCACAGGATCTGTAGGCCGAATACATCGAAACAAAAGTAAGGCAGGATAAAGAGAAGCTGATACCAATGTATTCAGATTTACTCAATTAAAATGATTTGTCCAAATGATTCGAAAGTTGTACTTAGTCATAGTTTAAATTCTGATTCTGAACGAGTCACAAAAACTATGAATAAGTAAATCAAACTGATGATTTAAGTTAATTTTATGTCATTCTGCGGATTATTTTCATCATCGATTAATCTGCCAATTATTTTCTCAATGAGTTGTTTAATGAATCTTCAAAATATAAAATTGTATCCGACCAACAGTTCAAAACCCCAAATTACGTACTGCATAAGATCAACGAGAGCAGAACCTCACAATTAAAAAAATTGGATCGTGGCTTTAACGATGAATCGATCATCAAAATAGTTGATGATAGTCGATTAATCGACCAATAGTTTCAGCTGTTGGTGCAATAATTACTCTGTCAAAACTATAAATCACTGTAGAAATCTAATATATATGATTTAGTGAGTGAAAAGCCAGCTCATGGTACCAGCTGCTGCCCTCCTCTTCTTCCTGCCTCCGCAGCGTTTGTTGTTGGATGTTTCTGGGTTTGTCTGAGGCCCCGGAGGGTCCGAGGAGGAGGAGGGGGAGAGGGGTAAGTCATGTCCGGGGTCTGAGCGTGGATCTGGGTCAGGGTTGGAGAGCAAGCTAGCGAGGGTCAAGGCATGAGGGCCACCCCCTACTATTAACACATCGAGTATCCCCATCTGAAACACATGCAGACACAATACAGACAGTGTTGTTAGTTACAAGCGTGGGATGGTCACTTGTACTTTCAAAGAGTCAGTTCCTTAAAATGTCACTCTGACACTATGGCGGTTTAATTTCTAGATCAGAGGACCGAGTGTTAACTTCAGCATTCATGAAATAAACACTCTATGAATTATTCCTAGAGATTAAACGACACATTTCAAACAACACATGGTAACAAAGCTCTGTCGGATCGGTTGAGATAGTGTGTTTATGAACAAGCTTCAAACGTTATCATCCAACTGTGAGTACAACCAAGTGAAATGCACTGCCGAGGTCACGTTACTCAACACCTTCAGCTGCTATGGTAAAGAAACCTTTCTCGGCCCTTGCAATATAGTGAATACCGTTTACGTTCAGTGCATTACAATACCTGCTTGAGTTTGGATCGTCAGGTGGTGCCGGCCTCAGACGGTGGAAGTGTGCGGCACTGGCCGATGGCAGACCCCAAGGTTTTGCGACAGTGGCGTGTGCTTCCCATGTAACTCAATCCACCTCACAGCCTACAGATTTAGCTGGACTGGAAATAGCTTCAGGGTGTGTTTGTTTGCGTGTGTGTGTGTGTGCTTGTATAAATTTAGTAACACAACTCATCCCACTATTAAAACAGTACTTTACTTACATTTCTCAAATTAGCATTTTTCACAACCTTCCACTGAAATATTTCCAAATGTATTGATTTTAAATGTTTGTGATAAGCTGTTTGAAGTGTTTCTTTATGTGTTGAGAAAATTATCTTTCTTAAATAAACGTAAAACGACCCTTTGGATTAGCTGGAAAAAGCATCATCAGCAAGCTGAAAACAGGGCTGGTTCTCTTCACGGTTCTCACAAGAAATTAACACAAATGTGCTACTGCAGTTAATGTCACAGAGGAAGTCAGCCTTCCAATAGTTCCTATGCCTAATGTGAAATAAACCATAATGTCCTCTTGTTTCCTGTATTAGCTTTATTGGTATTTCTAAGAATCAAGAAGTGAACATCCAGTAATATAATAAAATAAGTGTTTTACATGAAATGCAGTACATACAAAATGAGCGTGAGAGTCAAATAACATCACTTCTCTTCTTACTTTCATTAGTGAGACCTTTACTGCTGTTAGGTAGAAAAGGTACAAAAACAGATCAACTTTCTCCTGATGTATTGTTTTCTAACAAGAAAAAAACAAAAATCCTTTAATTTAAGTTTTTACTAATCCTCGTTCACTTCCTCTTCTGACAGTTCCACATCCATCACTGTGTGTGTCAGTGGTGTCTCAGTTCTACTTCCCTCTCATCAAACTTCCCGTTCATGCAAAGAGGAAGCACAAACACACTGGGGGCTTTAAAATGCCAGCGCGTTCCCTGGTGTCAGCTTCAGTCTTTTGCATTATCAGCAGCGGACACTGGCAGCTCCATGGATCTGGAGGTGGGTGACACAATCTTTACCACAGAGCACCGCTACATGTGAGATGCTTTTTAAAAGATGTGATTGTGTATATTGTGTTGATGTGCTAAGTTTGTCTACTTGTCCGTAAACGTCAGGATTCTGTGGTTAAGGGAGGCGTGCTGATCGTCCACCACATCCAAGAGGGAAAGCACCAGTACGAAGTGGAAAATGTGAAGTACAAGACAGCGTCCGATAAAGCATTCATCAGGTACAGCAGTGTTGAACAGACTTTTTGTCTTTGACTAGGAAACAAAACACACGAAAAGAGTGATTTTAATACATTTTTAAAATTTATTTTTAAAATTTTTAAAATGATTTTATTTGGAAAGCACTGCACCGACCACAAAGTGCTTTCAGTTAAATCGATGGAAAAATCTAAATTCAAAATGGAACATATTGCTGTTCCCCCATGGTGGAGGAACAACAGCATGAAGAGCTTTAAAGAACTGTGGTTTTAACACAAGAACAAAATATATACATGGTTTTTATAAGTCAATTTATTATTTAATCAAAATCAAGATGAAAGAGAATACTAAAAATAAACTGGCATACAAGTAGGTGAGTGAATAGAAATGTGTTTTAAGTCATGATTTAAACTCAAACAGCAGAACATGGAAGACTGATTTACTGCATAAAGAATACTTTATAATGGGGTTTATGATTACAAAGTATTGGTTTTCATAATGATAAGTAGATCTGAAACAATTACTTTATTAATGTATAGTTTAGCAACTACTGTACTTTGATGATCAAAGACTTTATCGGGATTGTGTAATTATTCAGATTAAAA
The DNA here is from genome assembly GCA_023566465.1 of Cottus gobio. NCBI lineage: Eukaryota > Metazoa > Chordata > Actinopteri > Perciformes > Cottidae > Cottus > Cottus gobio. The sequence goes on along the minus strand of CM042224.1, from coordinate 23,779,067 downwards.
TATTTCTATTTTACAACACAAGTATGTGACATCACTTTTTATCCTTTGAAAACCATGAAAAGAGCACAAAAAACTATATATTTATAGCGTAATATTATTTCAGCAGCAACAGCTTCTTTATTTTTCAAGCTAAAAGAGAAAGACTACAGCAAACTGAGTAGCCAAATGGATGGAGTTTCCCTAATTAATGCCGTACAACACAGTTTGTTAACATTAATAAAGAAATTAGTTACAATTAAAATGCTTTAATAAAGTATAAGCCTTATGTTTTAATTTTTTTCTCAGGAGAGGAGACAAGCTGATGCAGATAAACGGCATGGTCCTGCAGGATCTCACGCCTGAGGAGCTGGCACAGTCGTTAGCTACAGATAATCCGATGCTGGTGAGTTCATGGGCTGACACCAGCCCATGAACATCCAACACCATCAAGGGAGAGTTTATTTTTCTGACTGTGTTGACACTCATTATTTAAATGGAATAATCCACCCTGCCAGACTCTTACATTGTTATACAATATAAATGTTGATATTCTAAATATACATGGGGTGGTCATAATTCACATGCAAAATGATTTAATGTTACGTCTTTTCACGATAGTAATTGTACCTTTTTATCCTGAAGACATAAAATGGGATGTGAACGTTGCTGACGTGACACTTCCTGCGTGAACAACTTTACTTGACATTGTTGTGTTCACCAGAGGACGGACACACACATTGTCACTTTGACAGTCACTGTGTTTTGGGTGTTTTAAGGGGAAGTTGTCACACAGCCAATAACAGACACAACATTTGAGACAGGAAGAAACACAAAGTAAATCATTCTGACCACACCTCCTCTCTCCCCCTCCCTCCGGTCTTCAGACGGTGCACAAGGCCAGCAGGATGAAAGAGCACACTGAGCAGGTCCTCCCAGCTGAGGACACGTTGCATCCCTTCTTGAAGGAATCCACGGTGCTCAGTTTCAGCATGGAGATGAGGAGGGTGGAAGACCTGCAGCCGAATGAAGTGGGGCAGGAGGCGGAGCGAGAGGAGGACGGGGGTTATGAGGGGAATGCTTGCCAACCTGAAAACCAGGAGAATGGGGAGAGGGGGGATCTGCTCATCATATCTATGAAGAAGACCAGCATCTCCGTGGTGAGCGGGAGGGGCTGCAGCAGCAGCAGCCCCTGTCAGGGATGCAATGGGACAGGATGTACCTTTAATGACATTGTGATGGTGTCAGAATCCAGCGAGGTGAGGCTTGGTAAGTAAGTTGTGTTTTAGTCTCCGATCTTCTCTTCTATCCGTCTAATTTGTTCTACATTTTAATATATATTTATACAGATATCCTCACTGACGGCAGGATCTTTTTTTCACAGTCCAGAGACAACTATGGATCTCCAAAGATTTTCATTTGGGATTCACAAAAACTGGAGGATTAAATTCTCCCTTACTGTTTTTTTTGTAAGCTAAATAACCCATCTCATGACGACCTCTTTGGTATACATGTTTAAACAAGTCAGAAGTTAGATATACATCTGATCAGAGAGCAGCAACATGTGCAGTGCAACTCCCTTCTATTGGTAAAGCGTATTCATACACAGATCACATAGGGAGTGAGAGATAAATCACTCCGATCTTGTTTTTTTTATTTGCACAAAAGGGTTATGAACTGTGAACTACATGCCCTTAGTTTGATTGTTCCTTGTGTCCCTGTTTTCAGTTCCAAGAGGAGGTGGAAGTTTCAGTCAGCAGAAGTCGTTGAACACCCCAATCCAACATTGGCCGTCTCATCAATACCTCCGAGGTCTCTTCTCAAAGAAGGCTATATATGCTTCACCGAACCCAGGTTTGTTATTCAGAGCGGCACGGCACCTACTGATTGATTTACAGTAATCACAAATATTGTTTTTGATTTCAGTTTTCAATTGATTAGTGAATTGATTAGTTTGTTTTTATTTTGTTCATGTCCAGAGGAGATGACTATCTACTACTACAAGTCAACCAGTTTCTGCACCTTCAGAGGACAGCCAGTGGTCTTGAACTTTAGCAGGTCCAACTACTTCCTCAGGTGCTGCAAGGAAGGGGACAGGGTGTTCCTAGAAGTGGAGGTAATAACTGTTACCGTGTGAGTTCATATAAACATAGTTAGATTTAAGATGCATCAATCTGACTTTTGCTCTAGAGCGACCAACGGGTTGACACTTTCGGCTTTCCTGAAACAACTATTACATGGACTACCATGCAGTTTGGCATTTATGGTGAGGTTACCATGTGTGGTTTTGAGTGAAACGTCAGGATGAACTATTGGTTGGATTGCCATTCATGTCCCCCACAGGATGCTTTTCTTGAGATGTTTGTACCTAATGGGGAATCACCCAAATTATTAAGATTCATCATCTGAGAACCATGAATGTATTGTGAAAATGTTAATCAATCCACCTGCCAGAGGTTGAGATACTTCACTAGATTTGAAGTTAACATTGTCGTTGCAGTCAGGGGACCACTAAGGTCAGTTGGATGCATCCTCATGGCACCATGAATCACAATGTAATTTGGCAATTCACCTGAAAGTTGTAACTCTTTGGTCTGGACCAAAGTTGTTGACAGACCAATGTTTGGTACCATGAGCCATGCAGCTGAAAAGGATACAGACAACATCACTTGAAAGACTCAATCTCATCTGCTAACCAAAGTGGAAAAATCTCTGTTGGCGAGCAGCAATACTTACAGACAGAGCACATATTAAGGCCAGTATCCATTTAGTGGGTGAAAGATCAGCAAAACCTGTTTACATACAGTTTATCTAATGAGTATCTGTTGAAGAGAGCGGCACAAGGAAAAGAAGGAAGTAGTTAATGTCTGATACAGCCAGAAATATAGTAATTTCCCCTTATTTGCATTCTTCAAGGTCACAGAATGTCATGAAAACGGCCCTCACCCCATTTGATGTACTGCACAACAACATGTGTCTGGCTATATCCATGTTTTATTACGAATTAGGTTCGGACAAGTGCATTTGGTGAAGAATTAGGATCAACATATAATTTAAAACCCAAAGTGTAGGATTGGGAATTTGATCTTGGATTTAGGCTACTTGTCAGAAATGACCTTTGAAAAATATGCACCGGTTTTAAGGACACTAGTATGTAATTAAGTATTAAGTAGCACGTGTACAGTCATGCTAGAGACTCTGTGAGGCTGTACGTGAGCACAGTGCTCACATCAATAGCATTGCGTGGTAATGCTGTTATGTTTGCAGGTGTTAAGTTCAAAAAGCTTTGGGCGATCGTGCAAAGCATCCCGGATGCAGAAAGTTATAATAAAAAGTATTTAATAAAAAAATGAGCACAATCTCAAATTGAATCACACTAATAACTACACAAATACAAAAGATATCCCATGGGACAGAGATCCTTGACCCTCCAACATGTAAACTCACTAGCTCTCACTAGGAGCACTATAAAGCATACTTTTCTTACACAGGTATAATGTGTACCCACCATCTTGCTGATGATACTTAAATACTTTTACTGAAGTAAGGTTTTGAATGTAGGACATTACTAATATTTGTTAATAAACACTAAACCCAAAGTTCAGCTGAGGCTGATAGGAATGTCATTAGTTGTTCTGCAGGTATTTGGTCACCACCTTACTGCCAGGCTGTTAAAGAGCCGTCGGTTGTCCCTGTGATGGCTGTCCACATCTTTGTTGTTGCTGCAGACTTGCGAGAAGCAGAGGCTGAAGAAGATCTCCAAGAACAACGAGGGCGACCTCTCCTTCGTCTTCTACATGAAGACCGGGGGGACCAAACAGCGGACGTTTGAGTCAGCGCTGCACTGCGGCTGGTTCATCCAAATAGACACCACCAACTTAGTGACAGTGGCAACCCTGGATGGAGGGATGGGGGACGAATCGTTCCTCTTCATCATTCAGACTTGAGTCTCGCTGTCCTCAGACCTCAAATTTACCATTACAATTCACAAGCCAGATTTTCTTTGGGACTTGATATTAAAGAAAAGAAAAACACGAGAGGAGCTCTTTTGTTTGACCCATCTGGGCCTGGGACAGAAAACCCACGTCACTCTGTCAAAATCTGCTAATGCAGAAGTGCGTAGATATGTATCATACAACTACTGTATATCTAATATAAAAAACGTTTATTGTGTGTGTAAGCGTGTAATCAGTTTTGTTGTTTACGGTGACCTTTAAAGCTGATTGTTGTTGTTTTTACTTTTTTTGTGTGTTTTTAAGTGTTATTATTTTGTGTGCAGTGGATGTAAATCGTATTAAACAATTTTTATATTCAAAATAAAAGTGATTTGTTTATTTAATATTTTTTGATATACATTAATAAAGATATTTTGTGAGCACAATTTCATACAATTTAAAAATACACATAATAAAAGGTAAATGTCCATTATTAATACAAAAAAACTTTACTCAAAATAGCAGTCAAGGCACCTAAAGTGTAGTTGTACTACTATACTATTCATGCACTTATAGTAATAATATTAAAAGTGTGTCAAAAATAGCACACTGAATAGATTTACATGGAGGTATATTTTTATATTACTAAAATTACCTGCAATCAAATTATACTGTTTTACAATAGTATTCACTATAACCTGACAAACTAAAACGTATAACACGTAAACACATTTTCAGAATGTAGATGTTTGACGAGACAGAAGACACCTTCCTTCCGTTCTTCAGTGGACTCAGAAACCAGTTTGTTCGTCGTCATTGTTCTCAAAGGCTTTGTTAATTTGTCCATCAAGGGTCACATCGTAAGGATTCTCCGTGGATGTCTTTGCAGCTTTCCTACAAACACACAAGAAACACACAGTTATGTCTCACAGTTATGGAAGTAAACTGGTCCAACACTGTAGAAACGGGTCTCAGTCTCAAGACCAAAAACTCACTTCTTGCGCTCTTTGACACCGGAGATGACAAGATAGACGCCTGCTAGCACCACGACTCCCATGACCACGCCGAACACCACCAGCCACACCTCCACCGGCTGCTCCACGAGAGGGGCGAGCGTTGCTGGGATGCCTTCGAATTCCAGTGTCTTGTCGTCCAATTGGAAGGCATCGTTGATTCGGCCTCGATTTAACCTGTGATCAATATCGAAATGGGTTTATCATTGGTCACACCTATCATCAGTCTCTCGGGAAAGGTCACACGGAGTTGATTAAAGAAATTTAACTGGAATGCTAACAGCCCTGTGAGGCTTGTAACAAAGTTGTCATGGTGATGCTTGATTAATTGTCTGAGAATCATGTAGCTTTGTACAAAATTATGTTTCAATCCATCTCGCAGCTGTTGAGACTTGAACATGAACCTGTTGGTGGCACTAGAACTGTCAGAGGATCGTCAAAGACATTAGGATTCATCGTCTGGGCACAAGTACCATATAGTACCAATAGTTGTTGAGCTACTTGAGTCTGGGACAAAGCGGTGGTCGGACACACCATCATAACTCGACCATTACAGCTGCTCGTACATGTTGTATGTTTTGGAACCTGCCATATGTAATCAAAATACACTTGTCACATGCTGAATGAAGCTTGTGCCTCACCGTATGGCAGCCTCCACATCTTCTTTTGGGATAAACGTGGTGGGACTCGCTGGGTTGGTGGTGACCAACATGTAGAAGGAGATCCTGGGAGTCTCTTTATAGACGATAACGTTCTCTGCTCTGCCGGTAGAAACCAAGAAAAGCTCTCAAACAGATGTTGTAACGAAAGATGAAAGTCTGATGAAAACAAAGCATAAGGTATCTTCATATATTTGTGGTCTCAGGGTGGTACTGACGTGAAGACGGAGGTCTCGTTCCTTTGGCTGTAGTACTGCCTCAAAGCGTAGGCAATGTTGGCCTTGAACAGGTACAGCTCGTTGGCGTTCCAGGAATACTGAAACACATTTCAGTTGATTAATATTTGCCATGCTATCAAACCGACTGAAGTTCACTTCAAAGGTGCAAAATACACTTCATGTGTAGTCAGCTATTGCAACCCTTACACTCAAATAACTATTCTAATAATGATTAATAACACTCACAGCGTCATCACCCATGGCTGCCTTCAAACTGATCCTCACTTTGATGGCATTGCCTGAAACTGTATAAAGATGAAGAAAAGAAAGAAATCATCAAATCATTAGTTCAGTTTGAGAAATAAATGTCATCAAATCTTCACCAAACACGACACATAACACATTTGGCTGGCCATGAACACAGCCCAAGCACTTGTTTTTGGATATCAACCACTAACTATGGGGTCAGACCCCATACATACAAGCTCGTGGACTTGTGATGGACATTGAGTTACTTATAAGTCATGAAACGTGGAGTAAAGAGTACAAATTCAAGCAAGTTGCCCTCACAACCATTTTCTTTAATAAATACTCATTCTAGTAATGTGGTAATGCAGTTTGGTCATGCAAATATTTGTCATGAAAATAGTAGTGAATTAAGTCTGAGTTTTTTCTCTGCTTCCTTAAAAATGTCCTCAGGGATTTTTTGTTTTACTTCACTGCCCTTGTGGGAAGTGGCAGAGCAAACATTTCATCAGAAGTAACATAAAAAGTCGTAGTTATTACGTAATGGTGAGAGAGTTTTATATGCCTCTGGCAAAGCTTTCAAATCTATCAAAAACAGTTAAAATAACTGTGTTTGTTGTGGACTTTAATGCTACATAAACCGTGCATGGCATAGATAGACACTCAACCCAGATTGTAAAGAAGGGAGGCTTAAAGGAGTAGCTCTGCCTTTTAGGCACTATGCTTATTTACTGTTTTGCTAAAAGTAAGATGAGAAGATTTATACAAATCCTTACAATGAATACAAAGCTCCAAAGGGTTAACTTATCTTAGCACAAATAGAGGGAACCCCCCTAACCTGGATCTGTGCAAAGGCAATAAAATCCACCTTTCAGCAACTTAAAAACTCACTAACGAACAACACATCATATCTGCTTTGTACAAAAACAACACATTGTGGATTTAAGGTGGGTAATGTGTGGACTATGACTAATGTAATGGAACACTATGGTTGCCCTGGACACTTCATGGTGACGACAAGACTACGTTTTCTTTTTTTTCTTACAAATTAAACAAATAAGCTCTGATTAGTGAGCTTTAGAGGTGCAGGTACAAATCCGAGCTAGCTGCTCCAACCGGCTGCTGGGGGTAGCATCATTATCTACCATAGCTCTCAACAAAAAAGCCAAGAAAATAATTAAATGTCAAACTTTTACTTTAATAAAATTGTTTTTTACTTTAGTGGTGATAATAATTTTCAATGTGAGTATCGTTTGCACTCACATGGATCTATTGCTGTCTTCCAGCCTACAGTCCTTTGGTGTTTCTTGTTCTCTGCCTGCAGCCAGTCATGAAGCTTTTGGAAATAATCCAACAGAGGGCGGGCGTCCATCTTAACATCACCGGATATGGTCTGCAAAGCCCTGGTCCAGGACTGGGACCTTCCCAGCTCTAACATATTCCTAAAAGATAACATTGATGATGCATTACTATTGCATTTCACAGAGACAAACAAAACAGCAAAATTATATTCTGTGACAGCCTTAGAGGAGCAGGAAGTCGTTGGTACCTCAGTTTGGTTCCTGCTGCTTGAGAATTAGTAATGTCACATGTAGACAAGGGCCCTGTATGACCAGCTGCATCGCAGAGCGCTTTCTGGAACTGGAACTGGTAGATGGTTCTTGTGAAGTACCTGTATACACACACACACACACACACACACACACACACACACACACACACACACACTTAGAGCTCTCTCATGGCTTAGCTTCTCAGCCAACGGCCACAAACACGAGTAAAGCTCAAGTAAAGTCTTTGTGCAGCCCTGTGTCCAACAAAGTTACATTACAATAAAACTAAACTGCATTCTCTACTAACTAACTTTGGACACGAGCAGCGACCTCCTGGGTGAAAGTCCTGACCCACTCATATATAGTAGGACTTCAAAAACAAACATAATCCGGGAGAAAATGTGTTTCAATTGAAACGTTCTTGACAATGCCGTTTTGTGTCATGGGAATGTAAATCCAAGGAGGCCAGGATACTTTTGACTCCACTGGAAGATGTAAATGTTTGAGCATTTCCGTGTTCGCTCTCTGACTTCCATCTTTTTTTTTGCTTCATAAGAACGCGAGTGGTGAGGTCATGAATAATATTATAATGAATTATTAACAGGTGTTATTACATAGTAATTTAATTTGTAAACATGCTTTACAGTAAGCAGCTTTTGGGGGGAGGCTGGTTGGCAGGATTCTGGGCAAAACTGATTGGTATAATAGAAAACTAGAAACAAAATCAAAAGAAAATTATTAAAAACATTCAACAAGATTCAGAATGGCTGAAGAGTATTATTATTATTATTTCACTATTAACAGAATGCTTTTATTTCATTAAGGTACAGCTTTACAGCGGGAGTGTTACCTGATGAAAGAGTAGTCTCCAGATACATGGAACAGAGCAGGCGGGTCGCAGTAGGTCTCGTCTCTCGGCACCGGCTCCAACACCCCCACCAGCTCCCTCCTGCCACGACAACAGAGAGTCAGCTGTGACGCAGGCCCATGATGGAACACAACATGAAAAGCGACAACGCTTGCCTGCAGTGTGGCCACCTCAGATTTCATCAGCAGGTTTATATACAATTTACCCATACATTTTCCCAGGCTGCAGAAATCAACTGGAATATTTGCGGACACCTCATATGAGTCTCTGCTTACTTCATCTCCCACCAGCGCTTCATCCAATCATCCTTGGTGATGTTCCCCGCAAACACCTGCCACCTCCACTCCTCCAGCATGTAGGTGAACGGCAGCGTGGCCACGATGGTGAGCGCCTGCTTCAGCAAGAAGTTGATCTCCGTTTCTGCGAGGCAAATGAACACAAAACATTTCATGACGCAGGAAGTGAAACGGCTCAGGAAGCTGGTCTGAGCCTCCTTTTAGAAGTTGAGCGATGACACACGGTTTTTGCAGAGAAATAATATTGGTTTCTGGGACATTTCTGCAGAACAGCGAAGTGTTCAGCCCTCTGCGTTTGATGTGTTGTTTATGACATGTATGTCAGACTCTGTAAGTACACCAGAGTTTGTGTAACAGTGAGCAGGAGGCCCAAGGTCGTGTTCTGCTTGATTAACTGGTTTCACTGCAGTAAACAGGTGAATGCAGGTGTGACACGGTCTGTCCTGGTGGCCCCAGCGGTGCTGAAGCTATTTTCAATCCTACATGCCAATTGAGGGCAGCAACCCAGAGACACATTAGTCATACCTGCTCTGGTTTGTTCAGAACTCAGTGCAGTCTGTTTGTTCCATCGCTGAACACGTTGTCCAGATTGATGATGTCTATGGCTTTAGGCCAGGTGAATGGCCCCGGGTTAACACTTTTCATTTTCAGGCCAAAAGTTAAAATACCTGCCCTTTTTTGGCCACTTGGTGTGTAGTGTAACACTGACATAGTATCTAAATAGATTTTTGATTTTATTTTAAACTGTCAGCTAACACAAACTACACTGTTAATGTCACTAAACTGCTAAATTGCTTAAGTCATCTGGGCTGTATCCGGATACGAGACACTTGTAAATGGAGGCCATATTCATTTCATTCATCGTTATTACAAAAGCATTGATTAGAGCAGCTTTTGTGCTTTGGAAAAGCAACGTTCCTTTGGTTTGATAATTGTCAGGGTTATGTACAATTAATATTACCGTTGTCATAAATGAAGTCCACAGGCAGGAGATTCAGGCTCTGCAGGTGTTTGGGCGTTGCAGCAGAGAGGGACATGATTTCTCCGACCGCCTCATGGAAACCCTCGTTGGCTCCGTCCCTCAGGAGGTAGGACAGGTTACTGTAGGCCATCTGGTACTGGTTGTGCCCCATCTCATGGTGCACTGTGAGGAAGTCGTCCATGTTGACCTTGGTGCACATTTTGATCCTGAAGACATTGCAGGCATAATGTGGGGATGAAGGCGTGGCATGATGCTATGTCAGATACACGTAGCAATAAAAGAACATGGTCAATCACAGTTTCTGATGAGTCAGACACTCAATATGTTTTGACAACTTAGATATCTTTATCAGCAGGAAAGAATGACTCAGAGATGAATAAACATTATTCTTCCAGCGTGTTCATATTTATGGCTCTCATGTACTGATCTATATTTAGATAAGTCTTCTCCACACAGCACACCACACCTGTTTGAATCCTTTTTACAAAGAGCTGCTTGCGTTTAGGTCAACTGTCTCAATTGTAAGCTTTTTGAACATGAATATATACAGCTCTTAATATGTGCATGTCCGTGGGTCGCCCTACCTAAAGTCATCTCTGTTTCCCATGTCCCAGGCTGTGGGGTGACAGACCACATTGCGTCCGTCCTCAGGCTTCAGCAGCATGGAGTTACTCCAGAAGTTTGGGAACATCTCGTCCAGGCCCACAGACTTGAAGAACTTCTCTGCTTCTTGGAAAAGCTGCTTCTCAGTCCAGCCCTGAAAGTCAAATTGACATTTGATGGACGATTACTTTTCCAATAGAGGATTTTAGTGTCTCATAAGACATACATTTTAACAACACCGAATATCAGAATCAACTAAGTTGTACTGAACCTTCTCCACCATGGTTTTGCTGACATCAATATCCGGTTTATCCGGGTAGGGGACTGACAGAGGGTACAGGTTGGTCCAGAATCTTCCCCACATGTCACCTGAACAATCAACACATCAGGTAATTATTTCTAACTGTAAGTCATCGAAGGAGACACTGAGCTATTCCTCCTACAGTAGACCAGTTTATTTCAGCTGAACAACGAATATGTCCATTATGACACGCAAGTTGCATATCTGTTTCCTTTTTCCCTGTATGCCCCTGTATTGATTTAAGAAGGGACAGTTCACTCAAAAGCTAAATCTAAAATATGTATATGTCCGCTCACCTGTAGAGCTAGATAATCCACATAAATATTCATTTTGACTATTTCACACATGAAGCTGCTCACATCAAGGTGTCATGATTTCTGACATTGCTGTTGAGTTTTTCAAATTCATTTTTTGGGCGCTTTGAGCACCACAAGCCGAGCGCCAAGTAGTCCTATTATATTGGAGAGATGATGGAGAGAGACATCTCTACAGCCGTTATCTCCAAAACTAGGCAACTCTCAGCAAAACAATCTACATTAAAAAATGAGCAGGTAATAGAAAAATATATTTATACAAATATAATACATTTTAGGGTGAACTATCTCTTCAAAACTTCCGTGTACATTCAAATCCTCACGCTGTCAGGATGTATTCTTAATACGGTGACATTTATTGCATCGTTAAATCATGTTATAAGGTGATTTATGATTATGATATTATTATTATGATATTATTATACATACCTGAGTTACAGTACAAATTTGTTGTTCCATCTTGGACTTTACAACTAGCTCTATTATACGATACATTTTGTGGACATACCCAACAAGTGGGCTGGCAGAGGTCCTTCTGAATCAATGTGTCCTTTGTAGACCTCCATAAGCTTGGCTCGCACATATGCATGCAGCTCCTTGTATAAAGGCATGATCTGAAAGAAAGAAACAGTTGTTGTCAATTACTTCACACAATCAATAACAAACTGTACATTCCTCCTCTCATTATTAAGGTATGGTGCTCTGACACACGAGGCATTCAATCCACTGATATTAGACGCACCTCTTTGTAGACAGAACGGACATCCTCCATCAGCTGGTCTCTGGTGTACTTGTACCGAGCGTCCTCCTCAATGGTCTCATAGTTATATCTCCAATAAGCTCCATAGTCTTGAAAACCTGCCAGAGTGGGAGTCAGAGAGGATCCGATCAAGACACATTTCAGATTACAAATCTGTCACTACCAGAGGGTTGTGTGTTTTTGTCATACATGAGTTAGAGGTTAAGGCAACACTCAGCTGTTTGTCAACTCGTGTTACAAGATGTGTTTGACTTACACACAGAGTATTAGATTAACCATAGTTCCAAACATTTAGCCTACTTGCCAAAGTATTTCCACTGGATGTTATGAAAGTGTGGTAATTATTTCGGCCTTATTCCGTTTCCATCCAAACTTAGCAAGAGCACGCCATTCACACATTAAAAACATTTTAAGTCTGTGGCATGTATTCTTTCTAGCTGCGTCACCGTTTAGTTTGGAGGCTTCATTCTTCAGATCCACGTAGTCTTCGTAGAGAGGCCTCATCTTCTTCCCCACCTCTCCCCTCCAGCCCTCCCACACATGCAGACGCTCAAAGTAGTCCTGGCTGTTGGCCATGACATGCTCCAGGCCTGAAAACAAAAGAGCACGCAAGTCAGTGTTCATTGATCCAATAAAGACATGTTTGCCTTTCATCAAATAATAAAAAAGGGGGGAAGTTACAATGTACTGCATTTTATAAGCTCATCACACAGTTTTTATTGTAAATCCCAAACTGAAAATGAAATAGTAAAGCTATCAGATAATTATAGTGGAATGGGAAGTACAATATTTAGTGGAGTAGAAGTATGAAGTGGCATTAAATAGATAATAGTCAAGGAAAGTAAAAGTACTTCAAAATTGTAATTGTTAAAGTGTACTTTCCACCGCTGAAAAGATGCAGATGTGATCGTGTATTTGTCCTGTTTCCTGTTGGTTGTTCAAATGAAATAACTAAATAGTATAAAAGTGGTCATTACACAATTCCCACAATGCATTACAGTATCTTGTTAAAGACCTGTTCAAAAACGTTCATAGACATTTTCCTGTTCCCAGTGACTTTGTTAATAATAAACCGCCACGTCGTCATAACCGCTCCTTACGGAGTCGTACCTGGCTCCAAAGTCTGGCAGTTAAGGGGGTCATCCATGAGACACACCGTCGCCGTGCTGTAGATTGTACTCATTTCACTCATGATCTTACTGAGCTACAAACGAAAGGAGGAAATGTTTAGGTTGATGAAGCGCTGAAGAAGTAGTCCAGAAGACGAGTCTTTGCAGCTTTAAAACATGAAAAGAGTTTGTTTTAAGACTCATCCAAACAGAATGAAAATAAGTCTTACATGTGCAGCTTTATCTGCGGTTAGAGCACCAGCGCCTTTGTCTTGTAGGGAGATGAGCTGTAATTTCATTTCTGGATCATTGATCTGCTCGATGGGGAACTTCCGGGACTCATCTGACATATTGGTGTAGAATTTTCCCCAGATTTGCCCCTCCTCTGACTGGGTAGAATGAAAAACACAGGTGTCAGTGTACAGCGGCTCCACCATCTGCATTTCAAAAAGGTCTCTGAATGCTCACCAGCCTGTCTGAGTTCTCCTTCGTGATGTTGGTGTTGTAGGCCCAGGATGCCAGCGAGTACTGGTACATACGCCGGGTGGCTTCCTCGTCGAAGGTCTGCAGGAACACCTTCGCCTGGTTCTCCACATCTGATTGAGCAGAGACAGCACAGGACACGGCCAGCAGCGCCACGAGAACCCGAGCAGACATCTTGGCTGCTTCAGCTCCCTCCACCCAAACACAATCTGTGAGAAGGAGCGACACCGCGCTCTGTTATACCTTGGCCTTTGGACAGTAGAGCTGTAACTGAGTTTGTATCTGAGTTTTCATTTGCTGATAGGACATCGCTAGTCTGCGTTCACATAAGAGGGAGAGTCTGTGATATGCTTTGATACATTATCAATGTTCAAAACGTGCATCTCTTTGGAAAGCTCTACAGGTTTGTGCAGTGAGCAAATCGAAAGGTCTCTGTCTGTTTCTGAAAAGGTCGTCAACACAATAACAAAATATGTTGGCATACTGTACATTTAAAAGCCTGCTGTTATGAGCAAGAACCATAAAATAAATAAACATGTGTCACTTTTCAGTACATGAAAAAAATGATTAAATAAAAATTTTATTTATCTTCTTAAAACTTTAAATCATATGATTTTTTCTCATCTGATGTAATTTGTTGTAATAAGTTAATGATTTGATTGTAATTGATTTATTGCAAATTATTTACTTTGTATTGCTTGCTTACTATCAATATAGTACAAGATAGTGGACGTAAAAGTGTTGGGCTCCTAGTTTTTTCAACTGATTTCCTTACTGAAGTGTAATTTCTTAAATAAACCTGACCTTTTGAGGAGGAAAGTCAAGGAAACAGGAAACAATAGAATTAGATGAGGATCCAACCTTCTTATCGGGTTGGCGGTGGATTTCCCAGCACCAAATAAAACACGAGTCACACACTGTTCGGCCCTAAACGCTGATAAGAAATCAGCCATGAGGGCAAGGGTTATTGTTTGGTTGTATTACCAACACCAGAAGACTCTTTCTCTGCAACAAATCGAGCAATAACCTACTAAAACATTAGTTAAATAAAGGAAAGAAAATAAATCACAATTGTTTTTGAATCCAAAACAAATCTCTTAGTACTCTGGCCTCAGGTTAGCAGTTTATTTGTTAGCTTGACACTCATTAGTGCTCAGATTCAGGCTTATTTTTGGACGTCATCCATTTATTTATTTGTGCTTTTGAAGTGCCATAATGCTAATTAATCATGTTTCAACCAGAGCAGCAAATGCACTCAAAGGCAGTGCACCTGTTTATCACTAATGGAAACACTAATATGATGCAACAGCGCCTTCCTGTGGACACAGTCGGTTTTTATCACTGATTAAAGGACAGGTTCACGTTTTTCTGTCTGTCTCACTGTTACAATACTTACATGCCCATATGCATATTGAAACTGTATTATTTGCTTTCATTGTTATTCCTGTCTATATCAGCTATGAAGCATTCTTTATTATCTGCAGTTTCAATGTTGGTGACAAAATAACTAGAAACTGTAGCTGCACATGCATAGTGGAGTCAAGATAAACTCACATATTTGCTTCTGAAATATAGTGGTGTAAAGGTAAAGTAGCATAACATGGAAATAGTCACGTAAAAGTAACTTAAATTTGTACTTAAGTACAAAACTTTAAAAGAGTGTAAAATACTCTGGTACAAGAAAAAGCCCTACATCAAAAAAATGTTACTGAAGTAAAACACAATTGAGTCCACAGGAGGTAATGGAGCATGGGAAAGTTAACATTTGAGCCACATGAGGGAGCCTAAATCATATTGTTCTGATAACTGGAGCCTATCTATAACATTGAATCTCGTATGAAAGGTCGGAGTACGTTCTGTTTGTTTTACTGATGAAAACTGTTCAAGATCATATAAAGTGGTGTGGAAATGACAGGAAATGTGGTCATCAACAAACAATTTGCTCTTCTCCTGACTTACAGACAAGGCCTGATGGGAAAGAGGATGTGTTGTATGAAGTTGAGTAAATGTACTGAGCTACATGGCTGCTGAGCTTTTGTGTCAGTTGACGAGAACGTTGTACTATTTGTTGTCACGCTTGTCTTCTCGGCAGCTCGGAGTAAAGTGCATGACAGGTCACTGTCAATCTATGCTGCCTCAAATTTGCTGCCACAGCAAGTTTACTGCAGACATGTCTATATATACAGACTGAGCCTCGAGGCTATAGGATAATCACTGTGAATGAAAAACACAACAGCCTGGCTTAGCAACCTGGAAACTCACATTCAGCAACAAAAAAAAAAGAATCTGTTCACTGGACATCGTTCAGCTTCAGTGTGCTGAAGGCTCCTCTCCTGCTAGGTGAACTTTTCTGAGTTCACAGTTTAAAGGCTCAGTGTTCGAGAAGTGTGCCTTGCATTATATTCTACTGGTTTATTCTGCAATATGTTGCATTAAATATCGGTTTGTCCTGTATTGCCTTCTAATCATCTACTAGTACGCTTAATTTAAAACTGAAGGGCGGAGTAAATGAAACATCTCCAACTCTTCGGCACTGAACTGTTTTTGATTGTGTGCTTCATAAATTGTTAATTATTGTGACGTGTTTATCGCGGTTGGATGGTTAACAGCACCAAGCCACATTAAATCTGGTTATTTTTACCAGAGGTTTGGTCTATAACGAAAAGCAGCGGCATGGCACCAACGTATTTAATCTCCAGTTTTACTTCAAGGCTGACTTTAAAATGTGTGCTGCAGAAGAGAATCCACATTGTTCATCTTCTTGAACAGAAATACTAACTTCTGCCAACCACGAGCAAATGACCACAACAACATCGTTTCTCCAAACTTCCGGTACTCGATGACCCCACATAGAGGCTTCCGGAGCCCAGCACAATTAAAGAACCATTTAAAACTATTATATCTAACCTTAACTTTTACAATAATGATGAATAACATGCTGAGATTATATTTTTAAATCATGCATATAATTAGATGTTAATAGTTTTACACTGCAATCAAACGTGTTTTTAACTTGTCTTTATCATCATTAGTAAGTTAGTTAGTTTATCATCATTGTAAGTCGCTTTGGATAAAAGCGTCAGCTAAATGAAATGAAATGTAATGTAATTAGTATTCTTCAGTGTCATTACTTCAAGGTACGTTCAGATTAATCATGAGAAAGGGAAAGAAATACACATAAAGAGGAGAAATCTGCTGTTTATCATAAAAATAACTATTTCAACAATGCTGTTTTTAGACCAAGACATGCACCAATTCTTTTGAATCTAATTGATGCTAGTTGATTAGTGAATGCCTGAAGAAACATTTTTGCTCGTATTTAGTTGACATTGGCTTTTTTGTGTGGGATCCAAAAGAGCCACATTGCTTTATCTGTATTTGTAAAATAATGCTTAATTTACAATTTGCTGGATATTTTTTCTTTCTTCTTCTGACCTCATTAACATATTTGTGTGCTGTCTGTCACGTTACATGTGTTTGAGGTTAAAGAGGTCTAACTCCTTGTTGTGACCTCTCATAAACATAACAACATAACAAACATAAGCAATTATTATCATAAAGTAGGAAGAGTCATGAAGTATTAAGGTGACAAAACAATGTGAAGTATGATTTATTTTTGTTCCAGTAAAGAAGGTCCTGTTTCTCAGGGATTAAATGCTTACAAGTTCATTAATAAAAGCCCTCAGAAACATTACAGTTTCCAGATCAAACTGGTTAGTTAACTCCTAAAATATTTAGACCGTTGTCATGAAGTTGACATTTCATTATTAATACCTGGAATTCTTCAGTTGAAGTTGTGCTTTGCTGTCTGCGTGTGCTTATAGATCGACCTGTGCATTGCTGAGGTTTGAGAGTGAACATAGAAACATTGGCCTTGTGGTTGTAGTCCTCTGAGTTAGCGGATCCCCTTCAGGGTGTCATGGCTGTTGTAAAGATGCTCCTCTGTCAGAGGGGCTTTTCAAGGCCGCTCCCTGTCCACACACCTACACATCTCCGGGTTTTACCTCAGTCTTCTCTCTCATCCTCTCAGCCTGCACACCGCTCAGGCCACAGACAGGCTCCATCAATCCCCAGAAATATGAGCGCACTAAAACCGGAAAATCAAAGACGAACCTAGAAAATAAAAGAGCATGGCGTGCAGGCTGAGTATGAAAGACGATTATTTGTGTAACACCGGCCTTTAAAACACACTCTGTATGCTGCTGTTTTATGTTCCGTCGACGCCTATGTTGTGTGTATGCCCCCTCTCTTTCGCAGTCCTGCCCTACATCGGTGTCTCTCTCCTCCTGCTCGACCCAGCGTGTTATTCTGGAGGTTTGGAGCGTTGCTTCCTGTTCGTTCTGGCTGGCTTGACGCTGCACGGAGGCAACCCATGATCGCAGACTCAACACGCATCCTCACACCACTGACCTGGGCTTAGCTGTGTCCTGCATGTGTGTGCATGTGTGTGCGTGTGTGAGCGGGAGTGTGAGTGATCCCCACAAACCAGCAGCAGGATGGAGGATCTCAAGGAGAATCTGGGAACTTTGGATTGACGCCCGGGGATAGCGCGCGGTCGGCCTGAACCTCATCGGGTTTCTCGTGGATTTATATATTTGGATGTTGTCTGTTTCACCCTTTCCCCCTTTTCGTCTAGGCAGTGGGAATTTACACTTGGGTTACAACTCCTATTCTTTCTGGCGTGCAAAATGCCATTCGCCAAACGGATTGCGGAGCCGCAGCTTCTGTGCAGGCACCAGATCCCCAACGATGAAGGTCTGCTTTTCGAGGACCTGTGTGCCATCAGTAACGTGGTTCTGTCCCGGACCTTGCGACAGCTGTCCGACCTGGCCCGGCACGCCTGCTCCTTATTTCAGGAGCTGGAGAACGACATCATCAGCACCAACCAGCGGGTCTGGGTCCTCCAGAACAAAATAGGCCAGATACAGCAGACTGCCAGTGCCCTAGACCCTAAAAAGGAGGCAGTGCGTAAGTAGACCACCACAAGTGTATGTGCCCCCCTCTGAAAAAAAAGAAGAAAAAAAAAAACATGCCATGATTTACACCTGACCAATGTGTGTGTTTTCTCTATGTATACCCTACATGTGTGCCTTCATGCTTCGAAGGGCGCACGCCTCAAAATTATTTTTACCCAGCTGCACGCACGCCCGCCTCAGACGCGGCCGCCCCCCACCCCCCCTCATTGAAATGTGTCACACGGTTGCGTTTGCACATTTCACCATCAAGTAGATGCATTTTCACAGCTCGGGACGTGTTGACTGCTCATTCATTTAGGCGGTCCGGACTCGGTGTGTGTGTGTGTGTGTCCGTCGACGACTGTGAGGGGGGGTGGGGTGGTGGTGGTGTGTGTGTGTGTGTGTGTGTGTGTGTGTGTGTGTGTGTGTGTGTGTGTGTGTGTGTGTGTGTTCACAGGCGGGCAGCGCGGAGCGGAGCGGAGGGGCGTGTGTTGCCGCTGCATTGGCTCAGCATCGCAGTCTCGTTACTGCGGGTAGCTCCCACCTGAAGCATGTTCGAGCGGTGCTTTCGAGGGCCACGGGGAAAAAAATGTCTCGTTAATTCAGGGTGTGAATACGTGAAGCTCAGAGGCGAGAATCTCTTAAACGGTGTGTGTGTGTGTGTGTGTCTGTCGGAGTTTTCAGAGGCGACTCCCCGTGCGCCAAACCCACCCTTTCCACATGCAGCGGCACCAACACAGCATCTATAATGAATACAGATGCCCATGTTGCAGAGTAAACATGAACTGATCATGACTAGATGTCCAGGTGTCGGCTAAAGACGGATCATTACAAAAAACACTCCAAAAAAACATGCCTGATGGCATCAACGGGAGACTCAATGCAACAGCACGCTCTGTACAGGATATTATTTATGTCCTCTGCAGTCCTTTCAGTAGAAGGCTTTGGATTTTACACGACCCGTTCAGTGATTTTAGTCCAATTCTGTGCAGTGGGATTCATTGCTGCTGTAGGTTATCATAATCTGGGACAACCAAAGAGCATTTTGGGGCCTAAAGCTACTGCTCATTAACTCCCTCTTTAGATTAACCCCCCAACCCCCAACCACACACACACACATGAGCACATGTGTCAGCGAGGATGTCTTTATTACATAAAACAGTCTCACAGTATTGCTTGTTGTTTGTCGTGGATCTGGAGGAAGAAGGGCTCTGATGTAGAAGACGTTATGTGCCGTGTCTTGAAATTAAATTGTGAAAGGAAGATTGTGGTCTTGCTGAAAGGGACAGACATTTGAATTTCTCAGCGGTCTTCAACCCTCCCAAAGGTCTCTCCACACGAAGACACAGCAGTGCATCTCACTATTCTTAATTCCTTGAATCTGCCGGCGAACCCAGAAACTTGTCTGCCTGTTACACTTGTGCTCAGAAAACCCAGACATGTTGGTTTGTCGTGACATACAAGATAAATATCACAAGCTTTTCCAAGAGTTGAGTCAGTCTCAAATCCTAGAATGCCATCGTGCAGCTCCGGCAATCATTTAAGAGCGAGCGCTTTTCTCCCAATAGTTAGGACCCTTAGGAGCCCGAGGAAATTAGAAAACGCAAAGTTCTGATATTAACAATTTTATTGTATTACGTTTTCAGAATTTCCTCTAATATTTGCTTCTTTCTCATCTCAGTTTTACCCTTTCAGGCCTCTAATTATTATTCAAATTCAACAATATGAGAGGTTAAAAGTGTCAGAACGTCACAGTGTGGCTGCTGCGACCCGTGTCAGAATGAAGCTTAAAATGATAGCTAATGTAAGGCTAAACTGCGAAAAAGAAATTACCAATAACTCAGATTAGATTCCTCTCAGTGTGATGAACACCGTGTCTCTGTTTGACATGCCGCCAATGTTTGGATGCGTTTTACAGTGAAATCTTGTCCTCTCACCAAGATCTTCATTCATCCTTCATCTCTATTTTGGTCTTCGATATTTCATTCAACACACCGGCGAGCGGGAAACCCACTCTTCGGCTGTCTGTGTGGGACTTCAGCTTGGAGAGTTTGAGTCCTCTGTAGACCGATGCTCATACTTGGATGCCCACCAATGTTTTGCTATTTTTATTCAGCTTTCAAAAGGGCTATTATCTTCCCTCTTGCTCTCAAATGGCAGCAATAACCCCGAGGAGCTGAATATCTCTGAGTGTACACACAGGCTGATATTGAATGTCAGTGGCAACAGAGTTTCCTCACTTCATAGCAGAGTGTATCAAGCTTCAAGGCAGTCAATATGGTGCTAACTTGGATTGATCCTGATCGAGGCAGTAGGCAGTGTTCAGATGGTGTCGAGACAGTTTGTGTCCGTCAGTCATGAAAACAATGTGTTGTGTTGGACATTTATCAAAACTGTTGCAGTCGTCATCTGACAGCAGTAGTGACCACGGTAGGCCATCCACGTGATTCCTTTTAAATATTTCATGCACTTTCATTCCACTATGTCCGTCTTAAATGACACAAATGCTGATATTATTACTGTATTGCAGCGGTGCAGAAAATATATATAGATAAATATAAATATAATGATAACATTTATTTTGGGATACCTGGCAACTGTCTCTTTTTTTTGGTAAACCAAACACGTAGTTGGATCCTGTATCACAAAACAAAATCAAATGTTTATTTGTCGGATGTTAGAGGGCAGTGAGGAATGCTGGTTGTTGTAGTTAGAGTCCATGGTGCTTTCTTTGGGTGTCCAGAGGTATTATAAAAGTCTTGGAAAACTAAAAAGTATTTATATTAGGGGGCTGAAGCCAAAGAACGATGAGCATTTTTACTTTTGGTTGTAGATTGTTTTTTTGTTAATCAACTGGTTCACTAATTATTTCAACAACTTTGTTTATAGGACTACATATTGCTGTGCCACCATTACTTTTATCCTTTACTTTACTTTGGTTTCAATGCTACATACAGAGATATTTATGTTGTCATGTATTGCTTAAAGGGAAATGCTGACAAAAGAAATGCCACAATTCATCAAAAACAAATAAATAAAAAACTGAAGTATTTATTATGTAATCCCATACATTCATCGGTGGTGGAACCACACACAAACCCGTCCAACTGAGACAGGCATTACAAGAGGGTTAGTTTGAGGTTCACCATCCAAGAGAATAAAGACGGTTGGGGTTAAATTCGCTGACAGAGGACTCTCACACCATGAGGATTCAAAAAGATGTGCCGTAAACACCTGACCATTGTCTTCTGTTAGAAGTTGCACTTGAGGACAGTGAAGGCACCACAGCAGACCGACATCCGACCACCGACATGCACACACGCTGGTGCACTTTTTTTACTTAGTTTTTTACTCATCAGCCACACAATCAGACCGTAAAATATACAGTATTAACAAACAAACAAAAAAAATCTGCGTTTATTTGTCCCAAACAGACAATATACAGATTGTACAGACGTCAGCCAGCAACTTCTTATAGACAAGACTTCTCAGGTGCTCTTGGTCTTATTTGACATTTCCACTTGTTACTAATGAGTTAGAAATGAGTGTTAATGTTGGGACGGTGCTTTATAAATGATGAATCAAGTGTTTACTCATGCTTTACTAATGCTAAATAGTGTGTAGTTATTATAAAGTGTTACTGAATCTATTCCTCTAGCGCCACCAAGAAATGGATCTTTCTTAGGTACAGACATTCTTGTCCTACAGAGGATTCATTGTACCGGTGACCTTTCACATTGCACCATCATCAGGTCAAAAGTTCCGTTTGTCCAATTTGTATTCTTTATTTCCACAACTTTTGACTTTCCCATCAGCCTCAGCGGTGCTTGGTGCTTGGCATGTTGTGTTCAGGTCATACTGTACAGACGGTAAGTTCCACCGCTTACCTGTCGAAGAGAAGGACTGAAGTATCAACAAACCTGTAGCAAAATGGCCATTATCATCCAAATTATATCAATATTGACACAAACACAATATATTCAGCAAATTTGTAAAGGAGCGATTTAGCATACCGTTTGTGGTTTCACTTGTTAATGAACCACAAAAAAAATATGCACAATACACACAACACATGAGATACATGTAGCTAGTTTAGGCATAATTTCCCTGATGCCTGGTGTGACTACAAGGCTAGCAATGGTGGTAACCAAGCATTTACATAAAACTGTTAACACTCACCGCAGCGGCACAGGTTTGGGTTCAGGAGCAGAATCAGCTTGTATCAGCTCTCCTGGTGCAAACACACACACACACACACACTTGCACACACACACACACACACACACTCACACACAATGGGATTTTAATGTGAAAATATTTGTCTGTAGCATATATGCTGTGCTGCTCTGGCAACACAGGTTTCTTCCTGGTGTGTCATTAAAGCAAATTTGACTTTGAAATTTCAGGGATTTTGGCCTGAGGCAGCAGGGGGACTGCTTTATCTCGCTAGTCTGCCTAGTAACAGGAGAGCCAGTGAAGCCTGCTTTAACCTTTAGCTGAGTCAATCTCACTGTCTAACATTTTTTACTATTTATTATAGTACAACCACAGCGCCAATTCTATTGCACACATCATTGTGTTGAGGAAGTTTGTTAGAGAGAGGGAGAGAGAGAGAGAGCTATCAGCACAGTGTGTGAGCCTCAGTGGTCTGGAAGTCAATGTGTTTGGTTTCCGTCTGTCAGTTCCAGACACACACAAAAAATAAAAAGTAAAAGCAGAAATAGAGGTATATGTTTCCCACTTTATATTGTGCAACTGACCAGCAGGCTTAATCTGTTCAGTGTGTGTTTCTGAATGAAGTTCAGGGATCTGATTCCAACCAGGAAGGTTAGGATACACTCTGCCCAAGCACGTATCGTCTGTCTTACACCCAACCACAGACACACACACACACACACACACTCACACACACATGCACACACCTCACACTAAGAGCATCAATTCAGATGTTTTCCAAATCCAATATGTGTGAGTATTTATGGGCTCTTGTGTCTCTCGCGGCTTCTTCAGTGTCTGTCTCCATCTGTCTTTCCCTCCATCTTTGCATATCTGTGTCCATTCTCCTCCTCCTCTCCATCCATACCTCTTCCCTCACTGCCCTACTTTCCCCATCATCATCAGCATGGAGAGACTTCTGCCTCTTGACAGCATATTTAATGTTTAATGCACTTTGATTTCCACCCAGACACTTACAAGCCGGAGAGGAGAGGAGAGGAGAGGAGAGGAGAGGAGAGGAGAGGAGAGGAGAGGAGAGGAGAGGAGAGGAGAGGAGGAGAGGAGAGGAGAGGAGAGGAGAGTTTAATAAAGGGTGAGATGGCAGAGAAAGGAAGCCCCTGCTAGTTTAGGACTCCTGACGTGAAATGAGAGGAAAAAAGGAATACAATATATCAAGAGGATATTGAAGAATATTAAAGAGCAACACCACTTATAGTTTAGACCTGCCCACTTCACATATTGAGAGTGGACAGGCATGCTAGCAGCTCTGTGAGGCTACCGTTTAACAGGTAATGTTATACCTTTCCCTAATTATTGCGAAACACAAAGGGCAGCTGAGGCTGATGGGAATGTCATTAGTTTCGCATGAATTTTGACAGAAACCTTCGATTTGGATAGATTGAAACTTTGATCTGGCGGTGTTGCTAGAGATACCATAGGTTACAAACTCCAGATGCATTATAAGATGTGGATATGCAGCACCCCCACTAACTTGAATGAGAATGCAATGTTCCCACTCGGCCATAGACTTAACATGGGGATGATGTGAGGAAAAATAAATTATTCCTAGGCCCTGAGAAAGTTTGACAAATAAAAGGCCCTCAAGGTTTCGTACAGACATCTCTTTTATAACGAGATGGTTGTCCACTGGTAAATGCTTCTTATGGTATTTTTTTGTTGTTGCAATCCTGTGAGTGATCACTGGGTCAACTTGGCAGCAAGGCTGAGTGGTGGCGACGTGTCATCATGAATCACACTGCTTGTCTTGGCAAGACCTGCCCTGTGTAGCTAATTGAAGATAGGCATTGACCTTGTGTGGTAAGGGTCATGATAGCCCATTGGTCAGGAAGTAGGACCTGAACAAATGAGGTTACCGGTACCTCACACAGGCATGGACGTCTGGCCAAGAAAAGCAGTGGGATTCTTTATAATCCATAACATTATAGAAATAAAACAATTCATGATGGATACAATTGTCCTTAATCTATGGTGCAAACTTTGTATATGGTGGCCAACATCTAAACTGGATGGTCATGTGATGTGCACATTAAAAACATACTCTTGAAGCTTTCACAATTAGAGCTATTTGGCCACATCTATATTTAAAAGAGACCATTCATTCATCCGGGCAGTCAGCAAATCAGTGCCACTAGAAGACACTGGTCTGTGTGTGTGCAGTGGGTGAGCAGCTTTAACTCAAATGAACAGGCCACTTCATTTCATGTTTTATGTATTCACGGAACTATCCAAGTGAAAACAGCTCATCTGGCGCTGAGAAAGAACGCCCTCATTTAATGTTTAAATGATTGCACCCTAACCCTAACAGCACATTGGTTTTGATGATTTTGTGTAGAAGGGGAATTTTGAGAAAAAGGCTGGGACTGACATTTACATCATCAGTGCGTAAATAGCAGGTCGGATAAAATAAGTACACGTAAAGAGGCTCAGGGAAGAGGGGACTTAAAATCTTAGAATATTTCTAAAATGATGACGTTTTCATCACAAAGAAAAGAGTTGGGGCAACCTCTTCTTCTTCTTCTTCTTCTTCTTCTTCTTCTACTGTATTCTGTCTCTTTTTGTTGTGTCTAACATCTTTGTGAAATAAAAGAAATAAAGTCTGAGGCCCACACAAACTACCACAACTAAATCGAAACATATGGTCAACATACGTCCGCTTATGTTACAGCACCGTGTGGGCGAGATGTGGGGAGGTCAGGAGAGAGCGATGGGATGGCATTATGTGTGCAGGGATGTAAACATAGGCTGTAGCGCACTTTGTTATAGTCGCACGAGACAACGAAGCACCCAGCTGCAGCTCGGCTTCACGTTACACACATGTGTATTTGATTCAGCTCCTCAGAGTCTCTTATGTCATGGAGAGCAAATATCACCACGACGCATATTCGGTTCTCGTGGCCCAATTACCTCAACGCTAATTTGGGCTAAAGTGATTCCACTGCCTCACTGCAGCAACACACACACACACACACACACACACACACAGTGTTGACATGCATTCAGATTGCTTGCAGGTTTACACTCGCAGACCACCTCACACAAACATAAACACACTTGCACATGAAAATACACACACACACAAAACTCGCTGAACTCGGCGAGCCTCTTCTTTCGGTCTCTTATGCTATCATTTGAAATTCCGCTTTAAGTGCCCGGGTCTCTGTTGCTGTTGCAGCCTGCAATAAAACATGCATGCAGAACCTGTACATCACTGCGCTCGGCCGGCTGGATGGCTGGCATGCTCGCTTTCTGGAGACGATTCCTCGTCTGTGCACACCGGCCTCTGGCTTTTTCATGTTGTTGTAGTTCAGCTGTAGCTGAGCAGTTATGGCAAACAATAAACAAGACTTGAAGAAGTCAAACCGGTTCTTTGGCTCATATCATCAAAGAGAGAATACTGGCTATATAAAGCTGTAAGCACATGTAAACATAGGTAGTAACAAAAAACAAAAAGTCTTTAGAATGTATGCTTTATAGATTAATTTATTATTATTTATATATATATATTCTGAATATATTACTTTTTTTTATTCAGGTTTAATATATATAGTCGTATTTTAATTAAAACGTTCATGTCCCTTTAAGTCACGTGTTGATTCTACGTCACAAGCACTCTGCTCGTGAAGACTGGTGCCGTGCAGGTTTTTGACTATTATGGATTTTAAAGGCAACAACTTTTGGGGGTTTCTATCAAGTTAATTTTGTATGAGTGTCTACGTGCTTTCAGCTTTGAGGATCAGTGTGTGTGTGAAGATAGGATAAGAAACACAAGTTAGCTTTACGTTAATACTTCAAAGTGTTTTTGCCATTGGCAGGCTCAGATTGTTCCTACCTTTTGCTTTCTGTTGGTTATTGTGTCATGTGACTTGTTGCCAGAAGGCAACGATGGAAACGTGGGTGAGAGATGGAGAGATGAGTGCCGGTGTTGTCGGAGTTTGTTGTGTGGCTCAGTGTTATTTAAAAGATTTTCAATGTCATGGCTGAATATTTAGATACTTTTGACAGCGTGCATGTGATGTGAGACACAGACAAACAGACCGGGTCAAGGTAAAGAAAGATTTATTTCTCTGTAGGGTCCTTTTTAATAATGTTGACGCTTGTAAAATCATTTGCAGCCTGTTGAGCATTTTTCTGTGGACATATTTTGGACGCTGAGCGATTTTATTGTAACCCGTCTGCAGAGATCTCATTTAATACTGGACCAGTTAAAAAAAGATGCTGTCCCCACTCGTCACATTAGCACATTAACCACGAGGATAGGGTGAAAAAAAAGCAGGTTGAAAAATACTTAGTTTATCCTTTAATTCAAATATCATGAGCGTGTAATCGAGCACCTAATATACCATACAGATACACATACGTTTTAGACATTGATATTAAATGTACTTTAAAATGATACAATCAGCTGCTGAATACAAAAACATGTTGCGCTACAGTTCTGCTCGTAAAACTTTAGACTGCAGCTCAGTGTATTGCTTCTTTTTCTGTGTGTGTGTATGTGTGTGCGTGCGCGCACATTTGTGTTTCAGCCTCCTGTGACATGTTGAGCTGAACTGAACTGTCCTGAACGGCTGTCATCGGTGTCAGGAGACCCTCATCATCATCAACATTCCCCCAAAAATCTCGGACAGATGGCTGGGGACCAAAAAAATGCACATACTCAGCAATCTCTCTGGGTCAGTGTTTGTGTGTGTGTGTGAGTGTGTGTGTGTGTGTGTCTCCGTCAGTGTCTGCACACTGAGTGGACATCTCTGTCATCTCGTGACTTCCAGCATACAGCAGTGTGTTTAGCGCTGTAATTCCTCGAGCACCAATGAGTAACTTTTATCCGTCTGAGCTAAACGCACCAAGAAGCAAAGAAGCTATCAGGCGGAAACTGAGGTTGTTGGCTCTTTAGGAAACGTTTCATCAATAGAGGATGGGAACCAGAGTGTATACAATCGGAAATAAGTCCTTAATGGCTGCTTTTGAGAAATAAGGGGGCGTTAAATTCCTCTTTACAGACCTATTTAGACAGACATTATATATTATAAACTTGAATTTAAATTTTGTTTAATTTATGTTAATTTCAATGAATTTGTTTTAAATAAAAATATTTAGGTAGTGAAAGTCAGTGAAGTCAGTAAAGCAATTGTTACAAACAGAACAGTTTGTACACACAGTACGAGTTTTCTGCAGGTTTAGCTTAGAACCCAAGCTCCAGACAGCGGAAAGACCTTTTCTTCTCCATAAAAGTGCATCATGAGGTTTATTGACAGTATTTCGGTGGGCCAAGCAGTTCCAGTAGTGCTCTATCCATCAATGCCTCACTCATTCAGTGGTTTCCTCTCAGCATTACAAGAAAGTCCCACGCAGAGGCTCTCACAGATGGATAATTCTGTACTTCACAGGGGTGCTGTTGGCAAAGAGCAGTCATGTTAAAACAGACAAAGCTTTTAAAAATTTTTTTTTATTATTTATATATTTTTAAATAGCGATGCAGAATAAGAACGTGTGGACACAATTTAGGTAATGATGAGTGAGCAAAAAGAACATAAGACGGACAGATTTGACAAAGATCTATAAGTATGCTGAAGTCATTTTTAATCACTCCTTGAACTTAATCCTGATTATCTCGGTTTATGTGTACCAGTTACACTCCCTTACACCTGCAGGTTTTAGAGACATTCTGCCTCCCTTAGCTCAGCAGGGCTGTTAATACTATCCTATAGCTGGAATGACCAGGGCTGTCGGTTGTTGCTGCCTGGTATTAGCGGATGACAAAAAAAAGGATGGGAAGTCAATTATATCAATAATGTTGGGACCATGTGCTTGAGCAGGGTTCAGAATATGGACAGCAGAGATTATGAGTATCAACTGGGGCAAAGCAAAATTTAGGGGCAAAACATAGATGGTTGAGATGATTTTCAACAGAAGAGCTTCAGGTAGGACTTAGCAAACCATCAGCATAAGATGGAAACAGATGGAGTCAGAAAAAAGGCTTAGGAGAGGTTGTCTGCCGCTTGTTTTAAGGACTGAGCCGCTCCTAAGGAGTTCCTCCAAAGCAGATTGCCTCTGTAAGAACCTTAGCGCGCCGTAAAGAAGATCCAACCTAATTGGACTACGAGCAAGTCCACATGCTCATCACACTTTGCAGGCATGTGTATGAGAAAGAGAGAGAGCACACTACAGTTGTACAGTATGTATGGCTGTGAACACGAATTGTAGATGAAACTAAATTCTGAACATCTTTACAAATTAGCAACAAATCTGCGCTCACTGAAGAAACTTGCTGTTTGTCGATTTCCACGGCTGATACAGTGTATTAAGGCGAGGTAAATTAATCCAATTCCACAGCGGGCTGGTGAGAGGTGAGGACAGCCGAGCCAAGGCTGCACTAATTAGCCATATATCTGTCACTATCAATTGTATGAGTGGTCCTACAAAAGCCAGCAACTTTGTTCTGCATCACACACAAACACATGCATTATGTACACACACACAGATGCACTCCTCACTTTCCTTCCCAAACAGGCACTTCCTTTTATTTAGGAACCACTGGTATCAGCATTTAAATACCTGAGCCACGCAAAGGGAGCACAGTGAGGAGTGACACCATGAGCGTAATAGTGCGAGTAAGTACTGTGTGTGGGCTCTGCATGTGTGTTGTATGTACTGTGTCCGGCTAGATGAGTGCACTAATGTTGCTCTGGATGACAGGCCAGAGTAGCGTTAGCTCAACGCTGCAGGCAACCACAGCTGTTACTGAGGAGAGGCGGAGAAGAGGAGAGGATACAAGGAGGAAAAATGATAGACTGACAGAAACTGTTGGCCTGCGGTAACAAGACGAAGAGTCCTCAGACATGCTCGAAGCTCTGGGGTGTAGAGGTGCTTCAAGCTAAATGCAAGCAGGTTTAATGTTCACCATGTTCATCGTCTCAGTTTAGCATGCTAATGGTGTGTTCACACCGAACGCGACGCAAATTTTTCGCGCGACCAGATTACATGTAAAGTCAATGCACAGACGCGTTTGGTTGCGACAGACGCGAAATTTCGCCGGGCGGCGCGTTAGACGCGTTTGGCGCGTTTGGCGCGGCGCGTTTGGCGCGAAATTTGCGTGAGTTGAAATTTTCCAACTCGGGCGAAAATTCGCGTCGCGAAAGCCAATCAGCGTTGAGAAGCTCTGCGCGTCATCGCTGCCGTCCCGCCGGTTTGAATCAAACAGTTGCTGATCCACCAGAAGCAGCGCTGGCAGCGGCCGTCATTCAGACGCTGTTGTGCGGCTACGGATGATATTATGAACCCGGACACGGGGGCGTTTGATGGTCCGACATTAGAGGGACTTCCACAAGAAGTTTAAAGCAGAACTAGTGGTTAGTTTAATGGTGGATGGCGGAAACGGTACTGTTTTTACGGAGATAAGCCACGGAGATAAGCCCCGCCCGCGTTAAAGCGAATTTGCGTTGACGGAAATTAACCACATAAAGTCGAGCGAGTAAACTCACTCGAGGTTCGGTGTGAACACACCAATAAAGTCGAGCGAGTAAACTCACGCGAGTAACCCTAACCGCGAGTAACCCTAACCGAACGCGACGCGAAATTTCGCGTCGCGTTCGGTGTGAACACACCATTACATGTGACATCAGTAACCGTCAAGAGGTCACCAAGTCAAAGGACTCGCTCTTTTGGGAACGATGACTGCATACACAACATTTCACGACAACCCATCCAATAGCTGATCAACAGACAGCTATACAATGGACACATTCTCACCTCAGTGCGTCAAACGCTGCAGCTTGGTCCGTGCTCCTAAGCTT
Source organism: Cottus gobio (assembly GCA_023566465.1). Lineage (NCBI taxonomy): Eukaryota > Metazoa > Chordata > Actinopteri > Perciformes > Cottidae > Cottus > Cottus gobio. The sequence continues at coordinate 23,748,767 of CM042224.1, read as the reverse complement.
CATTACGCTCTACGTACCGCTTTAGCGTCAGTTTCAGACGTGTTAGGGATGGCGTGTCAATTTACGCTCGTTTCATGCATAAAATGTCTTCACAAGAAGTTTAGAGGTTTAGGCAACAGAAACACGTTGCTGATGTTAACTTGACCACACGTGTCACTCATGACTGACGTGAATGTTGTTTACTTTTGGTCTTGCATGGGACACAAACAGCGGCCCTGTGAACTTTAAGTCCTGTGTTGACCCATCCACCTCCCGCCTGGCCCGTGTGGACTGTCTTGCACGATAAGGACACAAGTGTGTTTGCATTGGAGGTACACACAAGCCTGGCGCGTCACACACACACACACACTTAACCGTGGTTCGGCGCGTCGGTTTCAGACTCCGAGGAGCCCACGACAGAGCGTCTGCATTCGACGCATTTGGAGTGAGAGCGGTTTGAAATGCGAGAATTACATCTGAGGTGATGAGAGGAGGGGCAAAGGGTTGTTTATCCAATATTATACAGTACGAATACTCCAGATACAACATGTGTGAAATAATTACAGTATCCTGACAGATTCTGCTCCCATTCTATGGTCTAGTAATTATCACCACACAGTCGAATAATTACAGTAGCAAGAAATTACAATTAACCATTTGTGTGGCTTACTGGGGACTACCCAGCACGGTGTGTGTGTGTGTGTGTGTGTGTGTGTGTGTGTGTGTGTGTGTGTGTGTGTGTGTGTGTGTGTCTTACCCAGCAGATTACTCCACTGTGGCCAAGTCCCTACAGATGACATGCGATGGCAGATTAATAGCCTAACATATTAAAGTTACAATCCCTATTATTTCCCCTTGTATCAGTGCTTAATCAGTTAATATCTCACAGCTGAGGACTTCTACACCACGCGGAGCTCTTCTGCGTCACCTTCAGCGTTATCTAAAATGAATCACAGTTAATTGGCATATGGTTCATTTTCTTTATGTACAGTTGTTTTCCAGCTAAGAGCATTGCGTAACTAAATGTGCTGTCAAACTGTATTATTAAGTTGAGAGTAGTTGTGAAGCCCTTTTCATACAGAATTTAAAAAATCAAATACAGGGATACTGGCAGTTTTAAGTGTCCGCGGACGGGCAAACCAGACCTTTAATCCATGCGTGTTAAAGTGAAGCGGGGCCATATGGTTCTGCAGTGGATCAGAAGCACTGATCCTGAGGATGATACGGCCCCAGCTGAACCTTTGTGCAGCGCATTTACACCATCTGATGTTTATCGCTGCAGCGTGGTCACAGCCCTGATAGCACTGATCTCACACAATCACAGCGCTCATTATCACGTTTGGTAAACAGCTTATGCATGTTAATGTAGCTTTGGCATTTTGGTTTCCTGCGCCGTGCACAACACTGAGGGAAATGTGAGAACATTTCAGGGTCAAGAAAGCAAAACAAATAATGGAAAACATGTTTAGATGAGGTTAGGTATTCTCTTTTTTGCTGTCTCCCGTGTGCAGCATGTACACACATACTCCTGTACAAAAACACACAGATGCTCAAATCCATGACCAAAACTTGGACGTCCCACAGAAACTGGCCCTCCTCTCATCCCCGGGATAAAAGGGGAGATAATGCATTAAACATTTTCTCCTCTCTTCAACTGCTCGTTATAGTACAGTCAGAGCCTCTGCCTAAAAACAGGTCGTTTCTAATGAGATGGAGCTTACTACCTACTGTAACCCCATCGTTTTTACTCAAGTGTAAATGAAATGATTTTCTGCGTGCGTTGTCCCATCTATGCAGATGCCGATAATGTTCAGTCAAAATGAGCATGTGGTTTATTGCAGTTGTTTCTGTACATTTACCCCCCAGAATCTTGCCTCTGTAACTTCAGATTAATATTTATGACTGCAGTGAACAGTGCGCTCATTAGTTATACCACATTACAGTTGATTGTATAAGGCTGTCAGGATCTCTTTCTCGTTCCATGAAATGCACAGAGGAGGTGAATCCAGGTAAAAGCCTTTAATCCTCGCTGATTTATTGCAGTAAGTCTATAGCCATCCCAGATAAAGACTGCTTGATGAATTAAGGGTAGGGTTTTTAAACTTTAGGATTATTAAAATTACCATTATGCAAAAGGTCAGATCAGTATCAGGGATGTGTAATTTAGTTCAGCTGTACTTGAAACTGAGTTCACGTTTTCATGCGCTTACAGGAGCACACCTGCACACACAGACCAAATTATATGTTACGCAACTTTATACTTCTACTTCACAACATTTCCGAGGGAACTATTATATTTCTTACGCGTGACACTGAGTCACAAAAGCCTGTCAGCGCTAAGACTCTTCTGACGTCACTGGTTGAATCAGACATGGAGGAAAAGTAATTGTAGTCTTCTGTGGGCAACCAGAGCTCTACGATGGGTCCTCATGTTCAAGACAAAGATCTATCGTGTACAAATCTGTTTTGAAAAGAAAAAAAATGTCACTACCCTATTTATTCACAAGCTACCCAGCAGTAAATAAAGTGATGTATTGAAAATATATAAAAAGTCCCCTTTAAATGGTGCAAAATTAAAGTGCACACATGAACTGATTCATTCATTTTGTGGAGATTCTTTGAAACTGCAGTATTTGTATTGATTATGGCTCTGTGATTATGGCTCACATGTGTCACAACTGTGATTCCATAGTAGGCCCTTCCTTCATGCAGTTCAGTAACCAACGCATCTCAGCGCCCCATATTACTCATATATGGCTTCATATGGTCGCAGAACAAGTAAATGTTATTCAAGACACGATCAGATGTAAGCAGGGTCGTTGTTTCAAAGCCTTTGAAAGATTTGGTAAATACCTTGCTTAACTCCACAGTAAACAGATAGATTGGAGAGGGCTGATCTCATTATGTTGTGTTCTTTGGTAGGAGAAGAAGGATTGAGTTTAGAGCTTGGTAATAGAGGTGCATCAAGGCCTACTGCGGGAGGTCGGATATTTTGTCCTTTTTCTTTACTTTTGAGTGAAGGATGGATGGATGGAATATATTGTGTATAGTATTTCATTGTGTATAGCATTATTTGCACGTTAACAGCTGTTGAGGCACTGCAACAAAGAGTTTTTTTTCTGTTTCTGAGTGAATGGAGATTTTAATTTAACACAGACTATTTTAACATCTTCCTTATTTTCTTTTTTAATAACTTAGGGAAGGAATTCAAATCACCATTCTTAAGCACAAAAACTGTTCAGACAATTTGCCCTTTTGATTCGTGAGAATAACATAAAATCTGGCAGTTCTGTACAAAACTTTTTTAATATCTGTGGAGCAGAGAGTAATGGTTTTATGGTATTCATGTGTCTGTGGAGGATCGGAAAGCTGTCTGATCTTAAAAAAGCCAAATGTAAATGCTGCAGGAGTCATTCAAGTCGGATTGAAATCTGGAGATGCATTCTAGCCAAATGTTAAAATGGTGTAAGTGCATTCTTCTCTCCAAGACACATACATAATATCTACTCCTCCGATAGAGTAACTATGTCATTAGCAGTCTTTGTAAAATATACGTAATATGTCTTTGTAATATGTCTGATTTTCTTAATGCATTCAACTTTCTGGTTGGAAAAGTGAAGCCATTGCCTTAGGGCCTTGAAATTGCATTTCTTCAATGGGTTTAACGGGTGTCTATTGTCGCGGCTCCTTGAATGTCCAAAAGAAGTCTGATTGAAGAGAAGAAGTATTAAAACAGAAGTAGAATAGCTCCGTGCTCTGGTGTCACTTCCGGGTGAGCCAAGATGGCGATGGTCAACAACCAAGACAGCGAGGGCCACAATGTTGAACTCGAGGCTTCAAAACAATGGCTGACATAACGGGGACGACGTCCACTTCTTATATTCATGAATACAACAATAGTTTGTCTTTGCTGTCTCTGTGACAACAGCAGCTAAAGTTACACTAAAATGGTCTCCAACAGATGAAGAGGGTTTGGGGTAATACAATATACATAGAATGAAGGAATTGCTGAATAAATATGATACGTGTACATAACTAAAATGTGAACAGTAGTAGGAGTAGAGGGATATATCATTACACTTACTTACTCTAACTCGTAAAGGTCTTGCTGACCTTAGCTGCCCGCCTGATGCTTTTTTATGCTTTTTCAACTCTTGTTATCTTAATCAAAGCATGTTTTAAGTGATTTTTTTTTTTTTAACATTTAATCTTGTCCTTGGAAGCGGTCGATTTTAACACCATCTCAACACAAGGTCCATTTTTGTAGTTGTTCTAGAGCTTTCAGTCGTATCACACGATGCTCATCAGCAGACGGAGTTTTCTCAGAGACTTTTTTTCTTGAGACTGAAGTTAACTCTTACCCTTGTCAAAACCTTGTGCCTACATTACCCACAATGCAACTCCACCATTGCAAGTTACGTCAGAGATTCAGGTGTGCTATGCTAGAGTACACAGGTCTGGTAAGATCACTTCTCAACTCAGACATCGCACAGCTCCCTCTGGAGCCACTAAAGGCTTTATACACCATCCTACTCCCCAAGACCTGTAACCAGTGTTATATTTATCAAGCCAACAATGGGACAAGAAATCCTCTGGAAAAATGGAATCGACAATCCAATGACTTCCACCACTGAGGAAGATTATGATATGATCAAAAGCTACTAAATGGACCGAGGTTGTTTGGTCAACCACCTGCAGACTTTCAAAGCCGCGCTATTATTCCTCGCAGCAGCCCGATTCATTCCTCAACATTATGGATATTTTCACATGCACACACACCCATTTTGCTCCAGTGAAATTTACTTGAACTCTGGGGGGATTAAATGCAAGTGAAATCCCCTGGTGGGGTTTAAAGTCTGTGTTTGTATCTCCAACTCCTTTTAAGCTGTCAGAATCGTTTAGTAGACTCGGGAAGTGATTATCCGTGCGGCCGTCCTCTGCCACCTCTTCCCAGACTCAAGCTGCTCACTTTGTTTTCATCTGAACTCAGAGGGGTTGTGTTGTCATTTTTAGGAAAAAAGTAAACCCTCAAAACTTCAGTAACATTTGACATAGGTGAAGCATTGATGGCACATTTATTAGACATTTAAAAGTTTTTACAGACACTGTGCTCTGTTCCTTCTACACACAAACACTGTGTCGTCCACTGTGCCATGGGCTTCCTCCTAGTCTTCTGTTTCAATTCAATTCAATTCAGTTAGTAAACCAGCTAACCAGCTAAATTAGCTTAAAAAGCTCTACGGCTATAGCCACAGTATCGGAAAGGACCGCCAAAACATCTTTTGTTGAGTTTGTTGGCCCAAAAACTCAATTCACATATGTCTTCCACTTTAGGGGATTTAAAGTTGTGCGTTAAAGGGTAGCATGTAGCTTCTGTAAGCTATACAATGGCTACCATGCGCCTCCTCAGAAATATGTTAGAAAATGTGTTCTGAAAATGTGTGCTGGCCGCAGGAGCTGTGATTGGTCATTTCTCATACAAGTTTCTAATGCCAGTGGAGTCTTGCTAAATACGGCATTGAGCAAGATTTATTTCGGCTGAATTACCCGTCCCACATCACGAACACCTATCTGGCAAGGCTATTTGCACTGATAGTAGCAGAAATCTCTGAGACATATCTCCCAACAAATATGTGTAGCTAAATACCACTGAAGACAGATAAGAAGGAAAGGGCAGAAAGAAAGATATTTGGCATTTGCATCTGACTTTTTTGAAGGTTCCAAACGTCAGAATTTCTTAAAGCATCTATAATTCATATTTTTTATAAGAACAATTAATCAAATGAAAATGTCAAACAATGTGACAATAGACAGATTTCCATTCAAATATAGTGCAACGTTGTATTTATGTCTATCTTTGTGCGTTTCATTGTTTCATCAAGAGAAACAGCCTGTTCAGTATTTTGTCTTGCAAAATAAACTACTATTTAGTATTTTATCACACAAGCATTACAGTTATGAGCAACACTTTCTGTCATCCTCTGTGACCTGAGTTTCCATCTTGTTAGAAGTTACGGTTGTAATTGTTTAGATGCTGATTGTTAATAGCCATCGATATTTTGGTCAGGTGATGAGGCCGAGCGGAGACAATGGGATCATTACAATGGGTTGGTCTCCAGGATGCAGCCACGGTTGACGTGCAGAGAGAAGAAGAAGAAGAAGAAGAAGAAGAAGAAGAAGAAGAAGGGGTGAAGGAGTAAAGAAGGGATGGTGAAGGGAACAAGAGATAAAAGGACGGCGGGAATGATGAAGATGACGGAAGGAGATTGAAGGGAACTGTAGCCGTTGCACAGTGTGTGTGTGTGTGTGTGTGTGTGTGTGTGTAAGACAGTGAGAGACAGAGTATGTTGTGTGTGAGGGGGTAGTGTGTAAGAGAAGAGCAATAAGGCCGGGGTTCTCTCCCCCTCTCCTGCTCTTTCTCCGCTCTCATTAGTGCCATTGTGGAAAATAAAGCATCGAAAGGAAGCAATGAGGCTGTGTTCAGTTTAATAGATTGTTTTCGGAATACTTTGGCATTTTGGAAAATACGCTTATTCACTTTTATTTGCAGAAAGTTAGATGAGAAGACCAACACCACCCTTGTGTCTCTATGGTAAATATGAAGCTGCAGCCAGCAGATTATTAGATTACCATAAAGACTATATACATAGTCAGTGACTACAAATATTTAAACTGAATACGATTCAGTTCCAGCTAATTCAGGCTGGCCTTTTCCCTGTTTCCAGTAGTTATGCTAAGCTAAGCTAACTGGCTGCCAGCTCCAGCTTCACATTTAACAGACAGATATGAGAGTGAAAGCAATAGTCTTATCTAACTCTCAGCAAGAGAGGGAAAAAAAAGTGCATATGTTGAATTATTCCTTTTAGACCAGATCATATGGACAACCTCGCTCCTCTGCCCACAAAAGCCCTCAAAGTCTGCTGCAGCGCGCAACCAAAATAGACCAAGTAGGAAATTCAGAAATAACAGCGTCACATTTAAAGATTCACACAGGGCACACAAGGGCTTATGCAAAAAATGAAACAAAAAAAACTGCAGAGCTACGAGTGTTATTTATAATGCAATGACAATATGGGTACAGAATATATTATGGTTGTTGTCTTTGTTCTGCATCAGCTCCTGGGAGGAGATTTAAAAAGGGGGCCGGGTAGATTTAAAATACAGGAGCCTGGAATTTTCTGTTGTAAGGAAATGTCTTGTCTTTCAAACATGTGCACACAATATATAAATAATCACAAACTTAGTATACAGATTTATTTTATAGGCACTGGTACCCACACACACACACACACACACTCACACACACACACACACACATAGAGGGCTACAGGGTGTGCCCAGCATCAGCGACAGCACTGCCTGTGCCTGCTCTCTTCCTCCCGGTGCCCTTATTGGTTCCTGCCCAATCCGGCCATCCAATCACATCAGGCGGAGTGAGTCTGTGCATAGACTGGCAAATAATCTGCAGTTTTACAATAACACCACCACCATTGTCTCCGTTTCTTTCTGCGTTCGTATCTCGCTCGAAAAAGTGATGGATGTCATGTGGGGATTAAAGGACCAGTCAACTTCTTACATGTACAAGTATCTTAAATCCTTGGACCCTTCCTCTTGTATACTATATATATGCAGCATCCAACTTGAGTATATAGTACACCCTATATATATATATATATATATATATATATATATATATATATATATATATTATATTGCACATTATTCTATTGTGGCTCTGAAAAATGCATCTGTAAAACTGTTGTTGTTTGCCCGAGCCTGTCATTTAGTTGAGTAGAGGCTTATGAAGCAGTAGTGAATTATTAAGCAGGGTGAATTATTGGGCTGGAGCGAGTGAGCGAGAGAGGGAGACAGAAAGAGAGAGAGAGCGGTCTGGACAAAAATAGGTCAACCTAGCAGTGGCAACCAGGGAAGTAGAAATGATTCTCTCTCTGAGGAGGAGCTTTGTGTGTGTGTGTGTGTGTGTGTGTGTGTGTGTGTGTGTGTGTGTGTGTGTCATGGGAGGATGCGTATTTGTCAGCAGCTCATGGTGTAATGCTAATTCATATCCTATACAACAAAGCAATTTAAGAGGAAAGGTTCCCCACGTAAGCCATGAAGGACAGTTAAATGTCAAAACACACAAGTATTGTCCGAAACAATAAACACACCATGGAGACATCAGCATGGGCTAATCATTTGAGCTGCGACTCAGTTTGCATTGATGTCGCAATGATGTTTTTCTTTTATACCAGCCCCCAGTGGTGGAAAGTAACAGTAAATACTTAAATAGAAATTTGAGGTATACTTACATGTGCCTGGAGTATTCTTTTACTACTTTATACTTTTACTCCACTACATTTATTTGATAGCTATAGATACATGAAGATTTTGCCATATTTATAAAAAATACATATGGTCAGTCTATAAAATAAAGGATATTGTCCAGTATGGGTTCCTTGTCTATGAGTTGTTAGCAGTTCCACCAACAAATACATTTTCCTGATAAAGTTCTTAAATTATCCAATATTTCACACAAAGAAGTACAAAAAATGAAAACATTAATATTGCAGAGCTTGGTTTTATCTTTTTTCTTAGTCATTAAAGGCACTAGGGTATGGGTGGGCAACAAAGTGAGGAGAAGCTGTGATAACAGCACACAGAGGGAGAGATACTTTATTATCTGCATTGCAAATAGTGATTTGTTGCTATTTCTATGCTCTGAGTATCGTTAATTGCACCTAAAATCTCTATCTGAGCCCACCAGATCATGTGACCCTTGGAAACCAATGGATTAAACTACCACACTGTCTATGAACTTCATCTCCAGCTACAGCAGGAAATTGCTTCTTACACCTTGATTCATCAGTTCTGTCAATCTTATCAGAGTTTCTCTAATCATTCCTCAATTACAAAACTAACAATTCAGTATTTCAATCCGAAACAGTCAAAGTGGTAAATTTGGTTGGTCAAAAGAAACTCAGGTGGGTGCGATCGGGCTGGGGATATTTGCACTCCTTCATGTACCAGTATCTAATCAAATATGGACATTTCTCTAATAAAACATACATTCATATACCTATTTTCCAAAATACTGCTCGGTTCAACTCTCTGCTGCACCGTCTATATATCATCTTCTGGGTCCTATGGCTGCTGTTCACATCATAATCCAGCTTGTGCTGTACTGCAGCACAGACAGAAGCAGTTCAACCAGAGTTCAGGAGAAGAAAGGACTAGTTTTTCTTTTTTTTTTTCATACTGTGATTTTACTCTGTTATCAATGTTGTATCATCAGTGGAAATATTGGCTGTAGAGGAAGAATCCCAGCGTCTTATGAGCCGCCCGTCCTGCGCGGCACCGATCCACCAGTTGTTACCAAACAGCTGATGGTGTTACCGCCGAGCAGGGTGTCACCCCACCCTGTGTGTTTTGCTTGTGTGTTTGAATGAACACACCTTTGTGTGTCTTTGGCTATGTGTATGTGTGTGTCTTTGCAACAAAAAAAACACACTTCCGTATCCGTTTTCTGTGTGTGTGTTTCTATTAAGGGGTGAAGAGTTTTTTTTGTGTGTGTGTAAAAGTGAGAGAGAGATAGCAGGAGAGAGAGTGAGATAGAGAGGAGAAAGAGAGAGAGAGAGAGAGAGAGAGAGAGAGAGAGAGAGAGAGGAGAAGCATGACCTACATTTGGCAAAGCTCATCGTATGAGCATGAAACTGCCTAACATCACCCCAGAGCTCCTCAGCAGAGAGCCATGCGATTGGCTGCTTTCAGCTCCAGCCTGACAACAGCACTGGCATCACCCAGGGGGAGGGGGAGGGGAGAGCGAGAGAGAGCGAGAGAGTAAGGAGGAGGACATGGGGAGGAGGCCCATACATTAAATCTAAAAGAAGAAAAGATGCAAATAGATGATTGGATGGAGAGAGAAAAGAGACGAAGAGTGTGAGAGTGAGGTGCAGGATCCAATTAGTCATACTTATGAAGGTGTGTGTGTGTGTGATCTGTTATTACTCACATGTTGGGGACAAAATGTTTTACACGGTCTCGTACAGTATGTTTTGTCACCATCCGTCTGTGGACAAGAAGGTGGTGAAGACGTGTTTTTAGCCCTGGAAGAGGCTCTCAGGGTGAATGTCAGTCTGGAGGTCGGTGGGTTGGTCCACTTTGGTCCTGACTGAACGATCTCAACTATTCCACGGATGGGTGGATTGCTGTAATCACTTGTGCAACCCTGAAGTTCACATTTGTGGTTTTGGGTGAAATGTCTCAACAAATGTTGAACGTGATGCCATCAGAATTTGGTACGCACATTCTTGTCCCTCTCAGGATGACCTGCAATAACTTTAGTGAAACCTTCACTTGTTATCTAGTGCTCAGTCATCAGATACATGTTTTGAATTCCTCAAATACTTTGGTTTATGGCTAAATACTTGCCAAACTAATGAGCCTCAGCTTTGTGTTTAGTGCTGACATAGACACTCTTTTACTAATGTTTTAAAGTGGTTTACACTTCCTGTCTGTTAAGTGGGCGTGGTCATGGCATGTTCGAACCCCTCCACCCTTTCTCCGGATTTGTGTGATCAAAATATGCATTTTTAGAGTTACATTCAAAAGATAGTTTGCTTGTGAAAAATGGGCCCAATATTTACTTTGACTGAAAAAATGTATCATAAAGTTTTGATCACAAGTTTACTTCTCCCATCAGAGTTAATAGGATTGGCCACTAGTCCCTAAAAGGGTGAAACGCAGACACAGGAAACTCTCAGTGGGCCATCTCCTTTCTGACCTGTCTCTGGTGCTGATTGGCTAGTACAAGCATGCTAGCACGGTGCATTAAGACGGTGAACATGATAAACATTGTTCCCGCTTATCATTGGCATGTTAGCATCGCCATTGTGAGCATTTTAGAAGTCTTGACTCAGGTTAAGGTTAGACTTCTGGTAGATGTTAGACTAAAAGCATGGGGTAGGCATGCCGTGTTTAAGTGTCCAGGGAGTCCTCCTAAGTGACAAAAACAGGTTTGTGTGTGTGTGTGTGTGTGCACATAGTCCTATATTTGGGCATTTGAGCCTAGATGCTGAGTTTGGTGTCTTTGGTCAAGTGAGCTGTCACAATGGTGTGGGGATTTGTAGCACGGCACCTCTAGAGCTGACACACACACACACACACACACACACACACACACACACACATTCTCTCTCTCTCCCTCTTCTGCCTCTGAATCCCACTCTGTCGTCTCTCTTTTCTCTATCTCTCTCCCTGAGATCCCCTGGCACAAGGCATTATGGGAATCACTCTGGCGGGGCTCTCGCTCTTCACAGCTTTAATCTTTAAGTTGTTTCCATAGAAACGACTTCATTCACTCAGTTGATAACTGTTGGATGGTTTCTGAAGCTGTAGAAGAACGACCCACCCAACATAAGCCTCCCCCACCACCCGACAACAGAGCTACATCTTAGTCACTGTGTACTCATTGATCTTTTAATGATAAATAATGAAGAGTCGTATGAGTGAAAGAGCAAAAGAAAGGCAACCAGTTTATGTTTGTATTCCTGAGTTCACTAAATGACATTAGTGTGTCACCACAGCTAGAAGGAACGTTTTTATGAAATGATAGCTAAGTCCCACAGCACCTTGCCTCAAGGAGACAAGGCAGGTGACATTTGGTCGTGCTGTGTTTCGTGAACTCTCAGCCCAGCTCGGGTTATTTCAGGTTGAGAAGCAGCCTCCTGTCGTCAGGGACAGCGTGTCTGTGTTTCCTCACAAGCCCTTTATTCTCTGTCTCTCTCGCTCATATATGTATATATTTTAAAAAATGCGATATGTCTCTCTCTCTCAGGATGTGACATGTCTATACACACACACACACACACACATAAGCTCAGAAACCGCCACGTACTCAGGTAAAAACTTTTGCTTTTAATTTGAAAGACTGGATAAATAATCAATTTATTAAAAAGCACACACATATTTGCATGTACCTGAATACTCTCTCTCTCACACACACACACACACACACACACACACACACATTCACTCTATGACCAGTGAGAGTCTTCCTCAACACACGCGCAGCAGGAGATCTCCCCATCCTTGCATATGTGCCGGTTACCATGGAGACACGCAGTTAAAAATAACATGGGCGATGGCTTGTCTCGTGCCATTCCACCAACATGGCTGAAGCATTCACAAACACACACACACACACACACACACACACACACACACACACACATACAGTGGCACACAATAATGCTGGCTGAAGTCTGTTTGACAAGCACACACACACAGAGAGAACAATATGAAATCACAAAACACACACACACACACACACTGCCATTATCTGCGTTGGCATGAAAGTGGCGTTTATTCCCGCCCTCCTGCCGCTCGTCTATAGAGATGATATCAGATGTTATGTGATGAGATGAAAACAAGACGCCTCCTGAAAACCAATGCGTTAAAAACTGCTTCATGTTGAGAGCTGCGTGTTTTGTGGGCTTTACGGGTATAGCACCGACAGTACAATGCATTTTTCTAAGTGAAAGCAAAGACAGAAACCAACTGAACTAAGCATTTGTAGGAAGGCTCACTGTGTCTGACGGGCGATGAAGTCTTGGTCCTGACCAATAGCGCCCCGTCTTTCACGACCTGCAAAAGGGTTAGTAGTCCCTCTGTCGAGGCGTCACGGGGCGTCCCAGATGCTGCGTCAGTATTTCGTAACCTACGACACACTACAAGGGTTAAAACGACGCCCCCTTTTTCAATCCCGATGCCGTATAGGTTGACTATTATCAGGCTGATATTGTAAGTTAGTAAGTCTGTTTTTGTGCATGAGTGTGTGTGTGTGTGTGTGTGTGTGTGTGTGTGTGTGTGTGTGGGGGTGGTGTGTGTGTGTGTGTGTGTGGTGTGGGGGTGGGGAGAAAAGTCATGCCTGCTAGTGTCCAAACTAACACACTGTTGAGACAAAGGACACAGGAACTACAATGGACCAATTAGAACACAATACAAACATGTTTCCTCTGCTATGCGCTGCTCTCTTATTCCCTCCATATTTCCTTCCCTCGTTACTGCCTCTTTAGGAACATCGCTGCAATATTGATGAGGATTGGGGAAATCCAGAAGCCTCACAAAGGTTTGAGCCGAGAGGAGGCCATACAACAACATGAGATGATAAAACATTGATCTCCTGCTGCTGCGCTGCTCCACTGTTCTGATGTTTTTGTGCCTCACATTGAGTGAAGAATATGTAGGTTTTAAACTGCTCTCGTCTAAACAGCTACAGAATATATTGCCTTTTGTCAAATTGTTTATGCGTACTGAGCCAACAAAACAGTGATTTACTGAGGATAAAGACTAAAGTTAACAGCACCTCAGCAGCAGAATCATTTATTGGCCAAGTACGTTGCACATTCAATGAATTTGACTCTGTGAAAAGTGCAATAAACATAGAATAAAACAATAGAAATACCAACACAATAAAAACAATAAATATAGTACAGTAGATACATATGGTAAACCAATCATACTATTTATTTCCTGCCTTTGTAATTTCCTTATTGATATTTCCACTTATTGGTAAATACACCTATTGGCTTTTAATAGCACTCTCTCATGTGTGTAATTTGACATTTTGGGCGTATCCACTATCCTGCAGAGAGAAGATGTCTCCGGGGAAAATGAAGCTGCAGCCAGCAGCCAGATGGCTCTGTGCAGTTTAAGTTGAAACTCTGGCTACCAAGACCTTTAAAGCTCACTAGTTCAATGTGATCTCTTGTTTACGAAATAATGATAATGTCACTTGTTGTGATTTTTCTGGTCACACTTTTGTACAAAAAAGCAAAGTAACCAGTTTTGGGGTGCCGGGTGTTTCCTGTGCAGACAGCACAGTCGGCAGGTAAAACATATGCGTTGACGTCAGAGGAACCTGACGTAGTGCATCAAGCAACGGCTATTGAAAGTTGAACAGTATCATTATAATAATGAGTGTAACAAGCAAGACAGTGATCTAAGGGCGGATGGGAAGTGTGGTGCAGTCAAACAAACACAGGACTTTCACCCAGGAAAGTTCTCTCTTGTATCAAAGGTCGACGTTGACTGAAGGTTATGTAACGTTGTAAGAGCTGTTCCCTGACGTTACAAAAGGAGCTCCACTAATAATGGGTATTTATTTATGCTAGTTACAGTTGTTATGTGTTGCTGTAATGTTATTATTTTAACACAGTCCCTGATCATTTATCTTTTTACTTATTATTGACGCTGCGTAAACCTATAGGGAGGGGAGGGGGGTGGGGGGGTGCTGGCCTGTCTCACTCCAAAGTTTTACAAATGAAACACAACGTTTCGAGCTTTAAAAAAACGTGTTGGTACAGGACATGAAAGACATGATGAGAGGAATATCCATTGCCTCATCTAACCTTCAAAAAGACGGCAAATAAGCGTATTTCCAAAAAGGTCAAACTATTCCTTTAATGTAAAATGAGAATGGATGAGTGGTCTACTGCAATGGCAGTGCAGTATCTCCATGTATTCAGTAAGAAAATGCTGCCCCCCCCCCCCTTCCCGCCCCTTATTTTCTCAATTAAGTAGTTTCCTGCAGTATGCACATTTTGGTTGGTTTGTTTTTCAGTTGGATTATAAAATATTATACATAAGTCATGTGCTAAACATGGCAGCACTCACAAATCCACCGAGCACTTTCAGTCACAGCATCGGTGTAGTGTTCCTGCTGCGCCACTAAGGGGCAGCACAGCAACACTATCGGCGGAGGGAGCAGAGTGTGCAGAGCCAGGAAATAATCCCTTGAACGTTTAACCTGCCGTTACGTTGTTGATATTTCCTCTGTCTCGTCGGGCAAACTGTGACGTGGTGGTGCTATAAATAAAAGACTTTTGGATGTATTGTCAGACACTGACTCACCCCTGCCAGCAGTTACAGAAAGGCCTCAAACCCTCATGGAAATACGCACGCAGTCGACACGAATGTTGTGCAGGTCAGAGGGGCAGAGCAAAGAGAATGAGGAGGCTGAACAATGGTGCAGGTGTGCAGCTGGAGGAAGAGGGATGAGGAAAGGGAATAGGCGGTAGCATGATTTATTCATCATGTGTGAAAGGAGGACACGGACAACAAATATAGAGAGAAACAGAGGGATGGGACTTATATCCTGGGAAAAACAACAACATATAAACAAGTCTGTAAAAGTGATGACTTAAGATGATACTGATTAAGTGCTTTGGCCTAAAGCTCCCCAGGCAGGACAAGCCACTATCCAAGAGGCTACGATGCAGCTCATATGCGGCTGAAAGGTCTGTGATCCGGCCCTGATGTTTCATACATCACTCAATACCGACTGACAAACAACCCCAGGGACGACAAGCGATTAGAGGCCTCCCGGCAGTCCTGTTGAGAGAGACTGCTGCAAATAGCCGAGGCAAAGCCACAAGGAACGGCCGCACGTTTAATATTCACGAAAGCGCTTCACCACCGTTTGTGCTGACGCTGACCACTGCGGTGCAGCGCGTGCAGACCACGTGGTGGGTTCGCATGCGTGGGTGTGTGTGTGTGCACAGACATTTTCGCTGTGTCTTTGTCGTTCCCGGCGGGAGGCAGAAAGCTCTGCAGACTGCCTGCTTTGCCAGCTCTACTCCAAAATCAGTGAACTGCCAGAGCTCCAGATTACAGCAGATTACCGGGCAGGGTGCTCGTACACGCTCTCTGCTCTGTGTGTGTGTGTGTGTGTGTGTGTGTGTGTGTGTGTGTGTGTGTGTGTGTGTGTGCGTGCGCGTGCGTCTGTGTGCGTGTGTCAACTGCATGGGGATGTTGACAAAGACAAGGATTCTCTTGATGAGGACGGTGAAAGATATTGAGAATAATTTGCTTCCAGATTTTTGTCAAATTTTATTATTTTATTATTTAATTGTAGAAATAAACAATAAATACGTGTTCTTTCGGATCATCACTCTTTGGTGGCAGCAATAGGGAGATTGAACACGTGATACATATTCCCAGCATGTGGTGGATTAATACATTAATACTTTGTGGTCGAACCCATCATGAAGAGATTACGGTCAGGGACAGGCCATGCCCAGGCCGGACCCTACCATCAGACACTGACGGATGGGGGGGACTGATGGAGACGACAGAGACGGGACAGGGAAGTGTTTGCAGTGTTTGTGATTAAACGTGGGCGCGTCGCTCCTTGTGAGGGCAATGTGGCTCTCGTTGAGGCCAAAGTGAAACGCTTCATGTGTGACACATGGACGAAGAAGTGTCCACTTCACAGTGACGTGTGTTGGGTCCGCTGAAGGGAGGAGAGAGCAGGGGACAGCAGGTGGGTGGGTGGGTGAGGAGGGGGGAGGGCGGGGAGGATCTGTGTCTGCAGATGTTGCTAGTCTGGATGTTGGACTTGCACAGGAATGTTTCAGAGAGGTCTGCGGGAGTAAATGAGGTGGCGCTGTTCAGAGAGACAGATGACAAGGAGTCCGCTGGACAAAGGGAGGAGCGACACAGACAGACCCAAACAAGGACAAGAAAGAGAGAGAGCGTGGGCAGCTGCTGACCATGGCTTTGGCTTGTCTCGGTCTGGGCTGCGTCCCTGAGCGCTCCGAAGGTACTGTCAACTGCAGCCTGCAGCATCACTGTGCCTGTTTAGTTCCTGACGTTGTTTTTTATACTGCCAAATGACTTCTAATTAACACAGGAATGTGACTTTAGTGACACTGTTTTAATATCAACTAACTGGCATCAGTCAGGAAAAGAAACGTATCATTAAAATACATTTACACACAAGAGAAGTGTACAGCCGAATTGCAAAGTTATCTACTATTTCAGGCCAAATTATAGAACATTTTGTATGAAATGAGGAAGGCTACTCCATAAATCTGTCTTGAGATTTCATTTCACAGTGTAAACGTCAGGCGATGAAAGAGTCAATTATTGGATACGTTTAGAACAGACAGAAACCTAATCTGCAACAATCAATTTTTACCAATTCGTTGTAAAATGTACAGGGAATAGTTTCCCTCACAGGATTTGGATTTTATCAGTATTTCGTACCATTTTCTTGGTTTATTATAAAGCATCTGTATCTTAAGTATATCTTCAATGAAGAGTGAACAACAGTGACACAGAGCCTACTGTGCATAACATGTCAGGCAGTGTGACATCTCGTGTTAAATCAAAGATGTTAAGCTTTGATTATGGGTTTTGTCGTGTTCCACTATGTGTGCTCAGCCAGGTGGGGGTTCATGTTAAACGTATTCCTAAAGAATTAAAGGGCTGTTTAACACAATTTGACCACTGTGGCTGACACAAAATGCAGACATCAATGTAACATACAGTTGATGAGATGAGGAGGGGCTGAGCCGACGCAGGCCGGCCAACAGTGCACACTTTCCTCTGCAGAACTGGCCAGCTAGTGTTTCTTATATAACAGCTGTCTACTATGACAAGATTCTGCAGCTACTGCCATAGGGAGTGGGCTGCCTGACCCAGATACACCCTAATACATTCTCCACTAATGACTTACATTCACTCACATCTGGACCAGAGAGAGAGAGAGAGAGAGATAGGGACACAAAATCATATAGCTGTGCCAGAAAGAGAAAGAGCAATATTAAAGCAGTGACATGTGGAGAGTCTGTGTTCTCATTGCAAATGTCATGGATGACTGTGCCTGGTGGTGGTGTTTTTTAATAGCGTGTTGTTTTATGCTACAGCATGTCCTCTATGCATCCTAAAAGCAACTGAACCTCACACCAGTGCTTCATTTGACTTGTTTCAAGTTCCTTGTCTCCTTCTTCGGTCTCCTCTCCTTCCCTAAAAGTTTGCGGATCTCAGAAAGCATAAAAGCCCACATCGGCCACGGCTCTCAGATAATAAGTCATTCACTACTCACGTAATAAAAATTAGACCCATTAGCCAGATGAGGCCGAAGTGGTGCCATAAAAACACTTTTACATTTTAGCAATAACTCACCGACTGTACATTGCACACTTGAAACCTTTATGTCGACATTGGCAGTTGTCAGATGGATCTCCTCGGACACACCACCTGCATTTGGCCCATCAGGCTCTCTTGACTGTGCAGTGCAACAAATAAGATCGGCTCTATGTTGTCCAATCACTGCAGGCCTGGAGTTTCCATCCGTCTATTGTTGAATCCAGTCAATCTGTCCCTCTATTAACAAGCAAAGAGCGACAGCCTACACATGCTTTTCCAAAGAAGCCCGTTTTGGGGACTGGTTATGGGCGCCTGGCCTGGTTTGATACTTTTGTTCCTGGAACTCTTTCAAAGGCTTTCCCAAGCAGACTGAGTATGTTACTCTATGCCAGTGTGAAGGCACACATAGCTTACTTGTGCCAAAACCTAAGCCTGAATATAATTTAAACAGGTGAGTCAATGGGGGTTGACTTGCTTTTAGGGCCAGCCTCAAAAGGCCATTTGAGGAACTAGTTTGTGCCACGTGAAGTCAGATAAAGTCAGGTAGCAAACGCACGGCGACAGTCTGTCCTGGAAGACACTGTGTGTTGCACGCGTTTGAGAAAGAAGATCAAACAGGACGATCACGGAGTGAAGTGGGCATGGGAATTGTCACACACTGCCCTCCAAGTGTCTGCAGCACACTGCCGCCTTTAGACACCTCACCACAAGTATCTGCCTCTAAACGTTGACCCGGGGAACTGCAACTTACCATAGATGAATTTTTCCAGTTCCTCATCCATCCATCCCTGTGTTTCTCACCATCTCTCCTCTCATTCATATTGTTCAGCACTGTTGTTGCTCTGAGACACTTTTTTGATTTGCCAAAGACGGAGACAGAAGTTTATTGTTCCCAGTGTCGCCATGCGAAGCTAAAAACTCATGTTGATAAGAGCTTTTCTCCTATTAGATCCTTAGTCAAACATTTTCCAGCACAAAATCCAAATTGCATCAAAGTTCACCCGGACATTGACTTTAAAGCTGCATTTCTACTGTTTGAACACTCGGCTCCTGTGAAGTGTTGCATTACTCTGATTTGCACTGCATTACTTTATTACATGCCTTTTTTTTTTTAACTGTACCTCCTCTCCTCCTCCGTCTCCTGGTGCCGTTGGCATGCAAGTCCTGATGATGACACTGCAAGCTGCTGACACTGCACCTGCAGATTTCAGGATGAGGGGAAGCAGAGATGGAGGGATACAGTGAGAGGGGATGATGGGTAAAAGACAGAAAGCGAGCGAGGCAGACAGAGTGTGCGTTAGAGGAGTGTGTATGTGTGCTCAGCCATGTCTGGTCCTGGGCGATAGCGATGGGTAACTCCCCGCATAAGCTCCGTTACAATCGATTGCAGATGAGGAGGACGAGCTGCAGGACAGCAAGGGCGAGGCGGGACAATGCAGGTAGGGAAGAGAGGTGAAGCTCTAACATACGCCAAATACAAACATTCAGATTTGGTCCCATGCCACTGATCCTGTATGCTTTGTATTCATGTGGATTCTCTTCTCCAGTCGTTTGTTGTTCATGTTTTGCCGAGGCTCTTCAGGGGTATGCAAATTGCCGCCAGAGGGAAGGTTGTCGAGGTGCTGGAGCGAGTGGTCAAGAGGGAAACGCAGATTTTATTTACACGTTTGTTTTGGGAAGTTGCTGCTGCGGCACTGGACAGTAAAGCCTGATGTCACGGCACTTTGCTGGTGTTTTGTTAGCAATGTATTCTTCTTTGCTCAATGCCAATACACTGTGGATGTTTGAGATTCACCGTGCAGGATGATGTGTGTGTGCAGAGTTTGCCACTAAAAGGCTGTTTTCACATAAAGGGCAGAAGAGGTACAGTTTCACTGTGCTCACCTTAAATCTGAATGTAAGGCAGCTTCTGTACTTGCAGGCCTGCTTTTGTAACATCACAACTATCTTGGAGCCCACTGTGTTGCAGTATGCATTATAAACAAGTGGGATATGGAAACATGAGACACAAAAATCCATATTAGACCCGTATTATGGTTCAAAGCAAAGGTTTTCTTAAACATGTGTCGAATAGATTTATAAGTCAAAAAAATCTTCCTTGTGAACTTCTTGATGTTTCTATTTTGATGACATACAGTACAATAAAGCAGGAGGGAACATGTAGCTGAGTAATGCAGTTTTAGCGCTACAACTTGAGAATAATGATGAGGAGACGCCTTCATAGCAGCAGCAAGAAAAGGGGGGAGAAAAGAGTATGAGAGGAAGAGAAGGGAGGGATGTTGAGAAGAAAGATGAGGGGAACAAGTGGGCTGGCAGGCAGAAAAGCCACAGTAACAAATCCACCAATTTAACTGTGTCACAACAAGTAGGTCAGCACCTCCTGCAGAGAAACACCTTTGGTTCCCATATTCTACTTCTCTGGCCCTCTTTGTTTAACTCTATCGAAGGTAACTACCCCTCACAACCAGTAATAGGCTTCGAGGCACGTTTTTTGCAGATTGTGCAGAACTGTCAGTTTAATGAGCATTAGCTCTATGCAACAAACACAAGGCTCTCCCAGAATCGCATTAAGCATAACTGAGTTTTCCCTTCACAGTAAGGAAATAAAGAAAAAAGGAATGCCCCACGTGACAAAAGCCTCACAAATGTCTGTTACTGTTCTGCCTCCACTGCGATGCAAACAATCTGAAAAGTGTGTTTGTGGAACTGCGGAGTCTTTGGCGTCTTTTAGTTGTATTATATAAACATTGTCTTCATGATGTTGAAGGCACAAAGTGTGATGTGCATAACAAGACGATAACTTTGTCTGTGTGTGACCGTCTTTGGGGCAGAACGCTGTGTAATTGTTTATCTAGTGTGAATAAGCTGGTCTCCTGTGATTCTCTAACCTTGTAGTTTAAATCGGCCAGATGCTGCTGATGTGAGCTCGCTGATTTAATTGCAGGCAAATACGAGCCTTGATGAGCAATGAAAGGTTGCCTGGCTACTGATGTACAGTGTGGCTTTCAAGGGCACAATCGCAATTTGAATTCAGAGTTAAAAGAGGGGAAATATATTCTATAATACAAGCTAAAGGGGCTCCGAGAGCAGATAAGAGAGAGTCCTCCTCTCTCGCTCTCCTCGTCTGTAAATCAACCCTTTTAATCTTTTCAAATGAAAGTGAGAGATTCTCCGGTGTACATCATTCATGACAGCAGGGTTTGCTGTGTTTTCTGATAAATGTAAATTGTGGTGGCAATAAACACCGAGGGCTGTGAGACATGTGCTGGTGTGTGCAGCACTGCAGTGGTGAGGCATGTTTAGCTGCCACCTGCTGGCGTGCCTCGGCCTAGTCTCGTGTTAAAATGTACAATGTCGAAAGAGGCCTTACATCAAACCATTTGAAGACTTTTTTGCGTATCAATTTATCACTGTATCATTGTTCTTATTTTCCTCTGCTTAGTATGTTGTGTTGACTGGCTTGAGTGGGAGGCCTCTGCCTGTAGGTGGTAAATTGTAAAGCCTGGCCTGGAGCTCAGCTTATTGACGTTTTATTTCCGATGCTGGTGGAACAAACATGATGATGAAATCATGACAAGAACCATGTCTTCAAACAATAATAGTATTTTCTTTCCAGAACAACTAGAGTAATATTTTAAAAATTGGGTTAAGATTGAGACCTAAACCAAGATGGATTACCAACCTGGGCAATGTGGGAAACTACAAAACATCCAGGAGCCCCAGAATCCTCAGATTAAAAATGGATCAATGGTTCGTGACATATAAAAGGTTAATTTAGCAACCAGAGGGGTCAACCCATTCCACATCGGCTTCACCTTTTAGTCCTGGAGGTCCACAGGTGATCCAACACAGAGGTACTAGTTGGTTTGTGGGGCTGCATGCAGTGTGCTGCGTGTACTTGTTGAGTTCTCGAGGGTTACAGACTTGGTATAGAAAGAAAAGAGAGCCCCAAGGCCTGCTGGCTGGTCATATGGCAATGGGTCTGTAAAGTTGAAAGATATGTTCTTATGTCCCTTTGATTGGCTAGAATCACACAAAAGGTCAAAACACTGCACACAAAAACAAAACACAGAACCAACTTTGCTTATGTGCAGACCAGTTGTGATTTTTTATTTATTTTTATCATCATAGAGATTCCTTTGAACATCCTCTCTCTCTCTCTCTCTCCTCTCTCATCTAAGCGGTGTCAAACCTGGACATAGAGAGCAAGCTGTCGCTTCACTATCAGGCTCCATGGCACCAGCAACACAACGTGTTCCATCCTTGTACCCGACCACCATGTCTGGAGGAGCTGCACCGAAACGCTCAGTTCAGTCTCAGAGCCCTGCACCGAGGTGAGAGAGGAGGATTTGGTCCGCGCAGCTGCATTTTGTTGTGTGCAAATCTAACGGATTTCACATTTTCATGTGCGTGTGTGTGTGTGTGTGTGTGTGTGTGTGTGTTTGGGGTTCACAGACGAACAACAGCACCACCGCTCCACGAGTCGGGAGAGAAACAGGGTGACCATCTCTATCTCAGTGGCTCCCCCTATGCCCACCTTCCCCTCGCCACACAGCATCCGCCGGCAACAGAGGAGTCGCCTGGCGCGAGCGGTAAGGATGGCGCATGACTCACGATCATCCAAGCTGTGGGGGGAGACTGTGGCACAGTGGTTAGCAGTTCTGTCTTTCAATCAGAGGATCGGTGGTTCGATCCCCGGCTCCGCAAGACACTTAACCCTAATTACTCACCGTTGCTGTGTCTACTGTATAGCATGTAAGTCGCTTTGGATAAAAGCCTCAGCTAAATGAAATGTAATCTATCCAGAAATGGTGTGCTTTAAATGGCAGCTCCATATTATGTGACTTTCTCAGTACAAAAACCTCATGCATGCAAACAAAGCTACCCACTGAACAACTCGACAGTGGGGAACGGGAAAGGAAGACATTAAGTAGAACGTAAAAGAAATACATTTTTCTCATTCATATTTTTGTGCTTATTGTGATTCTTATTCAATATATGTTCCAACAAACTGACACGTCATCTCATTCTGATGTTGCCATGCAGCAAGAGAGAGCAGAGAGGGAGCGAGAGCTAGACTATCAGCCCAGGAAGGTAAAACAGAAATCTGTCTGTGTGTTTGTGTTTGTTAATGTCAAACGTGTAAGATTTGTGTTGTATGCATGTGTGCTGTGTGTGCAGTCACTGCTGTGTGTCTGGGCTTCCATGTACATTGATTTCTCTTTTATTATGGGGGTTGTTTTGGTATCCTTTTATTGCACTAACTTTCCCTTCATTTCTTGAAGGAGAGGGCTGTGAGAGAAACCGAGATCCAGACCATACAGAGAAAAGTATGACCATCCAAATGCATCTGTAATTTCATTAATGCAGGACTTTACTTGCACACTCAGCAATAATTGTCTGTTTGTGTGTGTGTGTGTGTGTGTGTGTTTTCCATCAGGAGAGGCCAGGGAGAGAGGCAGATATAAAGACGATCCAAAGAAAGGTAAGAAGCTTGAACTATCAACTGTACCAGACTTGGAGTAGTTTGTTGTTGTTGTAGATTTTGACATAATTGATTTTTTTAAGACTGAAATATATATATACTTTACATTATCTGTCTCATTCGTCATTCACCTTTTAACTTTCCTTTAATCTCTTAATTTGAAATGATTTAATCTTTTGGATTACTCATGTCATGTTGCCTGTTTTTTTGTTTTTCTTTTGTCTTTTCTTCATTTTGTGCTAATAGTTTGAGTGCTTTCACTCACTTCACCCTATTGAAGGTTGCATCTTCATTCCATGGAATAGAAAGGTATCAAGCATTCGCGCTATTATAACTTTCCCCTCTAATCAAATCAAATCCAAAACATATTTTCTGATGTTTGAGAAATTCTAAATAGTCTCTTCTTCATTGCACACATCCCCATTGTAAATAATTCTCTTTAGTCTGTCCAACTGAGTAACTGACATGTAAAGGTGTAGGACTGTATCAGCACCTGCCATGTAAATAAAGTGGCTGCCGTCCGTCTGCTCCCTTCAGACTGTCTCAACAGGGGAGGGCGAATGTGGTGAGGTCTTGGGAGGCCACAGAGCCAAGGCCTCAGTCCCCATTAACCCCTCGACCCAGGACAAACAGACCAACTGGTCCAAGGAAAAACTCCCACCATCAAATCAGAAGTCAACTGGCGATTCTCACTCTATCTCCTCCTGCATTATCCCCATCAACGTCACAGGTAAGACAAAGAAGAAACATAGGAAAAGTAAGAAAGAGCAAGGTTGGCCCTAGTGAGGATCAATCAGACAATTTGTTATTGTGAGACAACAGTGCTAACAAGTGACCAAACAGCAACTGTTCCCAAATCAGGAATCAAACCCAGACTGCCTGCATGAAAACTAGGAATCTAATTGAATATATTAAACTTTAGCTTTTCATATGGCTTATGGCTTCTGTGTTGTTATTGCAGGAGTTGGGTTTGACAGGGAAGCAAGTGCTCGTTGCTCTCTAGTCCATTCCCAGTCGGTTCTTCAGAGGAGAAGGAAGCTGAGGAGGAGGAAGACTATCACAGGAATACCCAAAAGAGTACAACAGGACATGGGTATGTTATAGAGCACACCTGGAAAATTTAGGGTTATTATACTGTATATCTTAATCTTTTAGGTTTGGCAAATTCTATTGATTTTATTAATATTATTAATATTTTACAATTTAATTGCTCAAATCTGGGAATGAGGTGACCTTGCTAATAGAGCCATGAGTTCATAAGGGCAAGCTAAATGAGAAGCAACAATCACATGCAAACAAAAATACTAGGCAGTCCAATAAAACTGTTATCCAACTTTAGCTACTTGTGAGCTACTTCCTGGTGCAGCTTTGACCTGTTTACTCTGGTTGCACATGCATGCAGTTTCATAATGCAATGGACTACATACATTTCACCCTGGTTTTTGCATCCACAAAAGTGGCTTAACAGTGGATTAATTTACAATCTGATCACGAATAAGGGAGGTCCTGATTCTCAGCAGTATAGCTGTGTAAAATGTTACCGTGACCCTTTAGGACTAAAACTCCACATGCTTTGTCTCTTTGCTTTCAGACTCAGATGAATCACCCGTAGCAAGAGAGCGCACAGTGATTGTCCATGCCAACCCGCACCAACTCTCTCTCTGTCAGGAAGACCTCTTAATCAGTGGTCGTCTCCATCACACTCGTGACTCTGGCTGCCAAACTGATGATTTCCTTATAGCATGTAAGTTTCTGAGAACAGACAAGTATATTTGGTTCTTTAATCTGGCTCCCATATTTGCACAATGGACTAGTACCTAGAACACTGTCCACAACTTTAGCCCTGACTTCCCACTCACCGACAGTTTTTGATTAGATGTAAATTTGCATTGCTTCGGCGCTCATAAATCGCGCTTAAGGAAACTGTTCCAAGACACGTGCCAAAAAGCTAGCTGCTGCATTGCAGACACATTACAGATGTCTAGCATGATAAATATCTGGACCTGTCGCAGAGTCTATCAGAAAGCTACAGCCAATGACAGCGTGAGACACTGGTTAAGGAGAAACCTGGCAGAGAGGGTTGCCTGTAACATTAGGAACTTTACTGTATATACATAAAGCCACTAACAGCAATATGTATCTGTATTTATATTGTAAATACATGTTTTTCAATTCAAATAAGGAGCATGGCTGGACATAGTTAGGTTTTACAAGACATTTTAGTAATAATTACAACAAAAAAATGTTTAGAAATACTTCCTAAAGTTGGACCCACCAAGACCCAAGAGTGTATTTCACACACTTGCTTTCATCTTCAAACTAAGTCCATCAAACTGGAATTCATTTTACGTATGTATAGTAACTGTGTATATGGTCCAGTCCCCATCCAAGACATTGAGAAATATGTCCCTCTCTCTTGCTCTTTTGTCTTCCCCTCTACAGGTACAGCGGCTCCCTCCAGAAGGCGCATCAGAGCCCAACGTGGCCATCAGGGAATCCCTGCCTCCCTCTCCCATTCAACAGGCAACATTTCTGCCCTGGGTGACCAGTCAGATTCCACATACACCAGTGCTGCCGCCCACTGTGGGCGCTTGCGCTCTCGAAGCCTTCCTCGAGAGGGTGGACGTCTGATGGACAGTGATGACGACGACGATGACAACTACGATGACGATGACGAAGACGAGGACTTGTCACCATATGAAGCAGAGGACTTTATTCCACCCGGTCCAAGTCCAAGAATGAAGATGATGATGATGAAGGATGAAGAAGAGAGCACAGATGACCAGGCAGCTCCTGAGCCACTGCAACTTGGAAGTCTAAAGAGGTTGCAGCGGTCTGGAGATAGAGACAGGGGGGGTGGAGGAGGGAGCCCAGAGCACAGCTGGATGGAGAGGGGCCGTTCACGCTTGCCCCGCAAGGCTGATATGGGCAGCTGTGAGATCTCATCGAGTTCAGATACTTTCAGTAGCCCTATTCACTCAATGTCAACAACAGGAGTCCTAGGCAGCCATGTAGACCACAAGGAGGACCACCAGTCATCAAGCGGGAACTGGAGTGGTTCCAGCTCCACCTGCCCCTCGCAGACATCTGAAACCATTCCCCCGCCTTCTTCTCCACCGCTAACAGGCTCATCCCATTGCGACTCAGAGCTATCACTCAACACTGTGCCCAGTGCCATTGATGAGGGATTCTCCCTGGATCCCTCATACCACTCAGACCTCAGACCCCAGGGCCAGGGCCACAGGTCAAGCTCGTTCACATCCTCAGCCACAGACCAACTGGACGATGCAGGGGTCAGTACAGCCAGTGAGGGGGAGTGGACATACCCTGCGGACCAAGACCAGACTGATCCGGATCAAGACCCTGACCAAATCCAAAATCTGAGCCGGAGCCAACGGTTATTGCAAGAGTACAGCTCCAAACAAGGCCTACAAGACCAAACCTGTTTTAGTGACAAGACCAGAAACTCTGACAAAGAGTCTGTCTCTCATTACCCATCTGATACAGAGGGTTTCTACTCCTCTTCTGTGCATTTTGGGGAGTGTAGTCAGAGTTACAGAGGATACATGTATAACTATGCAGACCCAGGGCCTGACTGTGGCCAATCCAACACTGTGGCACCACCACGGTCCAATGGAGTTTATCCCCAGCCCTTAGCCGTCTTCAGAGCTGGTACGATGACCTTGGGGAGGACCTGCCGTCCACTGAGGAAACCAAAAGTCAAACCGCCACCACCTAAACGGACTTCCTCGCTGAAGGACACCTGTAGTGGTATTGATGTTGGAACGGACACACAGGCAGATCAGGATCAACCAAAGATGGTTAGTGAACAAGACCTTACCTTGTCTTCCACAGAAATGAAGCTGAAACTGGACCTAGAGCTTGGAGGTGCTCCAGAACCATTGCAGACATCTTGTCTCGTGGCAGAGCCTTTGGGAACTTGGGGAAGGGGACTGAGTGAAACCGTGGACATAGTAGAGCCCATGTCCTTCAGCTCTGCAGATACACATTCATTTAAGGATGAGGGTGCTGTGCAATCTGACTATGCAGACCTGTGGCTTCACAACACTGAGCTAAAGTCCAACAACGGTGAGTACACATCCATGTCCAACTCAAGCACAGCCACAGGCACTACTGTCATGGAGTGTATTAAGTCACCAGACAGCTCGTCCTCCTCCACAGAAACCCAAACCCAGGCACTTGCTCAGGCTTCGGAGACCAGGGCAACTAGTCCGCCTCTCCCACCTGGAGACTTCAAACTTGGGTCACCTGAGAAACTGGCTGGCCTGGCCTCCCCATCAAGTGGCTACTCCAGCCAATCAGAGACTCCAACGTCAACCTTGCCCTCATCCTCGGCAGCGTTCTTTCCAGGACCACTGTCTCCCTCAACTGGCAAGAGAAAGCCCAAAGTGCCCGAGAGGAAATCTTCTCTCTCTTCCCTGCAGCACTTCCCCAGAGATGGAGCTTGTATTTCCTCTGGCTATAAGAGAGACCCAGACTTCCCACCGCCACCTTCTCAACTTGATCTTAATGTTCTTCATGGTGGTTATGTCAGACACACGCTATCCCACCGAACGCACCACATGCACACGCTCCACCACAGCAAACACAGAGTGGGAAATGTTTTAGCCACTGGAACAAAACTGTTGGTCCCCGAGTCATCAAATACCAACCCACCGCCAACTTCAAATCCTTCTCTGACAATTCCCAGCCCCAACCTATTGATAATAACTCCGTCAGCTCTTCGTTCAGTGCAGCTCCATCCTATTAGCAGACATACAGGTAGTGCTACCAAAGCAGACCAGGAAACTGCAAGTGGGTTAGGGACAGGGACCGCAACAAGACCCAAATGTCCTCATAGTGGTTCAACATTGGCTCCACCACCTATCAACACAAGGCCTCTCCCTCCTCGCAGACCACCACCCAGACCCCCAGCACATGATCACGCTTCCTCCCCAGAACACTTGCAACCACCTCCTCCTGGCCGCCACCCTGATGGGCCTCCCTCCTATGAAAGCCTGCTACTCAGACAGGATCGCTATGGACCTGGAACCTTCTGGTCTATGACGGCCTTCAGAACCCGGATGGAGCCATCGTCAGAACTCACCGAGGACAGCTCACCCCTGCATCGACCAGTGCCACGTGCCCCCCACCCTTCGCCTGTGGATCTACACACACATATCCACTCGCACACAGAATTCAGAGGGCTCACACACTCTGCTCATGCACACCCGGAGTTTAGGGTTTTGGGGGAGCGCTCGTTCTCCCAGGATGATGATGATGAGGAAGACGATGAGGAAGAAGAGGAAGAGCAGGTGAAAGACACACAGAGGGCTGCATGTTCCAGAGGAGGCATACGATCAAACCACCCTCCGCCCCCAGCATATGAATTTGCTGGGATATCCCACTCAGACTCAGGGCCCTGGGCTAGTCCAGTCAAAGTGCCTGGTATCCCAATGGAGGCATCGCACCCTTACCTAATCAGCGATGCAAGGAGAGGAAGACATGAAGAGCAGGAAGAAGAGGAGGAAGTGTCATCAGGTGCTACCAGAAGTGCCCATCAGCAGCAGCCACAAGAGAGTAAAGATGACTCCACCACTCCTGATACTGAAGATTACTTCAGTAAAGGTAAGCTACATTCTTCTGGCAGAAGAAGTACTCTTTTGTAAAGATTACAGTGGTTTTACAGACTCTTACTTATGGGCGGAGGGAGGTGGACCGCTATCCTCTGATTAGACTCTTACCAATTGTATACTAAGGTTGGGCAAATGGATGAATCAGTGTATCAGTAATCATCGGCTGTTGGGCTGACGGTGGCTGGTTGGAAAACTTTATTGTATACTAAATGATCAAACAACCAGATGACATGTGATAGGGATGTCTTGGACTACAGATTCCACACCCAGTGATAATTCGCTCTCCCCTCTGATGGATGACACCAAAGTGGATGATGACATCATTATGACATCACCCAACAAGACCCGTACAACCGAGGACCTGTTTGCCATGATACACAGGTGCTGTCCATTTTGCATTGGCAGTGTACTGTATCTATTTGTCATTTTAGAGGCAATTCTGCCACTTCAAGGTCTTTTTTTAAATGTTAATGTTATCCCTGTATATATTCATCCACTGCATAAATCTTAGAACTGATCTGACCTGTTTTTGCCTCATTCAGATCAAAGAGAAAGGTCCTGGGCCGGAAAGATTCAGGAGACTTAAACGCAAAGTCTCGTCTCTGCTCTGCAGCACCCGTGACTCCTGTTACCACCGTCATTATCCCGCCAGCCCCTCCTCTCAACATCCCAGCCACCATAGCCACTGCTGCCGCGTCACAACGAGCCCCAGTGCCAATCTACCGCAGCGCCAAGAAATCCAGCACGTCTAATGAGGAGTTTAAACTCCTGTTGCTGAAGAAAGGTAGCAGGTCTGATTCCAGCTACCGCATGTCGGCCACAGAGATTCTGAAGAGTCCTATTACCCCTAAATCCCCTGGGGACCCCCTTCAGGAAGGGGCCATTAGACAGGCTGACGAGCTACCCTTTACACTCCAAGAGCCCCACATTTCTGGCCTGGACCCAATCCAGATACCAGGCCTTTTCCCCAGAGCCAACTCTGAGAGTTTCACCCCCAAAACCTTGCCTATGTCAGCTGCATCTCGACAGGGACGTTCTCGGATCCCCCCTGTAGCCAACAGCAGTCGCTATAGTACACGCAGCCGCCTCTACACGGCCCCCATGCAAGCCATTTCCGAAGGGGAGACAGAGAACTCAGATGGGAGCCCCCATGATGATAGATCATCCTAAAACCACCTGATCTTAGCTGTGTCCTACATTTGCTATGGCCCCCCCATCTACTTTTATTATCTTGGATAGGAGTGTCATCATGGCCAATAGTGTAATTCTTCTGACACACAAACTCTGACTGTTGCTAAAATGCACCCAGTTTTGGACCTTGGTGTGTTACTGAATCATAAAGGGATGATTATGAAAATGTAGAGGAGTTACCTTAATACTGTATTATCAAATGAATAATTCCCACATTGTTAAAAGAGACAGACTGGAGACCTATTTTGATTGAACTGTTTAAAAAAGAAATTGGAAAAAAAATATCTGTCCCAAATATTTGCTAAATTATAAGAAAAGAAATGTTGTGGAGTATGGACAACGTGCGTGTGCATGAACGAGCACATGCAACATCCACTGATATTTCTACTTCTTGTGTTTTGACTGGCGTGGGTGCGAGTGTTTTGCTGAGGAACTGCTTTCTTTTTAAAATGAAAAATTCTTGTGAAATTTAATATTCTTGTGGTGCCCAAAGCATTGGGCAGACTTCCCAGAGTCCATCCTCAATATTCCTGCCAACAAGCAAGGGTTGTTTCCTTGTGGAAGTTACTAACAACATCTTATCTATTATATTTCCATCTGCAGACCTGGCATAGAGTATATCACACAGAGCCAATCATATATTTCTCCACATTAATTATATCCAAAAAGATAACATGATGCATGTATTTTTGTAAAACTGCGCCTCCAAACATGATGATAAAGTTTCACCATGTTGCATGACCCTATATGGAAACATCCCCTGGATCCTGGTTTCTGTCGACATTTCTGTGTTTCCTTTGTATAATAAGAATAATTAATCTTTCAGTGTGAAAGGTTTAGTGACATTTGTATTACATTGCCGGTGATCTAGATTGATTTGTCTTGGATTTGAGTGTCTAACAAGAAGGAGCAAGGGCTTGATGGGGCCCGTTGGTCAGATAGATACAGGCTCATTTTGGACAATCGCACAGTGGCCTTTCTCTACTAGAGGTGGTTGTGAGCAGGGCATTTATTTAAGTCCCTGCACATCTAAGTGGACATGTGCCATGTTCCACCATGATTCAATCACATACTTATTTAAACCCAACCTTGAAATCTAGTATGTTCAGACTGATTACAGCTTTTCCAGCTGCTGGCCAGTCTTGCTGTGCTGACTTGGGGGAAAAGGTGCATTTCAAAGCAGTTTCAAAGAAACCAATGGGTGCAGACGGTGAAAATGCTTTAGATGGTCCTCAATCGGTTTGACTAGAGGTGAATTTGGAAAGCTTTCCAAGAGCCAACCTCGCTTTTGCACTTCATGACTCTTCAAGAATATTCCTTGGAAAGAAAATATATCTTATAAATGAAATTGCATATGTATATTTGTACTGAATATTAAAAAGTGATATCTATATAAAACAACAAGCCGAAATTTTATAGGGAATGAACCTGAGTGTAGCATAGAAGAACAGGTCTCACTGACAACATCACACATCTCAACATTGTTGTCCTCTCCTTGTTGCCTCTCCTTCATTTGCACTGACCCAGTAGCATTAGACAGGTGAAAAAGCTCAACCCAGGTGCTGGTGAACACCATTTTGTCTTACCCTCCAAGCTTCATATCACACAATCTGAAAGAGAGGAGACAAGAGGAGGAAAGGACTACATCCACCAACATTTCAAAGCCAGCAATGCATCCATAGATAGATAGATAGATAGATAGATAGATAGATAGATAGATAGATAGATAGATAGATAGATAGATAGATAGATAGATAGATAGATAGATAGATAGATAGATAGATAGATAGATAGATAGATAGATAGATAGATAGATAGATAGATAGATAGATAGATAGATAGATAGATAGATAGATAGATAGCAAAACCACAACTGTTTGATACTCAGCGAATCTGAATTGCAGAACTGACACTGTGTAAGATGGAGAGGGTAAAAAGCTGTGAAATGATTATCAGAATTTTACATTCATCATACCCGTATTGCTGAAGCGCACTTGTTCCTGTTCATTGTTTTATTTGTTGTGTTTTCTATCGCATGCAATAAGTGAAGAAAAAAGAAGAAGAAGAAGAAAAGACACCACCATATCATTATTTTTATCTGAGGGATGTCTCCATACCACGAGAAAAGATTTTGTATTTTCTGTTGAAATGTTCAAGTTCAATAGTGTGTTATAGATGTACAAACTGTCTGGCTAATTCTGTTCTGTATAGTCGTGATCACAAACAGGGGTTTATCTTGTACTGTATATCTTCTCACTGGACAATCATACGTATAAGAGACTGTAAAGAAAATAATGATACCGAATCTGTCGGGATGGAGAATCTGAACTCTTGGTGCTGGGTCCTAGTCTTGCTGGAGCTGTGGAAGTTGGGAGTGAGAGAAATATCTTCCAGGAGTAACTGCTGAATCAGTTATAAGGTGCGTCCGGACAAACCGCTTTAGATACAAAATGTACAAACAACAAAGATGGAAATGGAAAAAAAATCCATTCATAGACCCAAAAACTAGTTTGATCTGATCAGAAAGTCATTGTCTTTACTTTTGACGAATCAGTAAGGTCAATACAGTATTATATGATTAATGCAACGTGGCTGTGAAATGCTATTCAAAAGTTTAACAACAAAAGTACTCATAAGTATTTTGTCAATTTGTTTAGTGTGATTTTTCCGTACTGTACCCGACACTGATGCTATAGAGGTATTTTAAGACTGTTTCCTATATTTGTAAAAGCAGTGGAGAGATGATTTACTGACACAATTTGATTAGAAAGACAAACTAAGAGGTTGCCATGCAGACTCCCGTTAACATTCATTTAGCCGTCTCAAACCTCAGTCCTCCATAGCTTGGGGACAAAACAAGAATCCATAACTTGTATAGATTCTTGTCCCAACTTGTTTTCAAATGTCTGCACGCAATTGCCCTCAAGAGAAGTGTGACAACAACCACTTGGTATTTTTTCTCTAAAGTGTACAGTATGGAATAACACTAAACAGACTTTAAAATATGTGACAGAGAACTGAAAAAATGACATAGTGTAACTATCTATTTAAAAGAGGCTCCATGTTTAAAACTAGCGAGGACTTAACAGATTTGAATCACTTTTGTATTTTTGTATAAACCTGTAAATAAGTTTTTAAAGAAAAAAATGTTTCAAATTCTTTCTTTTGTAAAATAAATCAATAAAATTCTAAAAAGAAAAAGGTTTTTTTTTCTTCAAAGTTTACATGATTATTTCCAAGCCTTTGTATATTTGGGAGCTGTAAAACACCTTCAGTCTTGTATTTATTTATTTTATTTTTTTGGGCAGGGGGGGGTTACAACATTGTGAAAATTCCATTATTCTATATCTAATTCATTTTAACAGCTCATCAGGCTGCTTATTAACTGTGCATAGAAAAAAGCCAATAAATGTGATTGCGTTAACCGGAAGGCCTTTTGTGTGACACTTCATTTCCTCCCCATCAGACCAGCGTGTACTGAGAGAATCTCTGCACTAGGTGTCACTGTTTTCCTGTTGTCTAGTTTAAGCCTCAACTACAGTATTTCTCTTTGAACTGAAGCTTCTTGACTTCTTGTCTACAAATTAAGGATCCATAATTTAAAAAAACTCATATAAACTTATATAGAATTGACAAATACTGTCAAAATAAAAATGTAACTGCCTTGATATTTAAAGGATAAATATGTATATATATATGAGTTTGTAAATAGTCAAAATGGAATTGTGGGTATTTTATGTATAAAGCCTGGTTCTATTCACTGCGTTATATAAATCAAAGCTCAAGTCAAAGGCTACGTGTTAGTTCTACTTGCAGGCAGCTTTGTGGGGTACTGTATGATTTTACCTTGGTTTTGCCCTGTTTTGTTAATTAACCTCACACTTTGGTACCTGTGACAGCGACTTGGCAACTCTAGTTGGTGTGTGGGATTGAAAAAGTGTGGTTATCAATGACGTTACAGAAAGTGACGATGGCTCTAATCACGGTGTGCAATTTGTTTCCATAAGAAACACAAATCAATTATGGAAGTGTATTTTTACTTTCTATCTTCAGTCTTTCAAAAAACTCATATAAACTTATATAGAATTGACAAATACTATCAACAGAAAAATGTAACTGCCTTGATATTTAAAGGATAAATATGTATATGTATATATATATATATATATATATGCAGAGTTATTGGTGGTCTTTGAATAACCACAGATCTTGAATATTTAATTACCAGGGCTATGCTTTAGATTTATTTCTTAGTCTCAACTGTGCTAAACACAAAACTTCTTTAGAAAAGTAAATTGTTTAAACACAAATTCATTTTCATGGCAATCGGAGCCCATGCAAGTCTTTGGGTTAACTTGATTTGTTCCAAGACTCGCACC
Source organism: Cottus gobio (assembly GCA_023566465.1). NCBI lineage: Eukaryota > Metazoa > Chordata > Actinopteri > Perciformes > Cottidae > Cottus > Cottus gobio. The sequence continues at coordinate 23,714,166 of CM042224.1, read as the reverse complement.
TTGCCCTCAGAGACCTGACTCGCCCGTAACTTTGACTAACAAAAAGCTTATCTCTATGTCCATTTACTAGATTGTCCCAGGGCTTTTCAACTTGTCCTTCGTTCTTTGACGTTTCACACTTCCGAGTAGGCCCGGTGATGAGGACGGATGTCGTTGAAGCCGCTCTCTGGTTGATCCGCTAAGATGCCCGTTAGCTCGCTCAAAGGCGGTCCTACTTATCCTGTGACATTAACTACTGACACAACTTCCTCTTTCCACAAGGGGAGATACTGTCATCAAACTTATAGGATACCGGCAGTGGTGGAAAGAAAGTACATTTACTCAAGTAATTTGAGGTTCTTGTACTTTACTTGAGTAACGATACTTCACTTGTATGCTACTTTATACCACTACTCCACCACATTTCAGAATACTATTACTTAATGGCAAATAATTTGATAACTTCAGTATCTTTCCAGATTCAGATTAACAATACAAAATATAACTAAAAAGTAAATGATCTTATTATGAAGGCTATTAATAAAAGCTGATGTGATGTTGATTAGCGTCACCTTTATCAGCTGCAACAATAATACATAGTTATAACCCATTTATAAAATATAAATTATTCAGAAAACGGGCCATTCTGCATCATTTGTACTTCTACTTTAAATACAGGCTATATTTTGATGCTACTTAGTATATATTTTTTTTAAATTTTGACTGCATAACTTGCAGTTGTAACTGAATATTTCTACACTATGGTATTCTTATACTTAAGTTAAGAGTACTAGATATCAGCTATAATTATAATCTCAGTAATTATGACAAATATTTAGAGAATGCTATTTCATCCATCGGCATTTGGCAGAGTTCACATTTAATTTTACCTGCACATGACCAATCCCATATACAAACAATAAGGTGAGACTAGCATACCACCCAAAGATACTCATTCAGAAGGACATAGTCCTCATTACTTATATTTTCATTTAATTTCTTAAGAGTTAGAGCTCCTACTTTCTGAACCATGTCCACTTCATATTAAAAGGATAAATTCTTCAGGTTGACCCAGTCTCATGACAGCAAGCAGGTCTCCTTAAAGCTACACATACAACTTATTTAACGTTGTTTATTAGATAAATAACTGTAAGAATGTGGCGGGGTAGTGCAGCTTTTTACTGGGAGCACAGTCGGAGATCAGTCCTAAAGAATCTGAGATGAGTCATAATTAGCCTGTTTATTCTGAGTGCTGCTGGTGAGCTATTTGAACTGGCTGATCTTTTGAACAATGATTCCTATTGGACTGTCACTTTCCTTAAGTAAGACATCCATGACCCTTTGACCCCCCCCCCCCCCCCCCCCATACCCTCCAGATAGAAACACACACACACAACCCACCAAAACTAAGAGGAAATGGACCTCTGCCAGTGCTCTTGAATATGCGTTTCCTCTTGTATGAACGTATTGACTTCTTTTACTGCTCATATTTACTGCTTGTAATCTCAGTAACGTTTTGACTGTGGGAAAAAAACCTGCATTGATCTTAAGATGCCTCACAAGAGGGGAGTAGAATAATGCGTTAATGCTACAAGAATTCAGTTATTTTTCTCATGACATACTGGAGGCTTTCTAGATATTCCGATAAAACAAGAAATAAACCCCCCTTTGGTTGTTTTGGTCATAACTCAAAACCATGTAAAACCATGATGTGTTACAAATAGAGTCCTTTGTTTTAAAGGGTCAAGAAAAAGGAAAGGAAAAAAAGGAGGAAGAAAAAGACAAGTCTATTTAAAGCTAGCATGGTGGCCTGGTGCTTGGGTCTTAATCATTTAGAGGATGTAAACAAATGTTTAATTGTGTGAATGCATATCAAACATATTCAACAACCACTTCTTGTTGAACTTACAGTAAAAAGTTGCATATTTACACATGAAAGGCTGCAGACAGAGCGATGGATGACAAGGCATAGAAAATATACATAGTTGGTTATTGTGCAGTGCCTCTACCTCGGAGCAATGAACACACAATGCTAGCGATGTAAAACATCTACGAAACACTAAAACCTGAGTTTCACAATAAAGCAAGGCGGGTTCAAGTATCGACTTGTCACCTCTACAGGAGAGCAACAGTGTGAAATGCAGCTATAACACACATGATTTGGTTCCAAAAGGGTCTGAAATGTTCAGAAAATGAGTATCACTGCCATCGAAAGAAACAGATGAATACTTTGAGACTTGTGAATAATTACTCTGAACCAGCATTGTCCTGCATGTAGCGCTTACAAAAAAATGTTTCAGGCAGAAAGAAAACGTGATTACACTTACGCTTGATACAATTTGTTACAGTACAAAATGATATCAAAAAACAACCTTTTGGCTTGACTTTATACAAAACAGCGTACCCATCATGTCCTCTCTTCTATGTAGCAGTCGAATGTCAGAACTTACAGTATTCCAGTCATTGATTGGGTCTATCGAGTGTGACTGTCCAGGCGTTAGACAACCAGGCGTCCAGCACACAAACAGACTCAAATAAAAGAGAAATCTCTTCAGTAACTCATTTTCAAGGTTTTCTTCCGAGATAAGATATCCATCATTTAAGTGGTGCCCGCTCTGCTCAATTATTTTATGATCTTTGTCAAAAAAAAAATAGTTTGAGGACTGGAATCATTCACAAAGATGATCCGACATCTTGGAAATAAAACCATCATGTGCTTCTCCTTCACATAACTGGGGCACTCTTGTTGTTCAGTGCCTGTTAGTAACTATGCTCACCACTTCGTAGTCATTCAGAAACTTAATTGCAAAAAAAAATAATGATTAGACAGCTGGATATCTAAAGAGACAAAGCTGCAATACCCACAGCATGTCTGGTAAATTAAAGTTTGATAAATGACGGTATCCAGCTGTTCACAATTAAGGCAAAAAGACACTAACAAACAAATGCTGAGATATCTGATAGTAATTACACTTATGCAAGTGGTGAATTCATGTACTGTATGTCTGTTTTAAGGTGAAAGGAAATTAAAAAACAGATCAGGGCCGTAGCCGGGATTTAAGACATGCTGAGGTCATGGGGCCCCTGATGCACGCCACATCTCTTTACCAACATGGGTTTTCATATTGTATTTATTCAGTTAACTGTTCCATTGTACCTTCTGGTCTAAATGCTGTTGATTTACTTATTTGTTTGCCTAAAAGTAGTCCAACAGCTTGATCCTTAAAATACCACGAACATTTGTATTGGTGATATCCCGGCAGGTTGCTAATTCACAAACACACAAATAAATAAAGAGCGCTTGACATCAGTGACCACAATGGATTTACACTGCAACATCCCTGTAGAGTAGAAAGTGTGTGTGTGTGTGTGTGTGTGTGTGTGTGTGTGTGTGTGTGTGTGTGTGTGTGTGTGTGTGTGTGTGTGTGTGTGTGTGTGTGTGTGTGTGTGTGTGTGTGTGTGTGAGAGAGAGAGAGAGAGAGAGTGCCTTCATCCTCTATTGCTTGGTCTGTTTCAGCTTCTCGATGTGGTGACAGAGTTTGAGTGCCGGGCCCAGCTTCAGTCCCATGTACTTCATAATGACATCACTGCGCAGCAGCATCAGAGCTCTGCCATCAATCTCCTGCAGAAAGAGGAGCACGCCGTTACCAACACTTCCTATCAGGACAATTCCATCAAAATGACTATGACTTGATTAACATACTGAATGGTGGAAGTCTGATTTGCCTAGAGCTCAGGTCTGTGGTCTGTTGACCTTGAACCAGGACGAAGAAGACACTTGAAATAAAATACTCACGTGTTTTCTGAACAGTTCGACGTGCGGGCCGAGAGTTTGGGGGTCCGCCTCTTGGACGAAGCGCATGACCTCATCAACTGACCAGGAGGAGGCGTCGTTCCCTGAACCCTCCTTGTCCTGTTTCAGGTGGTCTGAGCCTGTTGTTGAGCTGGCTGCTGTAGAGAGAGAGCGTGAGGACCGAACAAATCAAATATTACACCTTCTGCTTATGATTATATAAAACATATTTTTGAATAAAACATTTAAATAAAAAAATTAATGTGTGGGGAAGTCTCATTTTATTTTACGATAAACGTTTTACAGCTCAAAAATGTACATTTATTAAATAAAAAGCATTATTTAAATCATTAAATAATACAATTAAAATCCAAGGATCTATCTTGTATTAAAACACAAACATAAGGATATTCGGCAGTGTAAAAGTATTTCATAAAAATAAAAAATAAAATAAAAAATCAATGTCAACAACTGTTAGATCCGTGTGTGTATTTCAACCTACCCTCCACTCGTCTGGGTGGACACATCTGGCCGAGTTCAGTCGGGTTGGAGCTGACGCGGCGTAGGGGTGGCGGCGTGTGTGTGTGTGTGTGTGCAGGGTAATATGGCCGCTCCTTCTTTGTTGCTCTGTAGTCCGATGCGGCCTGAGGGGGACGGGTGTTGGGAGTGGGCTCCTTCGTGGAATCGTCGTTGGACAGGCCATTCTCAGGGTGGGACAGTGGTTCTGTTTAGAGAGACATAGTGTTAGTGTGTGTGAACACAAACAGGGAAGATGCTGCCCTGTGGAGACCGCCTTATACTGCTCCTGCTACGGATGGGTTAAATGCAGAGACCTAATTTCATGCATCTATTCAACAAATAGAATAACGTTTTAAGTTTATCAGCTTATCAATAAAAAATGTTTTCTCTTTTATCTGCATTTAAATCAAAATCTGCACAAAATACACCAGAAAGTAGGGCAAAATCAGTAATCTTTAAAAAGAAAATCCTGAATCCACAAATGAATCTGAATCCGCACAAAAATCAAACAATTTGTACTGACAACATGGTCTAACTTTCTCACACATTCTGTCTTTGACATAAAAAAAAAATCTGCTTTATTTGTTAAATGCTAAAAATAATTTTGTATCTTTTTTGAAGAACACCACGATACAAACGTACGTTATTGAACAAGCGAGTGGAACCGAGGAAGGACCAAAGTTTTGCAATGGTTATTGTGTCGTCATAGACATTATTTGATTATTTTCATGGTGTTAGCGAACTCCTCTGGCCTTCCCTGTTTCTTAATGTTTTTCCGTCCACACATTTGCCCACCTGACTTGGTCCTGTTGTAGAAGCGTGTGTTGTTGCTGAAGGGGCTGAACGGCTGTGAGCTGAACAGGCTGTCGCTCTCCAGATGTTGGCACATGTTCTCCAGGAACCGCAGCACAGAAGACGTACTGGAGGCGGAGGGCAGCTTCACGTAGCGGATACCGTGCTCTGACCGCACTGGGGGGTACAGCACAAACAGCTTTTAGTCTGTGTGTTCACTCACACACACACACACACACACACACACACACACACACACACACACACACACACACACACACACACACACACACACACACACTGTATGCATTCAAAGCTTAAGAAAAACAGCAGATGGTTTAGGGTTACCACCCTCCCTTTATAAGCACTTTTTTTGCCCCATCCCACGCTGCACTCCCCCCCTCCGCTCCCACATACCCAAGCCAAGCCTGCACAAATCCACAAATTAAAACCCCCTCCACACCTAAACTCACCCGCAGCCTTCCCAATCCGGCCCCCCAAGGGAGACCCAATCCCAGCATCCCAAACCAGGTTAGACGCACATGTCATTTCTGATTACAGACACAGTGCTCACATCAGCTGCTGCCACAGGCACTGTCTTTTATTCCTCCTCTCTTTCCCCTGTCATACACACACACACACACACACACTTGCACACACACACAGACACACACACACGCGACACATGAGTGTGTGCTTAAACCAATTTCACCTGGCTGATTGCCTATCCAGGTTGTATAAATTAGAGTTTCTCTGGCACTGCTTTTCAACAAGTGAATTTTAAAGCAATGGTTCATTGTTTGCTCCCTTGCCAAGAGTTAGATGAGGAGATTGAGTCTGCTGCCAGCAGCTAGTTAGCTTAGCATAAAGGTTAGCTTAGCTCCATCTAAAGGAAAGATAAGATAATCCTTTATTAGTCCCGCAGTGGGGAAATGGACAGGACTACAGCAGCAGAGGGTGAAGTGCACACGAGATACATAGGGGGCGACTGTGGCTCACTGGTCAGCAGGTCTGACTTTCAATCAGAAGATCGGTGGTTCAAACCCCGGCTCAGCCAGTCCGTTGTTGTTGTGTCCTTGAGCAAGACACTTAACCCTCATTGCTCACTGTTGCTGTGTCAACGGTCTACTGTATATCATGTAAGTCGCTTTGGATAAAAGCGTCAGCTAAATGAAATGTAATGTAATGTAATACAAAAAAAAAAACAAGTATAAGAAATAAAAAAACAGTATTACAACAACAACAAAAAGTCTGCCTATGAGCACCTCTAAAACTCACTAATTAACACAAATGCTTTTTGATTGACAATAACTTCAGGAAGTTACTGCTCATGGCCAAGAAATAGTCCAACACATAGCTCACTGTAATATGGCGAATTGCCATTTCTACACTTTGATTTTTTTGAAGATATGGCCCAAGAATTAATCTTTAAAAATGTTACGCTAAGCTAAGCTATGGTACGACTCTCGGCAAGAAAGAAATTAAGCAAATATACCAAAGCTCTGCATTATTCCTTGTATTCCTATGTATTTAGGTGGTCTAACTTCCATTGTAGTAGTTTTGAAACAATATGTTGATTCACAAACTTGTGAACAGTTTAATTTCTTAAGCGAAATGCCTAACATTTTCTGAATTGCTTCTCAAACATGAGGATTTGCTACTTTTATGTGTTTTATATAATTGCATATCAACTACAAATGAGTTTTCAGTCAGACAAAATGAGCGAATTGAAGCCGTCACCTTGTTTGCTGTCAGTGTCTTTTGGAAGGAATATCTCGTGGTGTTCACTGTATTTACCTCTGATGACCTCTCCCCCTGTGTGGGACTGGCTCTGTAGGAACGACAGCATCACGGAGGGTTGGTACGTGCAGTCCACGCAGGCCTGGACGGCCTGCTGGAGCACTGCGTTGACCGGAGCGGGACCAAAGTGGTCCGGGAGCTGCTGCACCAGCTTCCTGTCGAGGTGTGGGCCGTAGTTGCCGTGCTTGTTTACATAGACGCACACTGGAATGACACAAAGAGACGGAGAACATGAACCAACCTAAACACGGCTGGATTGTGTCCGTTGAAATCCAGCTAGAATTGACCCACACAGAGTGTCTGTCATCCCGTTTACCTGTGCAGACGACGTTGGAGCTGTTGCTATGGTTGTTGTCTGCCGGGACGGGTCCGGAGCTCAGTCTGGTCTCTGGAGGGGGAACTGCAACAGCTGGTGCCCCCAGCAGGGACTGCACCACCAGAGGCTTCTTCTGGAGCTAAGAAACAAACAAGCCCTCTCTCAAGTTCATGCTTTGTTGAAGGTGTATAGCGACTCTGTCGCTGCTCCATATGAACCGCACTGCCGCACAGAAAGCTGCTCTCCTCATTTCAAACGCCTCCCTCCCTTAAAGCTCCACCTCTGACCCTGTCTCCTCTTTATCAAAATCATTTCTGCCATAATACTTATAAACACAAAACGACAGGGTCGCTGGGCCGCAGCATGACAGATTGCAGCTCTTGTGACACCTCACCTTAATCTTAGGCTTGGGCCCTCTCTTCTTGTGTGGTCTGGGGGCCAGTAGAGCCGCGGTGCTCGTTCTGGCAGGGCTCGGCGATGCTCCATTTACGGCTGCCGCCGCCGCCGCCTCAGCCGCCGCCTTCAACAAAGCGATAGTCTGGGATTTGGGGCGACGACCTCGTACACCCTTGCGCACAGGCAGGGGTGGCAAGGGGTTGGGCAGTCGGTATGAGGTCTGCATGGAGGAGGACGAGGAGTTGGACGAGGAGCGACGTGCAGCGAGGGAGGCTGAGGTGGAAGACACGGGAGCGAGGAGCGCACTAGGGAGGGTAACTGGATGAAATGGGATAAGAGAGGGAGAAAGAGAGACAATATTGTTAATCTTTTTGTGATGCACATGGTAAATTGCATTGCACTAAAATGACCTGCAGAGGAGATTTGTTTTGAATTGTCAGAGTCCTCTGAGATTGGCAGGTCCTTTGTATTCAGCCCCTCCTCACAATGAAATCAGAGTCAAAAGTCACAAACCCCCAGAGACCCGCCTGCCAGACGACTCCAGCCTGCTGCGTCCAGCAACACATATAATATATATATATAAATATATATAATAGTGATTATGGCGATAAGATTTTACATATTTTAATATAAGCACTAGATGTAAGAGGCCAGTGTCAATTGGGAGTTCAAAAAATCTGATGACAATATATCTGCTAATGTTTTTTTAACATGATAACATATAACATTATATCTTCATCTTTTTTTTTACTTGATTATTAAAGAGCCAGATGATTGGGGATGAGTATAATAATACATTTTATTCAGTAAATTTTACTGGAAAAGTAATATCTAAAAATACAATGAAATATATTTAAGTTGAGATATAATGCAATAAATAAAACATGGTTAACTATTTGGCTGTAATACATATTATGTATGTAGTTAAGCTGCTGGGAAGCTTTGTCCACCGCAAATCTTGTCAACAGAAAGGACTTCCTCAATGTGGCACTGTATTGTTATTACTCATCAGCTGGTCTACACAGTGAATATTGACAAATTTAGAGCAAACATATTAGAAATGCATTATTAGAAATACCATACTGGCCTATTCATATGTTTTTCAATAGGTGCTTTGGTTGAACCAAACAAGGGTTTGTATATCTGACTTTTAAGGTACCTAGAAGGTCGTTAACAGGCTTTTTAAAAAGCAGAGCCCCCGCAAAGCAGCCGGCCCGGACTCTGTCTCCCCCTCCACCCTGAAGCATTGTGCTGATCAGCTGTCCCCGGTGTTTACAGACATCTTCAACACCTCTCTGGAGACATGCCACGTACCAGCCTGCTTCAAGGCCTCCACCATCATCCCCGTCCCCAAAAAACCTAGGATCACAGGACTCAATGACTACAGGCCCGTCGCCTTGACCTCTGTGGTCATGAAGTCCTTTGAGCGTCTGGTCCTGTCCCACCTCAAAACCCTCACCGACCCACTCCTAGACCCCCTGCAGTTCGCCTACAGAGCCAACAGGTCTGTGGACGATGCAGTCAACATGGCCCTCCACTCCATCCTCCAGCATCTGGACACCCCAGGAACCTACGCCAGGATCCTGTTTGTGGACTTCAGCTCTGCCTTCAACACCATCATCCCGTCTCTGCTGCAGGACAAGCTCTCCCAGCTGCACGTGCCCGACTCCACCTGCAAGTGGATCACAGACTTCCTGTCTGACAGGAAGCAGCACGTGAGGCTGGGGAAACACGTCTCAGCCTCTCGGTCCATCAGCACCGGTTCCCCCCAAGGCTGCGTTCTTTCCCCTCTGCTCTTCTCCCTGTACACCAACAGCTGCACCTCCAGTCAACAGTACGTCAAGCTCCTGAAGTTTGCGGATGACACCACCCTCATTGGACTCATCTCTGGTGGGGACGAGTCCGCCTACAGGTGGGAGACTGACCACCTGGTGACCTGGTGCAGCCAAAACAACCTGGAACTCAACGCTCTGAAGACAGTGGAGATGGTTGTGGACTTCAGAAAGATCTCAGCCCCACCAGCCCCTCTCACCCTGTGTGACTCCCCCGTCAAAGCTGTGGAGTCCTTCCGCTTCCTGGGCTCCATCATTACCCAGGACCTCAAGTGGGAACTAAACATCAGCTCCATCTTCAAGAAGGCGCAGCAGAGGATGTTCTTCCTGAGGCAGCTGAGGAAATTCAACCTGCCAAAGACAATGATGGTGCACTTCTACACTGCCATCATCGAGTCCATCCTCTGCTCCTCCATCACCATCTGGTACGCTGCAGCCACTGCCAAGGACAAGGCCAGGCTGCAGCGCATCATTTGCTCTGCTGAGAGGGTGATTGGCCGCAATCTGCCGTCCCTCCAGGACTTGTTTGCTTCAAGGACCCTGAAGCGGGCGAGGAAGATTGTAGCTGATCCCTCTCACCCTGGACACAAACTGTTCGTGTCCCTCCCCTCTGGCAGGAGGATGCGGTCCATCAGGACCAAGACCTCACGCCACAAAAACAGTTTCTTCCCGTCTGCCGTCGGGCTCATCAACAGAGCCCGGGTCCCCCACTGACTCTAATGACTCTGTCACCCCCAGACAATTCCCACCGGACACTCCCCTGCACATAGCCTTATACTTAAATACACTTAACACTTTGGCATTGCACTTGCCACTTTCACACAACACTTACACTCATGCACATTCCATGCACTTTATCTTATTTTTGGTATTTTTGGTATTTTGATATGCTGCTGTCTCAATGTAGATATTAATTCATCCATTCATCCTCATTTATTGGACTGCATTAACTGTTAAATGTGTATTGTTAAATGTTAAATGTATGCACCTTCCCGCCAGGACAAATTCCTTGTATGTGTAAGCATACATGGCAATAAATGGTTCTGATTCTGATTCTGATTCTGATTTCTGCTGACTGTGGCAACATATTTTTGCATGGAAATTGTCAAATCAGAGAACTTCCCATGGTGGTCTTTGTTTAGTACTGTATTAGCGTTGATCTTCGATTGGCCAATAATAATAAGCCTGGCTGGTATATCAATCCGACTCTACAGGACACTGCTATTAAAATGTTGGTGCGCCAATCATGTTCTCATAATGTCCCAGATTCAAGTCCAGCTTCACTGCTTGCAATCCCTCTTCCTGCTGTCCAAATAAAAGAAAAACAAATGTTCCAGCAACCTGCTTGGAGGTGCTCTGTGATCACAGTCTTTTGTCGAGAAATAAATATTACCACAAAATGACAATCAGTTTGGGTGTTGAAATAGAAGGAAAGTGGCAATAAAATGAGAAACTATAGTTCGAAAGGGAACAAAAGCAGTGGCGCCCTTCTGTCTTCATTACCTTCATAATTGTGACTCTGTGATATGATCACATGATCATCATAGTGGACATTTGAAAGATGGATAGCACAAATGAGAGAGCGAGAGGGGGAGAAAAAGAAAAAGAAAGAGAGGGATAAACATCTCCTATTTCAATACCAACGTATTGCTTGGTTAGAGCAGGGGCCTAAGAGTGCATGTGGAGGCTCTCGTGGGGCCGAGGCTTTCATTAGAGCCTCCTTGACTGAAGCGATATGGAGAGACTATGGAAGGTTTACAGTATTCTCAGGGGCCGGCCGGGGGCACCCTGAAAGCTGCTTAATTGGGAAATGAGTGAAAGTGGGCGTAGACTAGAGCAGTGTTTTGTTTCAGAGGGGTGAGGTCTCACTCCTCAGCAGGAGTGGTCACACAAAGCGTGCCCACAGAGGAGCAGAAACACTAACCTGCAGTGTACACAGCGGCACGCTCATCCACAGCTATAAGCCCTACAAAGGCAGATCAACATTAGTTTGCAGGGTACCAATCAGTATCAGCCGGTTTTAATTCACCACGGGAAATCGCCTGGGTTTGGTGGGCTTCTCTGATCTTTCCATGTTGTAAAAAGACAACTCTAATCCTTTCACATTATGTGACAGACACCAATGCAACATGTGCTATTTCCACACTGGCGATTAATGTCACACTTATTATCACCTTTAAAAAATGTTAAAAAGTCTAATCACCTCTGCATATTTTACTACAGCTTTCAAAGGAAATCAGCTTATAAATGCATTTCATTTCACACTGGCTGACAGCATCATATATATTCTGTGTCCGCTTGTTCAAGCGCTTCAGGAGGGGAAGTGATATTTACACTGAGATAAATGCTCAAACCTAAGCCTCAGTGTTTTTCGTGGTTGCGCCGTTTCTTTAAATGGATAAATTCTAAACGTCTTGCATCCTTTTATACACCATTTTCCAAAAACCCAGTGTGATATATCTGTTATCTGTGGACACTTGTTTGTCTGCAGAGACTAAATAGTGGAGCCTAAACTGGAAGAGTGTTCTCATGTCTATCTGACATGTTGTTTTTCCAACCAACTGTCAAAAAACTAAATTATTTTATTTAAAATGATATAAAACAGAGAAAAGTAGCAAATCTTGACATTTAAGAAGCTGAGACCAGCAAATGTATTTTTTGCTAGAATTAGCCAATTTGCCAATACATTTTCAATTGACTAATCTATTAAATAATCAACAGCTCCGCTCTATATGCTATACAATTTTATATTTTTGTATATATTTGCTTCCTAATGCAGGCAACCATTGTTTTCCAACAGTAACCAAGTTCTGCCTGCTGTGGTGGAAAAGATGCATTTGTATTTTGAAAACACAGAAGAACGGTTTGCATGATGACGATTAGACGTGATGTCAAATGTGACATGAACCACTCATGGAAACAAGTGTATTATACTGTACAAATATAAATCTGCAACATTCAGATAAACTTACAAAAATAACAACAATTATTGGTCGGAACAAAAAGTACATTTTTCCGAGCGTGGAAATGGTGCAACCAAACAGACATATGGTACTGATCATGACTATATAGTTCCAACTCGACCCGTTGACCCGTGGAAGCCACAGCTCGAGGAAACGTGCGAGCGTATGTGCACGCATGAGAACGGGGTCGCAGAGAAGTGTGTCTGATATCTGGGGGGGAGGGGCTCCTCAGAGTTGCCTCTCATCTAATTACAGCCTCCCCCCCCCCACACACACACATACATACACACACCCTCACAGCAAACAGTCCAGTCAGCCACATGCACACACGTTCCTTCAAGTGTGTGTGTGTGTGTGTGTGTGTGTGTGTGTGTGTGTGTGTGTGTGTGTGTGTGTGTGTGTGTGTGTGTGTGTGTGTGTGTGTGACAGCAGAGTGGGGTGAGTAACTTAAATAGCTTCAGAGTATAAACGCAACAAAGTTTTCCTACCCAAACTCTTCGGCATGGCACACAAGCAACAAAAACATCACTGATGTTGGAGCCGAGACTTGTGTGGACGACCACTTCGAACTGACGGTTTAAGTTCACATAATATGAACATGCATGAAATGAGTGCACTGAAAAGTGTTGATATCCACTAATCCTTGCATGAGCCTTTTGCTAACTAATTCCTGATGCTCTACACACACACAAAATACACATGATCAAAAACACATGGAGCTCCAAACATAATTAGAGCAAAGAATACTGTTAGATCTGCCCGACTAGAAGAAGCCACAAGTCTAAGAACAATGAATGTGACCGAACGCAAGTCATTCCAAAACATCTTGTGGCTAAACAAAGAAAACAGTGTCAAACTGCAGCTTTAATCATTAACACCAGGGTAGGAAACTGCTACACATGTGAGAAGACATGCAACTTTCATCTGAACTGCAGATTTAGATTTCACTTCCGTTTTTTATGTTTTACCGAGACAATAGCACGGAGGCAAGTATGAGTTATTGTAATAAATCATCTTTTCTATAGCTATTCGAGGGCAGAATTATCAAATCTTAACAATCTTAACAATAATTTCTAAGACACAACTACAACTTCCTGATTTGACTGAATGACTTTCAATGTGTGCAGTATTCATGGGTATTGACTTGTTACATTCAAGATAATTGAAGTGGAAAGAAAATCATATTATACAGAAAAAGGGCTGTCTAAAACAAATAAACTAACAAACATGTTTTTGCTTCATAAATGCGCCTGCACTTCACTTCAATATACTGCAACTGGTAAATCAAATCAGAACGCATCCTTTAAAACACAAATAAATAACGGTAATGTCAACTGAGAGCTTTACGAGAAGTTTTGTTCCTTAAAAGGACGTAGTAAGCATATCAAACTCACCAGGAAATCCCCTCCAAAAATGCAGAACTTCACTGCTACAGTGGTGGCTTTTGTAGTAGCAGTAGTAGTAGTAGTAGTAGTAGTAGTAGTAGTAGTAGTAGTAGAGGTAGTAGTAGTAGTAGTAGTAGTAGAGGTAGCAGCAGTGGTAGTAATGTCCGTAACAACACTAGTCCCGCAGTACAGTCGCTTCCTCGTTCTCTCTTGGAAGAAACTCTCTCTCTTAGCTGGTGTTGGCGTTTCCTCTCTGACTAATGTTTTCCTCTTCCTAACTTACTCTAAAATACTCTCCTCATCTGCACTTCATTGTCTAAGTTCTGTCTCGCTATCAGCTGCTTTCTCAGTTCTCTCCGTGAGTCTCTCGCCTCTCTTTTCTCCCGGCAGTAGTCCACAACAAAGCCCACGCCGCTGCTGCTGCTGCTGCTGCTGGCTGAAGCCGCTGCAAAGCTTCCCTCCCAATGAATGAGCAGGAGGGGAGGAGGGGAGGGGAAGGGGGGTATTTCATTTGCATAGGGGCTAGGGAGGGGTAGTGTGAGGGAGGGAAGAGTGGGTGGGTGGGTGGGTGTGGGGGGGGGGAGTTTTGAGCCCTTTATTCATGTTATCTGTAGGCCATATCGACAGTCTACATCAGTCACCTGCTTCTCAGCAAGCCCCTGGGGGAGGGGAGATGACGGGGGAGAGGGGTTCACGGTGGGGCTCCCACAGTGGATGGGGGATGGGGGGAGGTAAAAGGTTAGACTGGATCAGAAGAGTCCTGATTGAAATGGGTTAAAGGGGGCAAACTCTTGGAGTTGGTGCACACATACGCAAGCTTTCCCTCAACACACACACACACACACACACACACCAGAAGGAGTGTAACCCTAGACTATTCAGACATTCCCTGATGAAAGATGGCCAGGTCCAGCTCCAGGAAGCAGTTGCCCAGTCGGATATCACCGAGGCTCTGGAACAATGTGGAGCAGAGCAGTCAGAGGAAGTCTGCATGGAAAAGTCCATTCAGTCAAAAATGTCCTAATCTGCTTCGAAACGGACGAACGGCAGCGCGGACGTTTTCAAGAATTAAACTATTCTGCTATTTTTCGGTACTGACAAATGATGATGCTTCTTACTTCGATATGGCTTACAGATATATCAGTATTTGACACCATTCAAAATGTATCTGTCTGCTTTGAGAATTGTATTTGTTAAGTTTATGGAGGCCAAATCACACTGATGGTTGAGGATTTCAAAATAAAGGAAGAGGTTGAAAGTTACCCTAAAAGGCAGCAATAAATCTAAAACAAATTTTTTTAAAGAATGCACTGATTTCTAATAGTAATACCGAAGTGAAATGTGTCCTCACTTATCGACTTGTTTCTGTCAAAATTAATCAAGTATTTAGTCAATTAAATTGCATGTCTACAAGGTTATTATTGCCCAAATATAGAATATGAAAGGTAAAAAATACATTATTTTGCCTGAAATAGAAGAAAAACAACTGTGTCTGAATCTGCTGAAATACAGACATGCTCTATTATTCTATGCATTATTCAGAAAGCCCTATTCAGCATTCTGACCCAGTTTAATATCAACAAGCAAAGACAAAGGCAAATCACACAAAATGTAAAAAAAGAAAAAGAAAAAGGAAAAACCTATTTTGCGTGATTATTTCCTGTACAAAAAAAGGGGAAATAATGAAGACATCCAATCTTGGCATCCTTTGTTACTTCTTATAAAAACGTGTTGCAGGGTCACAGCAGGACAATGTTGATGAAAGCTAATTAGAAATTCTAAAATGTAATAGTAATTACAGAGTCTCTCACTCCTTCTTTCACATGTACGGCTAATCATCAGCTCATTAACACCTCAACCAAGCCCTACTTATTCACTTACTCCCATACAAACATAGCTGTCTGGTGATTAACATTATACCGCATTTTTTTTTTACCTCAGTAAGATTCAGGTTTCTAAAAACAGGCTCCTGAGCTCTCTAAATGCTCTTTTATTTAGGTAGGGTTTAGGTAGTTAGATACCTAGATTTAGGTAGCCAAGATAAGCTTAGGTTTCAAATAAATCAGGCATTATTCTCATGAAACAGATTAATCTGATAATAAAACTGAGACTTGCCTAACATAACTCACTAATCTACAATATCTTTGTGAAAATGGCCCCTGGTGCGCTGTAGAGGCGGATATAGTGATGTCACATCATGACAGCTCCCATTACACACATGGATTAGTAGTTTGTCGCCAGGCAGTCTTTATGGACCCACATCGGAAGCAGAGCAACGTCTCTCTGGTGTATCGATATCTGACTGCCTCCCTGAGAACATATAACTGCCGCCATCCATCAACAAACAAGCACGCACACACATGAACTCCCACTTCCCATTAATCAAGAAGGCTGTTGGTGCAGGTTCTCCAAAGCCAGAGCTTGCTGGATGGGAGCTAACGTGACTAACAGCCAACACGGGGATGGTTGATATTCACTCAGACTGAGTCAAATGTTCATGCAACAGCCAAAGAAACTAAAGAGCCACACTTTGAACATTGGGCTTAAATGACACCTTGATATAATAACCGCTGAGCGTAATTACCATGTAATTACAGCCTGATTGATAATTAATAGTTCAGTACTGCCTTCACACTTTGATAATATCAGCCAAAGCTCTAATTTGCCCGTCACATAGGGGGAATGTTTTGTCTACGTGAGGTTAAGGCATCCTGCCTGGTGTCTATGGAAAGATTAGGAGCATATAATGGACAGGAGAATTATCTCAAGAGGCCTCAGACGAATCTACAAGCATTGAAAAAGCTGACAGCATATATTTCTTGCTTAATGTCACATTGAATTGAAATGCCGAAATACAGAAAATAAACCTGCAAATGAGTTATAATATTTACATTTAACATAAACAAATATTAATCAATATAGTACGCCAGAATAGGTCAACTGAGAAGTTATGTCATTTTTTTCTTTTTTTGTAATATAATTGTAATTAAAGGCTCCTCTTTAAAACAATAACTAATCATGTATAATTAACAATCTTAAAATATACATTTATTCTAGAAGGCTTTAAAATGAGCATTTAAATGGAAAGAATTAAGCAGAACATATTTTTGATAATGGTTCATTTATTTGAATGACCTATTTTAAAATACAGAACTGAAAAATGATAAATGAAAATATAACTTTACAATTATATAATTTGTTTACATTTTTGTTGATACTTTTCCCCTATGCCGGTCCTCATGTAGACAGACTGCGTAGTTCTACAGTAGGCCACATCTCACGGTATTTGTTTACTCCCCAAAGAAAAGAAAAACAGGACAAATAAGAGGAAATAAGTCGTTTCTGGAAAGTGAAATCTATTCAAGCAGACTCGCTGAATCTTCATAACTCTGCAGCCTCAATGTGGAGGTCGGAGCTGCGGGTCACAACCCCCCCAACAAAGACCACCAACTCAAACCAAAACATACGGAGGAGAGTCACAAATGGAAATCGGAGCTCCACATTCTACAAGTGACTTGGTTATTCCTTAAAAACTTGTTCCAGTCCCTTCCTGGACAATAAGACAAACACATTCAAATGTCTAAAAGGCTTAAAGACTTAAAATTCTGTAACTTACTGCTTCCTATCACTGAAATCATTACTGCAATGGGACCATTTTCAAGTATTTATCCTGTTACAATAATATAGGAACTAATACTTTACTGGACAGTTACACCAGCCATTATATTTCATGATTAAACATCATTACTTTAACAATTACTATCAATGAATGCCCCTAGAAATACATCCATGAAATTAACCAAAACCTGTTCCTTCTTTAAAAGACTTCAAAAACATGTAAGATTATGGATTACAATGATCAATCTCAACGTCTTAAATATCTTTCATCAACTTGTCTGCTATTCTATTTGATGTAATAAAACTAACTTTCATGTTTAGCAGACATATCAACTGCATCAATTTGTATAATCCAACAGCATATCATGCACTGAAACAGGTCATTCTTACTCATGACATGTTGATTGCAGGATTTGTACTTGAGTACTTGTACACCATGGTATTGCCACTTTGACTTCGTGAAAAGATCTGAGTACTTCCTCCACTACTGGTCACAATTTGCCACATAGCATGGTAAAATGCTACTGTTTGAGACACATTGTGATGTAAAGTATTAAACTCAACCCGTTTCAGGGACAAAGACAGACTCAAGAAGCTCTGAACAAGGCCTTTTCTGTCTCGATAATGGTCGAGAAATATGACACCCGGTATCCGAGATGATTAAATGAGAGCACCAAACAACCCACGAGTCAACTCCACAGGTATGCTAAGCTGTCCGTTACAGCAGGTTTTCTTAAATGGGGGTACATTAGCACCTATAGGGGTACTTTGGAGCACTTCAGGGGGTATGGTAGAAATATGCAATAAAATGTTTTTTTTGTCATGCATACTTCCTGAAATTATAATGATGATATTATAATTAGTACAATAACATTTTTAATTTAAGTGCCATAAACAACATTTTATATTCAGCTTTCCTATTTTAAATGCAATCGTTAACTGAAGTAAACAGCAGCAACAAACTTTTTTTTCATTTTTTTTTCTCACAAAAATGTTTAGTCAGGGGGTACTTGGCTGATAAAATATTTCAAAGAGGGTACATTATTGAAAAGCACTGAATTAAAGAGTCAGCACAACTATGTTCTCAGCTTGTAAGGATGAAGCAGACGCCTCTGAATCTATGCTCTGCTCCCCTCTTGTGGTGAGAACTGTATAATGTAATTTAACGATCTTGCACAAAAGATATGAAATTCACAATTTCCAGATGACACATTCTACACAACAATCAAACATAACAATTAAAGCAGCACTTACAGAAATGTCCCGGTGGCTGCAAGCTGTGTTTTGTCAGAGCAGACCAGCCGACGGGGAAGATGTCTCTGGAGTCGAAGGGGCACCAATAGTCAAAGGCGCCTCGCCAGCCGTCAAACATGACAAAGATCTCCTGACCTCTGACTTCTCCAACTGTGGCGGGACAAATCAGGTAAGGGTTCTTTCTGTCCACCGCTTCCAGCTTCATACCAGGCTGGAAGTAGTTTTTCACTGGGCAAGCTGGTTCCTGAACATACACACACACAAATACGTACTCAAAATCAAGCAAATGAATACTGTACAATCACAGAATCGCTGTTTGGTCTTTGAAGATGCTTACTAATAAATATAGATAACTCTAATCATAGTTTTTGCTACATTGTGCAGCAATAAAAATGATATGTATTGACCAGCATGCTGCTGCGTCTGATCCAGTGTAAAGTATATGAGTGGCTCCCCCTTGTGTCTGTGCTGATTGCTGCAATATAAATTAAAACCACCATTACATGTTGTGAAGTCGATATTTATAGTTGTATCAATTATGATCCCAACCATAGAGACAATAATCTACTTGTTGATTTAAAAACGTTGGAGATTTTTTTTACTTTTTATGTTTAAATAATGTAATAGCTGGAGTCTTGTAAGAGGAGAACATTGACTGTAAGAGGATTAGGACTCCTGGACAAATAGGCCCCATTTCAGGTCAACAATTAATACTGTCACCTTTTTCTCATAAAACAAGGAGAAAACTGACAACAGATTGGTCAATTCATTCTGACAACTTCAAAGGTCGATCAGCTTCAGTAAAACAGAAAGTACTGTAACATTGCTATTTCTTCCAGTTGTCATTACCTTTTTAAAAGCAGAGGCCGGGGCCATCTCTGCTCCACTCAGCGTCTTTAGGAGGAACATAGGCCACGACGAAGCATTCATCCTGAAGCCTAAACAGATTGATTCAGTTGCAGACGTTGGTGTTGACAATGAGCCGGACTTTCTTATGTCAATACAGCATTTACATGTGATTTTTAAATCTGTGTGACTCGATTTGTTTGGTATTTACTGAGCATTTTTTCTAACAAATCTAAAGGATTCACTGTTTCTCCAAACTGGGAAAACAGCCGTCGAAGGCACAACACCAGCATCATTTGAAACGCTGATCAAGTCAGAGACAATTAAAGATCTGGACCCAGAAGAGCTCCACTTAAAGTCAGGCCTCACCATCCTCACCAATGCCCATTAACTAATTAAATCAATAAAGGTTTAAGTTGTCCCACCCAAACAGGTGCAACAAAACAACTTCTGACTTGTCTTAGAAGGAAAATCATACTGACAACATTATCAATGACTCTGTGCTATTCAAGTGTCCAAGCAAGCCACCGCAGTGTGACAGCAAGCCAACCATACCAGGATGCTAAAAATGAAGCAGCTAAATGGAATTTAGCCATCATTCATTTTATTATTCATACCAGTGCTGTTCCTCCTTTCACTCTCATCAGTGAAAACTACTGAGTGAGTGGGTGTGAGTGTGTAGGGTCTTTAAGGTTAAAATGATGTTATCACAATGTTATATCTTTAATTAGTTGATGGCTTCCTAAAGTGTTTGTGTATTTTACTGAGAGGAAATATGTTTGAATGTAGAATATGTGCACTTAGAGGAATGTTCTGTGTCTCAACAGGAAGTGTAGCGCTTGTGCTATCACACTTTAGTGAGTTTTACATTCTCTTCCTATTCTGATCTTTACCTGGAAGGCACAGAAAGCTTTTATACAAGAGAGACCTTGTGATTTCTTTGTCTTTCATATAGTTGCAGTGGGGTTTGGTTATTACCAAGTCTGATGACTTGCAATACAATGTTTAAAGACAGTCCCAGAAAGTGTGGTCCTTGTTCACTATACAAACCCACTACATAGCTATCACATTATGAGTAACACTTATCTACATATTTCAACTCTCAAACCAACTTGAGTCATGTTAAAATTGCCATATATCTGTTTGCTCACCCAGCGGTGGCTGCAGCATGTCTCCGCTCCTCTCGCAGGTTCCTATCGGTTGGATGTCTAATGAGTCGACCAGTCTCCAGAAGTCGTTGGTGTTGTCACTTCCGTCCAGGCGCAAGCGAAGGCGAGTACCCATCATGCCCATCACCGTTGCAATGCACACAGAGTTGGAGTTGCGAGGGTCCCGCGCCTCAAGTTTCATTCCCGCTTTAAAGTCATTGGAGGGGGGGACTCTGGACTGCAGAGGGACACAGAGGGCCCTTCAGTCACTGGCATGCATTGTGTGGACACGTATGACTGGGAGACCCATAACAAGTTAAAACTGATAATGTAAATCTTTTAAAATGGGTTATAAACATAAAAGAAAAATAAAAAAATGACCACATGTCTTTCTACTAAAGCTGGGCTCTGACAGGAGTAAATGGACTATTTGTTTGGGACTATTTCCAGCCATGGCTTTACAGCGCCAGCTCAACTGTACATACATCCAACATTAGTTGGATGTATGTACAGTTGATTTTGATCTTTGTTGATACTAAGAAGAAAAAGGAATATCCCCAGACTTATCCTAGAGGGACACCTTTAACTGAACATCCCCTATTTCTGAAACATTAGACATTCTTGTCCCTCTAGTTCGTGGCAGACTGTATCTAACATTAACAATATTACACAAATACAAACATTTGAAGAAAACAATTAAAAAAGGAATGCATGTCATGGGACCCTAAACAGCACCATAATAATGATTACCTGTTTGAAGGACGTAGGCGACGCTGCAGTGGAGGATGTTTCTCTCAGATAGTCTTCCCACCTGAACGGTTCTAACAACAAAAACAACTGATTAATTAAATATCTTTAAAACCAATAATAACTTGTTTGACCACTTGAGGGCAGCAGAAACAAGCTGTGAAGACAACACTGAAGCGACATCACGCTGACGTCAGCTTTTAGGTCGATATGGTGAACTTGCGAGCTAATAGTTTCAGCAGCTAGCTCGTCAACTTACTGACGTCAGCATGAGCCTTCACTGGACTCACGTGTTGTTCCTTGACGAACGTAACGTTACGTCTTGTACTCAGGCTTTGAACTCGTGTGTGTGTAGAGACTAGCTCAGGAGAGCTAGCTGCAAATGTTCTGCGCGCGAGAGAGGCGCGAGCTGAAGCTGAAGTCTGACGTCATCTGCGTCTTCTTCAGTTTCACTTTCATCTCCACGACCCTAAATACATTACTGTTAAAGTCACGACATACCCAGGTTTTTTTCTTCAATAAATTCATGCTTGCCTGTATAGCCTAAGTACAAAAATAAAAAATAAATAAATAATGGCAATGTAGGCCTACTAACCGTTACCAGTTTACTACACTGGACGCAAGTGGTGAAATAAGTACTTTAGTAAAAATAAAATGACTCATGCAGAATGGATCCTTTCAAAGTAGTGCACTATAGAATATTGTATTATTCGGGTTTTAACACTGATTAATACATTTAAGAGCATGTTGATGTTAAAATGTGTCAATGAGAACCACATTTTTAGATACTTTGTATACTACTAGATACATAAGTGGATATATATAGGGGCACATATATTTGTTATAGTAGGCTAGAGAGTAACTAGTATGTAGAAAGGTCAAATAAATGTAGTGGAATAAAAGGTATGTCAAAATTTAATTTAAGTACAATACTTATATGTACACACATATATATATATATATATATATATATATATATATATATATATATATATATATATATATATATATATATACTGAGCTACATTCAATCACTGCTTGACACATAATGCACATCTTCATATAGAATACGCACTAAAATCTAGTGAAAGACTTGCTTAATTAATTGATAACAAATCTTGCTTTTATTTGTTATATCTGATGTTCAATGGATTGGAGCTAGAGAGAAAAATCCCCATGTTATGCAAATTTATACCACAGCTGCTAAATCTGCACAGTTCAGGTAGTTGAGAAGAAATATGTAAATAAATGATAATGATGAGGTGAAGGTAATCTTGGTACAAACTGTGGGAACTGCTCATCAAGAACTTATAAAACCTTCTGAAAACGCAGCCTAACATGTAAGGTATGAGTGCTTTTGTTAACCCACCCCAGAATGACAGAATAAAAAGACAAAATAGATTACTGATCCCTGATGAGTACTGACACAAAAGTGGCTGGATGTATTTATTGTAAAGCTATTAACTCAAACATTTTTAGACTGCTAATGGAAAGAGCAACAATTAAGAGAGAAAAACAGAGATGCCAACCATTAGATTTGTCGAGGGGAGCTCCTGCTGTGATGCTGCTTTGTCTCTCTTTCTCCTCTTTTTGATCTGAAATCAAAAGATGATTGAACAGCTCATCAGAATGTGGGAGCTACTGAAATACAGACTGCAATTAATGTGAGAGTGAAGGCATAAAAAATAACTTAGAGAAAAAAACACCAAAAAGCGTCAGTGAGCATTTTGATCTTTCTGTATTTGATCAAACTGGCGTTGATACTACTATTAATACATGTGAGAAGCAGCCTAAGCACGACAGTGGCAGTACACCGTGGAGGCCTACCTCTGAGTGGCGTTCGGCCCATGGTGATCGAAGTGAAGCTGAGGAGCTGGAGTCAGACAGGACGTTACCTACACAGCCTGGAGAGGAGACAGAAACAAGATGTGAGCATGCAGAATGCACAGACACTGTGATGTCAGCTGTGGGATGATGATATCTGCGAGCAAGGTATTACAGAGCAGTTTCATGTGGTATTTAACAGCATCGCAAGTCAAATGAAGGAAAGGATCTTTAGGTTCAGAACTCGGATACACATCATATAAAGTCCTAAATGATTTAGGGCTAAAATAAATGTACGATCTGCTGCTCCATTATGAATCGTCCAGACTTCTCAGATGGTCTGTCCGTACAGTCTAAACCAGGGCTGCACGGTTAGAATTGTATTGAAGTCGCCATATGAATAGTGCAATATTGCAAACAGCAGGAAGCGCAATATTTGTTAAAGGCAAAATGTGTCAAATTACCATTCTGATTTAGTTTTGTGGTAGACAGAAACCTGAGAAAGTTGGTTCTGTTTGGTTCATATCATACAAGAAAATCACACCATGAGTTTTTATATAATGTTTACCAATAAGAGAATAATGATGCAAACATTATCATTCCCTCCATTTGCGTGAATCATATCACAATGTCAGTAAAAAGTAGTCGTTCTTTTTAAAATATTTTTGAAGACCTTTTTTTTTTAATGGTTCAGCCCTCATCTCAACTAAACACTGAGAAGTGTTTATCCAACACATCGTATGGAACAAACTTCCAGAAAGTTGAGATCTGCTCAAATTTTCATTTCTTATAAATCAAAGTTTAAGACTTTTCGGTTTGACACGTCATTTTGTTAAATGAAATTTGGTACCATTTATCATATTCACTGTAACTTTACTGTAATTTGTATTATTCTGTTTAGTCCTATTCTATTTAAACGTATTTGTATCTTCTATTTAATGTTACTCTTTAGAAACACATTCAACAATGTGTTTTTATAATGTCTGGTGTTTCTTATCTTGTCTAATCCCATTTTTACGTCTTAAAGCACTTTGAGTTGACAAATAACATGCCTTGCATTTTTTTTAACAGTATTATTGAACAATGTTAATAGTTTTGGTTTAATAGGTCAAGGCTGGTGAGATTTGTCTTGTTTTCAACAAATCAATGAAAAAACTAAGACCAACTAATGGCGATGTTGTTGACAAACGATTTAAGACACAATGTGCCACACTGCTGAATTTACGTGGTCGATCATTAGCATTAACACACACGTGCACACACGCACACACACACACACACACACACAGTTTAATTTGAACAGTCCCACATTCACCATCCTAAATATTCACTAGCGCACCAAATGTGTAAATCCACAGCTGAAGATATCCCCCAACAAATGCATCGTTTGAGTCATAACGTCCAGCTATGAAAATAATGTACTTAAAGCCAATCTTCCATCTAAATACTTTGTTTTGCGACAGATTTAATTTGGTGGTTGTCAAAAGAAAAAATCATTCATATGTTTCTGATTGCATTGCCGTCCATCTAATCTGATACTCACAACTTGGATTTAAACAGAAAATATTATATAATTTAGCAGATCATAAATACAACAGCCATGGAGGAAACATTAAATCTCGATAACGACATTGTATCCCATTAATAAATCATATAGATAAATAATCATCCGAATGAAGTGGTCCATGAGTCTGCAGCTTTGCTACAGCTTACGTGCACTCCTAATGCACTGTTCAAATAATTCAAAAAATAAAATAGTTACCACACTATCTACACTGAAAACCTGGGCTGAACATTCAGGTTCACAAACCCTCTGACCATAGTCCCACTCCCTGCAAAGTCCGCACATAGTGATCGCTCAGAAATGAGGCAGAAAAGTAATCCATTGTACCAGAGCATCCAAAAAAAAGTGATGCAGTCCAAAGTAAATCCAGAAATTAAAAGGTTAAAATCCATCCAGAAGCCAGCCCTGTCTGCTTTTCCATGTGTTTGAAAGCCTCAGCATCTGCAATGCATTGGGGCTGACCCTCCCTCTGAAGACCCCTCTCTGTCTCTGCAGTGGATCCCATTGAGTGAGAAGAAGCCATAAAGATTCCAAGCTGCCATAAAAATCCATTAAGACGTGTGGATGCGGGACGTCTGCTGGCCGACATGAAAAGGATTCCAGCTCTGCTCTTCGCTCAGCCGCCGACTGGTTCAGTGTTTGCACTGGTCTGCCTGTCTCGCTCAAGAGGGTCGGACAAAAAAAAAAACTCAAATCGCCCAGCAGACCAGGAAGCACTTAATGTTTACAACCACCATTTGGCACTAAGCCACTCACTTATCTGGGATCAGGGTATGTTAAAGGTAATGCTTTCTGTCAAAGGCTTCCCATAGTAGTGTTTCTCTGAAACTTTATACTTTACTCAAATATGTTTTGTTATCATGATGCCAAATTTGAATAACAATAAAGTATTCAGACTGCATTATGAAGCATTTTACTTCTTCATATTTGATGCACACACAAACAATGATAATGTATTGTGTTACTTCATCACTTTCTGTATTTCACCTGAAGATATGTGAAAGACATAATGTTATACAGTACGAGGGCTGGAATAATGATTTATTACATTAAGAAATAAATAACCAGTTGAATACTTTTAGAACTATTAATCAATTGATCAAGTCTATAAAATGTCAGAAATCTGTGAAAAAACGCCATTGCAAGTAAAGCCCAAGGTGACATATTCCAATTCCATGTCTAGTACTCTCGTAAGAAATGTATATATATACATATAAATTATTATTAATAATAATATGATTGTACTATTGGCCTCCTTTATGGTAAATAATCAAAATTCCCCAAATAAATGCTTCTTTTTTAGATATTTACGTTAAGTTCAAAACCCCATATTCACAAACAATCACTACAGATGAAGAAAAGCAGCCCATTTGAATCAAGATTAACCAATCATCAAATGACAGAAAATGTTTTTACAACTATTTTGTTATACATAGACAAAAATATAATAATGAAGATTAATAAAAAGTGAGAACTGGAAGTAGGTCATATGACATTCTTGCTTTAAAAATGGAAAATGTAAAAATGAATCTATTTACTAAATATACCATAATAAAAAGCAGAGGAAATACATACTGACATTTGAGTAACATTTTTTGCTTGTTGATTAACTTAAATGATAATCGTTCGTCAAAATAGTTGCTGATTGATTAACCAGCCAGTCGTGTCAGCCTGATACTGCATTTGCAATTCATTTAAATAATTAAGACTTAAGAGTTGCCAAAGTGAGTCTATGTGGGTTAACTATAGCTCATCTTTGAGGTGAAATAAATTTGTATTTTAATTATAAGGCAACATTGAGATCAGCTTTAAAACCAGACTGAAACCATTCTCTCTGGTGCTGCTCTCTCTCTCTCCGGCGGGCCAGCTGGAGAAAGGAGGGCAAAGGATCCCGTTACTGCCGGGAGGCTGAGCAGAGTGAGCCGCCGCAGGGCGTCACCTCCAGGGTGCTCACTTAGATCAAGCCAAACAAAACAACAACAAAAAAACTTTCAATACAGAGTATTTCTCAATAGGACAGCTGTTGATGCAGACATTTCGATAACACACCTCACCTCCGTGGCACCAGGTTGCACGTGTGTGTGTGTTTGATTGATAAATAAATCATTTCTTTCGCGTGCACGGATTTGGGCTCGGAAAAAGGGGAAACATTGAATCAGCAGAGAATGAAATTAAATTTGAGGGAAAAGTCTGTGACGCATTTTCATTTGCGTTATGGTCACGGTCCTGTGGGCGGGACAGTGATCACCGTACGGGCCAAACACACACCGCTACCGTTACGGTACGACACCGGGCGCGACACCGCGAGGCTGCAGGATCGTAAACGACCTGTTTTAGCTGCAGTAACATTCTGCAGGAAGCCAGTAAACAGACGGCGGAGGGGGGCGGGGGGGTCAATGGAGCTACTGTACGCACCGAGCTGCCGCTGCACGGAACATAAACACGCGCCGCAAACGCACCGCTGCGGGGCCACACGGTGGGAAGGAGCGCCGCTTTCCGTCGCCAACGAGAGAGAAACCCGTCCCTGGCAACCCACGAGGCGAAGAACGAGACACGAGCCGTATACCAACCGTTTGAACCGGGTGTTTTGATGGGAGATTCCTCACTTTCTATCGAATGCAAGCCGCCATATTCGCTGCAGCTCCGCGCATGTCCACCACGCAGTGCTGTAATTCATATTGTACCACTGGAGGTGGGGGAAAAAGAAATCAGGCAGAGTGGGAAATTATTAATTAGTCGTTTTATTGAGACGCATATTGTTTCATGTTGGGTTGGGATAATAAACTGCATGGGGTGTGGAAACGAAAACAGAAACACCGACTGTGTTGTTTCCTGTGTTTCACGGAAAACGACACATGGAGGGCAGATTGGCTGCAAATGAAGGAAAAAGGTCACAAATGAAAAAAGGCACACTATTCTCATTTGTGGATCGAGTCTTTGTAATAAAAGGCTAGGAACCAGTCAAATGAAGGGAGATTAGTGCTGGATTTATGGATTAGTAATGCAAAAAAAAAAGAAGTAATGAAAGAAATACCCAAATCCCTTCTTTATAGTTTTAAAAGTACCACAGTGTACACTTATTCTGTTCCAAAAGTCCTGTATTTTTCTTTAAGTAAAGTAAACGAGTAGTAATTAGTACTCGTTATGCAGAATAATTAAATATTACTTCATAGATAATAAATATTGATGCATTTACATGAAGCCTATAAGCAACTGGAGGTGGAGTTACTTTGAACTTTATGTGTGCATATTTACAATTTCACATGCTTTTTCATTTAAGTAAATACTTTTAGTCATTTCTCTTGTACCTTCCATCATCTGATAAAAACTTGCCTTTTATGCTAATTCTGACTCCTTTTTATTTGTATTATTTTGTTTTTCAGTTGATCTGTGAGAACTGTAACAGTCTATACAGTAAGTTACATAAAAGAGCATGTGTCCTCCCTGTCAACAAGCGTGACAAAGCCCTAACGCAGTCATAACTTCATTTCATAACTTAATTTCATAACTTCATTTCATAACAGTATTCAAAGGGGCAGTAATGAGAAGGCTTTATGAAAAGAACATTATTATACATTTTTATTATAGTTGTAGTTATATGACACATGGCCTTACTTATAATGAGGTATTTATGGTCCTCCATCTCTGATGGTTGGACAGGGAAGAAGAAGAAGAAGAAGAAGAAGAAGAAGAAGAAGAAGAAGAAGAAGAAGAAGAAGAAGAAGAAGAAGAAGAAGAAGAAGAAGAAGAAGAAGAAGAAGTAGAAGTAGAAGAAGACAGAAGAAGAAGGTGTTTTTGCAGCATATCATGTGTAATATCCACAACACCGGCTCATTCTGAAACCAGGTTTGTGAATCCAGTTATTCGCACTGATTTGCCAATTAGTGGCGTCATGGAGGGGAGGTGTGGGAGGAGAGCGGAGACGAGCTGCAGGGAGATGTTGAATCAGTGACACAACATGGACTGATGCAGTAGCAATGTCAGGAGACGACCATGTGAAATATGTGCTAGTACCACAGGGAGAATAATATCAGGCGTGTTTCTGATTCAACAAACGATGAGCTGGATTTTTCCACGCCAAAGTTGTATTTCCACACAGCTCCGGGCTGGTGGACGAGTGTTGGAGCGCGCTTCTATTGGCTGCACGCAGCGTCGCTCAGAGGAATGACGATTTTTTTTATTTTTTTGCTGCTATAACCAGCTGATACGGAGGCTATGAACACGGAGCCTCGGAAGAACTGTTGACGGTACATGGAGACCCCGTCATCGGGGCAATGCCTGCGGAGTTGGTCTCGTTTCCATCCGCTGACAGGGATTGAGTGAGTAGGACATTTGATCGTGTCACGACGCACAGGCCCGGGGCTCTCTCTTTTTCCACCCTCTCTCTGTCGCTCCACATGATGTTTCTTCGCCTTCCAACATCATCGTTTTCATGTGCATGATGCTGTGTGCTGCACAGATCGGGCAGTCTCACCCCACACAGGCGACACATCACACCTGCAGGTAAAACGGGGTTTTATTGATGGATGCCATGGATTGTTTTTATTTTTATTTTGCATTTATGCGTGCTTATCACGATGTCTAATTATGGCTGGGTAAACGCTGTTGGCTGGTCTTGTTGTGCAACACTGTCGTGAACATGCTCCGTGAACTACGTTATGGTGGATGCACTGGTCGCTGTGTAGGCTGAGAAACGCGTGGACAGCGACGGAATGGTGGTGGTGCGCTCCGCAACGCAGCGATGAGAGAGACGCAGTTTCGATGCAGAGAGAGCAGCATTACTATCTTTTCTCTCCATCCCTCTCTCTCTCTCTCTCTCTCTCTCTCTCTCTCTCACACACACACACACACACACACACACACACACACACACACACACACACACACACACACACCTCATATACGCGCACTCACATATTGTCGTGCGCGCGGACGCACGCACCAGCCTATTAAAATCACTCTCCCGAAATCACACATTCCCGTGCTTTCTCTTTGCATGCGAGACGCCAACAGGCGTGTGTTGTAAGGAGATCCATGCTCCAGTCCGTTCTGTCAGGGTTCTCTGGACTACCCTGACGTCTCCTCCGTATGTCCGTGTACCAGCTGTCTGCCTGATGGCTGCAAGGAGCAGCAGCTTATCAATAAACCTTCTCTGTGCTGAACATTTTCTAGGAACATTTTTCTTCGAGTGCAGGCAATAATGCATCGGCAGGTGCAGGGTCTATTCAAGATACAATATGGATCTAATCACTCCCCAGTGGCAGCACCATATCCTTGAAACGGCCATGGCCTCAACATCCACCTTATCACTTCCCCTGGAAAGACTTCACTGTGTGGAGTGCACACTGCATAGGAACATGCCCACACAGGCACATGAGCCAAATCAACATTAAAGTGTTTTTGCACTGCTGAATAAATCAAGTGTTAAACAAACCAGGTTGGACTGATAGTGTGAGAAGCTTTGATGGTTCCAGTCCAACAGCATTCGCATTACAAAAGAGTCATTTAATAATCGTGGTCAGTTTCTGGATGTGTGACAGGAGGAGATGTAAGCCTTGGGATATAATTGTGTTATAAAAGTGTTTATTTATTCTTTTGTTCTTCAAACAAAACCCTTGTAGAACATGCTCTTGGTAAATTTGGAAAAGGAAATATAGGGCTACATTTGACCCCACAGGAAGAATCTAAGTCGTGACACTGTTTAATCGTCGCACAGTTCAACCCATCCAGTTCAGCATCTTGAATGTGGCAGCAACAGGGAGTTGTGGGTAATTATACAGTGGGTTGAACACAAAGTGCTGCTGCGGCAGATAGGAATGCCCTTAGCTTTGCAGGTATTTGGTCACAAACCACAGTGTTGGAGGAGACTTTGACCTTATGATGGCGGGTTAAAAGTCAGGGGATCACTGATGTGAAAAGAACAACTAAATTCATGGCAGTCCATTCAACAGTTGTTCCCATGTTAGCAGCTCTGTGGGGCTGCTTTCAGCTAAATGCTGGCATCTGCAGGCAAACATACGCTCATGCCCATGCATGCTAACATGCGGATGTTAAGCAGGTGTAATGTTACCATGTTAACCATTTTCAGTTTTGTGTGTTAGCCTGCTAATAGTGCCGAAGAGTGCCGAAGTAATGAGTTCGAAACCAGGAAATTATTTGGCATTGTTTGCACTTCCTGTTCCCTCGTCTTGACGTCAATGGATTTGTGGATGTGTTTTTAGTCTGCGGTTAACACAATCAAAATATCTTAAAGTTTGGTTCTGCCCCTCTCGTGAGCTTATGTTCTGCGGTAATCCAAAACCCAATGGAAAAAAATCATATGGGCTTTTTGACGAGGAAACCAATGTGATGCTAACTTTCGGGGTTGGCCTAAAAAAAGATGTCATCCCTGCTGTACTCTGTTAGCACAACGTGTAGTTGAGGCTGATGGAGGATTGATAATCACCATGAGGGAAACATGAATGTACCAAATGTCATGGCAATCTATCCAGTAGTTGTTGAGATTTGTCTCAAATAACTTCAATTGCCAACCTGCTGTTTGGGCAATAGTAAAAGCTGTATCACCAAAACCAGTAGGATTCATAATCTAAGAACAATGAATGTTTGTACCAAATTTTTTGTTAACCCATCTTGGAGATGTTGACATATTTCAGGATTCATCCTCATGGCACCAGGGATTTCCGTACAAAATTGTATGACAATCCAGTCAAAAAGATGCTGAGATATTTCAGTGGACCAAAGTGGTGGTCCAACTGACTGACACCGAACCAGTAAGTTAGACTTGAGCAAAGCATGGCTTAATAGTGCTACATTATACATCCACCTCAGACTGTCAGAATTGCAGCATCCTCCAGAATGTGTGGCTGATGGAATAGGAGGAATGTGTGTGGAAGACTTGCTTAAGTCATCCATGATTTAAACATATCCTCAAGGAAAAGCTGCCTTTCTGTACATGCACATGCCCTAGTTAGCCACCATCTGTGCCAGGAATACCACCAGCATGCCACTGCTTGTGCAAGGCATGATGGAAAGTTGGACCTTGGAGTGACCCTCTGACGGCATGTTTGAAAACCTTGCTTCTCTTCTTCTCTTTTTGTGTGTCTCTGGTCCTGCAGGTACGACCGTGTGGAGGTTTGGATGTAAGCGCTAGACGGACTGCCTCGAGATATGGAATAAAGGGAGTTTGGAGACAACTGAAGCTACTTGAGTTAGATCCATAAAAAAAAAAAAAAAAAAAAAGCACGTAGGGAAGGAAGAGAGCTGTAGAGTGAGAGAGAGAAGCAGAAGAGGTTGTGAAGATGGAGTGTGGTCAGACGACGGTTCTCCTGGACTCTACAGTTTACGCCGTCAGCCACCGGTCGAAGCAGGAGTCTCCTCGCTAAAACCCCAGAGCAGCTCATTTCACCTGCTGGAGGAGCCCCCACACTCGGTGATGTGATGAATAAGTTTGAAGTCCTTGGCATTGTGGGAGAAGGTGGGTGTTCTTTTTTTTCACAGGGCTTTACAGCATGAAGCCGACAACTCTGATCCTGGTGATCAGATGAGGTCATACTGCCTGTTTTCAAGGGGGGTGTTATAGCGGCCCATGGTGCAGTTCGTATTGTGCAGCTGAAACCCGCACAGTTGTCAGGTCTTGTTTCATTTTTCGACACAGTATAGAGGAGAGGGTATTTAAAGAGGCTTGTGAGCCTGAGAGCTGGCAGACGTTTCTCATAGAGAAGCATGTAATCCTTTAAGACTGTCCTCACCAAGAAAACGACAGCATTAGTCATTTGTTTACCATATATTCTCAAATAGTTTCCAGGGCCTTTATTTACTGCTGAGAGAAGCAGGCCTTTATCTGAAACAGGCTGCTATATTTCTCCAACATTTCCATTTTATATCTTAGATATCTCAGATGTAGATTGTGAAGAAGTCTCCCTGTTTCCTGATTCATTTGCTGTTTTCTTGATAGTGTACATTTCCATAGCACTAATTGTTTCAGTGCAATAACAGTCACGTCATGCTCACCTCTCTGCTGTGAGTGTTTCACAGAAATGCTGCTTTTATTCCCTAATTATTTTCAGTTGTTTTTGTTGTTTTCAAGCAAGGTTAAGTTACCATCAATGTAGTGTCTCACAGCCAGGTTTATCTCGACGGTGCTGTGCCGGCTCCAGACTTTATCAATCTGTTAAAGAGTGCAGAAGGATTACGTCTAAAAACCTGTACATTAGCATCTTTGCACACATTCTTTCTTGAACAGGTTTTTGGTTTAGAAACAAAAGGCGGTCACCAACAAGTGGCTAAATGAGACTACAAAACATCACCATGCCAATTACTCTGCCTTCACAGCCTTGTTGTGTACTGTAACGAGGTTCGAGCTCACCGAGGGTCTTTAGGCGCTCCATTGACTCACATACACGCTGCATGGGGTCAGTAACAGGCTTTATTGCACACATGTACTTCTTCCCGCGTCGCACACGCTCACAGTACACTCCCCACTCTTCTTCCCGGCGGCCCTTTTATGGCCGCACACACCCCGCGCTCATCAGCTCCAGCCGTGCTCGCTAACGAGCCGCGGCTGGACCTGATCGCGCCTCTCTCTCTCGCTGCTGCAGGTGCGCTAACCACGCCCCCGCCCCACATACCCCCACCGCCCGACTTAGGCCGGGGAGCCACCGGTCTAACCAACTCCCCCCCCCTCCCTCCCACTGGGAGCGGGAGTCAGCCCCGACCATCTGCATCCCCGGCCTATGGACCACCATGGAATTAACATGCTTCTCAGCCGGATGCCAACGGGTGGTCCGGGCGTTGGCGTCCTCCATCCGTGGGGGCCCGTGCGCGGGACGTGGCCCGAACAGAGGGCGATCGAGCGCCCCGGGAGGCAGGTTCCCCGCATCCTCCACCGGCCCCCTCCCGGGCCCGAAACGGCTCTCACCCTCCGTCCGCCGCGGCAACCTGCAACACAAGAGAGAGAGAAGTTAGGGGTGGGGAAACCAGGAGGTGGACAGTCGGTCGCGGCGCTCCTCGGCCAGCTGCTCCTCCGCCCGGGTCCGAGCCTCCTTTTCGGCTTTTAGCCGCCAACCCAGCTGGCTGATTGTCTCCTTATCCCGGACCCGGTCCTCGAAGGCGCAGCGCAGCCGGTTCCGCAGACTCTCCACCTCCCTGCTGACCTCTCGGTTTACCAGGGCAACTGGCCGCCCCCAGTGCCCCTCGGGCCCCGTTGGGCGGTCCTCAGGCCGCTGTCTCCGCCACCACCTCCGGGCCCACCCTTTCAACTCAGCTCCAGCCGTGCTCGCTAACGAGCCGCGGCTGGACCTGATCGCACAGGATGCAGCGACATCTCGCAAAATAGACAGCAGAAGGGAAGAAGAACGTCGGCTAGAATAGTTAGCGATAGCGAGCTTCATGGACTGTAACTAAAACACACTGAACGAAGAGCAGAGGAGACACAACTTGAGTTAATTACTGGATCAAGCATGTTAAAAAAAAAAACGGCAAGTTTGACATGACCCTGGACGTAGTAGAACATTCAGAGATTTTATTCGACAGATACCAATATTTTATCTCACTCTATGGGTATATTCTGAAGACCTTTAAGCCATGGACAAGTTAAAAAATATATATGATATATATATGATATTTTCTAACCATTTTTCTCACAGGGAAACTTGATTGTATGCATCAGTGTGTGTTTGCAGGAGAATCAACTCTTGCTCCGGTGACAGCAATGATGGCACACACACACACACACTCACACACACACACACACACACACACACACACACACACACACACACACACACACACAGTCCTTCGCACATCAAACCGAGTAAGAATGATTTATTTCAGTCTGCAGCGTCATTCGTAGATCATTTCAGTGCGTTGGACTGGCACGCATCCCTAGCTTCACTCTAATGCGAGAAGGCAGAGTAACTGAGTGTTTATGGTTCTGTTGATAATTCTCACTAACTGTGATCTACATTGGTGCTTGTCAGGATACATAAATCAAAGATTTAGACTCACAAGAACTGCAATTAAACAATGAGACATTTAAAGCTCAAGCAGCTATATTCTTTTGTTTTATCATTCAAATAGTAGGCACATGTTAATGAAAATAATTTTTACTATTGTTAATTCACATTTGTATGTTTGAATGTTTCTCAACTCAACAGACAAACAATGCAGTCTCCTGAATAATTGAACTTTATATTTATGTCATAGCTGTTATTTTTATTCACAGGTGACAATTTGTTTGTTAAACTGGTACAGGACCTTATTAGGTTGATTGTGTGATTTGATTGTGTGAATGTGAGTGTGAATGGCTGTCTGTCTATATGTGAGCCCTGGATAGACTGGCGACTTATCCAGGGTGTACCCTGCCTTCGCCCAATGACAGCTGGGATCGGCTCCAGCGCCCCGCGACCCTAAAGAGGATAAGCGGTTCAGATAATGGATGGAAGGATGTGTGATTTGAATGGCAACCAAAGCAGTTTGTAAATGAAATAATTAACTTCAAGTCTGGCTGACATTCCTAAAAAACATAGACCTCAACAATCTGAATATGGATAATCAACAGAGAACATGATGTTCTTAGCAATGACAGTAAGCTGAATGTGTGTGTGTGTGTGCGTGTGCGTGTGCGTGTGCGTGTGCGTGTGTGTGTGTGTGCGTGTGTGGGAGAGTACGTAATCCTCCGCCTCACCTATTAATGGTTGATTCTGGTAGTTCTCACCTGGACTGTTTTTTATGAACATGTTCGTTTAAGGTGAAACCAAAACAGTAATTAAGATGTTGATCTTTTGCTTCTTTCTCTCTATTTCTCTGTCCAGGAGCGTACGGAGTGGTGCTTAAGTGCAGGCACAAGGTAAGACAGCCTTTCTCCTTTCTGCTCATGTGTAAAATAAAACAATGTATGGTTCATCATAAGTATGAAGTGTATGTGTTTCAATAATATAATCAGACGATGATGAAGAATCAAATGTAAATATCAATAGTTGATATATCAGTTATCTTCCTCTACTTCTAATGCAGTCTGGGAAACACTACAATGCTGGTGTATCTTCCTCTTCTTGCAGTGTGTGTTTATCAGGCAAAGACAAGTTTCAAATGCTCAAGTTGGTTATTTTTAACTTAAAAAAGCTAAAAGAAAAAAGTCTGTTAATCACCCAAATAGCTCTTACGTCCTTCACTTTGACAACAACCTTTAGCATAAACTATATAATGCCTATTACTGTGTCACTGTGAAAACAAGTGACAATTGTTAATAATAATGATAAATTCAATCAAATTAGAGTCAGTCAGCAAACATACTCAGTCAGTTACACAGATAACGTTGGTTAATATTAGCCACAGAGCTGGTCACTTTTTCATTAATGAAGTTTAAATGAAAGCAAACTAACACGATTCTCTCACATTATTTTGAAGGTAACCATGTTGCCCGTATCCTAAAAATCCTTGTCGTACTGGGTTCATTTTGTGGTACCTCCACGTGCTCCTAAAGTTACTACATTTTATCAACGACTTTTACATCTATAGTGTCGAATCCAAAAAGCTTTCACACATTACTTCACAGATGGTCTGGTGTCAGGAGTATTTGTTAAAACGTAGTTCGCTAATTTAAAGAGAACTAGATGGGATTACACCGGCTGCGATGCCAATGTCCCCTTCCCCACTTCCTTGACACCTAAAAGCGCCCTTGCTCAAATCCCACCCATCTTCTAACTTGGGCTTCATTTCAATCTCCACTACACAAGCAGTAACATTCATTATTAATTATTAATACAAAAATGGCAACTTTAGGCAAAACATGTGTCAATCAACTTTACAACAGAATTAAACATGTTTACAGCATGGAATATATAGCTCTATTATAATCGAATACATACCTAATCCTCGTTCATGCCTCCTGTACGGTAGGTGAATTTATATATATAACTCCCTGTTTGCTTTATATTGAGGTTTAAGTTAGGGATAATTGAGGGTATGGCTTTGAGTGACAAGTGTGTTCCATGCCAGGTTGTTAGCTACAAGCTGTACGATTTTTGTTGTCACAGAAAAAAAGACTTTGGGCTTCACCACAGCTTTTCAGAAACCTGCGGGTGATGTTATGGAGACCTTCATATTTTACACAGTCTATGGCACACAGCTGTAAGGTTTCATGGACAAACTATCAACAGATGAACTGGAAAACACCAGGGCCCAGTTCCTCGTACGTGGTTCGACTAAGTCGATCAAATGT
Organism: Cottus gobio; assembly: GCA_023566465.1. Taxonomy (NCBI): domain Eukaryota; kingdom Metazoa; phylum Chordata; class Actinopteri; order Perciformes; family Cottidae; genus Cottus; species Cottus gobio. The sequence goes on along the minus strand of CM042224.1, from coordinate 23,677,170 downwards.
CCTATTAGCCAGCTTAAATCAACCCGATGATTGACATCAGGCTATCTCGGTTCCTCAAAGGCTGATCCGCGCTCAACCGGTCTTGTTAATTCAAACCAGACGTCAGTAATCAGGATGATTGTGCATGCCCGTTCTACTTCAAAAGGGGGAAGCCTCGATCACCGAAACCATGATTTTCGAACAGTTCAATGGCAAATAAACTCAAAGGAAGACACTCTTTTTTTCTCCGTTGCTGAGCTGGAGATGATCATGAACGCTTATGAGGAATTCAAGACCATAATCTTGCACAATCTAACAGCGCCACCGCTGCGGGCTCGACAAGAAGCATGGCAAAAATATCACAGACAAGTTAAATGTGTAAGTGTTGGGAAATGTATCGGCTAATTTTAAGTGCCTCATCACCCCAATCCATCAGATTATATTTCTTTAAATGTGCCGGGTGGCAATAGGCTTAATAATATGCATCATCGAATGAGGTCTTATAGTGAAAATAATGATCTCAACGCTTTCAGAATAAGTAGATAAAAACGAGCCCAAAGAGGATCTAAATGATATGAATTAATATGAGGATATATGTACTGTATGCACTGATGTAACATGTACTATATGTGTAAATGATATACAACTGGGAGTTTGAATATATGTGCGAATCTGTGTATGGGCGGATCAGAATGTATGAATGTATGTATGTATGTACGTATGTACGATTCATAATCAGAAATTCAATGAATTGAAGCAGTGAAAATATATTGTGTGTGATTCTCTCTATTCTTATCATGAGTCCACCTTAATCATGTTCTACAATAATGATATGCTGCGGTGTACTAATAACACTGTCATATAATTAAAAGCCTTCTTTTATTGCATTTACTCGGACATGGCCAGGGAATGTAATGAACACATTCATAAGTTTCTTAAGCTCCAAATAAACTTTACGAGCAGCGCGGCATGCAGCGGCTTTCCCGATGTTCTCCGCATGGCCGCCACGGTACAGACATGTACCACAAGGCCATGAACACAGTCTGTGAGACAGTCAATGCTCGGCTGCTCGTGTGGTGTTCAGTGTACGGCTAGAGAAGGGAGCTGCCATTTGTTTCCAGGGGAGTGGCGAGCTTATCCTGCTAACTTAAGTTAGCCTGTGCTGGAGCAGGTTCGAGTTTATGGATGTGTTGCTAAGGTGATTTTGCCAAACTTGCTTTGTGGAACCGAAAAGCCTGACTTATGTAATCTTATCCTGAAAATGATTCGGCTAACTTAGTTAGCCAGGTATGAGGAACGGGGCCCAGGCAAAGGTACTCAGAAACATTTCAGTCAGAGGTTGTTCCCGCTATAGTAGGTGTCTCCAGGACCACATTCTACCTTCCTGAGACACACACACACACAGAGAATGTACCAGGCAACCAGATCCTGTCATGGCTGGTAATCAAACTAGGTCACCTCTGAGAGTATACTGGAACTAGAAGGATGTACACAACAAGTGTCATTAATACAATGAAATTGCTCCACGGAGGCATTTTGACAGTCTCAGGCACGTTGTCCATCTTGTGTGATGTTTTAAAGAGAGCAAGGACAGTTTGTTTAGAAAGCTATACAAAGTATGTGTGTGAATAAACTTAGAAAACCAAATCTCAGAGGCTAAAAACATCTTTCAATCCATCAACATTGTTATGAATGAAACAGCAAACAGATGTCTGGGCCTGATCGGACAGTAACTGGGGTAAACGCAGATTACTGAAACTATGGTTATCACCTGCATTCAAGGCCTCATTAATGAAGTCATGTTGAGTTTAATCTGAATGAAACATGACACATCATACATATGAAATTTTTATATATATATATATATATCACATCATTATTTATTGTGAATACATCAGATGAGTTGATAAGAACCATACCAGAAATGTACCATTTTAAGACTATTTTTGCAGTTCTGTCTGAATGAAGAAAGAGAAGACTCATTAATTTAGGACTTGAAGTATTAATTAAAATAATTCAGTGGCTCTTCACATGGAGGGGTCTGAGCAGCTCTAAAAAAAACATTAATTACTGCTGAAACAAAACCCTAACCATCAACATTGTCTGGTAGGGGGGTCTGGACCCAAGAGCAAACACGGACTAGGGAAGTGAGGTGAGAACACAAGGTGTTTTACAGCACACTGGCACAGGGGAAAAATACAGGGAATACTCAGCCGCTAGCTCGGGAACTGGCTTGAAGGGAGGAACCTGGAACACAGGGAAAGGTAACAGGGCAGAGGAGAACAGGCCGGGAGGCGGCCACCAGGCGGGGACTCGGGAGGACGGGCCGGGGGACGGCCACCGTGCGGGGACTCGGGAGGAGGGGGCTTGGTTAGACTGGGCTCGGGACGGGGCCTGACTAGGCGGGGCTCGGGACGGGGCCTGACAGGGCTCGGGGGACAGGTGTCGGCCGGACCGCCGACGGGACTCGAGAGACAAGGGTCGGCCGGACCGCCGACGGGACTCGAGAGACAAGGGTCGGCCGGACCGCCGACGGGACTCGAGAGACAAGGGTCGGCCGGACCGCCGGCGGGACTCGAGAGACAAGAGCCGGGCCGGACCGCCGGCGGGACTCGGGGAGCTAGGGTCGGTGGAGCCACCAATACACGGGGTGCGGGAGTCGGCCGGGGCGCCGACAGGACACGGGGTGCGGGAGTCGGCCGGGGCGCCGACAGGACACGGGGTGCGGGAGTCGGCCGGGGCGCCGACAGGACACGGGGTGCGGGAGTCGGCCGGGGCGCCGACAGGACACGGGGTGCGGGAGTCGGCCGGGGCGCCGACAGGACACGGGGTGCGGGAGTCGGCCGGGGCGCCGACAGGACACGGGGTGCGGGAGTCGGCCGGGGCGCCGACAGGACACGGGGTGCGGGAGTCGGCCGGGGCGCCGACAGGACACGGGGTGCGGGAGTCGGCCGGGGCGCCGACAGGACACGGGGTGCGGGAGTCGGCCGGGGCGCCGACAGGACACGGGGTGCGGGAGTCGGCCGGGGCGCCGACAGGACACGGGGTGCGGGAGTCGGCCGGGGCGCCGACAGGACACGGGGTGCGGGAGTCGGCCGGGGCGCCGACAGGACACGGGGTGCGGGAGTCGGCCGGGGCGCCGACAGGACACGGGGTGCGGGAGTCGGCCGGGGCGCCGACAGGACACGGGGTGCGGGAGTCGGCCGGGGCGCCGACAGGACACGGGGTGCGGGAGTCGGCCGGGGCGCCGACAGGACACGGGGTGCGGGAGTCGGCCGGGGCGCCGACGGGACACGGGGTGCGGGAGTCGGCCGGGGCGCCGACGGGACTCGAGGGACGGGTGTCGGCCGGACCGCCGACGGGACTCGAGGGACGGGTTAGCCGGGCTACCGGCGAGTCCCAGGCAGCTGGAGTGGGCTGCTTCCCCGTGGCAGCAGCACGGCCTGGGCACCTCCTCCGCCGGCGTCGAGGACCCGAGGCTCTGGCCTCCGGGCCGAAAGCCATAGCCCGCTGATAGCTACGACGCCCGCCAAGGGCCAGCCGGGTTCCACACCACTGGTCCTGGTGGGGGTCCTCGTACAGGGGGTCATCGTCCGAGTCCTCCTCCGGGTCATAGGACCCCCACCCAAGGGCGTGGAGTTCGGCCAGGTACAGCCTGACCGGGCTGGAATTCCACATGGAATACTGTCACACCAGGGAAGGGGAAAAAACAAAAAGGGGTTGCAGGCTGGGTCCGGAATCGGAGCGGGTTCCTCCGTTGGGGGTGTCCGGGTTCGCTGGGTCCAGGTCTTTTTATGGTCGGAGGATTCTGTCAGGTAGGGGGGTCTGGACCCAAGAGCAAACACGGACTAGTGAAGTGAGGTGGGAACACAAGGGGTGTTTATTTACAGCACACTGGCACAGGGGAAAAATACAGGGAATACTCAGCCGCTAGCTCGGGGAGCGGCTCGGGACGTAGCTCGGCGTGAGGCTCCTGACGTAGCTCGGCGTGAGGCTCGTGGCGTAGCTCGCCGTGAGGCTTGTGGCGTAGCTCGGCGTGAGGCTCCTGGCGTAGCTCGGCGTGAGGCTCCTGGCGTAGCTCGGCGTGAGGCTCCTGGCGTAGCAGTTCCTCGGCGCGGGGCAAACTCACCCCACGATGTAGGCATGCTTAATAATCCTCCGACACTGGCGTCCGGGAGGAGGCCAGCTTTAAACAGCGACTTGACGAGGGAACAAGCTGCAGCTGCCAGGGTGGCTTGGCTGTTCTGCGTCTGCCTGATTAGGGGAGAAAGAGGAAGAGAGGGGGAGACTTCCTGGCTGTGGCCAGAGTTCAAGCGGCACCCCCTGGTGGTGCCTCCAGGATCCTCACAAACATAACAGCCATTATTCTCATCTCATCAAGCCTGAGGCCCTATTTTCATCAGCTTAAAAAGTTAGTAAGTCAATAATGTCACATTGAGCAACATTCATAGCTGTTACAAAAGTTTTAAGAAATAAAAACAGAAAGAATATGTTAATGCAGGAAGGTGCCTCAAAGTAAATATATTTGTGTCATAGTTGCTTAATTATTGTGTTTTCTATAGTACTGATGATATAACAAAAACTAGAAATGCTATGTATTGTATACTTGAAATTGTTTTGTTTTGTTTCTAGAGTATCAATGAACTTGCGTTGAAATCTAATGTATTTTCTTAGATCTTTTTGAGCCCTGAGCATTGTCCGCAGGCATTCCTCTTACGCTGCGTGCAGCCAACGGTCAGCAATAAAGTTGGTCGGCTTGAATGCAGCCAGAGAGGGAAAAAGCATCCTCACATCACCCTGCAGCACTCATGCTGCTCATTAAGCTTATTGCTCAGAGCTCACGGTGATAATCGAAGGCCACTTCGATTGTGTATCAACATTGTTATCAGCTAAGATCCCAGCTCATGTGGACTGTGGTGGCTGATAGATAGAACAAGATCAATGTTTAGTGATACTTGAGTCAAATAGACCCGCACTTCACTTCTTTATATGTTTTAGACCAATATACCTCGAATAGATTTCTCACGTGTGGAAATACTTTCACTCCCCCTCACTGGATCCAGTGGGCTCCATGAATCCAAAACGTTCTGTGGTGACGGTTCATGCGCAACATGTTCGGCATTGACTGCATAGAAGTACGTTTCGTGTCTAATTTTGTATCATTCCTTCTGTCAGCACATTTATGAACATAATATATTTGTGAAAAACACCTCACTGCACACGAAGAGCGAGAGAGGACTACTGTGGGAGGAGTGACAGACTCAACGAGAGAGGAGAAAGGCATTTTTGAATGTTTGAACTGGGCTGATTCATTATGGAGTACTGGGAGTGCTTGGTGTTTGCCCCGTGGTCCCTTATGCCATTTGTGCATGTTTCTTTCATTTTAGGCACTGCACTTGACCAAGTTTTCTCTACACTGTGCGATTCATGAAAATTTAAAATGAGCCATACATTATATACATTGAGTGAAACTTGAAATATGCAAATGCTTGTATTCTGGGCACAAGAAAATAAATGACATGGTAAGCGGAACATGATGGTTAGAGTGGAAGTTAAAACCCAGCAGAGGAGATAAAAGAGGAACTCTAAGAAGACAATCTGCATTGTGGGATGCGTTAAAATGCAAGCGACTGTGAATGTATCTGAAATTTGCTGTCACGTTCCACTCGTCTTCTGAAGATGTCTCAGTGTGTGTGTGTGTGTGTGTGTGTGTGTGTGTGTGTGTGTGTGTGTTTGCGCAGATTAAGGACTGTGTTTGAAGTAAAAGGCTGCATTTGTGAAACAAATGTTCTCTGTATCAGCACTAGTTTAGAAAGGAACACATGACTTGGCTTGCTGATTGTTCTTTGTATGCGACAGCTATCTTCGGTTGCTTTTGATGAGTGAGAGCAGGAGAGACAGAAGCTTCTAGTTATTGATTATTACTTCTATTCTGTGTCATGAAAGCGCCAGAAGATGTGTCATAGTGCTCAATACTGTGTGGAAAAGGAAAGCAAAGAGATTGGGGAAAAAAACAACAAGTAGGACAACTCAATCATTAAAGAAAATGACAAGCTGTGCGTATAATGTGGTTGAACGTCAATATGTTTTCATGCTTGGGCCAAAGCCAATAACAGGAATTCATAATGTTTCCGTCTCAATCTCCTTTCCATTTTATTGGACTGTGAATTTGGTTGCAGGCAATTCTCATTTCATTTAGATGTCAAAGTGTGGTTACGTTAAATCCTTTCTGTTGCCCTAACTCACAAAGAGGTGACATGTTTCCCACTTATACAACATTTGTAGGGGCTTCATTTTCACGTGTAGAGCCAGAGACTCAGACCATGGCAATAAAAGCTTTTTAGCTTTGCTGCGAGAGAGCCGTTATTTTTACTTTTTCTCAGATGGATGCAGGGCAAAAGAGAAAAGGGTGGCAGAGAGTGTTTGTGTGTGTGTGTGTGTGTGTGTGTGTGTGTGTGTGTGATGAGAGGAGGAGGTGCAGAGGAAGGTACTGAATACGGAGACTATGCTGACGGTAAATGGGTCACCCTGTGAGGAGTCGACAGTCGACCTGCATGAGGGAATCATCGGCACCGGGGCTGAAACCTCAGAAGAGACTAACTGTACTACCAAGAAAAGAAATGCATTATGAATGTGTGTCCCTGTATAAATTATGTATACTTTACAGTACAGTATGTGTTTGATGGGAACATTTAATTAGCCGAGCCAACGCGTGCTGGCGTTTGTGCAATGTTCTGCCACTTTATGGAAGTGTTGTATTAGCGTATGTGGGTGTGTGTATGTGGAGGCTTATGTGTTATCTTGAATTTGTGTGTGGGGAGTGACAATAACTCAACCTACACGCTAGCCAGCGTTTCCCGGGGCCTATACGTCAACGCTGTGCTGTTTTGTAGGGCTTAAGAGATGCTATTTAATCACTGGCCCTTGATTATCACTGACTGAGTTCAAGCAGTTGGTCAAGTAAAAACATGGGTTTTTGCTTTTCTTTTCTTTTTTAAAGTTTTAAAAGTTTACATCAACCACCAATTATTGACTAGTGTATATATGTATGTATATATATATATATATATAATATATATATGTATATATGTATAAAAAGATATCGGTTTATGTTGAATCACAAGGATAAACCAAGACAAAAGAAAAAATAGATAAAGGCCAAAGGAAAACTAAGGGGGGTGAATGAGATAAGTAATACAGGGCCATAAATTAAAGAATGGACCATTGTAAAGCGCTTTGTGCGTTAATGTAGAGAAGCACTGAAATATAATTGCAGTCCATTTAACATTCACAAAAAAAGAGCCAGTCCTATTGGCTCTCAAAATGGGGTCCATTAATAATTCCCACTTTTCCCCCATTTAGCATAATAATGACGACCTATATGTTATAGATGTATTGATACATACAGTAACACATCATGGCTGATGATGTGAAATGTTCAAGCTTTACTCTTTGGTGACAATCAGGGGCTTCTCATGTCATCAGCAGAAAATTAGCATGTCCAAGGCTATTTTTAGGTGCTGACTTGGCTCACAGTGTTGAATCAGCTCAAAAAGGTGAATCAGTCGAGGGCAGAGATTTCACACGAGCACGAGCATCATCAGCACATTACAAGGGGCTGCCACAGAGCTTGAAATGTCACCTGTTACGAGTGGTTTTATTTTGCTTGGTAAACACAGTAAATCTCCATATTTGCTATTCAGATGCAAGTTTCAGGGCTATAAGTCCATGTTTCATTTCATTCATGTCTGGTGTGAACATCTGTGTACAGCCAGCTCTAATTAAAGAGTTAACAATTGGCTTGTGTGAGCCGGAGCGCTGGCCGTGGCGTGCAGCCCCTCACCGCGTGGCCTCTTTGACACTGACGTCGACTGTGTTGTCGGACCCTGCCTTAACAAAAGGACAAGAGGAACACACAGAGGACTGAGACAGAGGGTGGCATTCTCTCTGGACCGCTGTTGTCACCCACTCCGCCTCAGCATCCATCGTTCAGAATAACCAGACAGGTTTCCCATTTACTCGAGGTGGGCAAATACTTCCCAGTATTTAGAAATGAACACACCTTGCTGGAAAATAAAATATACAAACACAAGTATAGGTATACAATTGATATCTGACAGCTGTTGTTTAAACACCAGTCTGAAACTTTAGCTAGTGACATGTTATGGTTTGAAGTGGAGGGAGCAAGAGAGGAACCCAAACACAGAGAAGGAGACAGCAGGAAGTAGCATAGAGGCATGGCGCCCAAAGGGCCGGAAGGAACCAGGAAACCATTGTAAACCTCCAGAAAAACGACAGAGGCTAAAGCAATGATCGGTCCACTCAATGACCCCACTCCGTTTTAGAAGCATACAATTGCTGCTGTTGTCAGCAAAATATGCCAGACATTAGATGTATTGTGAAAAAGCTCATGCTGTTACATGCCTGCAGTGCAGTGTGTGTGACGCATTCTCCATCCATGGTCATTTGTTTAGGATTATATGACTTTGCAAGCTTTTGCCCAATTCATTAAAAAAAGCCCCATAAAAATAATTTTACCTTAATTCAGATGTTTCTTCCTTCCCAGTTTCTTGGCAAAGCTCATCAACGCTTCTGACTGCTGTATATGTACTTGGCATCTAAACGTTGACCCTTCAGTTGCTTTAATTTTGAGGATATTTATCTTTTTTCTGCAGCTTCTCCCTGGGCATAAACACAGTCCAGTCTGATTCATATTCTTTTCGGCCTTCAAATCCTGTTCATAATCTACATTTTGTTAATAAGGATCTCATGGGAAAGTATGATATGTATTTATATTCTACTGAGTAGAAAGAAAGTGGTAAAAGCATGAATTATTTCTGCATTTTGCCCAATTCCCCAACCCCCAGCATGGTTGTAGTCAGCCGAATCCTGATAAAGAGTAGATGAAGACATGTGCTATCATTATATGAGTGTCCTGTGTGCAAACACATATCGGGTGTTCTTGACCCTTGAAATGCTGCACCAAAACCTAAACCCTTTCATTGCTTTCCAGTACACTTTATACTGGATGTCTAAAGCTGCAGCACAGCCTTTGAAACAAAGCCACGGCAAATCTCTGAATCTGCATCTACACCAGCTTGTAAAATTCAGCAAGGTCAACTCGCAACCCGCAAGAAGCTGAAGAAAACCTATGATGCATATTAACTATACCAAGAGTTTGGAGGGTTTTTTGTGTGTGAAAGCCCTGTGGTAAAATGATTGAAAGGAGAGCACACAGTACGGCTCTTGCGGCATATTTCTCTGCCGGCAAATGAAAGGAAATATCTGCACCGTTTCTCTCATTTGTCTTTTTCACCTTTTGTTCTACCTTCTTTCTATTCAGTCACATTTTAATGCTTCTATCCGGCCATCTATCTCCGAAAGCTGCTTTGTTGACCCAACACATTGATTTATTTCTTCCTAACACAACGCACGTCCTCATGTCTTCGCAGGAAACCAATGAGCTGGTGGCCATTAAGAAGTTCAAAGACAGCGAAGGTGAGTGAGTGAGGGAGAAGAGGAGGGAGAGGGAGGAGCGGCGGTATCATCTCTGTCTCCTTCATTTCCGCACACAGAAAATGAGGAGGTCAAGGAGACGACGCTTCGGGAGCTGAAGATGCTCCGGACACTGAAGCAGGACAACATCGTGGAGCTGAAGGAGGCTTTTCGCAGGAGGGGGAAACTCTACCTCGTCTTCGAATACGTCGAGAGGGTCAGCTCATCATTATTTCATGCGACACGCACACACACATTCTTATCTCCGCTCGCCTGTATCCAGGCTCCAAGCTTCAGGATGCTGAGACTGCTCGGTTAAGCATTAAAAAGAAAAGCATCACCATGGCAACATATGAACTATGCTGTTGGTGAATAATGGTATTCCCCACTGTGTTGCCAGGCTGTCCAGCCAAGTGCTTACTTTATGACAGGTTTATTCTCATACAGTCACTTGAGCATGGTGTCCCCTCTCACTCTCCTGGTCAGGGTTGAAAAAGCAAAGGGAAAGAGGAGAGAAGTCCCCGCACTGTAAGACTGACCGAGGACAGCGTTCAGATGTTAGCACATTCTCATACAATCAATAGTATAAACAGTCACAGCTGCAGCCACGCGTCCTAGCTCTGTCTTGTGGTTTGCAGAACATGCTGGAGCTATTAGAGGAACTGCCAAACGGCGCACCGCCTGACAAAGTCCGCAGCTACATCTACCAGCTCATCAAAGCCATCAACTGGTGTCACACGAATGAGATAGTTCATAGAGGTGAGGAGTCTAGCTTCACTTCTATATTTAAGTATCTGCTGCAAAAATACCAGTGCCACTTAGTCTGGTGTTGCGTTTTAAAATGGGCCTTTTGTCTGTTTCTGTTTCAGACATCAAGCCGGAGAACCTCCTCATCAGCTCCGAGGATGTCCTCAAACTCTGTGACTTTGGTGAGTCTTTGGTCTCGTCCCTCTGTTCTATGCAGCAGCCATATTTGTCACGTTGAATTGTTGATATTTAAATGTGCAATGCGGTAAAAAAAAAAAAAGGAAAAAATGTGCATGCACGTTTGCCCATGTTCAATAAAGGGAATTGCTTGTAAAATCTGAGTATTTGTTTGACAGACTGAATCAGCTTTAACTGGTTTATTAGACAGTCTGCTGTATGTGCACATTCGTTGTATTGCTGTCAAATTATCTGGGATTTTTGCAGATATATTCGTGATTTCAGTTTTGCCAGTTTGGTTTCTTGGGCTCGGTTCTCTGTGAAATAAATCCCACCATTAATTTGTCACCATGTGAGTTGTGAGGATCAATCCTGCCTCTGGAAAGCAGCCAATAATTCTTACACGCCCAATTAATCACCAAAGTTATATGTCAAGAAAGTCCGGTTAACGTTGGGCTTTTGTTTCCCCTGTAAAATACCGACAGATTGTATTGATGCAGCATACTTTTTATAATTTTACAGTCTCCCAGGTATATTCTACATGTGTTTGCAAAATCACACAGTCAGTTAGCTTTGCATATTTCTTTTTAATGCAATCCTACTGAGTCAGTCTGGGTGAGATTTGTTTGTTATTCACTGTTGGAGCTGACGTTCTGTTTATTGTGATTTTTGTGTGCTTAAAATGTGCTCTCTTTACACCAGTTATCTGAAAGCTCGGCCTTAGCCCGCCTGCAGTAACATAAATCTACTTAGAGTCTGGTCACATGGGACGATGGCCATGTTGTTACTGTAGCTGTCCAAACGATTTGACTGTTGATTGCACTTTCTTCTTACTAATTAGCCATTTGTATTTATCGCTGGATGTCTAAAAAACAGTATGAGTATCTATGTGATGTGTTTGTTTCCATCTCCCTCTGGCTCAGGGTTTGCTCGTAACCTGTCTGAGGGAACAGATGCCAATTACACTGAGTATGTGGCTACAAGGTGGTACCGCTCGCCTGAGCTGCTGTTGGGGTGAGTCTGTGTGTGTGTGTGTGTGTGTGTGTGTGTGTGTGTGTGTGTGTGTGTGTGTGTGTGTGTGTGTGTGTGTGTGTGTGCTTGTGTAGGACACTACGTGAGAAACAAGGAGAACGAGAGAGTGACCTCATTCAGTTTTTGGATAAGGTTGGGACACACCGATCCATCACTTTCTCTACCGTTCCCAATACCTCAGTTCAGGTTATCAGTCGATCGATCCAATGCCAGTGCTCACTTTCCCAAATTAAAAATCTGTCAAAGAATAATTTATGTCAGTAAACATAAGGCCAATAATTGTTGTGGAACAAAACAAACTGTAGTCTATGGCTTGTCATGACTGAATGAAAGTAACTGATAGAGAAGACACTTTAAGATACTAAATAAACTAAAGCCTTTTTCATCATTACAGACCAAAAATCCCAAATGTGACAGGCTGAATTTTTCGGTCAATTATGTCAAAAATAGGGTTACAAAGGGCTGGAAAGGTTCCGGGTAGATTTCCAAGAGAAATTAAGCTAAGTCATTTAGAAGTGTTTGCAAAATTTTAATATAAAAATCATACTTTTGTTTTGGGGAGAAAAAATATGACATGTTTTGGGTAAAAGTAAACCAATTTAATTGTAATTGTAACCGCTCACTGCATTCAGCTGCACTCTCTCTCAGATGATGCTCCAGCATGGCACAAAATGAGAATTGAGTAAAGTTTCAACCCTCTGCATGCACAGTGCACATGTGCGGCCCACACTACTGCCAACGCTGCTGCACTGAGCCAAAGGACTACATGCTTTCATGTAAGTTTGAGTTACACTACTGTAGTGGATATATTTGATATGTTTTATGATATTACAGTTAACCAGCATATTAGCCGAAAGCAAAGTACACACTTTACAACTTGTTAACACCTTCTGCTAGTTTTTGCCAGCCAGCTGTTGCCACGTGGGAAGTAGCTTGTTTGTCCAGCCGCTAATTGAAGAAGGAATTTCATTCCTCATTGTCAAACATTTATAAAGGAGTTGTTCACTTTCACATTTTCAAAGTAGCTTTCATCATTTGTTAGCTTGCTAACTCACCACATGGCACATTTCACATTGTATGTATTTGACAGAGGGATGTTTGTATTTAACAAATTAATGGATTATGTCTGCTTATGATATGTAATAACAGCCTGGGCAGATATCATACCCTGTCAATTCCCATAAATAACCACCTGGAATATTTGTGGAATTTTGCAGCTCTAGTCCAGAATGATCTGGCATTGCAGATTATTGCTTTTCAAGTATGAGAGTATGAGCTTATCCAGTACATCTCGATATTAGCATTTCTGGGAACAACAAGTCACATCAAACATACTGTCCATGTCTGGTAAAACCTGGCGTCTTCAGACAATCCAGTGTTTAATTGTTCATAAATCTTTAGAAGTAGGGTTGTTCTCAAGGTTAAATATATGGAAATGAAGTCAATGTAAGAAAACTAACCAAAAGAAAAAACACAGCAGATCTGGTAAGCTCTAAAAGTATTTTTTAAATGATTGTTTTATTTCGTATTATTATTACATAAGAACTATTTTATTTTGTGCACGTTCAGTCCCATACATCATCAGATCACTAGGAAACAGGTGTCACTCTTTTCCACAAAGCGAGCGGATGATGATTTACCTGCTCCAACATGACGACACAAGGCTCACCGGACCTCGAGACCCAGTTTCTGTTTCTTGTCTTGTTTTTTGAGGCTTTTTGCTGCATTGAATGTCCATTCTCGCTTGGAGACAGCTGAACGTCATCTAGCCTCACTGCTGTAGCCTGATTTAGTAAATGCCCTGGAACATTTATTGAGACAGCGTTTGAATGCCGCCCACTCAAAAACTCTCTCCCTCCAACACCACCGATCCTCTGCTTCTCTGCTGCCAGATCTCTCGCCATTTCTTAACCAGACCCTTCAGCTCCGTTCCCTCAGAAATGACCATCTCCTTCATGAGCGTCTCCACCAGGAACACAGCGTCCATGCTTATGTTTTACCGCCACTCGCAACATCACCTTCACCATAATCGTCTTCTCTCTCTCTCTCTCTCTCTTCATCTCAGGGCTCCCTATGGAAAGGCGGTGGACATGTGGTCGGTGGGGTGCATCCTCGGGGAGCTGAGTGACGGACAGCCCTTGTTTCCAGGGGAGAGTGAGATAGATCAGGTTGGTAAAGAGACGAGATGTCCATTAGTCTGTTAGCTGATAATGAATGATAATGAATCAACCAAAAAGTATGTGTTGGTCCTCTCGTTCAGACAAAATAACCCCAAACTAATTTAAGAGAGGGTTTAACAGTGTAGCAAAACCATGTGAGATGGAAATCAAAGGTCCTTTGACCCAATACCTGGGCAAGAATGACGTGTGCATCAAACGAAATAAGCAAATCGCAAGGCAACTGTTTTGGATTGCTTTGGCCGCTGCTTTTAGGTAGAAGACAACATAAGACAACATTAGCAAGTAGCCGGCGAACCCAGTGGAGCATTTAGCCACTAAAGGGACAGTTATACTTCCTCTAGGAGTTGGTGGAGAGCAAAGCAGAGCTCAAAGGAGTGGGAATATTGGACTTGCATTGATCAATTTGTTGCTCCTGTTGCTCTGCAACTGCTGGATGTTTAATTAAGCTTTACGAACAAAGGAAATCACCTCGATGTCAATTAAGTAGATGTTCGATCGTTTCACATGATCTTCATCAACAGGTAGATTTTGCTTTGTTGCCATGGTAATGCACCATATAGTTAAAAAAGTCCTTTGCATCACTTTACTTGTCCATATTGGTGTAAAGGTTGAGGCTGAAGGGTCATTTTGAACCTTGAAAGACCTCCAAATGTGTCTCACTATATTAACTGTGACGCTGCATCATTTTATTTCCCTCCAGCTCTTCACCATCCAGAAGGTTTTGGGGCCACTTCCTGCAGAGCAGATGAAACTCTTCTACAACAACGCTCGCTTTCATGGAATCAGGGTAGGAAACGTTTCTCCTCCGCCTCTTCCCTGTTTTTACCTCCTTTCCTTCTCTCTCTCTCTTTCTCTATCTCCCTCTCCCTCTTTCTCTTTCTCTTTCTCGCTCTCCCATTCTCTCTCTCTCTCTTTCTCTCTCTCTCTCTCTCGGCAGTGTTCCCAGCACCATGACTGAGTAGATTGCTATGACTCATGAGATAGGTGGTTGGTGTTCAGTTTAGCAGCAAGAGAAAATGTCCCAGAAGGCTGAACAAGATTTGTGTGTGTGTGTGTGTGTGTGTGTGTGTGTGTGTGTGTGTGTGTGTGTGTGTGTGTGTGTGTGTGTGTGTGTGTGTGTGTGTGTGTGTGCGTGCGTGCGTGAGTGAGTGATTTGGTGGTTTGTTTAGTGTGATAGATTTCTGTGTGATTTGAACAGAGATGGTTTTTATTGGCAGGACCATCTACTGTAAGTTGGAAATCCAAATAGTAATTTTGAATGCACTGAAAAGTTGAGTTTCAATATAAATTTGATGTATGTGTGTGTGTGTGTGCCAGTTTCCCTCAGTCGCTCATCCTCAGACTTTGGAGAGAAGGTACCAAGGCATCTTGAGTGGTTTGATGCTGGATCTGATGAAGGTAAAAGATCTCAAACTCAAAACGTATTCAATTGAATTTACATGGCCCGGTTGTGTCATCCATCCTCTTCTGCTCCTGTTAAGCCTTGTCAATACTTCACATTAATATCAATGCATGTTTCCCATCAGAGCCTGTTGCTACTAAACCCGACTGAGCGTTATCTGACGGAGCAGAGTTTGAACCATCCGGCCTTCCAGCCTCTGAGGCAGGCAGAGAGGCCTCCTCCTGCGTCTCCCAACCTGCCACGCTCATCCAAGAGGAAAACACACCATCATGGAGAGAACACAGTCCCCACGAGGTCTGACTCCATGATTTTTACAGCTTCGACACGCAGTCTTCTCACGATCATATTTTAGTTCCAATGAGTAAACACTAGGGCTTGATGATATGGTAGCATTTCATAATAACTACACACGATTTAGCATTAGTGAAGGACCCGGTGTTTCCCACGGTGCCGGGTCAGAAAGCCTCAGTCCCATCACAGTGGTCCGGTTCAGAAATAACGGCGACCAGATGATGTGAGGCGATGACCATTAGTGACACCAGTGGTCAGTAAGTTTCATAGTTTGCTGGCACCTACATATTATTGATTATGAGTATCTAGCTGGATTGGTCAACTTACAACTGAGGTGGCGCGTCCCAGATAGCTAGCTAAATACTCATAATCAATAATCAATAATACGTATGTGCCAGCAAACTATGGAACACTCGTGCCACTGACGGGCATGGCCCCCCAGCACCATCATATTCATGTTCTTTATCACTTTGTGTTGTGTCTATTTCCATTTTCTGTTGAGAAGATAACTGAGACTTCTGCTGGCTTTGAGGCACTGCTGGCCTTTCAATGTCATTTAAAAATGCTTTGTAAAGCAGAGATAGTCCTCAATTTAGAAGGGTCAAACAAAATACCATAAAGTCAAGCTTATTAATCAAGAATAAAACATGTATAACTGTGTTTATGAATTGCATACTAATGAGTTACTAATGAGTGTTAATGTTGAAACAATGATTTTTAAATGATGAATTAAGTGTTTACTCATGCTTTACTAATGCTAATTAGTGTGTAGTTATTACAAAGTGCTACTGTTATTGAGGGTAGAGCAAACTCTTCATCATGTCACGGTACAGTATATGGATAGATGTCATCGTGTGAGTCAACCCGCATTCAAAGCTTCCCTAGACACCTGTAGCCCTGAGACGCACAACTTAAAAATAAAGTCAGTGAGAGAAAATAAAATAATTTGGGGTGTTCCGAAAAAATAAAAGATGTGCCATCATGATGTTCCGTAAAAGAGAATGTATATGACACTTAGGTGGCACTTGATTCAACGCACTTCACAGTTTTTGTTTTTTCTTCAGAATTTTCATTATAAAGCAAATAAATCACAGCAACTCGCTACAATGGCCGCAGCCCTTGCATCTTGACACAAGCATCGTTTCCTGAGAGAAGATGTCCCATGCAAAAAAAATATTTTTCCCAAATGAAGTATGTTTGTTTCCCAAGCAGTAGTAGGATTGTAGGAATAAGAGCTGGGGTGAGAACCTTAAGTGCAGGTGCAACGTTGGCCAAGACGTTAAGAGGAGGTGTTTTCCCTCTCTGCCCCTCCAGGAGTCACACTAAGAGCACGAGCCGCCGCTCCACCAGCAAAGAATGTTCCAGCCTCCCTCGCCATGGCGACCTCCATCACCTCGGCAACAAGAGTTTCCTCAACGGTAACAAACCGGCTCCGTCCAGCTTAAGTCCGACGCTCCACCCCAAGGCCCAGTACATGTCCCAGACCCTCAATCGTTCGGCCCCGTCCAACAAAGACCTGGCTAACAACAACCTGCCACACCTCCTCAGCCCCAAGGAAGCCAAAGGCAAGACAGAGTTTGATTTCAGCTTGGGACCCTCCACAAAGCTGCCAGACCAGGGACACGGGGCCAAGTACGGCCACAGCAAACCCAGCTCGTCTCGCTCTCAACAGCAGCTGCAGCAGCAGCAACTGCAGCAGCAACAGCAACTGCAGCAGCAGCAGCAGCAGCAGCAACTGCAGCAGCAACAGCAACAGCAACTGCAGCAGCAGCAGCAGCAGCAGCAGCAGCAACAGCAACTGCAGCAACAACAGCAGCAACAGCAACAGCAACAGCAACTGCAGCAACAGCAACTGCAGCAGCAGCAACAGCAGCTCCAGCAGCAGCAGCAGGCCGGCCGCCACACCTTCCTGGAAGGCAAGACCAACACTCTGCAGTCTGGAGCAGAAAAGCAACATGGCCGACACACCCACAGCATGGCCGACTCTGCCCACGGATCCATGTCCTCCTCTTCGAAGAGTTCGGCCTCTTACCTTAGCCTGTCCAAGAGCCACAGTGCCCTGAGCGACGCCAAATCCGTGGGGAACCTCAGCGACGGCCGACTCCACCTGGATGACCCCAACTCCAACATGACAGCAGGGATGGGCCCCGGGGCCCGCTTCTTCCCTGCCAGCTGTTTAGACCTCAACGCCCCCTCAGTTCCCCAGGGCCCGCCCGGCAGCCCCTCCGCTCGGCACAGTGATCGATCGGGGCACAGCCCCGCCTCTCGTAGCAGCGGCAATGTCCGCATGGAGAGCAGCACGCTGGACTCCTCGTCCAGACACAAATCCAGACATAAGCCTCTAGCTCCAGGTAGGTGTGGGAGCCTAATTTGAATTCAAGAGTCAAATTCTGATTTAAGAATTTGCCTTTGTTTCAGACCCCAACCAGATTTTTTTTCAATCGTGAAAAAAAAAGGAAAACTACAGAAATACAACTGATCAGTTAATGAACACAGTTTTAAGTTTCAACCAAGCGTCTTCAGGATACAACAAGTTCAGGATCCACAAGTCAATTTTAATTTTTATAAATTAAATGATAATGTCCAGCGTGATGACAGGTTCCCAGTATATTATCTGTATTTGGAACAGTAATTAAAATGTCTGACATGGAATAAATGACAACATTGACACTTTAAATTATTAGTTGGTTAATTGACAATTTACATAATTGATGAATCATTTCAGTAAATTAATCTGACAAAATGTCAAACATTTGCTGGTTCCAGCTTCTCAAATGTTTCATGTATTTGTTTTGTTGTATACATTTCTGACAACAAAAGAAGATATGTGTAGGGGTCCCAGGGGTCGTGGGCATTTTTCACACAGTTTATAGTTTGAATTATTGATCAAACCAAATAACAGAATAACCGTGACTTGAAGCCTCCTAATGACTTCCCTCCCTCCGCTCTGCTCCAGAGGAGGCCGGTGCTCCGGAGCTCTTAGACCCGGGAGGAGCCGGGATGCCCTCCACTCACACTCTGCCTTCCCCACATGAGTCTTATCATTACGGCCTGGGCTACACCTCGCCCTTCTCCTCTCAGCAACGGCCTCAACGCCACTCCATGTACGTGAGGAGGGAGCGCCACCGACCACACGGGATCGAGGGAGGGATGGCGGGCTTGCCTCCGCCGGGGCAGGCGATACCGACGCGGGCCAGCAGCCTGCAGCTCCTCTCCCCCCAGCTGCAGCACCGGACCACCCTGACTGGACACTCAGTGAGCTCGTCCAGAGAGGACTGCACGGAGGACATGACGAGGGTTAGTGGCGTCCTGTGAGTGTGGTGGGAGCTAAAGGAAACGTTCACCCTCAAAAGATACTGTAAGAACAACGACAGGGTTTCTCAACAAAAAGACAAAGATCTGCTGAGTCAGTATAAATATAGTGCGGGACCCTTTTTGCCTTTAGTTGATGCTCAAAAAACCAGATGACGTTGGACACAGAAAAGCCACATCTTAGGTGTCAGTTATTATGGTTTTGGACTAAATATCTTTTTCTTTCTGGTTTTGGGCCTAAATGGACCTAAATGTAAACAGGACATCAACAAGTTACAAATAGGGGTTGAAGCTCTATTGGTAAAAAAATAAGTAGCAGTCTATTTCTGCCAAATTATTTTAAAGTAAAAAGAGATGGGGGTATTTCCAAAACCTATAGTACTTTTTTACTTCTTTTTATTATGAACACAGGTTTAAGTAATGAGTCAATATGCAGGGGACAGTGTGACCAGCAGGAGGGGACGTCAATTATTACGTTGTTTTTTTTACCTGACATTTAAACCCAATTTCTCCACAAGCAGTACAGCAGCCTCAAGCGGCCATAATGTAATGTCATGTAATGTGATGTAGGAAGTATTGCACAACCTGCTGTTGCTCCACCATCACTGAGGCACTCCACCTGAAGTGAAAGCTGTTTACTAGGATTTGTTGAAAGTGAAAGAAATGTTGGAAATTAATGAAGCGGGAGAAAGAAAATGCATTTTCTGATGCATTAGTGTCTAAGGGTGAATCTTTCTTTTAACACACATATTGAAAATGTGTGTGTATGTAAGTTGAAGCGTGCCTGTGTGTGTGTGTGTGTGTGTGTGTGTGTGTGTGTGTGTGTGTGTGTGTGTGTGTGTGTGTGCGCGCGCAGGGACTGTCACTGTCTCACATTGTCTTTGCCACTGCTTCATGCTGCTTCTCCAGTCTGCTTTGACCTGCTCCTGTCCATCTCCTCAACAGAGTGAGCAGTCCCCTAAAGACATGAGCCACCCTTCTTGTGCTCCCATCAAAGACTCTACGAGGGACAACGCTGCCGCTTTTCATACACAGCGCTCTAAAAACGAGGTCCGACCCCCTGACTCCTCCCTTCCTCCAGCCAGTTCACCCAGCACAGACAGTAGCTCTTCTCACTCGTTTCCATAGCTTTTCCTGTTCCTACTCAGGTCAACAGCTTCACCGCACGTTGTCGCTGCTTTAAATGTAACCTCGCTGAAAAGCCCTAAGATTGTCCCGATTGTCTTGTGAATGCGACAGCTAGCGCTAAAAGTGGGATTCAATGACATTATCGATCACAAATAAGAAGATGCTGAGCAAACTTGTATGGTCCTGTGTCCATGTGTGTACTTGTGCGTTTGTGTGTCCGCATGACGTGTGCGTCTCTTAGGTCGGCATGTATCACGACCCTCATGTGGAGGATGCAGGTTCCAAGGAGAACCGGATGATCTTCACTGAGTCCATGCCTCGGAGAGTAGGCAGCTTCTACCGAGGTGAGGGGCAGGAATCACAGAGACAAACGGTGTGTCTTGTGGCAACAGGGGGAAGGAATTACTGATTTATTTGTTCGTTTAGTTTAGTTTAGTTGAAATGGACATCACAGTAGCTTTAGAACTGCAACATACATTTTTGGACGAGGACCAGATGCACTTTGTATAGTGTTTTTAGTGGAACAATTTGCAACACAGGCTATTTAAAAAGGAGAAAGAAAATAATGATACAAATTAAATTAAACAAAGAAAAGAAATGCATCAGAAAATATGCTCACAAATATATTCACAAAAGAATATACGTAAGATACAAAATACAGGTGTGTACAGAAAATACAGGTGTGTTCAGGGGTATTAGGTGTGAGAAGAATGCTGTTTTTCTTTAAACCATAATTTAATAAAATGTTGTTGCATTTTCAGTTAATTTAGTTGACAGTTTCATTATTTTAGGGAAGCATCTTATTCTGCAAAGAAACCTCCTCTCCATGCTTGACTCTGGGGACAGGAAGCAGACACAAAACACATTTAGCATTTATTAACAAAAAGTAAATGTGTAAAGGAAAAGCCCACTTTAACATACATCAAAGATTGCATTTCTGGACTTATTTAGTGGTGTTTTTTTATTTTATATATATGAATGACTCATCAAATGACATGACACATTCAGTTTGACACAAACATTTGGGGTTTCTGACTCTTCAACACGTTTTAGAATCAAAGAACAACAACAATCATACTGGGGGAAAAATCCATAAATAAAAGAGCTGGCCTTGGGCTTCAATAGACAAGGGTGACATAGTGGAGTTTGGAAAATGTAAGCGCAGTAAAATCAAACATTGTGGAATAACTCCCACAGCACATCAAACATCATAGATTGCTAACAACCAAAGTAATCTCTGATGCACACATTTGAATAACTGTCTGTCTGCCTGTCTGTCTCCTCAGTCCCCTCCCCCAGACCAGACAACTCCTCCTCTTTCCATGACGGTGTCGTGCAGGGCCGAGGGCCGGTCGTACCCGTTGTACCCGGAGACCCTGTTTCCATGGTCAACCACTCCAAACGCCAGACGGCTTTTGACTGGTGATGATTGTTTATTTATTTTTGACCTGCCGTGGCATGAGACCGTGACTACAGCTTAGTAGAAGTACATTCAGGGTTGTGTCGAGGAAACTGGGTCAACGTTTAATGTTGTGAAAAAGGAACTGAACTTCTACAACACAGCGTGCTGGGACCTCAGAGGTAGACATCTCATGATAAAGGGGGGGAAAAAGTGTTTCTGAAACTACCGCACATATTTTCCTCACTGTCACAACACTAATTAATATCCATTAATATTGTCCTAATGAACCATACAAAGGGCACATATACATGAAGTGAACAAGAAACAAGAAAATTACTTCCAGCTTTTTTTACACTATCCATGATCATGTTTCTGTTCTCAGAGTGAATAATAACTGGTATTATTTTAGGACCAGTGTCTTTTCATACTGTATATTTATTCTATTACTTGCATTCATATTCATGTTGTGCTGCAGACAACCTTGATAAGAAGTCACCATTTAATCCTGAGCTTGTAATTATAAACATGAGTCTAACAGCGTGAATAATGTTCTCTACATTTGCCACGTAGGACCACCGCAGAAGCAATGGTCATGAATCCTCCAGAGCCCGCCAAAGAGAAGGAAAAACAAGGCTTCTTCAGAGCCATCAAGAAGAAAAAGAAGAAGACGCAAATAGTAAGACCATTTAAGTCATTTCCAGCACATAGACATATTTCCTTTGGTTATGTATAAAGTTAATTTTAGTGTGTAGTAAACGCTGATCAGTGGAAAATGTTTATCTGTAGCATCAGTGTTTATTTGTGCTTAAAAACAAACTCACGGTGTGAAGGAACGCTGCTATTTAACCACCGAGGGTGTTAAAGGGTTTATTATTTTCACAGTTTCTGCCATCATTCCTGTTGGTAATAATAACATTAGACTCTTCGAGGTAACTGCTGAAATCTGGGAACACGGCGGCACCGCTACATGAGACCAAGAAGAGAAGTCAGACTACCAAGCCCCAATTAGTCAAAGTTATGTGGGGGAGACAACAAACATGATCTGTAAAACTGTACACAAAATGTTGTGAAAAACGGTTCAAAAGAAAATGGAAAAGAATGCACGTTTGCCTCCAGTATTGTTACGCCACTATTAGGAGTTGGAGATGAAGATTTGAGGGGTTTAATTTTCCATACCATCAAACCACTGCAGAGGAAGAGGTTGCAACGAGATGATAATTAATCAAACTCAAAACAGTGGAAATGTTGCATGAATCTATGCTCTACGTCTACGAGTTAGGATGCCGTCTCCTCATTGGTCCACACAGATCGGCTGTTTCTCGTCTCCCCAGTGGAGCGGTGTTTTGTGGAGCTCATGACTGATTCGTTAAGTCTGTTTTTCCTGCGCTTGGTTTGCATTCTTTTTTTTTATCGATCCACCAACTTTACATTGTTGCAATACTTTGCCTTTTCCTTTTGTTATCAGTGTTTCTGCTCTTTTTCTCTTTTTTTTCGTGCAAACTGAATATGTGCAGTAAACAAAATGATGGAAACACACTTTTGATTATTACCAACATGTTGGACACACTCCAAACCCTATGGTTCAGTCTACTGGTGGCCGTGGGGAGCACAATGTTATTACAACAGATATAAATGATGGCTAAAATAACCAAAACAATAAAACAGAATGATCCATAAATGCTGGTCTGACCTTCTTAATCGGATATCCGTGCTACTATTGATTCTTCTCTTTGTAGCTATTGCTAAGTGCTATTTCATTTAGATGGGTCAGCATGAGGTGCTGCATTTGTTTTTTCTGTCTTGTCGTCAGAGATTTGTCTTGAGAGTTGTGGCTGTGCGTCTTCTGCTCCACAGACGGACATGGAGGACGGGAGGAACCCCAGCATCAGGAAAAGCCTTTTCCCGCTCTTTAGCTCAAAGAACAGCTTAAAGCACAACTCGGCTGTCAAAGTCCTACCTGTAGTCGCCTCGCCCATGGCACAGCACCAGCCTCCCGCGCCCTACCCTGCCTCACCAGTAATCTAACCTCGGCACTACGGCTGCATGCTAACTCGCACCGCCCTCGCCAGAATCACCTGCTTTTGAATCTTCTCAAGCGCTTCATGACTGATTGACTGAGAAAAGGATTTCAAACACATTTTGAGTCTTCACGGTGTCTGTGCGTCCATCATGTCTTCGCTACAGCGTTTGTCGAATGCAGTCACTTTGTATTCACGTTGCATTTGTGGGACAACACTCATCCTTTTCAAAGCATCGAATGACGGTCATGAACATATTCAACATTCGTGCATGCAAACTCACATTGGGCACATTGATGGATGCTGGAAGCAATAGTTGGACATTTTGGGAAATATGCTTTTTTTCCGCTTTAACTGTCGAGAGTTAGATGAGAAGGTCGATAAACTCCTACTCTCATGTCTGTCATGAAACAGCAGGTTAGCTTAGCTTAGCACAAAGACTGGAAAGGGAAACTAAATCTCTTCTTCTCATCCAACAGATCGATAATTGAATAATTGTTGAAGACAATGATCAAGTAAAAAAGCTAAATGTTATAGATAATATCATTACATTACATTACATTTTGTATTACTGTTTAACTTTTACTGACAAAAAAGACATTTTAAGACTTTTAATTGAATTAGTTTTACTTGTTATGACATTTTATAGATTAAACAAGGGATTTATTAATACACACAAATGATGAAGAAATTAATCATTAGTTGCAGCCCAACTATATATTATAGTTTGCGTAAACATTTATGTTTCTGTAGAAAGTCACTTATCGCCATCACACCCTCCTTGTGTTTCGTCTGGTGCTGCAGAGGTGAATGAAGAACCTCACCGTGATCTGAGTTACAAGTATTATGTGTTTAATTTTCTTTTGGTTTCTGAAATGTCAGGTTCCTGGTAACGGACAGGAGCACCTGTCCCTGCAGAGGAGCTCCAAGTCGTCCTCTCACCACGGCAGCCGGCGGAAAAACCGCGAGCGATCCCGAGACAGAGACCGGGAGCGGGAACAGAGCCGGGACCGAGACCGGGACAGAGAGAGAGAGAGAGAGCGGGAGAGAGAAAGAGAAAGAGAGAGGGAGAGAGAGAGGGAACGAGGGAGGGAGAGGGAGAGAGTGAATGACTGGCAACCAGACAAACCAGTGGACTCGCACTCTCAGGTACGTAGCCTACTGTTACACACTGGAGACTAAAATGTCCTCAAACAGACCCTTAATATACACAAATGATATATAAATCATGTTATGTAAGTCACATAATATATGCACATGATATATGAAACAAGAAAGACCTTTTTGTATTGGTTTTTATGGTTTTGTATTGCGTGGTAACATTTTTAAACCATTACAGCCATTACAGCCATGTGAAGTCTATTACAGCACCTTTTAGTCCCCAACTGGAATTCAAAAGAGAGAAGTGGCCTCATAGAAACACCCAGACTTGTTCATTATGTACGCAACTCCTGCAACAGCTCTGCATACATTTTCTTTAGGGGTGTACGTCTTAACAGGAAGAACACAGCCAGGGTGGATGGACTAACCCTAACTCTCTCCTCCACTGTATCTCTTCCTCTCCAAACAGAGTCAACCACTCAAGTCACTCCGCAGGCTCCTTCACCTCTCCCCTTCCTCCTCAAATCAAGGTCAGCCTCCTCCTCCTCCTCCTCCTCCAGACCTGCGCTTCCAAGCCCCGCTCCCCAACCCCCCTCAGTCCAAAGTGGGCTACTCCGAGGGTCGAGGGCACGTCGAGAGCAGGGGCCACTCGGGGGTGAGCAGCTCCGCCCAGGCCAAGAGCCGCAAGCCCAGCTACCCCCTCCCCGGACAGATCGAGTCCAGCTGGCACGTGTCTGCCTTACAGCGGGCGGAGGGCGCTCAGTTCACCCCCGAGCAGCTGGGCATCAAACCGGGGCAGAACGGACCCACCTTTACCCGAGCCTCCCGTACCAGGATGCCGAACCTCAACGACCTGAAGGAGACTGCGCTGTAAGCCCCTCCCCTCCCGCTGCCAAACCACGCCACCTCCAACCACGTCTCCATCCTGGGAGCATCTGCCAGACGCAGACGTCATGGGACTGTAGTAAACGTTTACACGAAAGCCTATTTCACTGGATCGAGTCCTCGTTCAGAAACGCACAACGCTCGTGTCTCTGACCACGAGAGGCCAAAGACCAGCAACAGTGTCGTTTAGGGAATCAAAGACAGGAAGGAGGCCCATTCCCTCCCAGGATGCCAGTACTGTATCAGTTGTATGTTATTCTCTCTCTTCTTAACAAGGTTAGGACATTAGAATAAGCTGATCTTTCCTGTCAAGGACACTGGCCACGTGGCCTCTTTGCTGCCATCTTCTGCTCACAGGACAAAAGCAAAGCAGCGTGTCAGACAGCCGCTGTCACACTCCCGTGGCCCATGAACTCAAATGTTTTTCAAGCTCTGATATTTAATAAGAAAAAAAAAAAGATTTATATCAACATAATTTATTAAATATTTATTTGTTTTAAATTCAAGGATATAAGCTATAAATGACACAGTATGTAGGCTATATGGAAATATTATAAGGTAATAGAATTAAATGTGTAATCGCAAGAGCTTTAGTTTCGACACAAAGAAATGCATAGATATTTATGTGTTGATAATACAATGTGTCAAAAGGAATATTTAATAACGGTGAATGTCCTTTTCTGTTCAATTTGATATGTTATTAACAGATTTTCACATGATATCACGTTATTTTTCACCTTTTTTTTCCTCTTTGTTTCATTAAAATGTAAAGATGTATTAATGAATACTTGTTGCCCAAGGTGGGGGAAAAAAAGAAAATCTGCGCTTCACTCTCATGATATTCGTTTTGAGGTTTTGTGACGGGTCGGGCTATTTGTCAGCAGGTTTGGTAGCAGACAGCCAGAGTGAGGCTGCTAGGCTCTGTGCTCTACACACAGTGACTGTCACTTCCCTTTGCCTCCAACTCTTAGTGTCCCCATTTCAAAATAAGCCCCATTTCCAGTCTCTCAGTTCATTCCTCAGCCACAACCGCTTTCCAGCTTCGTGCCGCCATGTTGGTTTTGTCTACAGCCTTAACAGCAAGTTACGGACATCAACTTTGGTGGTGAAAAGCCTCTTAAACTGACTCAAATACAACATATAAGTGTGTAAGATAGTAGGAGAGCATTCAGCAAAAAAGGCATACCTCACCTGCAACCTTTAAGGTCTGAAATATTAAGTCTGGTGGAATTTAAAAGAATATTATGTGGACAAATCTCATGAAAAGACCAAAACCAACAAGGAATGATAGATTACTTATATTATATTCACTTGTAGTATGTAACCCTCATGACAATACATTATTATACAATACAATTATTACTGTAGTGATAACTTTCCAGTGTTGCAAAAAACCTGTCTCAGAGTATTATGAACTATTGTGCAATATTTTGGGATTTAATAAGCCCTTAGAAGCATGAATCTCTTCCTCAAACTGGACTTCATGTTTAGTATTTCAACTCTCACTGGGACCTGAGACAATAACCAACCACCACTAGCCCCTTGCAATGCCGTGTTGTAGGTTTAGTCTTTTTCATGGGATTTGTTTACAATAAGAAAGGTATGGACTAACACCAGACTTATCCTTTAATGTGTCTGTTTACATTTCTCAGTCTGCATTTTAAAAGCTTGTGTTATCAAAGTGTTTTGTAAAAGCCTTTTGTACATCTGACATAGGTTTTCCTACTGTATTCGCATTGCAACTTGTTTTGAATATTAATTGTCATGATCAGGGATGATTTTACCCAGCTAGGTTATTCATAGAAGCATTTACATGTTGTCTACTGACCTGTGGATGATGAAACAATATACAGAACAACAACACTATTAGTGGCCTAGGCAAAAGAAATACACCATTGTTTTCCTTCCAGTTACATTTATCCTTTGTTCCTTCCTCTTCCTCTGTGGTCTTAAAGTGAAGAAGAAACCCTTCTATATGTATCACAGAAGGAGGGAACAAAGGAAAGAAGGACGGATACATTTGTGCACAATTCAGAACATGTGTGGACTAAAGAGAGAACTTTGGAGTATTTTAATGTTTTGTTTCTAAATGATCAAATGGGTGAAAATACACAAGCAAAAAAATAAATACAACAAAAAAACTGGACTGACTCTGTCAGTCGCTCGGACCCTAATAATGAACCAATTGACTACATGGCTGATTGAAAGCAATAATATTCAGAAAGAGACTCAGACTGATGCGGATTGTTCTGCCTAAATCAGCGGCGAGTTAAATTGGAGCCAAATATAGCGCCGAGAAGGATTTCCATAAGGAGACTGTGATTAGAGTGTCCACATGGAATATCATATCCACATCACTCTGCAATACATTTGTTTCTTGGCCCAGGGCAGGGCTAACCGCCCCATGCTTTGTATTATTGAAAATCTTGATTGCTAATGATTGTAAATGACTGCTGACGTGGGTTTGTCTATTTCATTAACGGGACCGAGTGATGACAAAGCTTTGCCTTGCCAGTGACCCGAAGCCTTATATTAGCTTTCTGACTCAACACTTCAGATGGAGATGGAGGCTTCAACCCCCCAGCAAGTCACACGCTGACAACCGAGAGGAGAACTTCTGTTCACTAATATGAATGTTTCCTAAAACATCCGCTTTTTTTTTTTTTTTTTTTTTTCATTAAGCTGTTTCCCACTTCTTACAGGGTGTACATAGAAATAATAGTGTATCTATACTGACCATTCTACTTTAAAAATGATAGGGTCTCATAATAAAAGCCAACTGTACATTTTTGAACGGCTCTTGTTTGTTTTGTGGCACAGACAGACAGACGCATCATGAGTACAGAGTATTCCTTTAATCAGGGAAATGGTTTAAAGATACAATAAAGGACATCTTCAGAGTAAATAAGACGCTGCAGTGTATTCCTAAAGTATCATGGGAAACTTAATTGAAATGTTACAAACAGAAATCAGGAGTTAACCACAATACAGAACCCACATCTGAACAGTAGTGACTTTTCCATCCCTCTACCTTTATACAGCACTGATGAGTACAAATTAAAGTTTTTACACACAGGATAGAGGAGAAAAGAGGTGAAATCACAGGCGTACTAAAAAAAAACAGTCGTTATTCCACATCTTTATTATCAACAAATCCCATTAAAGAACCAACATTAACACGTTAAGTCCTTTTCTCAATACTTTCTTGCTTCTTTATTCGGCCTGTGGCACTCAGACATGGGACCATTTGGTCCAACCAGAGGGGTCACCATCATGTACTTTCATAGAGGGCAATAAGGGACTTCCATAAACAGCTGAGCACTGTAGTTTTCTGGTGCATTTTCAGCTGTGGATGACTACACATGCACATTGAACCATTGAGTGTTTAGAGCAGCAGTGTGTGTTATTGACTCAAAACAAACTACAGCGCCTGTGTTCTTTGTGATGAAGGCACATGTCACATACATGCAACAATGTGAATCATCAATGTGGCTCAATACTAATCGTTCTGGGGAATAATACAAAATATATATGTTAAAAATAATAAATTTGGTTCTACTCACACAAACAGTACTTGTTGTTGGGATGAACTCATTGCTGGTTTTGGTCTTTTTGTGGGATTTCTTGACAGTTAGAAACATGTAGACTATCAGGAGAGGTCCCTGTTTGTTATTAAATGTCAGGAGAAGACAAAATTTCACAGGACACAAATGTTTTGGAAGAGCTTGTCTCAGACCGTTGGATACAACCTCCATGGCAACGCCGCCTCTCCCTCTGCATGCCTAATTATTGCTTTGAATTTATGCCATTTCATTGCAAAATTCATTGGAACAATCTATTGAGAACTCACCAAATAAAAGCCCCCGGTATGAGACTGATTGAACACAGACAATGAAGAGAGGAGTGAATGAGGGCTCATTGAGCATATCGAACACATTTAAATTAGATCAGTCAAACTGTTGTCTTTGTATCTTCACCTTGAGGTTTTCCACGTGGAGCTGGAGGGGGACAAATCTGTGGATATAATAACAGAGCACACAATCGGACGATGGGGCGATTTAGGTATAGATGAAGATTTGGGGGAGGAGAGTTTTCAGTTGCATTTGCTCATGCAGAGCAACAGCTCCATGCGCAGAGCGATGCGTGTGTGCCATCCGAGGGGGAGGATGCGGATGTAGCGCGCCACGATGGGCGGCCGCAGCAGGTTCTGCACGGACGAGGTGCGGTCGGAATTTCCGTAAAACACCTGAGAGAGAGAGAGAGGAGTGAAAGGTCAGGATGCATACATTTAGACAGACTGATTACATACTAAATATAGTGCCGGTTACAGTAAAGTTACTAGGAGAACCGCTAATAATGTCAACAATGGTTGTAATGTAGGACTGCGGCATTGATTGAGCAATTACTCCTTAAATCTATAACCCTTGAGAAAACAGTGAAGAAATCATGTGTTCAAACTGTTTGTTTTGTCAGAGCAACAGGCCCAAACCAAACACAATGTAGTAAATAAAAGAAACGCAGTATATTCTCACTGTCGATAAGCTGGAACCAGCAACACAGTAACACAATCTATTATAACATATGAATTTCTTCACTGTGAAGCCATCATTAACACGATGATAACGGTGATAATGTTCAACTGACCCTGTTGTTGCCAGTCTGGTCTTTGTAAAAGATCCAGCTGAGTGTTTCGTCCGTGCGGTACTGAACGCTGTACTTGGTGATCCACTCGTCAGCGTCACAGCGGCCCTGAGTCAGGATCCCCGACACCACCATCACCTCCTTCAGGTCAATCTGCACCCACTGACTGCTGTCCTGGAACTTCGACAGCCAGGCGCAGCTGGAGGACAAACAGACAGATGTGATGCAGCACTTCGGCTACGTATGAAGGTGCTTCACTAGAGCTGGTTTCTCCCAGCAGGCATTTGACTTGTTATAGTAGAGAAAGCACAGGTGTTACTGATGACATTAACTCTGTCTATCATTCAGGTGTCACAGTAAGCCACGACATTGTAATAGAAGTATCGTAGTATACGTTTACCATTTTGAAATACACACGGTCAAAGATGTTCTTTGATTTGATTTTCCCTCCCAAAGAGACTTGGTATCTGAAAGCTGAGGTATTTTGTAACAATATAATATATAATGTATTTATTTCATAAATTCACTATTTGTATATTCTGTGGAGGCATTCATTCTTACCATTATTATCTATTTATTCCCTCTTTTTGTAGAAAAATATACGGGGTTGAAGTTTCTCTGTATGCATTTATTTTCTTAAAGGGTAGCTAAAAGCAAAAAATGAGTTTTGCTGCCTTCTCTGGTTGAAAAGTACTCGGCTGCACCTGTAACCACACCCAATAGTGAGGTCACGGGGTCTTGAAGTACACCTGTACGTCGCTCCAGGCAGGTAAGAAGCTAAGCAGAAGAACCCCTGGAAGTCAGCAAACACTCGTTTTCCAGGGGTTGTGAAGATAAAGCTAAAATGTGCTACCGTGCTGTTATCAATTGTTGTTATGGGAAATATTCATTTTTTAAGAAAAGCAATAATCTTATTCAATCACTTTCTAAAAACTGTGGCTATATTATTTCTGATAAATATTTGTCGAAATATACATTTTATCAATAGGCCTTTTAATATTAGAGGGGAAAGCCCAAAACCCCCCACTCCATGAACAACCTCCGCCTGGCAGACGAGCTGAATGAGTTCTACTGTAGATTTGAAAGACAATGGAATAGTCCTGACGCCATCCCCAACAGCCCCATCGACAGCCCCATCAACCAGCCACAGACCACCAGCCCTCCCTCCCCCAGCCCATCAGGGGCTCACGCCTCTGAACCATAGTCCACAGCGCCCCCTACCCCCTCCACAGTGACGACCCTCATTATCCAAGAGAGAGACGTTAACAGGCTTTTTAAAAAACAGAATATCCGCAAAGCAGCCGGCCCGGACTCTGTCTCCCCCTCCACCCTGAAGCATTGTGCTGATCAGCTGTCCCCGGTGTTTACAGACATCTTCAACACCTCTCTGGAGACATGCCACGTACCAGCCTGCTTCAAGGCCTCCACCATCATCCCCGTCCCCAAAAAACCTAGGATCACAGGACTCAATGACTACAGGCCCGTCGCCTTGACCTCTGTGGTCATGAAGTCCTTTGAGCGCCTGGTCCTGTCCCACCTCAAAACCCTCACCGACCCACTCCTGGATCCCCTGCAGTTCGCCTACAGAGCCAACAGGTCTGTGGACGATGCAGTCAACATGGCCCTCCACTCCATCCTCCAGCACCTGGACTCCCCAGGAACCTACGCCAGGATCCTGTTTGTGGACTTCAGCTCTGCCTTCAACACCATCATCCCGTCTCTGCTGCAGGACAAGCTCTCCCAGCTGCACGTGCCCGACTCCACCTGCAAGTGGATCACAGACTTCCTGTCTGACAGGAAGCAGCACGTGAGGCTGGGGAAACACGTCTCAGCCTCTCGGTCCATCAGCACCGGTTCCCCCCAAGGCTGCGTTCTTTCCCCTCTGCTCTTCTCCCTGTACACCAACAGCTGCACCTCCAGTCACCAGTCCGTCAAGCTCCTGAAGTTTGCAGATGACACCACCCTCATTGGACTCATCTCTGGTGGGGACGAGTCCGCCTACAGGCGGGAGACTGACCAGCTGGTGACCTGGTGCAGCCAAAACAACCTGGAGCTCAACGCTCTGAAGACAGTGGAGATGTTGTGGACTTCAGAAAGATCTCAGCCCCACCAGCCCCTCTCACCCTGTGTGACTCCCCCGTCAAAGCTGTGGAGTCCTTCCGCTTCCTGGGCTCCATCATTACCCAGGACCTCAAGTGGGAACTAAACACCAGCTCCATCGCCAAGAAGGCGCAGCAGAGGATGTTCTTCCTGAGGCAGCTGAGGAAACTCAACCTGCCAAAGACAATGATGGTGCACTTCTACACTGCCATCATCGAGTCCATCCTCTGCTCCTCCATCACAGTCTGGTACGCTGCAGCCACTGCCAAGGACAAGGCCAGGCTGCAGCGCATCATTCGCTCTGCCGAGAGGGTGATTGGCTGCAATCTGCCGTCCCTCCAGGACTTGTTTGCTTCAAGGACCCTGAAGCGGGCGAGGAAGATTGTAGCTGATCCCTCTCACCCTGGACACAAACTGTTCGTGTCCCTCCCCTCTGGCAGGAGGATGCGGTCCATCAGGACCAAGACCTCACGCCACAAAAACAGTTTCTTCCCGTCTGCCGTCGGGCTCATCAACAGAGTCCGGGTCCCCCACTGACTCTAATGACTCTGTCACCCCCAGACAATTCCCACCGGACACTCCCCTGCACATAGCCTTATACTTATACTTGACTTGAATACACTTGACACCTGGGCATTGCACTTGCCACTTTCACACAACACTTACACTCATGCACATTCCATGCACTTTATCTCACTTTTGGTATTTTGTTATGCTGCTGTCTCAATGTAGATATTAATTCATCCATTCATCCTCATTTATTGCATTGCGTTAACTGTTAAATGTGTATTGTTAAATGTTAAATGTATGCACCTTCCCGCCAGGACAAATTCCTTGTATGTGTAAACATACATGGCAATAAATGGTTCTGATTCTGATTCTGAAACAGAAAGCCTTCAACACTTTAAACACTTAACATAACAGCTCCTCAGAATCAGAGTTTCATTCAGCAGATCTATTCTTGCACTACCCGTCCTATTTATATCTTAATGTTTTTGATAAGAGCATATTGGCATGCCGACCTCACATCTTACATAATGAGAGATGGGTGTCATCTCTCTTTGACTGCATTTTTTTCTAACACTGTACACATTTGTGTATTAAGGTTAGAACAGTCGACCATCTTTGCCCTAAAATTCAAACAAATATAACTTTTAGTAATCTCGGCATTCACTGATGGAGACTAAAAATACATGTAGCTATGTAACTGTGCAATTTTTGTTTAGAATTTAAAAATAGTAACATCTTTTGTGCGGTGTACCCACCCAAAGCCCTGAGTGTTGAGCCGGGCCTTGCTCGGGAGCCACGAGGAGAACCAGCCGGTGTACTGTTCCTGGTTGGAGCAGGTGATCTGGTCTGGACTCACTGACCCGGCCTCGAAGCCCAGAGGCTTGTGGTACGGACACTCTGCAGGAGGGTCAGAGACAAAGTTATAAAAGAGGCCTTACTTTAAGTTCTTTTGTATTTCCGTTGATAACATTGTTTTTAAAGACCCCTTGCCACATGGATTTCAAGGTCACCATCCCGGTAGAAGGAGAACACAAACATGTCTGCCAACAGCTAAGCAGTAAAACACGGAGATGTGACCAGCAAATGGTCATCACTATAAGCCTCTCTAGGTGCTTATTTCTCCATCTCTCCAGCCTCACCCCTGCCCACTTCCATCCTCACACCAGAGCCCCCGCCGTTAGCAGACCCAGTGTGACCCATATCCCCTCCTAAAAGCCTGCAATTTAATTCTCCACAGTGAGAGATCAGCGATGTCCATTAGGACGGCAGGCGGACAGATGGCCATGTTCTACCCTCAACAGCTTTAGCTCCGTGTTGCTCCCATGTTTCGATCTGTCAATCTGCCGTATCACTTCCACTAAAAACACACGAGAGCCAGTCCTTTGCTGACTTAGTAAATACACAGTATAAATGCATGAATGGGGGAGATGAGGGCGCTGCACATGAGTGAGGTTTTTTTTCTCCCTAAGGTTTCAGAAATAATATCAGCTGTGTGATACATGGAGCAGGAACCTGCTGCGCTTTTGTTTACTACTGGCTTAAGCCTATCTGGCACAGGGTCACATCCTATCTAATCCCCAGTATTACAACGCATACAGCAGCAGCAGCGCCTGTGTGAGTCAGGAGATAAGTGTTCACATAAC
The DNA here is from genome assembly GCA_023566465.1 of Cottus gobio. Lineage (NCBI taxonomy): Eukaryota > Metazoa > Chordata > Actinopteri > Perciformes > Cottidae > Cottus > Cottus gobio. The sequence continues at coordinate 23,643,127 of CM042224.1, read as the reverse complement.
AGTAATGTGGGGGACTCCGTGGTCGGACCCTAATGTATTGCAAGAGTGGAATAAAACATATTCAGATGCCTGAATTATTGGGGAACCCGAGGGGTGAGACCCGGTGGATTGAGGTGCAATCGAGTCGGAGGCCGTGCAGGAAAGTCTGTCTCACTCATCACTTATCATCACCAGGTCCATGGTAATTGTTGCTTTCTGTGATTCTGCGATCAGCAGAGTCTATTGTGAGCGTTATGATCTGAGATGATGAATATCTGATGAACTTCTTCCTCCTCGCCGTCACTGGTTGCCATGTGATTAGTGGCTCAGTTGACAGACATTGACTAAACCCGTTCACTGCCTTTTTCTTCTCATCAAGCCTGACATGATTCAAGTCTGATCTTTATATCTCAGTTCTTACGACGATTTGTGTTGTTTGTTTTTTGCTTTGCGGGAGATCCCAGAAACAAGTTTGCAGATTTCGCAGAGCTTAGGTGGAAAGTTAAACCCCAGGACAAGTCCTGAAAGTGATTTCCATCTGCTGATGAATATGATGTGAACAGCTACTAATGGATCATTTCGTCAACTGAAGTTTCCAAGCTCAAGGACGAATAAAAAAAAAAAAAAAACTATCTGCCAACTATTGTGTGTATTTGAATGCAGACCAAATTTTTTTGTTATTGATATTGTAAATCTAGCGGCCCTTGGCGGATGTGTTTGTGTTGCTTTTCATGGCTTCATCATCTTCTTTGATGGTGTCCAGTGGAGCATGTCCACCCTGTGGTGTAAAATCTGGAGTCTAATGCACTAGTCATGCATGTACTCACGCGCATATGGAGAGTCCCCTTCTCTCTATCACACACATTACATCTCTCCATCCATCTGCATTGTAGAGCCTAGGTGATTCATTGATTACTTAATCTACAGGAACCAGCAGCTGATTTGATATTCAATTATTTGCTTAATGTGGTTATGAATATGTGCAGCTTTAATATGTTTTAAACTGTGTTAAAGTGACTTTCTTTGGATTTCATAACCCAAACTAAAATATTCGTCAGCTTCTCAGAAGGTAAAATAAAATCGTCAGCTGCAGACCTACTGTGTTGTACTCTAGATCTCCAGCAGATAGGATTCTTGTCCTCGTCCACACTCTCAGTTTTGCATGTTAATTATCTGAATCTAACACTGACATCACGATTAAGTCCTTGATACAAGTACTATTATTAGTTTAATGATTACTTGTTATCATCTAATCTAACTAACTAAATCACTGAATAAGTAGATCAAAGAGTGGCCTTATTAGGGGGGGGGGGGGGGAAATGAACGTGTATTTCTAAGTTACAGGCTACTGGCACAAAAAGAAACAGTATTTGATGGTTCTTACCTGGCATGCAGTCCACTCCTCGCACCATGGGAGAGCCGGCCCCGATGGAGGAAAACTCAGTCGGGGATTCACCTCCTTCACAATCACATTTGCAAGACCTGCTGGTCCACGCCTCGGACACTCCCGCCTGATACAACACACCCAAACAACATGTAACAGATGCAATCCAAAGTAGCGTCATCAGAAAACCCAAACATATTTGCATATAAATATTACTATCTTTAAAATACAGCTGGTTTGCAATAAATAATGTCAAAAGAGTAATTTCATGGATGAGTAGAAAGACAACGATGCAGCCATGAGTCTGGATCTTATAATGTGTCATCTCAGCAGATTTCCAGTTTTAATCTAAAGCGTTTTTCTTATTTTACATCTCTGAGCCACACTTTTCTTTGCAAACACTGCTGATTTTAACACTCTCCAAGTGTTCAATCATCTCTGACATTAATCTGAGCTTTCTTCGTACCTCTTGAGCGTGAACGCTGGTGAACACTGTTCAGGCAGATGGACAGGAAAAAAAAAAAAAAAAACTGTTAGGACACAGTAGTCACCCACTCTAGCAAACACAGTCTGTGCATTAGTCTGTCAATTCACCACACTAATAATAAGAAAATAAACACAACACGGACACAGAGAATCAAGTAAAGCGTCGCCAAGGAAAACCTGCACAATAATCTACAGGATTATTAAGGAAATCTGAAGTATTTTTCAAAGTCTCAGTTAGGAAGTAGATTGTCCTTTGACGTCTGAGTTTCAGAGGTTTTCTTCAGCATATTGTCCAGTTTGAGGGATTTTAACTCCTTCAAGGTTTTCTGATGTTACAATTCTAAATCACACAGGTTGTGGGCTCACAACTCAAAAGCAGCACCAGACAAAAAAGTGAAGTCGTACCATTAGCTCCCAGAAGCAGGGCCAGCAGGAAATGATGCACGTAGAGAGCCATCTTCCAACCAGCTCCGAACCAGAGGACACCGACTGTAGACTGAGCAGCCGAGCCAGCAGTGATAGAGAGGCAGGATTACAATAATCCACAGGACACTAATGGCCTTACCTAATGCCATCCTTATCTGACAAAGCCCCTCCTACAGCTGTTAATCCACCACCATACACGACCACCATACTTTCTGGAAATCAATGTAAAGCCACAGAGGTCAAGTCAAAAATCCTGCAGCAAAAAAAAAAAAGCCAGTGAGGTCAATTTGACAGATTTGGGTTGCGCACATTTGTGTGTGTGTGTGTGTGTGTGTGTGTGTGTGGTGATGGCTTATGCTGGGCCTTGTGATCCATATGATTGACCAGAAGGTCGACTTGTATGTCCTTGTAGGTTTGCACTTTGTATTTGTATTATAATTAATCATAATACAAAAGAAGGAAATAAATAATTTTATATTATCAAATGTATAGCTTTTGAATTTTTTTTCAAATAATGATACAATTAAAGGAAAGGTTTTTAGAGCCCAGCGGATAAGACGGCTGCTATTGATATATATATATATATATATATATATATATATATATATATATATAAACACAAATTTATTTCTCTGGTAATACAAATTGTGATAATGAGGGAAAAGTCTAAATGTTGACGTTTATTTACACCAGAATACCAAAATAAATGCATTTACAAGACACAATTACACAATTGGATAGTACATATTCTATTATCTAAAGAATAAGACCACACACAGCATTAAACAGTTATAAACAATATTATGTCATGTTTAAAAAGGTTAAAAAGGATCAAGACCTTTCTTTCTTCTGTAGCTACTCAGGTAAAGACCTCAACTCACACTGAGGGTTTCCACACCTGCCAGGTGCAAGTAATAAAGCCTAATTAAGCAAAGCTGTCTTCAATTTGCAGACATTAAAGCATCCTTTTCACTCCTCACATGCTCTCTTCTACCACTCTCATGCCTGATGTTTCTTTGGGAAAAAGCTGCCGTAAAGCTCGTCAGTTGATTTCTTGCTGCAAGTGTTAAGGCTGATAAGACAAAATGAAGGCTCCTGTCCAAGCAACGCGCAGGACTCCTCCACGAACTAAGAACAGGAATCGGGGCCACTCGGCTCTCTACAGAGCTCATAAAGAGGTACGAACTGCAGCAACTTACACAGATGTGTGGTGTTTAAAACTCAATTTAATATTCTCGTGTTTCATTGGATGATTTTAAATATATACTGACAGTATTGTGTCAGGGGTGGATTATGTGGGTCAGATCATGTATAAAGAGATGAGTGCAACTCACCTGAGACTCTCACCTCTTCTGCAGGTCAGTCCGGCCGGGATGAGGATTCCAGACTTCCTGGCCAGTCAGCTCTGTTTTCCCAAACCAGTCCTGCTCAGACTGGTGAGCTTGGAGGCTTCCCGGCTGTCCAAAACCAACAGACGGAAAGTGATCACCCTGCAGGAGATCAGGGCTGCTGTCAGACTTTTACGACAGAGGGTTCATACGAGCTCTGCTGCATGACGAGTTGGAAACATGTCGATATTGAAGTCACTTTTATCATTAAAGAATTTTATTTTTTTAAATCTGTTGCCTTCTCTGAAAGTAATGCACGTTGATGCCAAGTCAAATGAAATTCAGTACTTTTACCTCCAGGTTAGCTCTAGTAGGCTAAGTGTCTGCTCTGGATTTAAAATGTACAACTGCAGAAATATGTATCTAACTTACTCATTAGTTCCAAAACCTAACCCAAGGAGATTTCTGGCACAAAGCCTCGAGGGCAACCTTCTCAAAGTGCCTTAATTGTGCATTCTTTCTAATGGCCATCAGGGGGCGACTCCTCTGGCTGTGTTTGTAGAGATCTATGAGAAAATGATCCAGTAAACATGAGTTTAGGATCTCAACCGCTAGTTTAAAATTAGGGATGCAACGATACCATTTTTTACAAACCGATACGATACCGATATTTTTATTTGTGTACTTGCCGATACCGAGTACCGATACCGATACTTCTTAGATTTGGTCTCCATGAAAGTGCAATTAATTTGGAGGCAGATTTTATTTTATCCTCTGCAGATTATGTCAAGCCTATAGTACAAAATTAACAGAAGGCTATCCCAAGCTTTAAACTTCTTGTGGAAGTCCCTCTAATGTCGGACCATAAAACGCCCCGTGTCCGGGTTCATAATGTAAGCGATAATATTAGGGATCGAGCAATTATATAGGAAGCTGTGTTCCAAGTTATGTTTCCGGTGCTTTTATTGTGGAGGGAGAAACGGAAAGGAAAAGAGGAGTGGAATTGTGGGATATACGTGTGTGAAGGAGATAAAAAAGTGGTTCAAGTTACACTGCAGCGTGTTTTCATTTTATTATAATTACAAATATAGACACACAACAGACACTCGGCTACAATAATATCATCCGTAGCCGCACAACAGCGTCTGAATGAGGCCGCTGCCAGCGCTACTTCTGGTGGATCAGCAACAGTTTGATTCAAACCGGCAGGACGGCGGTGATGACGCGCAGAGCTTCTCAATTATAGATGTATTAAATATGGAAAATTTCAACTCTCGCGTCTAACGTGCCGCCGGCGTAAATTTGCGTCTGTCGCAACCACACGCGTCTGTGCATAGACTTTACATGTAATCTGGTAGCGCGAAACATTTGTGTTTCGCGTTGGGACGGACTGATTACAAGTAACTCCGGGGCTGTCAGCCACTAACAAGAGCACTAATATGAGCACTAATATGTCATACACACGTATGCAACACCGGTTAATAAGCACAATATCGATAAAGTCTTGTATTGTACTCGCGTCTCACTTTTCTCCTGTCTATTGAAAGAAGTGAGCGCTGCGTAGCGAGGATCCAAGATGGCGGCTCCAGATTCTGCTGTTGAGACAAACTGGCCATCTGATTGGACGGCAAAACCTTGGATAGCGTGATTGGCTGCTCAGAAGTTGAGACAGTTGAGACAGAGAAGAGTGTCTCCGGCTCCGCCACGGGGTTGCTTCTCCACAAAGCGCGACCAGTTTGTTGTAGTGAAATACTGTTGAGTGAGTATCGGTTCTTGGTATCGGCCATTGAAACCGATGCGAGTACGAGTATTTAACGCAGTATCGACCACCGATACCGATACCGGTATCGGTGCATCCCTATTTAAAATCTTAAATGCAGAATGATCATTTAGTGTGGCCCCAATTGGAGTAAAATGGACCCTAAAGCAGTTTTGTTTTCACAACTCTAAAAAATAGTTGCAGATTTTAAACCTCACTATGATTAGTCCATTCTTGTTGTGCATGACATTGCTTATGTAAGGCTTCCCATAGGCTTTTTGCCCAACAAAACAAACCGTGGTAGCAGAAGCAAATTATGTTGTGGATATATTTAAAAAAAATACCATTAAATAGAAAGTGTTTAAAGAATTTGTGTGGCACAAGGGCGTTTGGTGCCATTTTCCAGAGTATTTATTTTCTGGATAACAAATGAGTTTGAAAAGCAACCCACGGAGAGATGAAGATCCAGTCTAGCTAATGTTAATGACTGTTAAAATGACTTCAAACAGTAGTCTACAAACCAATGGGTGAGGTCACGGTTATTACTTCTGCTTATACAGTCTAACATGAGTAGGAAGCCCTTCTGGCTTGCTATTCAAACACAGATGGCTCACATCGGTCTTAACTTGATGTGTCTACTTCTCAAAGTGCTGTAAATGTTTGAATTCACGACTGGGCTACGTCACTGACCTTGCCCACACTGAGGTGGATGTCGACTGAAACGGCACATCCACTGCGGCTGTCAACATGGCGGCTCGCAGCTGACACGTGGCCAGCAGTGTTTACCTGAAGGGGAACAGGTAGACCTTACCCCAGTGTAGATGCATTGGGTCACAGAACCGATTGGTGAAATAACTCATGGCAGAAATTGCTTGATGAATATTTCCAGAGGTGGGCTATTTTCAGGAGGAATTGCTGACTGGCTCTCCATCCTGTGATGTGCTCTCCGAGCTCCACCTGAAGCCTCGCCCCCTCCCTTCAGCTGCAGCAGCTCTCCTGCAGCGTCCGCGGCTTCTCTGGAAACACTCTCACCGCTCAGTGTCCATCCCTTTGAACCCAAACCTCCTCTCACCCGTCCTTTTGGACCGACGTGGAGCGAAACGTCGCGCTCGCAGCACCGATGCAAGTGGAATTGCGCGTCCCATTCATGATTTCCGGATCGCGCGGACACAAGCTGCAGGTAGGAAAACAAAACAAACTGTTTAACTTGCGACCGATACGCCAAATGTGCACGTTGTGGGAATATGTGTAAAAAATGTCGGGAAACGATGCGCAATGAGCAATATTTCCCTTTTTGATTTGTCCTCATGGCTGCGTTATTGCGGCATGCATGGTGAGTTTTCTATTTTTTTATATCGAAGCCTAATGTTGCACTTTGGTTGATCACCCCCCCCCCCCACACACCTCCCCTCCTCCCCCTGCTGTGACGTGAGACTGGATGATGGTGTTTAGAAAACTTCTAATAAACTGAAGCGTGAAACCCAGTTCTCCCATTCTACCACTATGACCATGACATATTACTTTCTCAGGTCTCGTGGCAGCAGTTGCATGCCACCAGCCAGATGAAACCCAGCTTTGGAAAAACCCACTGATGTGACCCCTGGGACCTCCTCCTTGTACGTCATGGGATGTGGCACCTCCGTTGCCACGGAGCCACAAGGGAAAAGAGTGGAGCCCGGTAAGGACGCCTGGGCCGGTAGCTGTCATCATGGTTCAGGGCGGACACACGTTTTCCTTCCCCGTCAGCGGGAACAGTTCACACGTATGTGTGTTACCTGAGGAAAGGGGTGGAAAAGCCCCATTGGCATCAGAGCAGACATGTTGGTACACCTGTGTTCAGACCAGCTGAGCACCGATGTTACCTGCTGGATACTAGTTGGAGTGGAAGCTTAGACATAACTAAGCTGAGGCCTTCCAGACTTCCGTGGCTTTTATTTTTCAGATCACATGTATAGCCTACATGCAGTCTGACATACACCGATACAATATACAGATTTAGAACAAGGGCTGAAACTGAATAGTCAATCAAGCGAATGTCAGAAAACTGTTTTGATTTTTGATTTGACATTTGTCAGCCAAAATACCCCAAAACAACTCTCTGTTTGCAGCATCTCAAATATACTGATTTTCAAAACAACGATGAAAATAATCTTTGTCGCAGTGCTTTCTCTTTTGTCTTGTTGATCCCCTCTGTGAAGCATCATGTAACATGCATGCTCTTTAGTGTGTTACTAGCAGTCGTCATGGCAGTAGTGTTGGGGTACGCATCTCAATGTCACATTGTGCAGAAGGATTCTGATGGCAATTAATTTTTACGGTAGTACACATTTCTCCGACTTGTTGCACACACACACACACACACCAGATGTTTGACAGATGGTTCTTTTCTTTCTTCACAGTCTGCCGTCTCTTTAATGAGTGTTTCTCCTGAAAGCTCTTTTAATTTGCTTACCTTCTCCAGTCCCACTGTTGCTCATGACCTCCCCTGTGTCTTGTTATCGTTGTGTGTCTGTGTGTGTTTGTTTTTTCCAATTACCAGTTTCTTTTGCTGAATTGTACTTTTCTTCTTCTCACAGATGATGCAGTTAAGAGTCCCAGCCCGGCTCTGAGTAAGACCCTGCTCATCTCTAAAGATTAGTCTGTGATGTGTCCATACATGTGTGTATATCTGTAATGTAAATTGTCTCATGATATTTTCACTTTGTACTGTAATTAAAATACAAATTAAATTAAAAAAAAAAAATATATATATATATATATATTATATATATATATATTTGATGTCATATTCATGTCCTGAATGTATCTGTCTCCAGATATTTCAACACGTTTCCCCTCTCAATGAAATTGAACAGTTTCTTTTGCCGCAGCTATGAAGGCAGCTGTTTTGATCCAGCGATGGTACCGGCGTTACTTGGCCCGTCTGGAGATGAGGCGCAGGTACACCTGGAACATCTTTCAGTCCATTGAATATGCTGGGGAGCAGGACCAGCTCCAGGTGACTCTCACTACCTCCTGCTTTAACAACTCAGACTCGTGTAAGCTTCTTTTCAGAAGTACCAGAAAGCTTCAACATGTTTTTTAAATGTATTTTTTCCCTCCCTTCAGCTCTCCAGCTTCTTCAGTTTCATGCTCGACAACTTCACACAGCTGAATGGAAACGGACCAGGTCAGGACCCGAAACACTCTTTTAACTACAGAATATTTCGATACGATATTATTTTTTTGTATTAAAATATCTGACTTCATCCCTGTTATTTGGTCAAATTTGAGATAAAAATGTATTTTTATTTTGAAAACAACATTTTCTAACAGGGCTTATATAGATATGAAGGCATGAGAACTTTATTATGTTGCTGCCTGTGTCTCAGACTGAAGCTCATGTGTGTGAGTTTGTGTTTCAGCTATTTCACCTTTTATTAATAGATTTATTATACAATATACATACAATATAAAAAATTGTATGTTCATTTGAGCCTGTTGTGCTTCTATGTGAAATTAAATGATCAAAGACGGACGGGTCCAGCTAATGCTTACGGTAAATACAAATAGTGAGAGATGACGTATAAATATTGCAGTGCTGGTTTTGTTAGTCATGCCTCTGTATTTTGGTCTACATTAGGAACCCATTGCGTACACCCTGTTGCTTAGCAACATCTGTGAATGTGGAGGGAGGCCCATGTGTTGGTGTGTTGCACAGCTGCAGCTGAAGTATTGACCATCTCCTCCTGTGAAAAAGCTCTGTTGACACGCCAATCCTGAGGTCATCCCTTATTATTGCCTACATCGACCCCACATCCTGTGTGGGTTTTACGCTGAGTCGACATATTGACCCAAAGAGGCCAGACTCTTGTCCGTGTCTATCATATGCTGCATCTAAGTGTGTGTGTGTGTGCGCGCGCGGCAGAATAGAGGACATTAAAAGACACAAAGGGGGATTAGACAGAAATGGGCCTGGAGGTAGATGCCTGCTCAGGCCTTGTTTGTTTGCATACATTAGAGGTCTATTAGCATATTGGAGTGGTCTTTCAATACAACAGTGAGGTCACAGAGCTGGATGTGGTGTTGTGTCATGCTGTTGATGTACAAGGAACCCTGAATTAAAATCTCTCTATTTAAAGATTTGATTCTGCCGTGTTCCTTACACAATATGATTTCTGTTGCTGGGAGAAGTACTCTGGTATTTTACTCCTGCATTTCAAATTTGATTGAAATAAAATTTAAAAAAAGTAAATAAAAGTACCCATCGTGCAGAATGGCCTATTTCAGAATAATGTGTATTAAATTATATGATTATAATTATTGATACATGAATGTGTATTGGAGTCAAAAGTAAAGATTTCCTTGTTTTTGGCTAAACCAGCAAACTGTCTAAAGTCTTTTATTATTCAGCATTTTCTACAATGATCCAACCGTTAGAGCAGAAATGAAGCTGTACGCCGTCCTTGCGGTGTGTGTTTGTGGACCTCTATCTTTCCTCTCAGTCAAGTTCTAACCTGAGAGTGAGCTCAGTGCCGTACGTTCACAGCTGTTCCCCCTGTGTCCTCCAGACTTGATCTCCCAGCTGCTGGACCCGGTGGTGGACCCCTGGTTAGACAGAGAGACCTGTTACAAATTGATCCCCGTTCCAGAGTCGTACACGGGACCCCGGCTCTCGTTCCCTCTCTCCGTCTCCGATACGAACGCTCTCCTCAGTGCTTTTAAGGAGCAACAGGTACAGTAATGAGGCTCCTTCTCACCCTCCTGCTTTGGATCGTCTCGCTCTAGACGCTTTGGCTCTTTAAGGGACTTCCTTGCATTTCTTCCGTGCAGCCTCTACATGCCAGATATGTTCTGCAGCTGCTGTACGAGACCAAAAAGCTCCTCAAACAGATGCCCAACATCATCCACCTGTCGACATCCTACACCAATGAGATCACTATATGCGGTGGGTGACGGTGACCTCAGGTTTATGTTAATGCAGGGTTCCAAGTTATTTGTCAAAAATGTTTCGGTCTCGTTTCTGTGGTGCCGCCGCGTGTGCACCTGCCACACAGCGGGCCGCTGAATACATGAATAACCTGCCGACCAGTTATACCATTGCTGATGTCTGTAAATGTGTTATGGATACCGTTGACTGTATGTTGATGGCAGCGTTCCAAGAATGGAGGTCTTGTTTATTTGCACACTGATCGGGCACTTGACTCCTCTTCCTCGGCCACCTCCTCCTGCAGATTCGCATCTCATTAAACTCAATAACACTTGTGACTAAAGCAGAAAACACACACCGGTCGGTGCTTGAGTTTTTTTTCCTTTTTATTCCATTGAGGAATATTTCAGACCTGTAAACCAGGGATCAGTTAAGCAAGAAAAAATATTCCCATTTCTGCATTGCTGTGATTTTCCCCTTTTTGGTACAGGTGATCTGCACGGGCGGCTTGATGACTTACTTCTCATATTTTATAAGGTACTGTAAAGCTACATTTATTTTACTGTACAATCCATTTCCTTAGGATTCCCTCACTACCTATTTTACAGTGAAATGTTTTTCATGCAGATGCATCAGATTTTCTATAGATACAGATTTAAACAAGCAAACGTGCGCGCCAGTTGAAGCCACATCAAACATAGCTAAAAGCATGCACTCAAGATTTGAACTTTGTTGATTTCACGACTCGCTGCCCTTCAGAATGGCCTTCCCTCTGCGGAGACCCCATATGTGTTCAACGGGGACTTTGTGGACCGTGGGAAAAAGTCAATCGAAGTCGTCAGCCTCCTCTTCGCCTACCTGCTGCTCTACCCCGACTACATGCACCTGAACCGAGGAAACCACGAAGACCACATAATGAACCTCAGGTCGGTGGGACAAAGAAAACATGCATGTGTTTAGGTTTGCCACAAACACAAGGGAAGTCAAATGAGGTTATGTTTTGACGTTGTTTCAGATATGGGTTTACAAAGGAAGTCATGCAGAAATACAAGGTACAGTAAAGTCCAGCTTTATTATGTACAGAACTCGGATCACTGCAGGTTTTAGCATAGGATTAATAAAAAGATGTTTGATTATTTGTCACTTTGTGCAGACTCATGGCCGTGAGATCCTCCAGCTGTTTCAGGATGTTTTCAGCCTTCTGCCCGTCGCAACGGTCATCGACGGAAAGATCCTGATCGTTCACGGTGGGATATCCGACCAGACCGACCTGGAATTCCTCAGCTCCATAGACAGGCACAAGGTCAGTGGAAACAGGAAGCCGTCTGTACTCTTTTAACTGCAAAAATCAGTGTTGGCCAATAGGGGTCAGAACAACATTTTAGAAAGATGCTGATGACGTCACAGCAATTGAAAAGTAATTCTGGAAAATTAAGCAAATTACTTGAAAAGTAGAGGACATGGGTGCAACAAAATGTACAATAATTGTAGTATCTTTTTGTTGTATTCTTACCTTAAGGTACTTGCTAAGAGTAGTTCTAAGGATGTGAACACGTCTTTTGAGTCTCAAAGGGTTTTACAATCTGAACAACAGATACCTTTGTCCTCACTTTATTTCTGTCTTCCCTTCTGTGATCGTGCAGGTGAAATCTGCCCTGAGGTTTCCCAGACGCAGTTTGGAGCAGCTGGACATCGGTCATTCCTCCAAAAGAATGAGATTGACAGCCGACTCTCGTCCCAGCAGCCACAGCAAGAACCAAAAAACGCCCAACCAGAGGTCTGACAGCCGCCCACAGCCGCTTACAGGTGTTTATTTTAAAGTGTACAATAATCCCTTTTTATTTCTGCAGAAGGAGGCCATGCGGGGACAGCCGACACGACAGCGCAGCCTCCACTTCTTCTTCCTCCTCCTCCTCATCGACCTCAACCTCCTCTGCCTTCGGCTCTCCACGAACGCCATCGCGCCTCTCGCCTCGCCCGTCTTCTCCCAGCATGCCTTACACTATCAATGTCCTCCAAGTGCCTTACCTGGACTCTCTGTCCTCCGTTCCCCCTCCTGCACCTCCACAACATGATCGGGAATGGAAACAGGTGGACAGACTGGATCCGGCGCCCCGTAGTGTTCTGTGCCTCGTCCAGCACTTTGATCTGCTTTCCTCTCCCCTGCAGGTGGTGGATATATTGTGGAGTGACCCTAAAACCCAAGAAGGCTGCAGTCCGAACACATTCAGAGGAGGAGGCTGCTACTTCGGCCCGGACGTCACCCGCAGACTGCTGCTCCGGCACGGACTCCAGCTGCTCATCAGATCCCACGAGTGCAAACAGGAAGGATACGAGCTCTGCCACGGAGGACAGGTAGACGGGGGGGGATGCAAGCCATCAATTCAGATTGTCCAAATGAACGTTTGAGTCTGGAGGAATGTTTAGCGCATGTTTGTCCCACAGGTGATCACCATTTTCTCAGCGTCAAACTATTACGAGGAGGGAAGCAACCGCGGTGCGTACATCAAAGTGGGCCGCGAACTGGTTCCCCGCTTCTACCAGTACCAAGTCAGCCGCACGACGCGCAAACTCACCCTGACACAGAGGTACAACAGGTGTCAGCCGTGTTTCTGCTTGTGTAAAAATGAATACCAGCTGGTTCCAGCCTCCTCCACTGTGGGGATTTTCTGCAAGTGTCTGTTTAAAATCATCATGAATTCAATACCTTTGGGTTTTAGACTGTTAAGCGGTCAAAACGAGCACTTTTAATTCAAGCATTTCCGTAAGAAAGCTCAGTCTTGTGTGTGCTTGCGTGATGCGTCTGCAGAGTGCGAGCTGCTGAAGGCTCCGCCCTCAAGGCCCTGAAGGAGAAGCTGTTCACCCATCGCTCTGAGCTGCTGTCGGGCCTCCAGCAGTACGACCAGAACAACACCGGTGCGCTCTTCTCACCCCGTGTGCCTTGCTTATATTTAACTAGGTTGACATGTATAGTTGTTATAATTGTTGATATATATATCTTTTTTCTTTCCAGGTTGTGTGTCAGTCAGTGAATGGGCTCAGGCATTTGAGTCTGTACTGAGACTGGATCTGCCCTGGAGGACCCTTCGCCCGCACTTAGCCCGTCTGGCACCAGATGGCAGTGTGGATTATCAGTCCTGCTTTGAGGATATGGAGCCAGGCATTCCTCTGACTCAGGTAAGAGAGGTGAGGGGTCGTCCTCATCAGAGTAACCAAGTACATGCACTTAATTATTCTAATTGAAGGGTATTTTGATCCTCATCTTTCCCTTTTTTGTTTTTTTTTAATACCATTTTGGTGATTTTATTTATTACTGTGTTATATCCAGACTGTCCAGTGTTGAGATACTTCTTACATCTTTAACACCGTTCTGAATTCTTAATGCAGTACTTCCACTTGTAAAGGAGAATCTTTCCCTTGTGGCACTGGTACTTTTAGGATCGTAGTAGTATGTTCTAGTACTTGTTCTACCACTGCTGCTATTAAACTCAGCTAGCGGTTGTCTACAGCTCTCGTTTCCTCTTTTCTCATTCTAGGTGACTCCAAGCTTGGCTGACACTCTGTTCAGATACAGGACAGACATTGAGATAATATTCAACATCATAGACAAAGACCATTCAGGTAAAATCAAGTGTGTCAGCAATTTAAAATGTATTTCTTCCAGTTCAACACGTGGGTGTACTGAATGTGTGTTGTCATGTTCAGGTCTGATCTCCATCGAGGAGTTTCGCCACACCTGGCGTCTCTTCAGCGCCCACCTGGGGGTCGCCATCGACGACAGAGCCATCGACGACCTGGCCCGGAGTATTGACTTCAACAAGGACGGCAGCATAGACTTCACCGAGTTCCTGGATGCCTTCAGAGTGGTGCACAAACTGGACAACAAGGAGCAGCAACTCAACGGGAAGACGGACGGAAGGGAGTGTTCGTGAAGGGAAGAGTCCGAACACTCCAGTGTGGAATATGCGGCCGAAGAGGAAAAATAAAAATCTGAAAGATGATCTGAAATCGGAAAACTGCTACGACCAGCAAACATTGTATTCATTTTTGTATTAGGGCTGGGCACGTTATAAATGCGTTAAAGTGGCAATCCATTAACGTTGACAATGATTTTATCATATGTTGACAGCATTTCTTTTTTATAGCAATGGGAGGGGCTTAAGATTGCTGCACACAGGTACGGCACTTTTAAATGGACATTTTCATTTTAAATCTTTACCAGACGGCGTAGTTGATAAAAGTGAAGCTATTTGTAACCAATGCAAACTGGTCATAAGACACACAAAACTGTGTGTGTGTGTGTGTGTGTGTGTGTGTGTGTGTGTGTGTGTGTGTGTGTGTGTGTGTGTGTGTGTGTGTGTGTGTGTGTGTGTGTGTGTGTGTGTGTGTGTGTGTGTGTGTGTGTGTGTGTGTGTGTGTGTGTGTGTGTGTGTGTGTGTGTGTGTGTGTGTGTGTGTGTGTGTGTGTGTGTGGCTTCACTCTGGCATCCTGCCCTCTATAATTACCTAACTGGTGAGAGCCATAAAACAGGCCCAGGCATCCTGTCAGCCTGAGTAAATGATGGGTTTAGGTTTTACTGAACAACTTGTGCAGAACAGACACACACCGGTTCCACAAGACTACAAAAGTGAAGTTTGAGAGACAAATGTGGGGGTGAGGCGAATAATAATTAGTCTGAAGTGAATTTGAACATTTTAGTGCTCGTGTTCTTTGCACCCTCCTTCCTTCCATATGCCCATCCAGTAGTAATCCCAGACCACATCTCTCCTCCCCTCAATCTTCATCCTCACATAGTTTCCCACTTTCGCTCTCTGAGTGCTCCCCTCTATAGCCTGCCATTCCCAGTGCCAGTTCAGATGGGGCTCCTGGCAGCACTGGTGGCTCTGCTCTGCGTCTGCGCTCCTCCTCCAGGTACCACTTCAAGTTGATTTTCATGCTTGTGCCGTGTTGAGAGTACCCAAGTCTTTTCACACAACTGCTGGCATTCACTGTGAAACTGTCCTACAGCGAGTGGCGCTGAGGGATGCAGCCGTTTCAGACACCTGGACAACGGGCAGACGTTTTTCCGTTACGGTGGACTGCTGGTGATCTTCCGCTGTCGTCGCGGCTACAAGCTCCATGGATACAAGACCAACAGCTGTGTGTCTGGACACTGGTCCCGGGAGACCCCAGTCTGTGTCGGTGAGGAGCTTCATTCATGAGCATAAACTTTTTTTTTTTTTTTTTTTTTTTTTACAATGTGGCTCAACTTTTTGTCTCAAGCTTCTATTGCATCCCCGAGTTGAGAGGAGACAAGAGGTCCTGTTCAGGATCAGACTTTTAATCCCATTCAATGACATTCTGCTGCTTTCAGGCTCCGGCTGCTCCGACCCGGGGCCGCTCAGCCACGGGACGAGCAGCATGAATGAGGACGGCTCCTGGGCAGTGTTCAGCTGCAATCGTGGCTTTCAACTGCATGGGCCGTCACTGTTGTTCTGTAAGGGCCCCACCTGGAATAGCACGAAGCCAATATGCAAAGGTGAGCATAACAAATAAACCTCTCAGCTAGTAAAGCAACAGTTTGACATTTTCGAAAATGCGCTAATTTGCTTTCTTGCCAAGAGTTGGATGAGCAGACTGGTTCCACTCTCCTTGTGTGTATTTATGTCAAGTTATTGTGTGTCTTTGTATCACATGTTAATACGTCCAAACAGCAGTAGGAGGTTTTTTGCAGCACTGTACCTGTGAGTAACCGTAACTATGAATAGTCATGTTTGAAAGTCACTACACAAATAGACTTCCCTTGCCTCCTTAACCCTGAGCCATTTACTCTTTTCTCTTTGTCAGAGGCCGACATGATGAGCTCAGTTTCAGGTGTCAATGTGCTAACGGCAAACGAACGCCAGAACCTCCAGGCTGCCGTAGTTCTGAAGACCCAGCAACAGTCCCACTACGACGCCCTCGCTGATACAGCTTCCAAAGGAGCAAACCTCAAGCTTGTCTTATTGTCTCACACGCCATCCCCAAACATGGAGAGGATTAAAGCGGCCAACCTAAAAGTCCACCTGCAGTCTCCCAACTTTAAAGTCAAAGGTGGAGTCCAGACAACTCATCGTGAGGCTCAACATGGACAGGAAACAGGAAGTGGGAGGCATGGCTCGCAGGCAGAGGCTTCACAGGAGGAAGCTGAAAAGGTGGACGGAGTCGGCTTTAAATCCCATCTGTCTGCTACTGTCTCGTCTACCTTATCGTTATTGTCTGGAGCAGAGCAATCAACATCTTCACCGCCATCATTTTCAACGACCCAAACTCCAGCTTTCACCGCCGTCACCGACACTGTGGCGTTTGCACCGACTTCCCCTCTCCACCTCACAAGATCTGCTCTTCCTGTGCCCAGGAGTGGAGGAGTGCTACAGTTTGGAGGACCTGTCACATCCCAGGCTGATGTGACTCCCTCTGAAGCAGCAGGCTCTTCACAAACTGCAGTTGAAGATCATCGGGCTGAAACTGGCTCCCAGTATCCTCCTCGACCTGCATCTGTAGAGAACGCAAATACTTTGTCTACTTCTGTTTATTCTTCCTCCACTTCGTCACCTGCTTTCTCCTCATCATCCCCCATTCCCTACTTGTTGGCCTCAACTTCCTTAAGCCCCAGCTTCACGCAGGCCAATGGGAAAACACATCCTTCAAACACTTCTACCACCACTGAGCCGAGATCTCACCAGAACAAATACCACGGCGCCACCTCCCCTGAGCCCCCGAGACTCCGTAGACGACCCGTGTGCACGTACCCACCTGTGCCCGCTCACGGGACCTTTTACTTCCGTAATGTGGAGAGTCCGGGCCCCGGAAAGTACAGGGACTACATACAGTACGCCTGCTACCCCGGTTACAGGCTGGCTCACGGAGACTCACACAGCTACTGCCAGCAGGGGGACACCTGGAGCGGAATCACACCGGTGTGTCTGGGTAGGTTGTTTGGCTGTTAGTTGATGATAGAAGTGAAAACATTTTTTTAAATATATTTTGGGTGTTATCGCTGGTCCCAGGAACTCCCAAATCACCTTGACTTTTGCACCTTAAAAGGAAAATCTAAAGACCCCATAAAACAATTGGCGGCCTGTCAGTGGTTTCTGTGTAATAATAGTCCCACAAAAGCTAGTAAACTAGAAAAAGTTATTAAATTAAAGTTATACGTATAAAATGTACTATGTCAGTACTCCAAGGATATATGTATTATGTAATAGTTGCAGTCCATATGCAAAACCATAACTATTGATTATTATAAGTACATGCAGTGTGTTTGTGAATGGCAACTCTGTCTCTGACTTACATGTTTAACTTTGATCTGAAGTGTCAGGTTCATTTTTGGACTTTTATGAAAATGTAGGGCTACAATTAACCACCATGTTGTGAATTGCAAAGTAATTTCTCAAATCAGTTCTGTGTTTTTGTTGTATAAACAACCTCTAACAATTTGCAAAGGTCGGAGGAGGCGTCTTCAAAAAGATATTGAGTTTTGTGTTACATAAGACAAATAAAAAGCAGACAATCCCTACAGTTTGGAAAGCTGGAACTGGAAAATATTTGGCATTTATGATCAATAATTAAGTCATTATCAAAATAGATGCAGATTTTGTTTTTATGTAGATCAATTAAACTTGTCAGTTCTTAACTCGCATCCTGTTTCAATCAAGCTGCCTAATATCAGCTACATGTTTTACCCCTTCTGCTATGTAGATCATCTCCGTCTTGGAGCGTTATAAGTGAGTTACAGCCTCTGCCGTTGTTACGGGGTCGTCTCCGGTCCCTCCCCTCTCATGATGGTCCACCAGTGTTCTCATAGAAATGCTCAAATTCTGTTGTGACTGTCCTCCCTGGATTGATGCATCCTCCCTGTTTGTCTCCAGAGTTGACACCTTGTTCAGTTAAGGCCGGAGGCTGCTCCCAGCTGTGCTCTCACCCCGAACCCGACCACCGGAGCACCAACCAGACCCAGAACACAACTCGGTGCCACTGCAGACCTGGATTCACTCTGCTGGACAACGGGCCAACTTGTAGAGGTGAACATATTAATGTCTTTTTCTTTTCTTGTAACATTCCTCCTGAATCCTCTGTGGACGCCCCGGGCTCCTCATGACAACACAGCGTGCACTGAGGCGTGTTTCAGCACAACGGAGAATCTCCTCACGTTTGATGTGTTTGATGTTTCATGACGCACAGACACGTATACGAGTGAGCTGTGAAATCTACGGCAGCGCGGTCACCTTGCAGCACTTAGAGGGCTGACATTTACTTTATATATTGGCTCAGAGTTACGCGTGGGTGCTCACACAACCTGTCATTTGTGAGGGCCACCAGCTGGAGGTGTTGATATTATTTCTTCAACTGTGTTATTATCAGTGGGCACTATAAGACAGATAGACCTGCCCAGATGTCTTAGTTTGACTAATTATAGTTTAGTTGCCTGAAAATTCCAGTGCAATGAAACAAGGCGTGTGATCATTCCTGTGTTCAAGAGAAATGAGCTTCATTTTCAGTCATTTCAAACGATGACCTTTTGTCCACATGGTCGTCTATATTTAGATATATAGAAGTGGAGAGTTAAGAACATGCACTCAAATACTGTACATGAGTATTTCACCTAGAAGAAAATAAGGGGAAACTGTGCTTTCCTAGATGGCAGGAAAACTAGAGCTGATATACACGCTCCCCGAGGCCTTTCTGCACATCCTTGTTTCCTGTCTCTACAGAACAGGAAGTCAGAAAACACCTGCTTCATGCTTTGCTCATCGTAGGTCAAAACAGCAAACCTGGCGACATATCAATGAGGTTTCAGAGGCGGGGGAGATGACCAGCTTTCATCTGCTTCTGTTCTTCCGTGTGTGTGCATTTGTGTGTCTATGAAAAAAGTCTATTCTCCATCTTCCCAGATGTGGATGAGTGCCTGCTGCCTGTAGCTGTAACAGGCTGTGTGTTTGGCTGTGTTAACACTCCCGGGAGCTTCCGCTGCCAGTGTCCTGCTGGCTACAGCCTTCAGACCGCGGACAGCCACTGCCAAGGTCAGGGGACACTCGCTAGACATCACTGTGGGAACCATGCCTTGCTCTTCATAGCCCTGCTAGTAGCTCTGTAGATGGCAATGTCTAACCCTATTCCCATAACTCTTAGTTTGTAAAAAATGGGACCTTATTTGTGTTTAAGGCTATACTAAACTAAAAGTGTGCTAGGATTTGCTAGTAACATACCCGATTTACATGCGCATGTTAGTATTGTAACACTAGTAAAAGCACTGCGGTCCTGTCTAACCTCAGCAGGCTGATGGGAGGGTCGTCAGCTTGATTAAGCTCAGCTGGGCCTGGTCCCAGTCTCTCCCTTACTAGAGCCCCGGTTACCTAACGCATGTGATTAATTGTATCCCAAGTTGGTTGTTTCCCCTAAAAACTTGGTGTGGATCAGATTATGAAGGGAAGCATTGTGCAAATTATTTGCAAGTGCAGTAAAAGACAAGGAGGCAAGAATTATGGGGGGAAGAGAGAGAGTGTCAAAAGGAGTGGCTTCAGGTTAGGGAGGCACTCATGAGGGCATGGAATATGCCCCAGATGCGGATGAACAATTCAGGTATATTTTATTAGACCTACCATTAGACATAATACTTCTCTTTTAAAAAAAGTGGACGGCACTTGTAGGGCACAAAATCAACTTCAAAAGGTAATTTACTAAAAAAGCAGCACCAAGCATTTCCAAAAACAAAACCAGAAAGTGTGTTTTCTGTCAGTGACACTTTCACCCCTTGGCTTTACAGTTTTGATGATAAAATGGAATAGACAAGGTTGGTTGTCACCTTCTCCTAAAAGCCTTTTTCTCATCCAGATATAGACGAGTGTGCTGCTAACCAGGGGCTCGGGGCGTGTGCGGAGCAGTGCCACAACACACCAGGTTCCTACCGGTGCTCCTGCTCGTATGGTTACACCTTAGCCGGAAACGGGCACAGCTGCATCGCAGAGTGTCAACCTGGATACAGGAAGCAACCCACAGCAACAGCACCGGAGAATTCAACGGCACAAGCTCTCATGGAGGAGTGTGTAGGTAGGACATAATGACATAAATGCTGAGTATGTCTCCATATTTCTCCAAAGAAATCCTTAATATAGTTCTGCGTGTCCACAGATATAAATGAGTGCCAGGAGGAAGCGTGCGAGTGGCAGTGCGCCAACCTCCCCGGCTCTCACCGCTGCATCTGCCCCAGAGGGTACGCGCTGCACAGAGATGGCCGCCGCTGCAAAGGTCAGTGGGGTCACACATGCATGTACATGTGTGAATGTTCACAGCACGTACTAATCTTCGTTTCGCTCGCTCCCCTCCAGACATAAACGAGTGCAGCCGGAGGAATGGAGGGTGTTCCCACCTGTGTGTGAACCAAAGAGGTGGCTATAAATGTGCCTGCCCACCCTCCCATCGGCTCTCCTCCTACAGCTGGAAGAAATGTTTACCAAGGACAACAGCAGGCTCTGCTGGCCGAGGTGTGTGAAGACACAAGAAATGACAAAAAAAGGAAGTATCATGAGACTGGTCTCTCCAACCCAAAGAACCATTGGACCCATGAAACTGGCTAAATACACATGATAAGAACTTGAGGGGTTACGGAATAAACACATGAGCTGTTGGTCCAACTTGTTCGATGGATTTCAGTTATTTCTTTCTTAAATGTATTTCCCCCGATTGATTCAGAAATTGACCCATTTGGTTTGTCGTATTTCAGATTATGTGGTGTGTGTATATATTGTGAAAGAAAATAAAATAAGTGTTAATCAATGTTTTTCAGACGCTATAGCTGTGTGTGTGTGTGTGTGTGTGTGTGTGTGTGAGATTAAACGGCAGTGCAGCCAGATTTGGATAAAGTAGCATTGAGGTCTGGAGTATGTTGAATATATATATATGAAACATTACTACGAAGAATTCTAGCCCAACGTACCAGTAATAACCTTATCTTCACTTTACACAAATGAACAAACCATCAATATGTTGAGGTACTACACAACTTATCTCCCCAGTATATTCATTGCACAAAAGACAGCCCACACACAAAGACAAAGACCTCTTGGCATTCAAGGTAAACAATGATTTTTGTTCCCATACAAGTTTATATTGATACGAAGCTTTAGCTAATACAAGTTTATGTATCATCACCACTGGCTTTTTTAAAGATATGTATTTAAGGTCATTCATTACAGTAGAATAATACATTAGATTACTAAATACAAATAAAACAAAGAAGACAATAAAAGTATAAATTATTGATTTGAGGGAAATAATTCCAAAGAAATTATTACTCCGATAACTGCTGAGCTCTGTAGAATTATAACCTATGACACAGTTGATTACAAGATAGTTAACTGTTTATATAATATTCTAACACACAACACCAAGTACAGAGATGTACTAATATATTAGCAAATTTAAATGTACATATAATGCATGTTAGTAAGTCCTGTAAGCACACATTTGAGCTGCATGTTTAAGAAAGAAATAAGTTCACAGTTCAGACCTGATTTGAAATCAGCTGCCAACGCCATGGCATTACATCAGTGCATGAGAGCTTCAGAGTTTATTGAAGACTAAATACTCACAAGTCACACATGAATCGTATGAGCTGATAATGATGATCCTCTCCCTCTAAAACATGCCTCTTCAGGTGTTCAGTCTGCTTTTTCACTGCATCAGGCAGCTGGAGCTTGGCAGGAAGTCCTGCACATAAGTGATCGCCGCCTTGGACAGGTAGGTCATGGTGCCGAAGCTGCCACTGGGGGCGCTGTCGTAGAAGAAGTTGCAGATTCCTGTCGCTGGGTCCTTCTCCAGGAAATAATCACTGACACTGTGGGACTTCTGGGCACGCAGAGGCAGAACAGAGAGAACCCCGGTCAACATACACGAGCATCCCTTCAAACTAAAATGTGCCTCTCGCCATCAGCTATCTCTGTACCTGGTCGCTGAGGAAGAGGTCGTTGGCCAGATGCAGGATGCGGTCCACATGTATAATGCCACCGATGCTGTCCACGTCCATGTCAGCTACCAGGCCCAGAACCATTACAGTCTCCACGAGCAGCTGCCGGTACTCTGGTTGGGGGACGTGGTTCAGGACGGACTCAACCTGCACCGCAAACTTGATCTCTCCCTCTGTCATCTACAGAGAAAACACATTGTTAAATACACAGACACACACACAGGAAGTCCTGAATCCAGCTTTAGTCTGTGGGACGCTACTTCTCTTGTGGTTGACGAGGGCAACACATAGCCATCGATGGACAGGCCATGGCACTTCTGCAGGATCTTCCAGACCTTCTGGTAGAAGCCCACTGGTGCTCTGTTGATAGCCCCATCCAGCCTGCGTCTCCTCAGCCACTGGCCTTGCCTGTCCTCCCAGAGCAGCTGTCCATCTCCTGGACCGGTGCTCACTGGGGACAGGATCCCGCTGGGGGTGGAAGGGCTGCTGCAGCGCTGTGGTGCGAGGACAGGAAAACACCGTTACACATGTCCATGGAGCATTTCAAACCTTATCGCCATGTACTTTGAACACATGCCTTATGTCCACCATTACACTTGTCAGTTGTGTCCGTACCACTCTGGCTTTTCACCACAGGATGAAGCGTTGTCCCCACACATGTTAGCACGCTTTTACTTCGTTTAGGAGGAGAGGTTCCTATGTGAGCACTTTGTGCAAATAGCAGAGAGCCTCAAACTCGTCTTCAGCCGCTGACTGAAGTGACATCACTAGAGGACATTGATCAGATTTCACACAGCTCCTCCTGGAGCCCAAAAAAAAGGGTTTGGGAAACTTTTTCCACATTATGCAGTTGTTTCCCTTTAAGAGAGTGATTACCATTCATAAGTCAGAAATGAATCGTCCCTCCTGCATCACCAGGCTTATGGTACTGACAAGAGTAATAGCACATGCTGGTGTGTCACCATAACAATGCATGGAAATAAGGTTGAAATATACAGTCACTCTCACACAAAATTATACTTTTAGCCCACATCTATATTTGTACAGTACATGCAATCATTCATGCATATTAATACACTACAGCAAATATGTAAAAGGACAAGGCTGGTGTTATTATTCATATATTGTGATATCAATCATTAATATAATAAACAAAAAACATTGCATGCCTTATCCTTGAACGCAGAGAGACACAACATCTTTTGCCGTCTACAGAAAATACTAAAAACAAAACTACGGCAACCCTACGGAGGACAAACCAAGTTAATTGGAAGCCGATGAGGTGAAATGGTTTACCGTGGAGCGAGGAGATGTGACATTGCTACTCAAGGAATGACCGCCGCTGAAGATCTACACATGAATGAAAGAGAAGAGTTCGAAATGGTTCACATGGTTCTCGTAATACAGACACGATGATTCTGCAGCCACATGGAGATGTTTGATCTGGAGAGGGAAAAGCCTAACTCAACTTGTGCAACTAGTGAGACGTAAAATGACTTTACTGCTGATCACAAGAAAGACTGTTTGACAAATGATGCCACTCCATGCTGAAATACTATCACAGAATGTGTGTGGGCTACTCCAAAGCAGCCTAATTAAGGTCTGGATTGGTTCAGGAACACTTGACAGAAAACAATTCTGTGTGATAGGAGTAACAAATCATAATCTCCCACTGATATGTGATGATATGTGAAAATCGTTCCGGCTGTGTATGACGCAAGGCTGACGTTAGAAACATGCTAAATATGATCAAGCCCAACCCACACTGAGAGGCCGGGAGTCATCCAGCTGAAAACCAAGAGCAAGAACACTGTTATTCTATTCAGATGGATAGAGAGAGATCAAAGCACATGAAGCACATGTCACAGCATATTTGACACACCCTGATTATGCTCTTGTTTTTTTTAATGTTCATTTTTATTCCCACCTGTTTTATCTCGCTCTTCAGCTTGTGTATCCCTGTGCGTTCAGTCTTGGTGGCTCCAGTGTGGCCGAGTTCATGGATGGAGATGGCAGGACTCGTGGCTGTTGACTGGATTGGGCGCACTGATGAACGGAGACAAAACGAACAAGGCTGTTGGACACTTATGCTGTAGCCTGGTTCCAGACCTCTGAATTACTGACCATGGGAGTGGCTCTGTGATACCAAAGACAAAGTGACAATTTTGCCCGGCTGGCGGCACTAGAGTGAAAGTTAGAGGGTCACCAAAGTCAGCAGGATTCATCCTCTCGGGACCATGAATGTCAGAACGCAATGTCGTGGCAAACCATCTAACAGTCAAGACCTTTCAGTCTGGACTTGTGATGGATTCATAGACAGAATGCTGCACGGCTAAAAAGCATGAATTAAACTTAACAGCAGCGACTGCGGCTTCACTGTCAGCTCCACTTGATTTGGTCTCATCCGGGCATCTGTCATTGCCTAAACATTCTCACTAAGCTAAGGGTGCACCATAAATGAACACTCCCACATATACTGTGAAGAGGAAACCGGAGGAACTCACTGCTCCTCTCCACCCCAAACTCTTTGCCACTGAGGATGTGATGCAGAAGGTTTTTCATGCCAAAAGGACTCAGGCTCATCAAACTCTCCGATGCCTCTTCCCCTACAGAGATGATACAAAGTTTTTTATTGACTTTTTTTTTTTTAACCATGCAGGGTCGTTTATGTCTATACACAGTGCTTGGTGCTTGGTCCTCCTACCAGAGCAGTGCAGACTGCGAGCCAGCTCAGTGGCCATCACTTGCATGATGAGTCCTATCCTGAGGCGCAGCATGTCCTCGAACAGGGCCGGCTGGGAGCGCACGTACATGGCTAGATAGACCATGATTTCCTATAACACACACACACACACACACACACACACACGGCTATAGCGTCTGAAAAACGTCCCGCAGCGGCACAAAGGTTTGTAGAGTTACCTGAGTGAGTACGGCTATACTGATGTCCTGACCACTGGCTTCATAGATGAGAGTGTTCAACTCCTCGGGAGGAAGTGGACTAAAAGGAAACAGTGAGGAAGAAGAGATGGTTTATTACGTGGTTATGCATTTACCAAACCCTTAACGTGAGCAGAAAATCTATGCGGCCACACCAGCTTACACTGCGATGACTCTTTCCCTGGGTTCAGGGGGTAAGCCCACAGTCAGCTGCTTGTGATGGGAAATCAGATCTGTGCAGGCCTGAGGAGGAGACAAAAGCAGGTTGATTTATTTTGAAATGATTTAAATTGTCTCAGAAGGTTATTCAGCAGGTGTTCAAAATGTTCCTCAGTCACTTCATCATTTGGAATAATGCTCTTTTCACTTTAAAAACTGATATAGATTGCATGTTAAAAAAAAACATTTCATATTGTGCACTAAAACACAAAGCAAATGATGCATGTAGAAACCTACTGATTCTGATATGTTTTTTTCTGATGGGCAATAGATGGTGATAGAGACTTTTCTTCATTTTGATACATAAACAGATTTTTTATTCCCAGTGATTGATCCAGTTGAAAGAACATGGTTTGATAGTGACTCAAACATGAATTGTATATTTATGTTCATTCATACTGCTGATGAGTCCTATATATAAATATGTTCCTATATATAAATATATAAAAGTCCTACATATAAATATGTATAAATATATAAAAGTCCAATATATAAATAGAAATACATAAATATAATTATATAATGACTTTATGTATTCAACTCACTTTTCAAACATGATTCAAACCATGACGTGTAGTTGAGTTGTGTTGCTACTTTCGGAAATAGTTTGGGAGGCATTTTTTATTTTGTATTGAACTCTGTATAACTTCTAATTAACTGAATATTTTACATCACCATCGTCAGTCAACAACTCATCAAACCCAATGTGTTAAACTTGCTTGGTATCTATAATCAAATAAACTTTCAAAAGAAGGCTTCAAAAGGCCCTTTCCAGCGACACGGACAAGAGTGTCAGAGGGTCTACAAGGCTCCTCTCAGGTCCTGAGTGGGGTCCAAAGGTCAGTATGTATCAGGCCTAAACTTTTAGGCTTATTCAGGACTGTTTGTTGCTGACAAAGAACTCTTCTCCCACTAACTGCTGCGATAGAAAGACTCCTTACTGACCTCAGCGAGGACCTCCACTCTCTTGTGTAATATCCCAGAGATGTATCTGATGAGTCCCCACTCTTTGCAGGCTCCGGCTTGAACATACAGCTCCTCCAGCAGGGAACGCACGCTGACCCCGCCCTGCCCGGCACCTGACAACTCCACCAGCCAATCAGCTCCTCTGGTTATCGAAAACAACAACAACAACAACAAAACACCCAGGATGGGTCATTGCAAAAAGAAACCATTTACTTATGAGTGTGTCAAAGCTGAAAATAAGCTCTGTGTGTGCGTAGCGTTCTCTCTGTCCGTACTTCATCGCATAAAGGATGTAGAGTATGTCGGCCTGGTCCTGCAGAGTCGGACACTCTCTCAGCTGCCTCACCAACGCTGCAAAGTCAGTGTTGCCCTGGGAGTCTCGAGGCAGGTGCAGTTCTGCAGCGCTGTGGGACTTGCGAGGGATGCCAGCGTAAGACAAATACACCTCAGAGCAACAGCGACGTCACATGAGAAACAAGCTTATTCTGCCGCGCCTACCTGTTGCTGCTTTGCATTTGGGCCATGCTGAGGAGGAGGATGAGGGGGAGGGGGAAGAGGAATTTCAAGTAGGTTGAGCGCTTTGCGGCGTTTGCTCTTGACAGGAGTCACAGGTAGATACATGGAAGACTCTGGAATACACAAAATCAACCAATGTGTGACAGTGACGTGAAAGAGGAGGGCTTTCGAGGTGCGGCCGATTTGTTTTCATTTCTGGTGTATCTAGTTTGACGTGATGAGATTTCTGCCCCAGTTAACCACCGCAACACAATGTACTTTGTTGTGTTCAGAAGCATTATGGGAAACTATTCAATAACTCACTGGGAATGTTCAGGCCCTGGACCTGGGCCATGAAGGAGAGGATGTCTCTGGTGGTGTGTTCAGCACTGAAGACGTGGTGCTGCCCCCTCTGGATGGGAGGAAGATGGCTCTTGGTGGTGGTACTGTGGAGAAGCTGGGTGAGGTACTGGTCAAACATGTCTTCTGAGCCCTCTGGAGTTCAAAACAACAACAGCATACAATGCATTACTTACAGTTCAATCGAGTATGACTTCCATGAACACATACTTCATCAGCAACTACCTGAGGGCCCACAGCTGTTATACTCCTGTCCATATTCTTCATCATCCTTTTCATCCTCGAGTAAGCTGTCGTCGTCTTCTTCGTCCAGGAAGCTGAGGTGAGTGTGGAACGAAGTGGTCTGGACACTAGAGAGGTCCGACATCTGCACCCTGCGATAACATCCACACTGTCACGTGACGGACATTGCAACACACTAATAGGATGACGTGTCTGTGTCACAGATGGAAACAGACCTCGCTCCAGCAAAATATCCATCCTGTAGCTTCCTGACAGTTGATAGGATACACGGATCAATCGCATCTCCATCCTCAACTAATAAGTAAACAAATAAAAAGAAAACAAATGCTGTGAAGCCACAAAAAAGCAATATGGAATGTAACCTCGACCTTTTCGGCCAGATTAATCCTTGTTCCACATTTTATGATGTGTATGTTTTCCCCACCAAACATGTTTTGGATGAGATTTCTACAAACTGCTGGAATATAAATTAAATGCGAGTTCAAACGGTTCATAAACTCTGAAAACGAAATCTGTGAGACTGGTTTTCAGCTCCAGGTTAAGAGCCGTATTACCCAGCATGCTGCGGGTGATGGGGAAAGTGAGCGTAGGCCGCCCTGTCATTCTCCAGCAAGAGGAGAGATAGGCCAGCTCCGTTCGTAACATCTCCACAATCATCTGGTTGTCCAGCGCCAGGTAAAAATGGTGCTGATCCAGAAACTGGAGGACGGGACAGAAAGGAGGAAAACAGAGTATTAACCAGACGTATTCCTTACTACCACTTCAGTGGTTGTGAGCATTGCAACATCTCAAGCCAGGTTTACCTGGGGGGTGAATATATAAGAGCGATCTCTGATCTCGTAGAATTTGGATGTTCCCAGAACTCCAATGTGTCTGTAGGGCCGGCCGCTCAAACTCAGCTTCTTGCAGTTCCCTGCGGCAAAGAGACGACGTTGCTCTCATTATTATTATTATAATTATAATATTATAGCACACTGGAGAGAGGAGTGCTCGGTGCTCGTTTACCCAGTCGGGCATAGACATGGCTGAGGATGCGAGCGGGCATGACCCTGATAGGCCGAACCTCTGACATCGTCTGGACCACGACCCCGTGATCGCTGAGCAACTCCTTGATCCCCTCCGACTCTGCTACAACACAAACTGACACACACGTATTAAAATAAATACATTATAATCTGCCTTCGAGAGGGGGATCTGTCTTCTTTTACCCTGATGGACACACAACTGGTTATTTCTATATATTGTATTGTTATTATCACCAACCTTGTACCACAACATCTGGCTTGAAGTTTGTAGAGAATCTCCTGTTGAGGGGATCTATCTCTCCTGGTGCTAAAAACCCCTTCAGACATTAAGAAAAAGAGAGAAGATGTTACAGAGGCAAACAATTTTCATATTTGTATGTTTACTAAAGAGATGTATGGTAGTTTGTATAGCTCCATTGTCTACTTTAGACATCTTGTAATTGTGCATGATGCAAGCCAACATGAGTGGCGGTGAAGGGGCCGGTGAATACCTCGGCCAGAAGACAGCCCAAGATGTAGAGCGACTGTCCCCACATGTGAGGCAGCTGCCCCATGGCCACCCTGTCCACTGAGTGAGGACTGCTGTACTCCTCCTCCACCTGTTGGAGGCACAACATGTGTGCTGGTAATGTATGTAAATAGACCAAAAACTATAAAGTATACATTCAAACTTTGTTGTCAAAAGAAATAAAATAAAAATGTAAGATTCATAGCGTATAATACCACTAAAGGTAATTAATATCAGCATAAAATAACAGATTAATGTATCGATAATTTTGGTAATGTTATTTAATTCACAGCAGGTTCCGTATTTAAGGCTTACACGTCTTCAGAGTAGAGATATAACCTAACAAAAATGTTATTAATGCAACACAATACAATGAAACTGAACATTGTATATATCCAACTTATAACCATAAAAAACAAAAGGTTGTGAACGTTAAAGACCAGTCCTGTCATCTTCATGAAACCGTTAGTCTCATATCTTTGACTCCTTTGACTTCAGACTGGTTTTCCAGACAATGCAACTAGAATGAGACCAGAAGAAAAGTGCCTCCTCCATACTTGTCCGGTGGAAGTGGGTTACCTTGTCACGGGGCACAGCATAGAGCTCAGGCAACAGTTTGATGCCGTTCTTCCCTCTGATCAAAATGCCCTCCAGGGCCTCGCGGTACTCGTGCACCTGTTAAGGGCCACAGTCATTTGTTCACTATTACATCTGCAGCAGAAGCCATTCAAAGTGACGCCACGACTTGTGTGACTACCGGACCAGTGTGTTTGGCTGCATTACCTGCACTTGATCTCCAGAGAAGATACCGTCCAGGATGAGATAGGTCCAGAACACGGGCCACTCACACTCGATATTCTCAAACAGCTTGAGCTCTGCGGGATCGTAGTGCAGCCGAGATGGGTCCTAGTGAGAAAACAGGTTATACATCAACATATTAATACAATTATTCTGTCCCTGCTGCATGATTTCTGCAGCAGCTAAATACATGATAAATCCCAGCATTTAGATGAAAATCGTACCTCTTTAGGACAACGATATCCATCCCGGATGAAGCGGCAGCAGCCGTAGCGACCCTGAAATTACACCAAAGAGTGGAAATGTTGGTATGCTAACGAGGAGAAAGGAGGAAAGTGTAAAACACTGAATTGAGTGTGCGTCGTGTCTCGCTCAGACCGCACCTGCAGTTTGCTTATGATCTCCGACTTAGTGATGGCCACCAGGTCGGGGTCCTCGACAGCAAAAGCAGGGTAAGAAATGACAGCCAGAAGACCGGCGTCTATCTCCTTTGACGTTGACGCTCTTGGCAGCATGGAGCACAGTATGGACTGAGGGGGAAGCACATGAGACGGGCTCAGCAGGAGAAAGATGAGCACAGACGATGCTGAGGGGGCTGAGAGGCCGAGCCAACGGTACCTGACAATGTTCCACCTCATCCGGCAGAACGTGGATGACTGACTTTGGCCCCCCATGGGCACCAAAAAGATCCAGCTCATCTATGGCCTCTAGGGCTGCCTGCAAACCACCACACACACACACACACACACACTCTTGTGGTCTTCATGTATAGTATGTCATAAATGCTGGCGACAAGAAAACGTACCTTAGCAATTCCTACGGAGCTGCCATTGAGCTCGGGGATGCCCTGGTTGGTCTTGTCACCTCGCTCCCACATCCCATAATCCTACAGGGGGGATACATATAATGACATGATTTTTTCTTCTTCTCTATACTCTCCCCGTAACTGTAGTACTCCACCAATGTAGCATTGCACTAGTATACTTCACTCCACATCCAAATTTCTTTTCATGTTCAAAATCATCAGGCCTCTGAAAATGTTACTCACCGCCACTTTGTAAGCAGCCTCGATGTAGAAGACCAAGTTCTGGATGAAGGCCACTTCATCCAGGTTTGAGATGATGCGAAGACCTGCGTGATAACGTGACACTCAGCGAACCACTCATGGTTTGGTATGAGGACCTGCAGGTGCTATCTGGAAGGGCTACAGAGTCTTTTTTGATACTATGCAAGACTCGGAACATTTTCAAATCCTGTGTGAAGAATATGTGCCGTCTTTGAAACCAAACATCCCCTTTAACGGGCAACAGGCAACGGGCACCGGTACCTGAGGCGGTCATCTGCGCGAGCATCAGCAGGTAAATAGAGGTGGCATCCACCTGGAGATGGCCCCACTGGTTGTCCCCGACCACCGTGGCACAGGTGGGAGTATTGTATTTGGCGTGCAAGCAGTCCGTCGTACTCTGGGTGTGTTTGAACTTCTCCACCTTGGCCACCTGAATACACAAAACACACACACAAATATCCACGGTGTTCGTCTTGGCCAGAAGATACTAAACGAGGGATACAGCACACTCGAGACTCCTAAATGGTAGTATTTTGTGGGGGGTTGTTAGAGAGCAGAAAGGTTATTACAAGAGAGAGACGGAGCGCCGACATGAGCACCAATGACATGGTTATTGACAGCCCTGTTTACAGGATGAGAACATTATGAGGGCTGCTGCTGTTTCCCAGTCAGTAATTTATTTAGGCCTACTGATAATGATGATGATGATGATGATAATATCGCTACAGCAGAGGATGAGGCCTCTTTGCTTTACGGCTCCAGGAGCACTGCAGCATTTTAACACTGTTAGGAATTTTGGCATCATCGTATTATTTCCAGGAATGCAAGATGAGAGCAACAAACAACACACAGTGTTGACTGGACCCATGCTTTCACTTCAACACATTGTTAATAATTAGTTTGTTTATCTTTCTGACTAACTGGCGATGTCGCCTGAGTTGGTCGTGCCTGCGCAGATAGGAGCAGAAAGCTGGAGGGGCTGTTTACATAGAACAGTCTGTATAAATACCGCAGTACCCCAGATAACATGTGGTGGTTTCTAAGAACCAGAAGCCATATTTACGCTTGTCGGATTTTGCACCGCAAAGGATATGATGTTGAAATGTGCAAACAGCTTACCTGTCGCATCATGCACTGAAGGAGTCCCTGCATCAGTTTCACCACACTCTGCCGACAAACAACAACATCCGTGAGCTACGGAAATTCAACAAAACATCCCCACGATCCAACTTGTTTTTGTTTTTTAGTAGAAAATAGACGAGACATCCCAAATCACTTTGCTGATTCCACTCAATCCGTTCAGTGCAAAGTTCGTTCACTTTTTGTCCTAGCGGTCACTCAGTGTGAACGCCAGTAAGTGAATGCAGCACCACTCAAAAGGCAAGGTGATGATTCAAATACTGCAATAAATATTTTGTAATACTGAGTAATCAAACATTGTATTAAATGTATAGAGTTATTGGTAATCATTAAATCTATAAAACAAGTTAAAAGAGCTAAAAGTGATATTTTGAATGAATAAAATAAAACATTTCAACTTTATGAAGTTTTAACCAGCTGTTTTTATTGTTCAATTACCTCAATTTCCATCACA
Source organism: Cottus gobio (assembly GCA_023566465.1). Classification (NCBI taxonomy): domain Eukaryota; kingdom Metazoa; phylum Chordata; class Actinopteri; order Perciformes; family Cottidae; genus Cottus; species Cottus gobio. The sequence continues at coordinate 23,610,659 of CM042224.1, read as the reverse complement.
ACAAATTGGTTATTGAAAAACATGGACGCACCATGACAGGCGGGACAAACATTAACCCTCTGTGGACATGACCCCTCTGTCTGTCCCACACACACCTGCTCCAGTTCGTAGGCCTTGGCCTTGTCCTCATCGCGGTCTGCGTTCTTGCGGTACGCCATGCCCAGCCCCCACACGGCCAGGACGCTGTACACATTGTCCCTCACCCAGGCATCCTTCTTCTGGGCACTGGCAGGGAGAAGTCCTGTCACTGGGTTCTGACACACACACACACACACACACGCACACGCACACGCACACACACAGTAAGGACCGGGTGGACATGACAAAGACAAGCAGCAAATCCTCACATCTGAGAACCTAAAGCCTGTTTTTGCATTTTTGTTTGGAAAACATAACGTTAAGTTGATTTTCTAAATAGTTGATGATTCATTTTTCCGTCAATTGACCAGACAATTACTGGTTTAAGATTCAATGTTGACGGTTGGCTTTTGTTACATTGTTCTAGAAATACTAGCATTAAACATGAATTAAATATAAAGCAGGATGAGAGGAAGAAACTAAAACATCAAAGTATTAATGAGAGTAAATGTGACTTTATTTTGGGCTTGTGCAATTAATACACTTTATTTATCCCCCCCTCCATATGAAACCAAACCTACACCCTGGCATCAATGGCATTCATGCTGTGTGAGGACACACAGGGCACTGTTTTCCATCAGCTGCAGACCCTCTGGGCCACACATTTAAACTTAGACAGCTGTTGACTGTTGAAGTGCTGACAGATAAAGGTGCTCCAGTCCCCAGCCTTTGCTCACGTTAACTTCTTTATTTAATTTATGTTGCTTTACTCTTCGCCTCCACTATTTTAGATGCAAACACTGAGTGTTTACCCCACAACATTTGTTTGACAGCTTCAATGTTGCTCATTGTGATCTTTCTTTACCAATGATGTAACATATATATATTATTCTGATATATGCCGTGTTGCAAGTACGTTTTTTAACTTTTCTGTTTATTTTGATGCCAACATGTGTACATTTATGGAAGTAAATGCAGGACTTGTACTTGTGACAGAACGCGTCTACCCCTGTGGTTCTGCTGTGTCTCTCCTGCATGGGGCCCATGTCTGATCCGGACCCACCTGGTGGCACAGGATCGTCTCTTGGACCAGCCTGGCGTAGCCATCCAACCTCACTCCTGAGTTACTGCGGCTCCTCATCCTCACTGTGTACACGACACAGCATGTTGTGTGTGAACAAGTAGCTAGCACGGAAGGCGCATAAATATGGCTTCATGGTGCGTAATAGTAACTTACCGTGTGGGGTTAGTGATCCATCCTTCCGGTCCTGCGGCGCGGATAAAATGCGACAGCTTCGCCGCTCTGCAGAGGCTTCTGCTCGGCCACAGCTCGCGAGCTAGGAGCGAGTAGCATCCAGCTGGTTTTGACAACACGCACAGTAAACACACACACACACACACACACACACGTAAACACACGCGCGTACACAAACCGCAGGATGTGTTGAGTCAGGCCTTACAGGTGAATGCGTGAGGTGTCACAGAAACGGACTGGAAATGAAAAACAAGTATTACATATGTTCTTGTTGTTTGAGTGTTTGGCGACAGAGGGCGCCGTTTCTTTCTTTTCCAGTGTTTCAGGAAGCAACCCGGAAGAAAGCGGGCAGAAACTTTCCCAAAAGGCTTATTTCTGCTCCACATTTCATACAAATTACGTGCTACAAGAAAACAAATGGGGGGGGGTTTAGCTGTTAGTCAATGCAGTAGAGTTCCACACCGCCATGTAGTACAAAGTAGCATTACACTCAGATTCACTCAGATTCACGACAGAGAAGTGAACATGACTGGTAAACTTTCCGCTACGAGGGCACAGCGTATCGAATAACGGAATCTTTAAGCCAATCACATCGCGCAGCTGTGGCCTTCTCGGCCAATCACAACGCCGCTGACTACATCGTCGTCTCACCAGCAGCGACCATCCGTTAGCTATTTTAGCATCCGCCTGGATGAGCGGATAAACTAGAGACCCCGACACATCTGTTCGTCTCTCTCTGGTTATGTTTTCCTCCTGAATTTACTGAAGTCAACAGTTGTCCGAGTGACTACACCGGAGGCCCGGTCGAAGGTAAAGAGTCGTGTTTACGTCTGTTGTCCGTGTAGCTAGCTGGGCGTCGCGGGAGGGGGCGCAGAGGACCCGCACCGCGTTGATGATGTTAGTGTGTTGCGTTTAGGAGCCCCGCTAACCTAAGCTAATGGAAGTTTGTGCCAACGCTCCCTGGACGTCCAATTGAGCAAATATAAAAATACACGTGAGGAGACGAGTAGTCCGTATCATCCACATACAGTGATGGCTTTTATTTCCTGTTCGGCCGTTACTTATTGGTTATTCTGTACACGTTAGATGTGCTGGATTAACTTTTTTGTCATGTATGAAAACAGCATAAATGTAACGGGCCCTGGTTTCGCACCACCGACCCCTCCGTCCCTTTAGCTCTAACGCGTCTCTCCTCCCTGCGTCTCCGTAAACACGTTACATTGTTGGTCTCCTCTCGACATGGATGACTTTGACTTGAACTTCCTCCCTCAGATGCAGTTCATGCTGTTGTTCAGCCGGCAGGGAAAGCTGCGGCTCCAGAAATGGTATGTGCCCCTGTCCGACAAGGAGAGGAAGAAGATCTCCAGGGACCTGGTCCAGACCATACTGGCCCGGAAGCCCAAGATGTGCAGCTTCTTGGAGTGGAGGGACCTCAAGATTGTGTACAAGAGGTAAGGGAGTAAGATACATGTAATTTATGGCTGGTGTACTTACACAGTAAACACGTGGGCAAGCAGAAAGCATCACATCTATTCAAACCATCCATCCTGAAGGCTGACCATCATGAGATATTGCTGTTATCGTTTAACATGTTGGCTGTTAAAGTTCATCCGTGACTATGGAAATTGTTCCTACCGGTTTACAGAGCTTTCGTCTGCATCTCATGGTCTTCATCAGCAGAGGGAGTTTGCTCAGTTGTTGTGTTGCTGGCTTAGTTATAATAATAGTAATGAGACTTAAGTATAGATCTTCAGTGACATGATAACAGGTGGTGGTATATGGGGCCGGTACTGCACCGGTAGGGTTTCTCTGTTGATTGATGAAGACTGTGAGATGCGGTTAAAATCCCTGGGAGAAAAACAGATAGCAAGTGGGCCCTAAGGTCTTTAACTATTTTGTCAAACCGTTAATCTAAAATGCATCATGCCAGGCGTGTCAGGATTATCTTAGCAATAAGATGTGTTCATTTTTTGGTTTGCAAAATCACTTTTGCATCTGCGGTGGCTTGTCGGGGTTGTTTATGAAAACCAACGTTTCAGTGACTATTTTGTCAAGCACGGAGATTTCTGGCATTTAGATCACACCTTCTGGTGTGTAAAGAAAGCCAGAAAACACCCCCTCTCTTATAGCAACTGCCAAACAATGGAGGACTGACTCAAACCTGATCTGTCCTGGACATGTGACGGTCTTGAAAATACAAAAGACACATCGTCATGTGTTCAATATAATAAACAGCCCGGAGCTGCCGTACTGGGAGAGGTGCGTTCTTGCCTCGTGATGATATACACTGAAGTACCTGTTTATTTTATATATTATATATATGACAAAAAATCAAATGCCATACAATAAATGCTTTGTGTAAAAATGACAATGTTCCTTTTTGCTCAGATGTTTTCTTATTTATTTTAAGTCTATTTGATGTGTTTGGATTTTTTTGCTTTGTTTTGATGTGGCTTTCTGTGATCCAGAACGGCACCAAACACTAGAATGCAGAAATATTTAAAGACCACATAAATACATTGTGGACAGTGATTACAGCTAGATTACCTAAAACAAAATGAAACACACTGATATATTGCATTTCTGCTGCAAGAGCGGAAGCACTAATGTCTGTACTCATTCAGCCGTGTTAATCTTTTACCTCCGTACTTGATGATGTAGATACGCGAGCCTGTATTTCTGCTGTGCAGTCGAGGACCAGGATAATGAGCTGATCACCCTGGAGATCATCCACAGATACGTGGAGCTGCTGGACAAATATTTTGGCAGTGTGAGTCTCTCAAACACCACACATAACATACTGAGTGATGGTACTGCAGGAATCCAAGGGTTTCAATCTCTTAGTCAGGATCTCTGATCTGCTGCTGTTTGTGGTGTCGTGGCCTCACAGGTGTGCGAGTTGGATATTATCTTCAACTTTGAGAAGGCCTACTTCATCCTGGATGAGTTCCTGCTGGGCGGAGAGGCCCAGGAGACGTCCAAGAAGAACGTGCTGAAGGCCATCGAGCAGGCCGACCTGCTGCAGGAGGTACGCACTCTTCTTCATCAGCGGATAGTTGAACCTGCAAGGCAGACCAGCATCTGTCAATTAACCTGCTGTGTTTGGTCTGTAAAAATTGAGGGGAAAATGCCCATCACAAGTTTCCAGAGCCCAAGCTGATGTCTTCAAATAAATATTCACTTTACTGTCATTTAAAGGCGAAAATCAGCAAAACCAAGAAGCTGGAACTAGCAAATGGATGACGTTTTAGCTTTAAAAATGATTTGAACTCATTGTTCATCAAAATTGCTGCCAATGCACTTTCTGTCAAATCAAGTAATCGTTGGCGTAAATGAAGAATTCCTTTCTCTCAGGGATCCGTTGAACACGGAAAGGTGGATCTAAGATGTTGGTGTGTTGCTCTTGTCACCTGACGTCACCCGTTCTTTCTGAGCGCTCGATTAATACCTCTCTCCCTGCATGTTTGCGTTTCTGTCTCGCTGTAGTCATTTGGAGTCAGCAGACAGAATGATTTCTTTTCATCGACGCATGCAGCGCTGTTGTTATAACGGCTCGGCTGACTGTGCAGGCCTGTAAAAGGTACCTGTCACACATTTAGTAACTTTCCCTTGTGACTCCTGTACTATGAATATTACATTTGTAGGGGCACTTTGCACTCAAAAGTACGACAGCAAAGAACATTCCTTTCTTTTTCTCTGTCCGCAGGAGGCCGAGGCACCGCGGAGCGTCTTAGAGGAAATTGGGCTGACATGAATCATCACCCTCCTTCTCCTGGCTGCAGATCTGGCGACCCTCCACGTCTCTATCCCTTCTTCTCCTTTTGTCCCCTGTGTCAGTGTTGTATGTATATAAACGCCACCTGTGTCCTGTATTACTCTGTCCTGTACTATCCAGTAATGTCATTTTTAATGTGGTGCCAACTGTGGTTTGAATGAGTCTCCTATGTACAATCTCCCTCGCTGCATTCTGCAGTACTATTAGCGTAACTTCACACCGATGGACTTCTTAAAACTCCACTCAGTACAATGTAGCGACGACATGAAAACTGCAGCGTCACATTAAGATCATCTATCATCACCGATTACGGGCTTGTATGTGCCGTTTGGACAAGGACTTTTTAGGGTGCTGTTAAAGCTGCAGTCGGTGCTTCTGTGTGTATAACCTTCTCATTTGAGTCTGAGCTAAGCATCCCAATTCATGCAAAATAAATACTCAGTAAGGGTAATTTAATATAGACTTATAAACTGATAAACAGGTTTTTATCTGTTCGTCAAGAGCAAAATATTAAAGCATGATTTGATTTAATACAAATCTGGCAAAGAACCATCAATAGTTAACAGAATAACTAATATACAGTTCAAGTTTGGTTCATTTCCAATTTAAGCAAGATTGGTTTCATTTGACTGTTTTGAAAAGTGGCACAGTTTGGGGAAATTAGTTATTTGTTTATGCATTGGATGGAATAGTTTTGTATCCAGACGCTTAGAGGAATCTAGAGATACCTTTAGAACAGCAGCAAGTGTTACTAAATTACCTTTTTTTTTTTTTTTTCAAAACCATCATTGTATATTTATTTTTTGCTCAGTCGTGACTTGGATGCAACAGTATAACACGAGGAGCACCAGCGGGGGTCTGCTGCTGTTGTGGGAATCACTGACACGTTTACAATCACAACTATCACACGGGTTAACTCAACCCACCACTTAAGTGAAATTAAACTATTACCAATGATCAAAATCAGCATATATGTTATGTAGGTTTGTACATGTTTCTGTTCTGGCGTTTCCTTTTCTAAACTAAAATATATACCTTCTGGTAAGCGTGCACCGTTTGTGTGTAATCAGTGTAATGTTTGTTCAAATTGTCCTTGTGTCGTTAATTTCTGTCAATTGACTGATTTTCCTGGCAAAAACATTCAAGATTGTAATGGCCTCTGGGGATAAATCTTACCTCAGTTTCTTGCTTAGTCTTAAGTTGGAATAGTGATCTAAATAAAAAACTATTTTATGTATTATGAGACTAACACATGACCAAAGAACACTGTGTTTTAACGTCTCGATGGTGTCTATGGAAAGCTAACGTGGCAGAAAAGGGATTTAGAACTGCAGGATGTCAGACAGAACATGTCTGCAGGGATCATTCGGCCACATTATACCAGTATTATGTAATTATTCCCATGTGTTAGGGGACAGGTCCATCTCCAGATTCTTCATGGAGGCAGAACAAAAGACTACGAGCTGCACATATCAGGGCACGTCGTTATTATTCATCACAGTTGCCTTGTTCACTTATCCGTAGGATTGCAGGAGAACAAGCCCAACAAGTGATGAATAGATGCTCATCCAAACATTTTATCTGCATTCTTAAAGCGACAAAGTGTTTCTGTTGAACATTCATAAGCAATTATGAATTATTAAAGAAAGTTCATCTTTCATTTGTGCAAAAGAAATCCCTTTTTGTATTAAACACTGCAAACACATTTGCCAACATTCTTTTCTTATTTGAAACAATTTAAAAATAAATGTCTACCAAAAAAAAGAAATCCCTGTTTGTCAATCTTTTGTTTTTAATATAGCAACAACAACCAAGTAGTGCCGTGTTAAATTATTAAAACATGAACCTTTTTCCAAAAGCTAAATATTCAGGCCCCAATTCCAATATGTACAGTACATATTGGCTATATATCTTACTGCATAAGGGCTCAAATCATGTACTTTGCTCCTCCTTCACAGTCACACAGTTAAAAAGCCAGAACGAACACAGCTTCTGAAATGTAAGAGCCACTAAGACCGACTACTCATGTCACCTTTTCCAGCGGCTCACCGGGTATTTCTGACTGTTCACTTTCCCCCTCGGGACTAAACGTCTCACTGTTGACCCACGGCCTCTCATCCAAGTCATTGTTTTTCTGAATTGGCTCCATTTCATTCATTTCCTGACCGGGACTCGTCGCCGTGAGATTTGCCGGCGTCTCTTCCTCCGACTCTTTCTCCTTCTCCGACTCTCCCGACTCTCCCGTCCCTCCAGGCGAATGGCTTTTCTTCTTGTGCTTCTTTTTGCTCTTCTTCTTGCTCTTCTTGGATTGTTTGTGGCGCCGGCGTGTGTTGGTGTCTTCATTAAGAGGCGTCTCATTCTTATTGGGTTTCTTGGGTCTCTTCTCTTTCTTCCTCTCTCTGCTTGCGCTTCTGGACCGGTCTCTTGTGTCTTTGTCTCTACAGTCTCTCTCCTCACTCCTATTCCTGGCCTTGTGCTCCCTGTCTTTCTCTCTACTCCGGTTTCTCGGCCTGTCTTGCTCCCTGTCTCTACTCCTGCTCCTAGACCTGTCCCTGTCCCTGCTCCGATACCAATCCTTCGCCCTGTCACTGTGTCTGGATGACCACTGGGAGGCCCTCCTCTCTCTGCTCCTGCTCCTCTGCCGGTCTCCGTCTCGTCTGCTGTGGGACCTCTCGGACCTCTCGGACCTCGGTGGGCTTCTGCTGCACTGGCGCTGCTGCCTCCACGACCGGTCTCTGTATCGCTCAGAGTGCCACCCGTCTCTGCGGCTCCCCCTGACGCTGCGGTCCGGCGACATGTGCAGGTCCCTGTCCGCCTCCCAGAATTCATTGCTAGGGTTTCGGAACACGTGCAGGAAGTTGCAGTGCTTCCCTTTGGGGCACCTCTGTCTGTCAAACAATCCTAGGAAAGACACAAACGGGACAGGAGAGAGATTGACTCCTGTGTCTCTGCAGCGAGTGAACATGCCGCTCTCCAATCAGTCAGAATAACTCACCACATATAGCGTTCTTCCACCGTGTAACGGGACACATCTCACATTGAAGCTGCCGGCCTGCATAAAACCTGCCATTGAACTTGATGATGGCGTCTTTACACTGCTCCTCTCTGGACGGGAAAAAAAAAAAAAGGAGTTTTCAAACAACGTACAGTTTATTTATTTGGAAAAAAAGGTTGTGGAACGGAAACTTACGTGTCAAACTGAATGTAAACATTTCCTCTCAGATGTGGCTCATAATTGCAGCTGACCTAAAAGAAGAGGTCAATGAAACCAAACGTGTAATATTAGTGGTAATAATTGAATCATGCAATGGGAATTCTTTCAGACATCAATAAGAGTTCTAGTGACACATTTAGATTATTTCATACTTTTTATTTTTACAATCATTTTGCTTGACTTCCCATGTAAATGAAAAACAAATCTTACTTCAGATAATGCAACTTAAATAAGTGGTGGACCAGATTTCTCCTCAACTTATACTGAAATCTCTGTCTTGCTTATTTAAGTATATTAGTTTAACAAGATGGATTACTAAAGAAAGGTGACTGCTTTGGGTACTTCAGTGCCAACACACTGACTGTCTCAGCTTCATCTTACCTTGAATTGCACCACCTTGCCGACGCTCTTTAACTCTGGCAGGACGTCGTGGTAGAAGTCGAGGAAAGACTCCTGCAGCTCCTCCTCGCTGTGCTCCAAACACGCGTCGACGTCGTAATCATCTCTGCGTGACTGCTCCATGCCAAACGTTGTGAACATTGCGCGGATCATCAGAGTCGGGCTGGCTGTGGGGTAAACGTGCTTCCGGGAACATCTGGACTCGAAAAGACAGCAGCGGGTAGAATACACGGAAATATGAAAGAAAAGCACTTCTTAAATGCGCCTGTACATTTATTCATTCAGTCACAAGTCACGCCAGAAGAGGAAGAAACCGTACCTGTCTCCGAACCGACATGCCCCGGTCTTCAGGAAGAACGGACAGTTGGCGACGTCGCGCTCTGTTCCAAAGTTCTCGCAGTTCTTCCCAGGAGCCTCGGGGTTCATCCACGGTTGTCCATTCTCTAGCTGGAAGTGAGAAATTAAACAAAATGTAGCAAACTACCGCACAACAAGAGATATTGTAATAATTTAATTTACTATTAATTTAGATTACTAATTTAATTTATTATTAAATAATAGATAACCGATAAATTGTCACATAACTAAGCATTTTTAAGATAAATTGGTAATTAAAGATTTGTGACTAAATATATAAGTAGGATATTTGACATTAAAAAAAATGGTCAGTGTCCTCTGGAGGAGAAACCATGTAAAGAGAAAATATTTCAAAATCAGTGTTAACTTATATTTACCATTTCTGATCTGTAAGAACCCGAAGGGGTGTGTGTGTGTGTGTATGTGTATATATATATATATATATATATATATATATATGTGTGTATATATATATATATGTGTATATATATATATATATTGTCCAATACATCGGTTATTTCTACAGCCATGTTCACAGCCTATTTCCTGAGTACATTTTAAACTATAGGTAAAGCAAAAACAAACTACATGTACTTTAGTGACACAATGCTTCTCGACAGTTTTTTGACCCGTGGATTTCATGTGTGTTTATACCTGATTTTCAGCTTCATCCAACATTTTCTGAACGGCCTCCTACAAATGGTGTAAAGACACGGCTGGTGAAAATGTGTAGAGGTCAACATACTGCAGCAGATCTGTTACTGTGTGTTAAGATCACACTCAAGAGGGACTGGCATGTAAACATCTGGAAGTCTTGGAAAGCAATTTCACACACGCTTTTCACACAAAGTAAAAGATACATCCTTGTGAGGGCTGAAGTTGCTGTTAGGGTTTTTTCTCTTTGTGTGTATCTTAGTGGAGGAGGTGGACGGTTGCTTGTGCCTCTCAGTCAAGGAAATGTTTAAATACAACCATGTACAAAGCAAAAAAACATTTTTTTTTTACAAAAGAAACATGATTACTGTATGATTGTCTGCATCTTCCCTTTTGGATGGGTAACAAACACTGGTGATTAAGTAGAAGAGGATATGTTTCTTTTTGTTTCTATCCTCCTGGGGCCCGTTTCACCTCTCTGTCTCGCTTGTCCTGCTGCTTCTGCTCTTTTTCTTCCTGTTCTTTCTTCTGCTGGGCCTCCCATTCCTCCTTTATCATCCGCTGGGAACAAAACAAAAACAAAAAGACAGTAATTATTCATTTATTTAGAATGGCAGGTCAATCACACTCACTTGCGCTTATCAATTAGCCAGGCAATCAAGTAAAGGTAAATCGCAATCAGCTCAATTCATGTTTCCACAATGTGTTTTTATGTTTGCCAAAGCGTACACGAGGAAGGAGGAATACAAACAGTAGATCACCTCCTCGTCCTCTTTTCTTTTCCTCGCAGCCTCCTCCCTCTCAGACCTCATCCTGAACTCCTCCTGGGCAAACCTCTCTTTTTCCAACCATGCCTCGTGCAGCCGGAGTCTGAGGAAACAAGTCAACACAAACCACGGTCTCTGTGCTGCTGTGTGCCATTGAATGTGACTGAATGAGCATCCGCAGGGCAGAAGAGTGACGTCAGTTTTAACCTACCTTTCCTCCTCTGCAACATCGCCATCCTCCTCCTCTTCATCATCATCATCATCATGTATTTCTTCAGGTACATAGCTTGGTCCATTTTGTAAACCTGTAACAGGGCGGATGTTGTGGTTACTCTGGTTTAACGGTGCAGCAACTGTAGAGATCACAAAAATAAAAACAGCTTTCTTCGTACCACATTCTCTAACTTGGGCGAGAGCTTGGCGTTTCCTCTTTCTCCTCTCCTTCCTCAGAGCAGCCCTGCGTAGCTTTTGACTAAAGACAAGATGGCATTTGTAACAATAATCACAACAGAGGACTAGAAACCATGAGCTGCTGGCGGGAGCAGAGAGGTTACAGGAGCAGTCACATGCAGTAACGCTCGTACTACTAGGGTTTAACGCAAGGTACAAACCAATATGGTTCAACGCTATAATGCCGTTTACGTTGTTACGTTGTGTTATTTTGGTCCACCGCTCAAAAACATGCATATACGGCTGTAAAGAGAGACACCGACCTGAACGCAGGAGCAGAAATCATAGGCGTCGGTGCTGCCATCTCAGCTAGTTAGCATGTCCAGCTAACGTTAGCCAGGCGGTCTCTTCTCCTCCGCGTTCAGGTGAAACACACATTAGTCTGCATGTCCGCGGGCTGGACGGGTTGTTTCCAAAGTGGACTTGGTGTACCAGAGACGCGATATGCCTAAATACTTTCTTTTTGTTGTAAACTTGAGTTAGTTCGCTCGCATGCGGAGTTGTTTAGCCAATAAGTGGCAGCGGAAGCGGTAGTGTGAACACAAAGTACTTCCGGCTTTAAAAAAAAAGAAGCCTAATTCAATACTGGTAAAATACATTTAACAAAATTTTTGTTTCTCAAAAAATTTAATATATGTGTACTTTTCCCTGTATACATTATACTATATAGTATGAAAAGCATAGATACGTGAATAATTTATTTATTTAATATAACCTATTAGCTAAAAGGCACTACTTTTTTTTAATTGTTTTAATGACTGTTCTTAATTGTTTTTAAATCTTTTATTTTTGATTGTGTTTTTATGCTTTTAATTGTTTTTAAATCTTTTATTTTGCATTGTGTTTTTATGCTTTTAATGGTTTTATGTGAAGCACTTTGAATCACCTTGTGTTGAAATGTGCTATACAAATAAACTTGCCTTGCCTTGCCTTGCCTTACACAGAAACCTCAAGTGTCAACAAGAAAGCAGTTTTTGTAACCCAAAAACTTTGACTGTAAAGTAGTTTGAATCCCACACACAAGTCTAACAGCACACCAGTATATGTGCTGTGGCACACCGAGTGTTTGAAAACTGTTTGACACTGGAGTATTTGTCATGTTTCCAAAACTTCATTCAGGTTAAAGCTCCCCCTCCAAAAATAGCAACAGCTAATAACTGTAAACACAGGGCGGTCCTTTACAAGCACTTGAGCCTTTTATTTAGGCATCTGACATATCTCTCTCTCTCTCTCTCTCTCTCTCTCTCTCTCTCTCTCTCTCTCTCTCTCTCTCTCTCTCTCTCTCTCTCTCTCTCTCTCTCTCTGACACTCATTCAGTCTTCTTCTCTGGCATTGTCCTGAGGAAGAAGTCCGGCCTGCTGCAGCAGCGGTAGCACAGAGCCTGAGGCACCAGAGCGTACAGGATATTGACCAGCAAGAAGACAGGCTGGCCGCCAACGGGCACTCTGTAGGAGAACGGCGTCCGTGTGTGAAGTGACGCTCCAATATGAGCGAACTGGGCCTGTGGAGTGAAGCAGGGAGGAAAAATGACAGTGATGACTAAAAGCTTCTTATATCATTTGCTTATAAATAGCTCACTCTTTATATATATATATATATATATATATAACATATAACAAATGTTTTATGATGGACTATTCATTTAACGGGCTGATGACCATAACATGTGGACACATTTTGGTACTGCCACTCATCCTAAAATATGTTTTCATTGTAACAGACTCCTGCCAGTTTTCATAGAAAGTCACTGAAAGAAGCCTAGTAAATACGGCTGTTAGAGCATCAGCTTTCCTATTTATAGCCGAGTCAAACAGCTGACATTTAAGTGAACGCCACCAGTACCGCCATTCCTCTTGGTATGAAGTCAGCCTCCACCCTTATCCCACCGATGAGTGAAGTGCCAGCCTGCAGCCCAGACACATCAGTTGCTTTGTCCTGTTGCGATGTGATTGGCACACAAGTTGCTCCCACCACTCGACAGAGTTTGCGTCTTCAGGTGAGAGTGTATGTGGTGCCGATTCAGAGCTTAGCTGTTCATGCAGACCCACTTGTGTTTTACTGCACAGAAGAATAACCTAAACAGAGACAAGTGTGCGACCACTCATAGAGAGTTTGGGAACTGCATTGCCTAATCTACCTGGAATAATGATGTTATGTGGGAAAATATTTTTTGCTCTTTCATATGGACGACCTCTGTGTGACTGTAAATGATAAAGTACAAGATCTGGATAATTGATTGTAAATTAATAGTATTACAACTGTTCATTTAAATTGACATTATATGCACTTATATTCATTAGATTTGGGTTTGGAGAGGTGTCCATGTTTTCTTGATTTTTCAGGCACCTCAGTCTTGTGAAGTCAGATATATTGGAGCTTTCAGAAAAGTAGGTACCCTCGTATAATTGGAGCACTTGTTGCAGTCCACACAGCAGATGAAAACACACGTGTGCTACACGTGTGCAGGATCTTTAATAGTTATTCCTCGCCCACCAGCCAAGAGCGAGGAATAAGCAGCAGGGCGTACCTGTGCCAGTGCTCCGGAGTGCACCAGAGTCAGATCCGTCATCCACTCACATCCTGGGACCATCAGCCCGTAGAGAGTAATTATGTAGTATGGTCCAGAGTACAGCATGCTCACCAGCATCTGCAAACACAGACACAGTTTACTTCTTTAGGAAATAAGTGCAACGACAGTATCGGGATGAGCGTGTGTTGTTCAGAGCTTTACTGAGTTACCTGTATTTTAGGATAGGCTGAAGGGTCTTTGAGGTAAGGCTCATACTGCTGCATGTAGGCTTGACACCATTCACTGGAACAGTCCAGAACAATCTGACAGACGCATGAAGAAATTATTATTCCACCACTGTGTGTGAGCATTGGGCAGGAGATCGTCATGCAGTTTCTTACCAGGCCTCTGAAGACGCAGAAAGCAAAAGCAGGAGCGAGGTAGATGATGAACAGCAGGTCCAGAGGTCTGTCGAGTAAACTTGTTCTTTCGGCTTCCTCGATGCTCTGAGAGAACGCAACAACAGGATATTAAAAAAGTGCTCTCTGTCACATGTATTCTGTCACACACACAATATATATATGTATATACAGTATATATGGGGAATCTTTCAATAATATCCTTTATTGTAATAAAGGCCAGTTTTGATGCTGACTGTCAATTGAACGTCCCGTGTGGAGGGCTGGCTGAAGATCCGGAAGCAGGCCCAGATGGACACAGAGACATATAGCATGTGGAGGAGGAAGAGAGGGCTAACTTGGGTCCCATATTTTCCTGAGGAAGGACAGACCAAGATAATAGCTCATTGTGGGAACACAGACACAGACCAAAGCCCTGAACGCAGCAGTATTTAAAATAAAAATGGGCATCTTTTTGAAAATCTCTGGGAGGTGTGTGCAGGGGGGGGGGGGGGGGGGCTACTACACCTTGCCGTCTAAAAGCATGCCATTATTTTGAGTGTACTTACCCACAGCATTCCCAAGAATGTAAACTATGGCGCGTGTGAGAAAAGATCCCACCCAATAGAGTCCTATGGCTCGGTAACTGTCCCTGCGTGTGCAAACCAACAACACAATTGTCAAAGTCAAATCATCCCATTATACAAGAGACTTGGATGGATAGATGGGTTGATAGTGAGGTAGACAAACAGATGGACATAGCTTACCCCCAAGTAATCGCAGCGATCATGACCAGATACATGAGATAGTGCACACAGCCGTCCCAATAGGAGATCATGTGCCCATGTGCGGTATTAATATGTGGATCTGCCTGAAACACATGGTCCATTGTCAGTAAGTATACAAACAGACGACTCACAAACGGGACTCGCAGCACAACACTTGCCTCTCTGAGGTAAAACGTCACAAATCCATCAATGATGTTGTCCTGCTCCAACCCGATGATCAGATTCACCACACTGAAGAATGCATACACCGCAATCACTGGACAGAGAGATGCATACTTCAAGTTTACCTCAGGATTATATTATATATTATATACTATTGTGAAAATGCCTTGGTCTCGACAAAAAAATATGCAATTGTGTAATTCATACCATAGAAAAGAGGATCTACTGGAGCCTTCTTTTTGAGCATGACACAGGCAGAAATGAACAGGATGAGGACTGTTGAACACCCAGCGAAGAAGAAAGCTTCAGCACTAAATGCAATGAAGATTTCTTTTTAAATTTTAAACATGACAAATTATTTTCATATGATGCTAATAAGTGCTCTACTGGCAACAGTTTCTTAATCAGCAGAGAAAATAGAGGCCTCTGCCCACTCACCTGTTGTTGTAAATGAGGGAATTAAATAAATAGCAGCTGGGGATGGACATCACGGACAGCACAAACACTCCCGTCCCTGCAGAAGCGCTCATTGCGGACCAGGGTTGAGCGACTTATCTTGTGGGAGAATTGAGAGTTTATTATAACTCAGCTGCTTAGACCCTCCTGTTTAGTCTGCAAGGCATGTTTCAAGGAAGTAGAGAAAAGTCACGAAGTGACAAACAATGGAAACAACGCACAATCCAGCTCTGTCATGTTTTTCTGGTCTTTCTCACTTTAATTATCTCTGTCTCTCTCTCTCTCTCTCTCTCTCTCTCTCTGGGTGTGTGTGTCATGAGAGAGAGAGAGAAAGCTGTTCACCATGTCAGAGAATATTTTACAGTATATTGCAGCTTTATTCAATAGACGAGCTGGCGTTGTTAGCAGAATATCTCAAATGTGTTTATTTTTCATCATCATCGTCCATTAAAAGGCTACGAAGGTGTGTTAATGTTATTTAAGTAAAGAAGCCGACTCTGACATCTAGTGGTCGATTGGAAATAACAAGTGTAAAAATAAATATATAACTGTGTTTGTTTATAAATGTATAGATGTGCATTTATGGATACAATTGATATATATATATATATATATATATATATATATATATATATATATATATATATATATATATATAAACCCCTGAACACTTTATCAGCAACTGTATATTTGTAATATATCACATCGACATCAACATACACAGGTAGAATAGTTTGTTTTATTCATTCGTCTTTTATTAGTATTGATTTCGTATCGATATATTGTCCCTTTGCTCTTTCCTCGTCCCTTCATGATTGTTTTGTTGCTCTTGAACTCAGCAATAAAGTTGAGTGTGTTTGAAGGAAGTGTGCGTCTGCGTCATTTCTGGAGGAGCGCAACAAGCTAGCAGATAACGTTAGCTAGCTCCACATCAAAGGATGATGGCGTCCGCCGCGATGGATACCACGTAAATAAGAACCGACGCACGCGCGGTCCGGTCGGTGTGCTCTCCGGTGACATTAACGGGGCTTTTACACGGTGAATACAAATTAGAAACGTGTCGTTATGGCGACCGGGAGCGGCGGCGGCTTAGCGTCAAACCATGACGGTCAGGAGGCAGCAGCGTCCAACTCGGCTCAGTCTGGAGCCGCGGCGGTGCTCTCCAACGTGCCAGCCTCCGGTTCTGCCCGGTCCGCCTCCCCGCCCGTCCTCGGCCTTCACCGGGAGCCATTGTACAACTGGCAGGCGACGAAGAGCTCCCTGAAGGAGCGCTTCGCCTTCCTCTTCAACAACGAGCTGCTCAGCGACGTCCGGTTCATCGTGGGGAAGGGCAGGCAGGCCCAGAGGATACCGGCACACAAATTCGTCCTGGCCGCCGGCAGTGCCGTGTTTGATGCCATGTTCAACGGTGGCATGGCCACCACCTCGACTGAAATAGAGCTGCCGGATGTGGAGCCTGCAGCCTTCCTCGCCCTGCTCAGGTAGGACAGGTGGCCCCCCGGCACCAAGTCAAACCACCTGGTCGTGTGACATGCAGCTCCAGTCAGGTTTACTGGAGGACCGGGGGCCTGAGATGGTTATTGCACTGCACACTGGGAAGAGCTAACTGGGGGACCATGACAGGAGCAGTGGTCATTATGACTGGACAACTCTCAGACCAGTAGCCGGTGTAAACACATGTATAGTATAGACCACTAGAGACATGTCCATATGTCAAAGACCTCTCTGTGCACAGTCGGGTTTACACACACTGCCAGTTATAGAAACTGAAGAGAAAACGTTTGGTTTTGCTGTGTGATTTAGGTGAGACGCAAGATGAAGTCCAGTTCATGTTTAATTGCTCAAAGACTGTACATTGTGATGAGTTCTTTCTCTGGGTTAATTGTAATAAAGACACCTGAGCTGTGTTCTTAGGAAGGGAAACATTTTTTGTGGCTGGATTTGAGTTGTAGTTGAATTAGACGGGAGACGGAGCTCTTTGTTTGCAATGTAGTGTTGTTCATGTGACAAATCTATCAACACTGCAGGCGGTGTTTTTATTTATTTAGTGTCTCATAAGTGCACGTGTGCTGGGTATTTGTAGGTGCGTGCCCTTGTACACTGTTAACAGAATAGTAACCACACATGCTTTGTCGAGCTGGGTATCCTTTGAAATGTTTTTGTGCATTTATAATTTCCTTACTTTATGAAATTAAAACGTTTTTTTCTACAAAACCCCATTTTCCATTAAATTAAGTCGGTATGTACAATACCAAATGTTGCAAAGACCAGCTGCTGTACAAGAGTTATTTCTATTCAAGAGGCTAAAATGTGATGCATTCCTGAATTCTTCGGTGGATAACAGCATGAATGCCTAACCATGACCATTGTTCTGCGGCCCGTTTCCTCTGCACAGGTTCTTGTATTCTGACGAGGTCCACATTGGTCCTGAGACTGTGATGACGACTCTGTACACGGCGAAGAAGTACGCGGTCCCTGCTCTGGAGAGCCACTGTGTGGACTTCCTCACCAAGCACCTTAGAGCCGATAACGCGTTCATGCTCCTCACTCAGGTTATTATCACAGCTACATACACCTTGAATTTCCATCTATCCAAATTACAAACTTCCTATTTATCTCATTAGGGACAGACCTATTCAGATATTACACACAGATATATTCAGATATTTTTACATTTTATTTTACATTCAGTGCATTTTATGGGAGTGGCCGCAGAAACTGCTTGATCAGAAACCAAGCAGAAAAGTGAGAAAATATGTTGCCAGTATTTTAAGTGAATCCACCCTTTATGAGACACTAAAAATAAATATGAATTTTAAAGCAGAATGGAAGGTTTTAATAATGCCGTGATCAGATTTCTAAGGCTGTCTCCTGGGGCCAAATAGGAAATCGTGTAATAACAATTTTGCCTCGTTCATTCCATCTGCTGGAAACTGTCAGACAGCGGCCCTTCCAGTGGAGGATGAAGCAATTTTTCTTTCTGTGTATCCCCACAGGACCATCTTGCAGCCATCGATGGTTGAGTTTTTATGACATTAGCTTGTGCTATTTTTGGTTCATGCTGCTGTTTTGTTTTGGTTCAGCATTTTGTCTGATGCTGGCTGCTATGCCGCCAGGCTGCATGCTCAGCTGCTTCTCAAAAACCACTCCTTTTTTATTATTTTCCATCACTGCAGCAAAGAGACGCATCTCCAGCAGTGTACTCTTAATAACTAGTGTCATTGCTCAGTTACTCATTTTAAGTTCATTAACATTTTATTAAGTTTTGAGTGATTATTTTGGCCAAAAAGCCTAATTTATCAGACTTGAGTATTGGATTTCCAAAATCAGGTGGTGTTATAATCTGCTGAATGCTTTATTTCCCCCAACATCTTTTGGTTAGTCTCACACAATATGTAGTATATAAAGGAGACGGCTTTTTAAAAATCCGTTGGTGCATGACAATAAGGGACCAGTATCTACTCACACACACTAATGTGGTTTATGTTGTGCTTTGATTACAGGCAAGGTTATTTGACGAGCCTCAACTTGCCAGTCTCTGCTTGGACACCATAGACAAAAGCACTGCGGACGCAATAAACGCAGAGGGTTTTACAGATATTGACCTTGGTATGTGACTATTCTTGACAAAAGGTTTTTCTTTTCTTGTTTGGATGT
This sequence comes from Cottus gobio, assembly GCA_023566465.1. Lineage (NCBI taxonomy): Eukaryota > Metazoa > Chordata > Actinopteri > Perciformes > Cottidae > Cottus > Cottus gobio. The sequence continues at coordinate 23,591,740 of CM042224.1, read as the reverse complement.
AAACTGACGACTACTCTGCATTTGTGCGCGTAGACACCTTATGTGCAGTGCTACAAAGAGACACACTCAGCATCAGGGAGAACCGCTTGTTCGGGGCGGTGGTACGCTGGGCAGAGGCCGAGTGTTACAGACAACAGTTTCCCCCGACCTCTGAGAACAAACAGAAGGTTCTGGGCAAAGCCCTCCCGCTCATCCGCTTCCCGCTCATGACCGTTGAGGAGTTTGCTGCAGGTAAGCGCTAAAAATATATCATTTGTTTCTCTTCCTGCATTAGTACTTTGTTTTTTTTCTTCTTTTTGACCATTTCAGCCAAACATTTTCATCATGTTCCTGATGTGTCCATACAGCTCAAACCACAGAAACCAGCTTGATATTCTTTCTTGTGCAACAGGGCCTGCCCAGTCTGGAATATTGTTCGATCGGGAGGTGGTAAATCTGTTTTTACACTTTACAGTAAACCCCAAACCTCGGGTCGACTACATCGACAGGCCCCGCTGCTGCCTCAGGGGGGAGGAGTGCAGCATTAATAGATTCCAGCAGGTTGAGAGTCGATGGGGGTACAGTGGTACCAGTGACAGAATCAGGTGAGATGACCAATATCGGTGGTCAGTTGTTATCTCAACAAACTGAGTTGAAGTTGCATTTAGTTTTTTTTTGTCTAATTTTCTTTTTCTGTCTGCCTTTCTCCCTCTGCAGATTCAATGTTAACAAAAGAATATCCATAGTGGGGTTTGGCCTATATGGTTCAATACATGGACCCACTGACTATCAGGTCAACATACAGGTAACTTCTTCCATCAAAGCATAATGATGTTATGTGAAGGGCTGTGTATTATTCTTTCATATTAGTATCGATGCATTACACCAGTTTCAAAGCCAATATATGTTATTCTGAATATCTTTGAGGAAGATAAACAATGTTGTCTTCACACAAGCAGCAATGCAAAAACATAAAGGATTTAGAGATAAGTCACGATGTAACAAACGCACAATCCAACTCTGTCATGTTTTTCTGGTCTTTCTTTCACTCTCTCTGTCTCTCTCTCGTACGGGTTCGTACGCTCATGGAAAACCTGGAACAGTCATGGAATTTCCGGGCCTGGAAAAGTCCTTGTCATGGAAATGTGTTATTTTAATTTATGCTAAGTTTTAAATAATTAATATGCTTTTAAAAGAAAGATGCTGAAAATATAAGCAGGCATATGCTCTCCAGTGTTTCCCTAACATTACATTAAGGGGGCGCCCCACCCCTCCAACGGCACCATCCGGCCCTTTTCATTTTCTCTAGAGCACCAGATCACAACAGAACAGGTCTACAGCTTGTTCTTTTACTAAAACTAAACAGCCTTATGTTATTGATCATATCTACACGACGGCATGTCATTTCTGTCTCTACATGGTCGCACGTTTACAACTCTTCTCTGTATTGTGCATGGGGAAGTTCTGCCCGATGCACGCACACACAGACACCTGCACGCACACAGGTGAGCACAGACAGGTGACTACACTTCTACCAGTGGACAGCAAGAGAGACAGAGCATTAAAAAAAATATGTTGCGTGAAAAGCAGACAGCTATATCTGCATTTTTGAAACGCTCCCAGGGTGAAGATGGCAACACTCGGAGCGGCTCTCTTGAACCCGGAGCAGCTCTCTTGAACCCGGAGCGGCTCTCTTGAACTCGGAGCGGCTCTCTTGAACCCGGAGCGGCTCTCTTGAACTCGGAGCGGCTCTCTTGAACCCGGAGCGGCTCTCTTGAACCCGGAGCGGCTCTCTTGAACCCGGAGCGGCTCTCTTGAACCCGGAGCGGCTCTCTTGAACCCGGAGCGGCTCTCTTGAACCCGGAGCAGCTCTCTTGAACCCGGAGCAGCTCTCTTGAACCCGGAGCAGCTCTCTTGAACCCGGAGCAGCTCTCCTCAATGGAGAAGAAACAAGCAAAAGTACAAGCGCTTGTACCGTACAAAACACAAGCGTCTTGTACCCAACAATGAGCCATTTTCTCTCTTTTTCATGTATACGCCGAGATTTCATAAAATGTTTGGTCATGGAAATCATTGGTCAAAATGGGTATGAACTCTGTAAATACTAGGTACAAACCGGAGGATCCATTTCAGTGCCACTACATGACAGGTTTTGATCCATTTCATTCAGATTCCTTTCAAGGTTGTGTAGTGAAACCACTTCCCCTCCTCCTGTATGTTTTGTAATTCCTTTCCAGTTAGCAGTTTCCTGCAATTCACACAGCTAATGTAAACTAACTTGCAGAACGAGTGTGTCCAGTTGTGACAAAGCTTGTATCTGCATTACATTCTGATCTGCAGAATCACTGCTAATCAAGAAATCTCTTTCCCTGCATGATTTGTTAAAACTCAATGTAAATTTAGAGACACATTAACTCATTTTATTGAAAGCCTAAAATGTCACAGTACTTGCCAGATGTGAACATTTTGTGGATATACATTTTTTTGGGTCACCGCCAATGCTTCCAGTCACCAACCAGAAAGATACACTGCCAAACAGATGAACCTAGACCCACAGAGTAACCTGCCAGCTGTGTTTTAACATTTGAAGCTTTCTTTGGCACACTGTTGTTCCTCCACTAACGACATTGTCCTGTTCTGCAGATCTTAGAGAGCGACAAGCGCATTACACTGGGGCAGAATGACACCGGCTTCAACTGTGACGGCACAGCAAACACGTTTAGAGTGATGTTCAAAGAGCCTGTGGAAATCCTACCCAATATCAGCTACACTGCATGTGCCACCTTAAAGGTCAGTCTGAACGTGCTGTTTTTAAAATATGGACTACTGCATAATGAACATGAGGTTGTTTTGTTTTAACCCACCTGATTAGGATTAACATTATTGGCTTTTTCACCCTCAGGGCCCAGACTCCCATTATGGCACAAAGGGGTTAAAGAAAGTGACCCAGGAATCAGCGACGGGGACCAAGACGACGTTTTTGTTTTTTAGCTCACCAGGAAATAACAACGGTACATCAGTGGAGGACGGGCAGATCCCAGAGATAATCTACTACAACTAGACTTAACACCGTGTCATGCTGGTACACTAAACCAGGGAGACCTCAGACTGCTGCGAGGACTAGACTGCTGGAGATAAATGTAGTGCCTCATAGTCCCTTGGAATATAGAATGTGTGTGTGATTTTGAGAGAGAGAGAGAGAGTGTGTGTGTGTGTGTGCATATCTGTCTGTAAAATAATGGTGTGTGGACATGATCAAGAATGTGGAAAAACAAGCTTTCTGGGCATAAATTGCACCATCGGTTGTAAATTATCTTAATACAGGTGTCCCGTCTGTGTGTTGTTGTCCGTAGGCTGTTACTGCAGGGGTTAATCTTGCACGAGTGAAACTAGAGACAGCTACCATTTGTTGGTTGGTGCCATTTCATTCTATTTTCTCAGTTTTTGCTGTCTCATTTACTGCAAGTATAATATTTGCATTTTTTTTTTTATTGTGCACTGTTTATCAGTTATTCAGCAGGTGTCTTCAAGTACTTTATTTTTGCATTGTTTTAAGGATCCATGTGTGTTATGTAACCTAGCCAGTGGTACATGCTGTAATTTATGACTTCATGTCGGCCTAGCACTACATTAAAATGAAAGAAAAGAAGGAAAGAAAAATACTCCAGGAGTTTTATGGTGAAATAAACAAACCATATTTTATTTTTTAGCTTTTTGGCATTAAAATGTTGGAAAATGGTTTCCTTCGATAGACTGCATAAAGTTGGTCTTTGATTAATGTATCATTCCTCTTTCTGTCGCTAGGGGATGCCAGACGCTCCAGCCAGCCAACTATCAAACGCATACACATATTCACGATTGAGACTAGGAGGGCTTTATCAGTGGTTCACAACATGGCAGTTACAGCTGAGGGGGTTGTGAGAAGATCAAGGGGATGGGAAACTCAAAACATATAGTAAACGAACATTAAATTAGCCTGCGCAGGCCTTTTAATTAATATGTAGCAAGAGGCAGAAAGTAACTGGTTGAACTCTGGCACCGCAGACAAACGCAGGTATGGAGCAAGTATTCTGATGCGTTAGTATCATCTGCAAAATCTACTTTAATATCAAAAGCACCGGTTCTACAAAACTATTGTCCTTGACTGTTATAGGTGGTCGAGATGGAGTCCGTTTAGTCCAGGGGTTCCCAAAGGGTTAACTGTTCAGCGTGCCTTCTTAGATACAACACTAGCTCGGGGGCTTAGAAGGGTGAAAAATGCGAAGGACTGATGTACACCACCTCACAATTATCCATGTGTATACTCAAATGTCTGCAATCCTCATGCACCAACTTTAATATTTAATATATAGCCTAACTGGTATCATTCCAGCTGATTATCAACTCTCGCTGCCTGTTAAAAAAAATGCAAGATGTTAATATGAGTGAGCTTTGAAGAAGATCTCTTTGAGACTTTTTATTCCCAGCCAAGAACGGCGGCGCTTCTCTCTGGCAGGAGACTGCGGTCATCTCAGCCGACACTCGGATCTCCGTAGTCAACTCAGCAGACACTGCAATGTCAGTGCACCTATATACTGATATTCACGGTAAACACGTTCGAACGGCGCAGATCGGGAGCGAGCGAGGGTTTTAATGAAGTTAGCGGAACGATACACGAGGCACAACATCCGGTTTTCAAAATAAGACATCGACATTAATGTTACTACTAACATGTAAAAGTAAAAACTGAATAGATTTGATATCTTTATAGATATACAAATAGATCATTTTCAACGTTTTGCTAAAATTATGCTAAAAATCTAAAACATTTACTGTACTAAATTGTAACAGTTTATAAAAAATAAAAGTACTGCTTTTGTATGTTCATAAAGCTTATTTCTCATTATTTGAGGTGCTGTAAATATACTTTCCCCTAGAGTTCCAGGAAATGGCTGATACAGATGTGTTCAGGACATCTCTGACTTCCCCTACACTAGCAATCAAACAGTTTTACTGTACCAATTAGTAGATATTTCAAAGTAAAGGTCCTACATTTTAAGATAAATCAGTCATTTCTTTAATGTTTGAGACTCTCTAAAATATACTTTTTTTCAAAGTTCCAGGAAATGATTAATGCAGGTGTGTTCAAGACATCTCTTTCTTGCCCTATACCGGAAATCAAACAATTTTACTGTATCAATTAGGAGATAATTCAAAGTAAAAGTCATCAATTTTAAGTTAAATCGGTCATTTGTCAATGTTTGAGACTGTAGATATATTTTCCCTCAAAGTTCCATGAAATGACTAACGCAGATGTGTTCAGGACATCTCTGACATCACCTATACTGGAAATCAAACAATTTTACTGTACCAATGAGGAGATATGTCAAAGTAAAGGTCCTACATTTTAAGAGAAATCGGTCATTTCTTTAATGTTTGAGACTCTCTAAAAATATACTTTTTTTCAAAGTTCCAGGAAATGATTACAAGGAGTGGAATGCACTTATTGTAAGTCGCTTTGGATAAAAGCGTCAGCTAAATGAAATGTAATGTAATGTATACCTCTTTATATAGGACCTTTATACGGAGGACTTCCATGGAAGTCCTCTTTATATAGGACCTGTATACGGGGGACTTCCGTGACCTCATGTGAGTCCTCTTTATATAGGACCTGTATACGGGGGACTTCCATGGAAGTCCTCTTTATATAGGACCTGTATACGGAGGACTTCCATGGAAGTCCTCTTTATATAGGACCTGTATACGGGGGACTTCCGTGACCTCATGTGAGTCCTCTTTATATAGGACCTGTATACGGGGGACTTCCGTGATCTTATGTGAGTCCTCTTTATATAGGACCTGTATACGGGGGACTTCCATGGAAGTCCTCTTTATATAGGATTTGTATACGGGGGACTTTCATGACCTCATGTGAGTCCTCTTTATATAGGACCTGTATACGGGGGACTTTCATGACCTCATGTGAGTCCTCTTTATATAGGACCTGTATACGGGGGACTTCGTGACCTCATGTGAGTCCTCTTTATATAGGACCTGTATACGGGGGACTTTCATGACCTCATGTGAGTCCTCTTTATATAGGACCTGTATACGGGGGACTTTCGTGACCTCATGTGAGTCCTCTTTATATAGGACCTGTATACGGGGGACTTCCGTGATCTTATGTGAGTCCTCTTTATATAGGACCTGTATACGGGGGACTTCCATGACCTCATGTGTGTCCTCTTTATATAGGACCTGTATACGGGGGACTTCCGTGATCTTATGTGAGTCCTCTTTATATAGGACCTGTATACGGGGGACTTCCGTGACCTCATGTGAGTCCTCTTTATATAGGACCTGTATACGGGGGACTTCCATGACCTCATGTGAGTCCTCTTTATATAGGACCTGTATACGGGGGACTTCCATGACCTCATGTGAGTCCTCTTTATATAGGACCTGTATACGGGGGACTTCCATGACCTCATGTGAGTCCTCTTCATATAGGACCTGTATACGGGGGACTTTCGTGACCTCATGTGAGTCCTCTTTATATAGGACCTGTATACAGGGGACTTCCATGACGTCATGTGAGTCCTCTTTATATAGGACCTGTATACGGGGGACTTCGTGACCTCATGTGAGTCCTCTTTATATAGGACCTGTATACGGGGGACTTCCATGACGTCATGTGAGTCCTCTTTATATAGGACCTGTATACGGGGGACTTCGTGACCTCATGTGAGTCCTCTTTATATAGGACCTGTATACGGAGGACTTCCATGGAAGTCCTCTTTATATAGGACCTGTATACGGGGGACTTCCATGGAAGTCCTCTTTATATAGGATTTGTATACGGGGGACTTTCATGACCTCATGTGAGTCCTCTTTATATAGGACCTGTATACGGGGGACTTTTTTGACCTCATGTGAGTCCTCTTTATATAGGACCTGTATACGGGGGACTTTCGTGACCTCATGTGAGTCCTCTTTATATAGGACCTGTATACGGGGGACTTCCATGACCTCATGTGAGTCCTCTTTATATAGGACCTGTATACGGGGGACTTCCGTGATCTTATGTGAGTCCTCTTTATATAGGACCTGTATACGGGGGACTTCCGTGACCTCATGTGAGTCCTCTTTATATAGGACCTGTATACGGGGGACTTCCATGACCTCATGTGAGTCCTCTTTATATAGGACCTGTATACGGGGGACTTTCATGACCTCATGTGAGTCCTCTTTATATAGGACCTGTATACGGGGGACTTCGTGACCTCATGTGAGTCCTCTTTATATAGGACCTGTATACGGGGGACTTCCATGACCTCATGTGAGTCCTCTTTATATAGGACCTGTATACGGGGGACTTTCATGACCTCATGTGAGTCCTCTTTATATAGGACCTGTATACGGGGGACTTCGTGACCTCATGTGAGTCCTCTTTATATAGGACCTGTATACGGGGGACTTCCATGACCTCATGTGAGTCCTCTTTATATAGGACCTGTATACGGGGGACTTCCATGACCTCATGTGAGTCCTCTTTATATAGGACCTGTATACGGGGGACTTCCATGACCTCATGTGAGTCCTCTTTATATAGGACCTGTATACGGGGGACTTCCATGACCTCATGTGAGTCCTCTTTATATAGGACCTGTATACGGAGGACTTCCATGACCTCATGTGAGTCCTCTTTATATAGGACCTGTATACGGGGGACTTTCGTGACCTCATGTGAGTCCTCTTTATATAGGACCTGTATACGGGGGACTTCCATGACGTCATGTGAGTCCTCTTTATATAGGACCTGTATACGGGGGACTTCGTGACCTCATGTGAGTCCTCTTTATATAGGACCTGTATACGGGGGACTTCGTGACCTCATGTGAGTCCTCTTTATATAGGACCTGTATACGGGGGACTTCGTGACCTCATGTGAGTCCTCTTTATATAGGACCTGTATACGGGGGACTTCGTGACCTCATGTGAGTCCTCTTTATATAGGACCTGTATACGGGGGACTTCCATGACCTCATGTGAGTCCTCTTTATATAGGACCTGTATACGGGGGACTTTCATGACCTCATGTGAGTCCTCTTTATATAGGACCTGTATACGGGGGACTTCGTGACCTCATGTGAGTCCTCTTTATATAGGACCTGTATACGGGGGACTTCCATGACCTCATGTGAGTCCTCTTTATATAGGACCTGTATACGGGGGACTTCCATGACCTCATGTGAGTCCTCTTTATATAGGACCTGTATACGGGGGACTTCCATGACCTCATGTGAGTCCTCTTTATATAGGACCTGTATACGGGGGACTTTCATGACCTCATGTGAGTCCTCTTTATATAGGACCTGTATACGGGGGACTTTCGTGACCTCATGTGAGTCCTCTTTATATAGGACCTGTATACGGGGGACTTCCATGACGTCATGTGAGTCCTCTTTATATAGGACCTGTATACGGGGGACTTCGTGACCTCATGTGAGTCCTCTTTATATAGGACCTGTATACGGGGGACTTCGTGACCTCATGTGAGTCCTCTTTATATAGGACCTGTATACGGGGGACTTCGTGACCTCATGTGAGTCCTCTTTATATAGGACCTGTATACGGGGGACTTCCATGACGTCATGTGAGTCCTCTGTGTATAGGACTTCCATGACCTCCAGATGAAATCTGGAGGGCGCTAGGAAAGCCCCGACCACACTTCAGCCCACCTCAGTTCACAATAGAACTGTAATATTTCTCCATCTAACGTGATTTTTTTTCTCATCTGAGACGAGGGACTAAGGACAGAATGTGTTTTGTGATTGTATGATTGTAAATAGTTGATTTGTTGTTCTGGATATGTAAACATTGTAAATAGTTGATTTGTTGTTCTGGATAAGTAAACATTGTAAATAGTTGATTTGTTGTACTGGATATGTAAACATTGTAAATAGTTGATTTGTTGTAATCACTGCCAATGATGAAAAATAATAAACTTCACTTTGTACAGCCAATTATGTTTTACCTTTACCGTTTTGTGATCAAAAGGTTGGGTTCAAAAGCATATGGACACAGCACTATACAATGTTGGAATCAGTTTGGAATATCAAACATACTCCCGTGGGGCAAATATTAATATTATCAATCAGTACTAGCTTTTGGAGTACGAGTAAGTAATATGTCAATAGATGCCTCTCGCCATCACTGAAAATATTATACTACAAATAACGCACAGATCAGCTTGCTGGCTTGAAATAAGGGCATCTGTTTTTTTAATGTATTTTTATAATTTTATTCTGAAGGGTAAATGACCCCACATCCGTTAGTAGTTGCTTAGTTGTGTAACTTTACGCAAAGGGTGGGGAGGCGCGAGACGCTCTTTCCAGACAATTGTTGGTGACAGTGATGGAGGCGAAGCCATTTGTTAACAAAATAATTAGTAAAGTAAAAGTTTAATACGACAATATGAATTAATAAACTTCTAGTTGCTCAAAACATTTTTGTTTTTAACCCACGTGTATGTGACGATTGTGGCTCAGTGGTTAGCAAGTCAGTCTTTCAATCAGAGGGTCGGTGGTTCAAACCCCAGCTCAGCCAGTCCATGTCAATGTGTCCTTGAGCAAGACACTTAACCCTAATTGCTCACTGTTGCTGTGTCTACGGTCTACTGTATATCATGTAAGTCACTTTGGATAAAAGCGTCAGCTAAATGTAATATAATGAACTTAATGTGATCACAAGACTATATATATTTGGCTGGGAAGCGTAAGGGTGCCATCTTGTGTTCAGGATTCAATTGCAAGAAGCTGTTAATTTTCTTTGAGCTTTATTTTGAATATCACGTGTTTTATTTAAAATATGAATCTGAAAGGTAACTATAATTGGAAAAACATGAAGTGGAGTAAATGTGACTTCTCTTTTTTTTTTAACTCAAAGACATAAAATTGCATGGAAAGAATAAGCACAATAACTGTATTGAAGTAGTACTTGAGAAAGTACTTTCCACCACTGGAAATACATAATGTGAAGAGAAGATGTAGGTAGAACTAGCCCGTATGAAACACATATCTTCATATTTTCCTCAATTAGAAGTAAATTAATGAATTTTCTTATTTGAGGGGCAGAATGCTTTTTTTTATCATCTTACACTCTTGTAAGATGATAAAAGAAAAGGTTCCTGCCCTCAAATAACACTATAACTATAAGAAAACAGAAATCATCCTATAGACTCTCAATAAAGCCACATTATTTCTTATTTGATGTGCTCTGTTCTTATGCTGCTGGTAACAATGAAATAAAGCAGTGCTGTCCACTGAACGCCGTGTCTAAAGCCCATGAAGGGCTCTTCAATTTCATAAACTGTACATTCATGTGAGAACGCCAGTGGAGTCCACTTTAGACGGCTGTGAGTGGGCTTTGATGAGTAGAATGTTCCACGGAGGCTGTCAGGTGAGTCACCGGGACCTGAGAGCTTTTCCCAGCTGACTGCCCACTTAGACAGCCTTCATAATAGAAGAAGAAAAACAACATGAAAATCGTTTTGAGACACCCACCAGACACAAAACGCTCCAGAAACCAGGTGGACAATACAGTCCTCAGCTCACACCTGGGATGTGTAATACATATTCTTTAAAAAAAAAGCCAGATTCATGAGAGCTTCTTGTTATCAGAGGAATTAAAGAGGCAAATGTGAAGCTTATGGGGTAAAACTCAAGTGTTTCTTACAGCTAGATTACAAATCCATGACAGTGAAGTGTGTTTTTCTTTCTCTCTCTCTCTCGCTCTCTCTCTCTCTACGCGTGTGTGTGTTTGTGTGTGTGGGCAGATAGCAGCAGAATGGGCTGTCTTTCTTGTTTTGAGGCTTCTACTTCAACACTGACAGCAGGGGAGAGGATTCATGACACATGCCTGGACAGGACTGAAGTGGTGGAGTCAGACTTACAGAGTCAGACTTATAGAGTCAGACTTACAGAGTCAGACTTACAGAGTCAGACTTTTTTCATCCCATTTGAAATCTATTTCCTCGTGAAGGAGAATGCTTCAGTCAAACAAAAAAGATCATATTCAAAGTGACTGATATCTATCCCAAGGAGGGAGCTGGGGACATTTAGGCTTTGGTATTATGTTTGATTAAGCTGTTGTATGTTGGAAAACCACTATAGAATAATATAGATAATAATTTCATCATGAGAAAACCAGAGAGCTAAAACAGCCATAAACGAATGAGTAAATATCTGACATATTACAGCAATAACTTAACAGATGTCGGCTGCAGCTCATTACGCCTACCTTTCTCACAATTCAAAGAACATTTATGGAACACCCACACTGTCCACACAATGCATAAGGAGGTAGTCATGCATAACATGCATATAATGAAGTATGATGAAATGTATGTACACCAGACCATATCTTGTGCAATATTATACATAAGTATATAAGTACATCATATTTCCTAAATGGTAATTGATCATATTGTTAGTACTCTTTTGAACAATTATAATTTTTTAAGGTTTTAAGAGATTATTTCCATATATGTTGTCTATTTTCAGAACTTTGTCAATTTGAACATCTGTAGTTGTTGAAGTTACTTTTCTGTCTTTTCATTTGTTTTATTTTATACCTTTGGATCCCGTTTACGCTCGGATTATAACAAAAATAAGAAAATTCATGAATAAAATACAAATATTATGATGAGATAAATCCAAACAATTAGATACTGAGTCATATGTCTGAGTAGAGTGAGTCGAGTTGAGACCTCCTTTAGCACAAGAGAAGGTACGATCAGGTGGTCTGGTTACCACGCCTGGGACACCATGGCAACCAAAACCAACCTTATTCCTTGAGTCACCTATTTTGATGCAGTATTTTCAATTAGAAAAAGGAGCATTTGTTCTATTCAAAGAGAACGTGCGCCTTTGCCCTTTTAGAGTGACTTCCATTAACATGCTACAATGTCATTTTCCAGCGGGGGACCGATGCGGCGCTCTGCAGGGGTGAAGCTCGTCATCCTGAAGTCTAATTACAGCCTTGTTGGCAATAAGCACAGAGCACTCTGAAGAAGGGAAACCACATTTACATTTAACACCCTGCTACATATAAGAATGAAGACAAAGAAGAGGGCTGAGACATTACATACTTGACAGTCCCAAACTAGCATCATTTCTGCACTGAGTGTTGTGGGTAATTCAGAGGCCGTGTCAGCCGGTTCCTGGGGCAGAGAGGCTGGTGAGGAGGACGGGGACGGACTGAACGGTGGAACAACATTATATACCCTTATTGAACAGCTAAAGTTCCTAATTACTTCCCACACTAAAATGATATATTACAAAAACATTATCAACTTTTAAAATACAACATATTGATAAAGAGGAAACCCCTGGTTCCCAGCCGTTTTGACTGGTGAAACAGAAATGTCTGGTGCCGTCCCATCTCAGATGGGTTGCTAGCAGTTTCACCAAAGACAGATGTGTCTGCTAAACACGTGAATTCATTTAAATAACTGTTTAAGGCCCAATAGTGTCTAAAAGGTTTAATACAGATTTAACAAAGCAGAACTTTCTTTAATTCTTTATTTCCTCTTACATTAATCACCTCACATCCCCTCAGGCATCTTGTGGCCCTTTTGACGGGGCCTGACCACTGGGCTTAACTACCTTTAAATACAGTAGGTAAAAACATTACATATACTTTCATCTTTTGATACTGTAAGCAAATTTGTATGGAAAATGCTTGTAGTTGCTTGATTTTTAATACACTTCCGCTTGCACGTTGTTGTGTTGGTACTCATCCTGAAGTAAAGGATCGGAGTACTTCTTCCTGGGGAGATAACGCGAGATAAGATTCAATCAGACTAACAAGCTTCCCTTGGCAACAGAGGCCACTGTCTTTAAATGGATGACCTGAGCAGCTGCATGATTAACTCAGAGAGAACACAGCTGCATGAGCAGGGGACAAGTTGCCGTCAAGCCTGATCTGCAGCAGCAATTATTAGGGTCTAAGTGCATGTATCAGTGCCTGCTCTCTATCTGCACGTGTGCGTCCATGTGATGGCGTGCAATCGTGCACAGATCTGTACGGTACAAAGCTGGAGGCGTTTGTTTGAACAGAGAGACTACTCCGCCATTCACACGCTGCATGAACACTCCCCACTGTCTGCTGGGGGTGGGCCGGCCTGGGCCAGCCGTAGCCCCATGCACTCTCCAACACCAGATGTAGGTCGCCGAGTGCTGCAGGGGCTGGGGGATGTGGTGTGTGTGTTGGTAGGGAGGTTGGGCTGTTTCGTGCGCACACGTGTATGTCTGCATGCACTTACAAAAGGGGGGGGGGGGAGATAGAGTGATGATTGTAGTGGATGAGTTCATCATCAAGGACATGGCCCCCAGCACTCTGTCCCCATTGCTGTCACATTGCATCGTCACAAACGGGCCACATGAAGCCTGACAGCCCGGCAGACCCGACCAGAGAGACTCTGGTCCTCACTGATGCTCTCTCTATTGTTCACCATGCCTCACTTTGCCTTAACAGCTTATTACTGTAATTAAAATGCATGTCTGTGATTATAGGGGGCGCTGAAAGCAAGTAGTTGAATTAAGCCCTTGACCAAATACCAATGTTGTAGGGCTGATTTGTTTTGCTGTTGCAATAATAACAAAATGTACTCACCCTCAAATCCCAAACCCTTTATCAACAAGATGGGTGCCATGAATGAAGTAAGAGTGCTTACTTATCTGTGGCACCCTAAAGGACCAGATTAACATGTTGACCTCTGGATTAGTTGAGGTCAACTTTACACAGGAGCCAGCTCCACAGGATTGCCAATTAGCACTAAGCAAAGTACAGCTGAGGCTTTGTGATATTTTTGCAGATATTTGTACATAAAACAAAGTGGAATTTTTTTTTTTAAAGATTAAACAGACGAATCATGACATGTTAATTAATAAGCTTTAGTTGTCGATATGCTTATGTTATTTTCTTTGGACAGAGCCAGACTAGCTCGCCTCCCTCCCCCCATTTACAGTATTTATGCTAAGCTAACTAGCTGCAGGCGGGACTCTTACAAATAGCAGCTGTTCAATAAAAATCTCTCACATATTTATTCCCTGGACATTTGTTTTCCGTCTCACCACAGCCCCACAGTTGCATTTTGATATTTCTTTGCTAATAAATCGGTTTCACTTTTATCGTCTCTGTCCAACAAATCCCTGCTCTGTGAAGAGGCAGCAATCTGGGGTGAAGTCTCTCTAATCTAAACTGATTACAGTGGTGATGGCAGCCTTCCTCGCTGTGAGCCAGTTTTAGCACATCCCCCCCTCCCTTATCACAGCTGATTGCACTGGTGAAGTCCAAATGAACGGTTAACCCCGTCTTCACCACAGCCATAAATAGAAACCACAGAATGGCATTCAGGCAGCAATTTAAATATGCAGAGTGGGTCTCCATTGTGTTGTGGATCAGTGGAGTGGACCAAAGAGACCCAAGTCACCATTTGTTACTTCATTTAAGATTTGCTGTGAAAGGACTTGAAACACTCGAGCGCCGACATCTTTAGGTAATGAGCTACATATGCCATAGCCAATGATGTATGTAGCAATAATGCATTAATGATGCATATAAATATTTCAGTTGCTTTTCAGTGTGAACTATTGGTCTTGTGCTGAGCCATTTACTGCGAGTACCACTTTCTTTTTACATGCAGCGCAGTTGTTCAGGCCATTTGGTTTGATGTGCCATCCATGAGACAAACATTAAAGGCTGGGACTGGTGACGTGTGGCTTCAGCATATCTTTTGTTTCTGAGCCTGGAGGCAGAGGGCAATAACATCATCTAGGAAAGAAGATACTTTGATGTAAAAGGAGTTTAAGACTTGGAGAGGGTGCAGTGAGGCCATTGCAAGTGACGGTGGTCTAAATGTGCTTTATAAATAAAGTGACTGGACTTGAGTGACTGGAGTGTGTGCATCATACCATCTCAACAGCGGTATGTGGTTACCAGTTGTCTCAAACTCAAATTACTTGGATGACGCCACTCAGGTTATTCTCTTCAGTGAGGTCCACATTGACATTTGGAATGGGAATCTTAATTCTCACTTCTAAGACAGACATGATCCAAACATTTAATTACAGCACAGCGCTGACTAAGACCGACACCGTCCACATTGTGTTAGACGTTGAGCCCTGTGAACTAAAAATAAACAAAAACCACCAATTAAGAAAATACATGTTTATTGAAAACAGTTCATCAGTATCCTGACATAATGGAACACAGAAAAATAAAGCTGCATTACAAACAGATTTTCTCAGGGAATTCTGATTCAGTCTGCAACCATACTGTAATGCATAATTTGCAATACTACAATATCAAAGCACGTATAGATGCACAACTACTTGAACACAAAGCAACTCACTAAATATGAAATACATGCGTTGTTGTAAAGAGTTCCAGTATTGAAATATGCAAGCATGTCCTTGTTATCATTCCCAAAAATGGAGTACGAAGATTTAGTGGGATTGCAGGTCGAAGCAGTATACAGGAATATAGGAAAGAAAGACTTTTGAGGTATGGAAACGGTAAGTGGAAATCAAAACAGGAAATTATTTGTAAAACAAACAAAAAAAAAATGTATCTAGAGTACATATTTGCTTAGCATTTTCAATTAATACAAATAACAATTAATAAAAAAAGTTCCACACAATTTCAGTGATTAACTGTAAAATGTTAATATTGATATAGTGCTCAGCCCTTGCTTAGAAGACTGTGGCAATGACAGTCAAACAAAAATGTGTTAAACATTACCACATAATGGTATTGCAATATCAGTTGTACGACTATAAACACTTACAACACACAAGAGATTAGAGATCAGTAGCGGTCATATTGTTGTCTCTGATATGAGTTATACCCTTGGTTGTATCTTGGAGGGCCTGATTGATGACCACTTCCATGCCCCGAGTACCTGTCCCGGTCCCGGTCCCGATCCCGATCATGCCAGTGTTGCTGTCCACGCTGGTCCCCTCCCCAACCTCGACCTCCTCCCCAACCTCGGCCTCGGCGGTCCTGGTGCCTAGATGGAGACCCATAGAAATTAACAATTAAGTTCCAGAAATTGGTTCTTACACCCTCATTACATGGAACAATACTCCAGGAAACTCAGTTACACATCTAAATGGCCAACATATCTGCAGAGTAAATCCAGCTGTGACCAACAAGTTTCCTCAATTTCTTTCCCAGATTTAGGACACCCGATGTATCCATAACATGATAATTAAGAAATCAGGTTAGACGACAAAGACAATACTTGACAATCATTAAAGAAAATGCATTTTTGGAAAGGAAAGAAAAAAAACGATGACTGTAGCATTGGGTAAGTAAAAAGATAAAGAAGTGGCTAACGTGATGACATTTAAACTAATAAGTTACTGTGATGTCACAATAGTTAACTCTGTGTTCTCAGCATGTGAGTTATATATAGTCTCCTTTGGTTCTGGTGCAGCTTTTGTTAAAACTGAGAATTATTACACCTGTGAATGCACAAGCAGTCAGACAACCACACAGGTCTGTAACATGAAGCCAGAGGATAGACAGATTTATTTTGATATATTTTATAACAGAAAACAAAAGCAAGCTGTATAAGTAAACCCTAAACTGGCCGATGTAAAACAGCAACGACAAAAAAATGCACATACGCGAACTATGGAACAAGAGCAGATAAACTGATTGTCTGGGCTCTCACAGGTCCCCCAACGTCATGTTGCAATATAAGTCACTTTAATTTAGCTATTACTACCTGAAAGTTACATTACAGTGTTGCTATCATCACCATCACAAATCATACTGTCAGTCTCATTGTCATATTGCATACAACATTAACCACAACTATGCACCACATGTGTAAATCACAGACAATGAATGATGAGCTAACGTTACATTACCTGTCCCTGCCTCGGTTTCCACCTCCACGACTCCTCCAGTCCTCCACAATGGGTGGAGGGTCCGCTGGACGGTTCACGTACTGTTGGTATTCTTTGTCTTCCGAAGAGAATCTGTGGGCGAACATCTCCTCGTAGTTCTGCTGGCTTTCTGTGGTCTCGGCCATACTGCAACAAAAGGAGAAACGCCACAGAAGGAGGATATGTGCTCTGACGTGTCTCGACTAATCCCTTATGCGGAATAATAACAACTAGAATTATCTGCAGTTGACTGCAGATTATCACAACAACAAAAATCACAATAAAAGCATTTTAACGCCAGAAAACACACCTTCACGCGACTCGAACGTTGCTTGCGTTGCTACAAAATAACATGTCCGGAAGCGACTCCTTGTCTTAGTACGTCGCTAAAACGCTTCCCCCGAAAGAGACGATTCAATTTCAATGGTTCCGGTAGCGCGCGCGCACCTGCCAGTGATTGATTGATAGCTGTCACCTGCAAGTTAGAAACAGGACCAACGGTCAGTAGCAAGTCGCTTAAAGTCTGTTAACCTAAAAACGAAGTTATTAAGACACATTTTGACCTGGAGACGTTAATGAGCTCCTTTAAATTAGCGTCCACCGTTAACGTTACACCACTTAATTGAAGAGAAAGTGCCAACTGCTGCCATCGTTGTCCATATAACATGTAAGTGCTTTTTAATTCAGCCATCGTTATTGGTTCTTTTTTGACAGCATGTTAATTCATTGTCGGTTTAAATTAATTCGTGGTTTCGGACCACAGTTTGGACTGAAACTGCGGGCACGAATTGCATATAGCACAGGTTAAACGTGTGGGTGTCAGGCCGAAGCGTGAGCAGGTGGAAGCCGCTCCGTGTCGCTGCTGCTGCCCTTTCGTATCAAACACAATCCCGTTGGGGGAGATGGAAACTCTCCGCAGAGAAATGCGAACACGTTTAACTTAATTCACCAGCGCCGAGCGTCACAACGGCAAGGAAGGAACCATTCGGACGTGTGATTTATTTTGTCGCATACCTGAAGAGGAAACCAAAACAAGTCAAGATAAAAAAACTTCCTGAAATGACCGGGGTTCGGTGAGAGAGGGAGAGAGAGAGCTAGAGAGAGGGAGGGAGAGAGAGAGAGAGAGAGCCTGACTACCCGGTGAATCGAGTTTGCGAACAAGTGCTCTCATATTTCAGCTGTCTCTAGGCAGCAAGAGGACTTGTTCGGAGCTGGTGGACTCTTTGGACCGCTAATCATCGGTGGACTTTGACTGCGCTTTAAAAAACACAGTTTTTCTCTCAACCCCCGCAGCCAATAGACCCTATTTATTTAAAAGGAGTTGTTCCTCAAGTCCGCGGCAATGGGGTGAGTAATCCAGGGAGCACTGCCCTTCAGAGCGCACTGCTCATGACACCTGCACGGACGGTATATATATATATATATATATATACACACATACATACAGACAGGTGTGTATGTGTGGTAAATACGACCAAACATGTCTACAAGTAACTGAGTGTTCTACCTGTACAGCTTTGAATACATTTGACCATCATTGCTGTAGTAACCCAAAGCTTATCCGTGCGTGTTCGGAACAGAGAGAGAGAGAGATACCCCAATTTACTCATAGCCACGAGCCAGATTATTAGACATTCTTTTGGCAAATTAAGAGGGGACTTCATCTGGTCTTTGCAATTTGTGTGATTTGCATTTAATTTTTTATTTCGTGTGTGAAATATGTCTAATTGTGTGTGTGTGTGTGTGTGTGTGTGTGTGTGTGTGTGTGTGTGTGTGTGTGTGTGTGTGTGTGTGTGTGTGTGTGTGTGTGTGTGTGTGTGTGTGTGTGTGTGTGTGTGTGTGTGTGTGTGTGTGTGTGTGTGTGTGTGTGTGTGTGTGTGTGTGTGTGTGTGTGTGTGTGTGTGTGTGTGTGTGTGTGTGTGTGTGTGTGTGTGTGTGTGTGTCCCACACAGTTGTTTACAGTGCATCATTTTGCCTTCATAGTCTGCTGTGGTGTGTGAATGTTGACTGTGGCTCAATGCCATAGTTATGCAATCACTAGCTTGCTTCACATCTACATATATTGCAGATTTTTTTAAAATGTATTTCTGGAGTATACTCCTGTTTGCTTGGCTGTTATTTCACTTAGACATCGCAATAATATCAGCTCGGTGTAATTTAATTTATTTCAGAATCCAACCTGTCCCAGAGTAATTTATGTAAACTTTATGAATGGTTCCATTTGCAACATTAAGGAACCTTGATTTATGGTAAAACAGAAACAGGCAAGATGGGAATGATATGCAGCATTCATGTTCAGTGATTTCCACAGAG
The DNA here is from genome assembly GCA_023566465.1 of Cottus gobio. Taxonomy (NCBI): domain Eukaryota; kingdom Metazoa; phylum Chordata; class Actinopteri; order Perciformes; family Cottidae; genus Cottus; species Cottus gobio. Next base: position 23,572,508 of record CM042224.1, on the reverse strand, counting down.
ATTGTTTCTCCAGAGCAGACGTGTTTTTTTTAAATGTAAAACCAGTTCATCGGTCTTGACGTCCGCGCAGGAGTTTGTCATACTCCCCCAGCAGGCTTGAAAGTTAGAGTCGGTCGTGGTATTTCATGAAAATTATCCCTGTGCACCAGCAGCAGCAAAACAGGAGGTCTCACCGACTGGCAGAGACAAGGAAATAAGTTTCCTTTTGTCCGGCTACTGGTTGGTCGGTGCCAACCACTAGTATCATTTTACAGTGGAATTTTTGGGAAGGCGGTCACAAATAGCTCCCAGGAAATGTCATCTGGCCACTCATTCACTAAAGCCACTGTTCAGGGTCACAAACTGATTTGAAGCTGGAAGCAGCAGATGTTTGGCATTTTAGTTGAGAAATTACTTAAACAAATAATAAATTGTTGCCATTTAATTTTGTCAGTTGACTAGTTAACAAACTATTCATTACTACGGCAGAAACTAACAATAATTTAATTATATATTGTTTTCAATCTCTTTTAATTTAAAACAAGTTGAGAAAAGTTCATCTCATTGAATAAGCAAAGGAAAGCAAAACATTCTCAATATTGAGAAGCGTCTGTCAACCAACCAATCAACAATTAATTAACTAATTGTTTCATTTCAGCTCTGCATTTGTTTAAAAAAAAAAATCTTAAACAGAAGTAAAAATCAAGATTGATTTCACGTGCAATACATTACATCCTGATTACATTTGGTAATGATACAATGTGTCAATAATTAATATAGATACAATTGAGTGTTGGTCCCTGTGTGTTTGGCTGTCAGAACTATTTTTTTGCAGGATTTAGGTGTAATTTTGTCCCTGCTCTTTGGTAATAAATGGAGTTAAAGATTAACTATAAATCGGACAACACACACATTAACAACCTCAGTATCTATCTTCTTTTATCCCCCCCAGGAATTTGGTCATGTGACCCATCCGTATCCTGTTGACCTTGACACATTTGTTATTGAGCATATCATTTCCACATGATTTGTAAAGCACAATACTGTATGGGTTAGAATTAGGGATGGGGGCCGATACTGCGTTAAAATACTCGTATTCGTTTTCAATTGCCGATACCACTCAACAGTATTTCACTACAACAAACTGGTCGCGCTTTGTGGAGAAAAAGATTTGTTGTCCTACCTGACTTCAACGTCTAGGGCAGGGGTCGGCAACCCGTGATCCAGAGCCGCATGCGGCTCTTTCGTCGCTCTCTTGCAGCTCTTGCAGCAAGGTGTGTAGAGTAATGGTGCGTTCACACCGAACGCGACGCAAATTACTGCCGTCCCGCCGGTTTGAATCAAACTGTTGCTGGTCCGCCAGAAGTAGCGCTGGCAGCGGCCTCATTCAGACGCTGTTGTGCGGCTACGGATGATATTATTGTAGCCGAGTGTCTGTTGTGTGTCTATTTGTAATTCTAATAAAATGAAAACACGCTGCAGGGTAACTTGAACCACTTTTTTATCTCCTTCACACACGTATATCCCACAATTCCACTCCTCTTTTCCTTTCCGTTTCTCCCTCCACAATAAAAGCACCGGAAACATAACTTGGAACACAGCTTCCTATATAATTGCTCATCCCTAATATTATCGCTTACATTATGAACCCGGACACGGGGGCGTTTTATGGTCCGACATTAGAGGGACTTCCACAAGAAGTTTAAAGCTTGGGATAGCCTTCTGTTAATTTTGTACTATAGGCTTGACATAATCTGCAGAGGATAAAATAAAATCTGCCTCCAAATTAATTGCACTTTCATGGAGACCAAATCTAAGAAGTATCGGTATCGGTACTCGGTATCGGCAAGTACACAAATAAAAATACTCGTACTCTTATCGGTTTGTAAAAAGTGGTATCGTTGCATCCCTAGTTAGAATCCCCAATAAATCAAATGTACGTAGTTCATGGTTACTGAATTTCAAGAGGTGGAGAAAAGAAAGTAATTTTAAGTAGTTTTCCAGCTTAAGTGCTGCATCTCAGATTGCTCGAAAGCCCTTTCCTAATGAGTAAGAAGTATCTCAGAAAGCAATGCAATCAGCGTATTGCTTTTTTAAATAAGCCATGCGGGGAGCAGCACTAACGCACGGATAGATGATAATCTGCTGGCAGGCCAGAGAGGGACAGCTTAAGGCTTAACACTCATTGATTAGGCTATGTGACATGTGACGTGGTTGTGGGTCTCTTGGCTGCCCGAGCAGGAAGAGTGGACTGTAAGCCTGGTCAGTGTGTGTGTTCCTGTCTGTGTTTGAAGCCCCGAGGGGAGGGTTGTAGAGGAGCAGGTCTTGCTGTTTTTATTAAGAATCATGGGTAAATGAAAGGGGACATACTGACGGTGGATTGGACATCTCTTCACCAGATGGTTCAGGCCTTGGAGGCCATCTGCTGCCGTGCTGTGCTTCTGTGGAGACTTCCTTTTCCTCGGAGAGCTCAGCTTATGATCTGCATCCTATAGTGAGCCTATATAGTCCAACACTGAGCGTGTGGTGGAGCCAGACCTGCTGCGGTTGCTGGTTTGAATCTGGCCTGTTGCCTTTGTTGCATGGGATTCTGTCTCTCTGTTTAATGAACTGTACTGGCATGAAGTACAGTTCAGTATACTGTATGCTGCCAAAACATCAGTATAATAATGAAGGTCACTTTTATAGATTGTAAACGGTGACAAAAATCTCTTTGAAACAGACAGCAAGATTAAAAATGTTAAGTATACCACAAATACAATGAAAATTAGGCTAATTATACTGAATCTTATGATTTGATGGAATCATTATTGATTCATTTCGCAATAGCAGTAATAAAATGTTAGGGAAAGAAAAAAAAACTATTTTGCCTTTTTCATGTTATCTACTGTATGTTTTACCTCTTAAAAACAATATTTGAAGAAAAGCAACACTTTGCTGTTGAGCTTCTCACAATTCAACATATTAAGTTTCCACAAGCTAAACGCACTGGTTTAGTCTGTAAAATATTCCATCACAAAAACAGCAAATGTTTGCTTTATCAATTACCGAAATGACTAATCAGTGATCAAAATTACTAACTGATTCATCGGCTATTCTTTCAAGCACTAAATTTAATGCAATAAAACGGCAAAAACTGTTGTCAAACAATGAAGCTACTATTTTCTTTTTTTTTAAAGACATCGATATCACTTGTTTGTTTTAAATTTTTTACTTTATGTACCTTAAATGTCAATAAGATTGTTATTGAAGAACATTTTAAATCATTAAGAAAACCAGTCATAAAAAAGGATATGTGCAACAGTGATAGCAAGTCACACTTGGATTATAGGTCCTATTTTGTTTATTGCAGTTCGTTGTATTTTACCCAAGCTTGTTGGAAATCAGTAGCAGACATTTGAGTAAAATAATAATCTGTTAAAAAAGAACAAAGGACACAATGAAAGACTTCAAAACAAATGCAGTAGTATTAAGATGCTTTTTGTTGTCCCTCCTGCAACATGTGTTGCTCTCAGTACTACAGCTTTTTAAATAGATTTAAATGTAAATGTCAGAAGATAAAAGCCTTATAGAGCGTTCATTGTTCTCTTTTAACCGCTTTCTGCTCTTTCCGTATTAAGTATTCGTCTCACTCAGCAGGGATCTTGAAGTCCAGGTTACTACGAACAACTTCAGGCAAACCGGCCTTTTCTCACCTCATTAGTAGAGCTCTGTGTTTATTGCGATAAAAGCCCAGGTGGTGGTGTAGTGATGATCCCAAGAGCTACTTTGCTCACTCACTCAGACAAAACACGGCTCTCACTAATAAGGTAGCTCTGCAGCCAGCCAGGTATAAATGACAGAGGGCCTCAACTGTGTTCATCGGATAGGAGCGTGATTACACCAGCTAATGGGAATCTAAGTTATTACATTTTATGTTATGGCCACGAATAGATGCTGCACTAATTGCCTATTTTAATATAGCCAGTCACCAGATCTGTGCACCTTGTGGCCGCGATGCTTTTCAGATTCCTCATTTATTTCTCCCTCTGAAAGATTTAGGAGAAGATGTTCTTATATTTTTTGGTGCGACAGAAAAGCTAATTGTAACTTAGTTTATTACGGAGAAAGTGAGGATGAATAAGTGCTTGAACTCTGTGTTCCTCCTCCTAATGTGCTGTTGATATTTTACCAGTGAGAAATGCAGCGATCGTCACTTAGATTCTTTTAAACATTCCTTGTATTAGTCAGACTACTTAGATTCAAGGACAGCATTTCATACATGTTTTGTCTGTAATATTATCTGAAATATTTGATGTAGCCTGTTGATTTATTTTCTGCTTTAATGTCTGTCTAATTGAGGCAACTTGGCCATTGGGGAAGTTGTCCATTTAGCCCCTAAAGTGGTGTAATGTTATGCGTTTACTGCCTGTAAATTAGATCAGCATGCTAAAAAAAAGAAAGAAATGGAATGCTCACAAAATCTGTTTGTTAATGAGGCTGTTTTCTGTACGGACTGTGTTTACGTCAGGTCACCGGCCATTATGTGGTGCATTTAACTGAAAGTGTCTGTCCAGCTTATTGTTTTTGCCTCTGGAGGATTCAAAGAAAGGGTTATGTTGTCTCGATAATGAAGAGATCCTTTTAAAGCGTTACAGGCTCATTCATATCTTTATGCCTGTGGGTCTGCAATAGTGCCTGGGTGTATAGTTGACTAGTTTATTCCTTCTTCATTTCACGCTCCAAACCTGGTGTAAAACCCAGACGTCATGTGTTGATGCTATAACTCTGCTGACCTGTTTAGAATGACATCTCTATAACTATATTGCCAGTTAAGAAAAAAAAAAAAAAAAAGTTTCACCGCGCAGCAGACAGCCTCAATTTATCATGTAAAAGGAACGTGCGTGTGTGTGGCTGGTTAATTCTCTGAGGAACGTGAAAATGTTGCAATGCACATATCTGAAGCTGCTGAGTGCTGATTTCTGTCAAATAGGCTTCAAAGCCTGTTCTGTGTTTGACCTCAGACTACCTGATCAATAATCTAAACAGCTGACGTGTGTCACTTTTATTTAGACGGAAAAGTAGATGTCTGTGATCGATGTGCAAAGCTTGTTAGGGGACTGAGCCTGGAGTGAATTCTTACACTCAGGAATCTGGACGAGGCCGTTTTCACGACAACAAAACAAACCTACCTAAATTCTACATCTGCAGCAGAACACAAATGCAATGTGACCGCAACTCCTCGCATTTAAATCCCCATCAAACTCTTAGTCAAAGATGGAAGCCGCCTGCTGTTATTCACACTTTCTCTCAGGGCACGGAGTCATCCTGCATCATCTTAAAATGTCGTCTTTAAGCAGGATTATCCCTCTCTCAGCAAACTTCACTTAATCTCTGGAGAGCACAGGGTTTGGGTAAAACACAGGTGTGTAAATCAAACATTTAAAAGGATTTAAGAAAACTACAGGCAATGGGCTTAGTGGTGCATCACTCACAATATTGCTCCTCAAAGTTATTTAGACATGGCAGCCTTTTGCAACACTTTTCTTCCACAGATTTGAAACTATAGTTGAGTGTCCAAATCTTTTTTTGTGTGACATGGATGTTAAAATGTTCATATTTGTACAGTTTGACTTTGTCCTCACGTTTGTGGATCAGCACACTCCTTGGTTTTAATGTATTCTTTGTGGGTGCGTAGGTGTATGTAGGCATTGACAGTGCAGCACTTGCTCAAACCCGCTCTCCCCCACACAGAAACAAACACATACACCTGTAAATTATTTAAAGCAGCAGATGGGGACAGGGCACCCGACAGTCAGCGAGAGACAAAATCCAGCGGTCACAAAGTCCCAAATGTCGTAGTTTTTTTTTTTTTTTTTTATCCAGTTAAATCAATCAACCTAATGCTTTTTTATCTCAGAAAAGCAGATCACTGGATTCCACCAACAGTTGTTTGAGTGCATCCATGTGTTCAGCAGTGGCCTTTCACTTCTCTTCCCCTGCCAGTGTGAGCTGGCTTCAGACACTGCCGCTGCAAAGGTCAGCGTGTGTGTTTGTGTGTGTCCGTGTGTATGAAAAGCGACAACAGTGATCTGTATAATGGGTTTTTGTTGTTCCCAAAGCAGATGAAAATTGAGATTAGGCTTAAAAAGGACAGTGAATTTATTAGGCTTTAATTTCTGTGAGAACCATAATCCCAATGAAAGTAAAAGCTTTATTAGCTCATGAATTATCGCCTGCCTGTTTCGCCGACATTATTTTCACCGGACCTTTATCATAGTTTGTTGAGGTAATACTGAACTGACTTTCCTCTTGACAACTTGCTTTTGCCAGTTGCTGTATAGCATTACAACAACAATGGCATCTGTACCCTGTTAATGAAGCCTCTAGTCTGGCCTACAGGAAATGTGCTTATATTTCTGCTAGATTTTGCAGCTTTTTGTTATTTGTAAGAATAATTTGAAGTGACTTTTTAAGAACATGCTCTCAAGTATTATTTTTTTTATTTAAGCTCATCCCTGTCCTCTTTAAAACATTTAATATTTATAATGGTTTTTGCCCTGCCTCAATGTTTCTTTTTTTACCGCATCAAGCAGTGTGGCTGTGCCACTGTGTCCAGTTCAACACCTTGTTCCCCCTTCACACATTTAACTGAAATCCTTCAAGTCAATAAAGAAAATGATAGAGGAATGAGGATAGAGGATCAGGCTTTCAACAATGGAAAGCTAGAAAAGCCAATGTGGGAAGACCATGTGCAGTGGTCATAAGTGACAACTTTAATGTCTTTAACACACAAATCTTCTCTGGAAACTAATTGCAAACAGTCTTGGCGATGACAGTGGCTGTGTTGCACCTTCAAATTGTACATACACGCACGTGTCTCCATCTACATTCACGCAATCGTTGTCCTATTATTCAATAGTTGATGGGGGTTAAAGAGACAAAAGACATAGTAATGTACAGTGAGGACGAAGACTGTCAGCAGACTAACGTTGAAGTCAACCCCAAGGAAACTCTTGTTTTAGACCTCATCAAAACATCAGGGCACCCAACTTAATGCTCGCTTAGCAGTCACGAGTGCATGCAGTCGATACGCCATGAAGCTTCCACCACTACTTGCGTATTGCGTGACAGGTTTTGGTGTGACCATGCACTCTGACCCATGGAGAAGACCAGGAAGAACATATGTTTAGTGTGTACGTGCAGAAGATGCCAGGACAAACTAATAAAATATATGAAGGCACAGAGAAACAGTGAGACAGAAACAGAGGTGATATACCAACGTATTCAAGTAGGCTATAAAGATAAGTGTGAGGCAGTGAGTACCCAGTAAACCTCGTCCTGTCTGAAAGACACACATTCACTTTCACATTTTGACTTCCAGCAGGATAAGTACTTCCCATCTGTCTCCCCCGTATTCCTCAGCTTCATCCATTATGGAGTTCTTGAGGTGTCCTCTGATCACTCTCATCCAGCCACTCCACCTAATTATTCCTCGCTCTTGGAATTGATCAGACGAGCATCACAACCACCTTCACGGCCCTTTTCAAAATGAGAACCTCCGGTGGACATCGTAAACTTGCTGGGTCCTTGTAAAGCACCACCATTTTAAAAAAGTGCAACTGTTTTCTTCACTTGCAGCAGTGGTGTATGGAACTATGAGTGTAATATTACCACAAGAAACTGGTAAAGCAAGAACAGTATGACACAGTAAACTATTTAAAATGGCTAATGGTAGTAAAGTGTACATATGTTTTGCTAATGAAATTGAAAAATAAATCAAAACTAACCCAATAGCTGGAGTAAAGAGCAGGCGTGTGACTTTTCTCTAGATTATATTAAACATGTAGCTTTACCAGTCATAGATTCTAAATATTCTCACCTGCATAATTGTACACCATACCAGTTCAAGTGTAACGATGCCGGTGTAGTAGATCGTTGTTTTAATGCCTTAAACAGAAAACCTAGACAGAGCAAAAGAGGACTTTCTGAACATATTTCATATTTTGCCTTCAACTCAACATCCCAGTCAGGCTAAGTTATTTGTGTGTGTTATAGAGCGAGAGAGATGTCTGTGCGTTTGTGAATGCCATAAAGAGGAGAAACATTTCCACTGTATTTTCTTTCGTGTGCAATCATTCAAGTTTAACAGGCTTTCTGGTGCTGATCCTGATCCTTCATCAGCATGTTGATGCTCTTCTGAATCACACGAGCAAGCTGCTCACTGCCGTGAGGCAGACTGCTTCTCGCTCTCAGGGATAGATGACATGATATTGAACTAGTCCCCCATTACGGTCGTTGTTGGATTGGGCTTTGAAAGCTAATGCCATTTTGGATTTGGTAAAGATGTATGCAGAATTCCCAGATTTGAAGTTTTTTTTAACTAATGTGAAAGAAATGTATTGTATGAAGGACCTGGAATGATTTGCATTCAGTAAGAAGGTTCAATACTGGATTTTGATCAGATACATTTACCAGACTCACCGTTGCTTTTATTGCAGGGGTTTTAATAAAAAAAACTTATTTTATAATTGCTATTATTAGCTTTGCTTATATCAGTCAATGCTGTCGGTGTACCTGCTAGCTGTAATTGTCATGTTTTAACTTCTGCTCCTCTGAAATGCTCCTCTGATGAAGTCGCCACAGCCACTCAGCCCTGAGTGGCAAATACAAAACAATCAGTGTCAGCCAAAGAAAAATATTATTTTTTTCGAAGTTGAACAAACATATTTACAGACTGCTTCAGGCTGAAGAGAAGCATTGTGAATTAATTATTTCTAATAGGGCTGTGTGTGTCAGACACATTGTTCTGACAGACTTTACTTAGAGATGTTTGTTTGTTTGTTTTCCTCTTTTTTATGAGACGACCGTGAGTAGACAATTGTCTCGAATGTATTTGGTGCGCAGGGGAAATCTTACATTCGACAATAGATGTGAGTGCATACACACCAGTGCACTGTCCCACACAAACACTTGGATGTGTGTTACCCAAGGGAGGCTGTGTTGATGTGCAACTGGCTTTGGTTTGCGGTAAACACCCATCTGTCTGACTCTCAGGACTCTGCATCTCTAGAGACAGAGACAGTGTCCCTGTCTCTTTTAGTTACATAAATTCCATATCATGGATCCTATCTGCAGTGGTCTTTCCCTCATATTGTCCCTCTCCTCTGTCCTCTGCTCTCCAGGGAGCAGCCGATCTACACCACCAGGGCCCATGTCTTCCAAATTGACCCAACCACCAAGAAGAACTGGGTCCCTGCCAGCAAGCAGGCCGTCACCGTCTCCTATTTTTATGACAGCACGCGCAACAGCTACCGCATCATCAGCGTGGATGGATCCAAGGTGTGTGTGTGTGTGTGTGTGTGTGTGTGTGTGTGTGTGTGTGTGTGTGTGTGTGTGTGTGTGTGTGTGTGTGTGTGTGTGTGTGTGTGTGTGTGTGTGTGTGTGTGTGTGTGTGTGTGTGTGTGTGTGTGTGTGTGTGTGTGTGTGTGTGTGTGTGTGTGTGTGTGTGTGTGTGTGTGTGTGTGTGTGTGTGTGTGTGTGTGTGTGTGTGTGTGTGTGTGTGTCACTTTTTTTAGAGCCTTTATTCCAAAATTGATTAAATTATATATTTTTCCCTCAGAATTCTACACAACACCCCATAATGACAAAGTGAAAAAAGCTTAATAACATTTTTTTCAAAATGTATTAAAAATTAAGAACATCAATACTTTGTTGAAGCACCTTTGGCAGCAGTTACAGCCTCAAGTCTTCTTGAGTGCGATGCTACAAGCTCACACCTGTTTCTGGGCAGTTTCTCCTTTTCTTCTTTGCAGAACCTCTCAAGTTCCATCATGTTGGATGGGGAGCGTCGGTGCACAGACATTTTCAGATCTCTCTAGAGATGTTCAATCGGGTTCAAGTCAGGACTCTGGCTGGGCCACTCAAGGACATTCCCAGAGTTGTCCCGAAGCCTCTCCTTTGTTGTGTTGGCTGTGTGCTTCGGGTCGTTGTCCTGTTGAAAGATGAACCGTCGCCCCAGTCTGAGGTCCAGAGCTCTGGAGCAGGTTTTCATCCAGGATCTTTCTGTATATTGCAACTTTCATCTTTCCCTCAAACCTGACTCGTCTCCCAGTTCCTCCCGATGAAAGACATCCCCACAGCATGATGCTGCCATCAGAGTCCTTCAGGTGCCTTTTGGCAAACTCCAGGCGGGCAGTCATGTGCTTTTTGCCGAGGAGTGGCTTCCGCCTGGCCTCTCTACCGTACAGGCCTGATTTGTGGAGTGCTGCAGAGATGGTTGTCCTTCTGGAAGGTTCTCCTCCCTTCATAGAGCAACGCTGAGCAAGTTGTAGAAACATCTCAAGGATGATCAGTGGAACCAGCATGCACCTGAGCTCAATTTTGAGTGTCATGGCAAAGGCTGTGAATACTTATGTTATATTTTCATTCTTTATTTTTAATAGATTTGCAAAAATTTCCAAAAACCTTTTTTCACTTTGTTATTATGGCGTGTTGTGTGTAGAATTTGGAAGAAAAAAATTAATTTAATCCATTTTGGAATAAGACTGTAACATAACAATGTGGAAAAGTGCTGTGAATACTTTCGGGATGAACTGTATCTGCTCTCCTGCCTGTCCATGGCCATCTATAGCTTCCTGTTTTCCCTCCAAACAGCTGACTCATTAGATCAGCTAAATCAATATCATGTTATAAATAAGGATATATTCAAAATCAAACACAAAATAATAGGGATGCACCGATACCGATAGTGGTATCGGTTCTTGGTATCGGCAATTGAAACCGATACGAGTACGAGTATTTTAACGCAGTATCGGCCCCGATACCGCGTTAAAATACTCGTACTCGTATCGGTTTCAATTGCCGATACCAAGAACCGATACCACTATACAGTATTTCACTACAACAAACTGGTCGCGCTTTGTGGAGAAAAAGATTTGTTGTCCTACCTGACTTCAACGTCTAGGGCAGGGGTCGGCAACCCGTGATCCAGAGCCGCATACGGCTCTTTCGTCGCTCTCTTGCAGCTCTTGCAGCAAGGTGTGTAGAGTTATGTGCGTCGCGTTCACACAGTAAAAAATTACTGCCGTCCCGCCGGTTTGAATCAAACTGTTGCTGATCCACCAGAAGTAGCGCTGGCAGCGGCCACATTCAGACGCTGTTGTGCGGCTACGGATGATATTATTGTAGCCGAGTGTCTGTTGTGTGTCTATATTTGTAATTCTAATAAAATGAAAACACGCTCCAGGGTAACTTGAACCACTTTTTTTTATCTCCTTCACACACGTATATCCCACAATTCCACTCCTCTTTTCCTTTCCGTTTCTCCCTCCACAATAAAAGCACCGGAAACATAACTTGGAACACAGCTTCCTATATAATTGCTCGATCCTTAATATTATCGCTTACATTATGAACCCGGACACGGGGCGTTTTATGGTCCGACATTAGAGGGACTTCCACAAGAAGTTTAAAGCTTGGGATAGCCTTCTGTTAATTTTGTACTATAGGCTTGACATAATCTGCAGAGGATAAAATAAAATCTGCCTCCAAATTAATTGCACTTTCATGGAGACCAAATCTAAGAAGTATCGGTACTCGGTATCGGCAAGTACACAAATAAAAATACTCGTACTCGTATCGGTTTGTAAAAAGTGGTATCGTTGCATCCCTACAAAATAATCAAACTGTTGTTGTGTTCCACCATCATACACAAGACCAAACTCTTATGTGTCCACCAACTGGAAAGCTTTACAGATTTTCCACCGTCTTTGTATCGTTGCGATGTGGGTGGTATCTGCAAATGAACGATGTTCTGCTGAAAGTATGCCGGATGACACAAACATATTCTCTTTGGTTTTACGAATCATGATTTGAACTAGTGCAGCAATTCATAATCTTTTCACTGTTAAATAATCTGGTGACCATTTTTCCGGAATTAACTCAAATTAAGATGGTTATGCATTTATGTAAAGCATACAAATATGTTAATAGTTCAGCACAAAAGTAACATGTAGGTTGAACTTAGGTCTGAGCATGAGCAAACCTCCCCTTTAACAAATACACAGCCAAGAGCTGCACACCTGTTGAGCTGCAATTAAACTAAATGATCTGTAATTTACTGTCATTAACAATCGGCCGACAGAAGTCGAAAGTAGTAATCCTCTAAGGGCAGCAGATCTTTTAAATAGCGTTTCTTTTTTCCAGTCAGATCCCTCTGCACAGATCTTTGACCTGATTTGATGTATTTCTATTGATTTCAGTTTCACCTATGTGTCGCTTGGTTACATAACATGTACTGTATGTGAACGTTCAGCCCATTTCCTGAAAATATAATTGGTCTTCACAAAAGAATGACGTTAAATCCTGCATGTGATCCGACACCATGCGGGTGTCGATGCTTGTGTACCATATTCACACCGTCTCCCTCCGCTAACTGAAAGAGTAGATTATGTGTTTCCATGGCAATCAAATACTTCTGTGTGTGAAAACCGGAGGAGAGTTGTGACGGAGGTAACCCTCTGCAGACACTGTCACCTTTCGCACAATCTCAAATCCCACAGATTACCTGCAGAGCCACTTCAGAGAACGAGCAGGTTGACAGCTGTTTTAATCCGTTTCTTTTTACCATGCACCTCTCTGGTTGGGTGAAAGGTCTGTTGACTTCAGTGTTGGGATTACCAACCCAACAGCTGAAGGGTGGGTCTCATAAGATCAACATGGATATATGTGAATGGAGAGTTCTTGCATAGCAAGAATTTTCTGCTGTTGCATCAGACATAACTTAAGTGACAAATGGATGCAAACGGCAGTTGAGATTTTAATTGGGGACCCATTTTCCTGTACAAATTATTCTTTAAAAATAAAATGCATTATGTCTCTATTCCTGCATAGCATTGTTGAGTCAAAATGTGTTACATTGAAGGTAGCTCTCTTCCCACTGCTAGAAACCAGAGGCAAGACTCTAATCTGTTATGTCATCAAGCAGCACTTATGCAGCTTCAGCTCTGTCAGTAATACTTGCTTGTTTTATCTTTTATAAAGTCTGTTTTCTTTGTAAGAAAGATATCTGAAATCTTTTTTCAGAAGAATTCTATTCTGTTACACGTATATGTTTGTATATCCTCAAGGCCAGGAGTCGTCTCTCTGCTCTCCTATTCCTGCCCTGTTCTCTTGTCTGTCTATTTTAAATGCCTTATTGGTATGAGTGTAACAATGGCAATCTTGCCAACGCATGAAGTAATAATGATATTATAAAGAATAAGGTTCAATTCATAAAATCAAGAAAATGGCAGAAACAATTAACCATTTCTCCATTTGTGTGCATTTGTGAAAGTGTGTGCGTGTGGATGCCACATACTCCCCTGTAACCTTGAGTAACAGAGCAGTAGTGTCACATAATGTCTGCTGCAGCAGCTATATGTGAGCTATGAAGATTAACATCTATTGAATTTAACGTTAAATCGGTATAATAAGAGAGATGAGTCAAAGTGATGTTGGTATGAGCAATGTAACCAAAAGCATAGAGTCATATCAAATAAATGTTAAATATAGTTTGTGCTATGTACACTAGCTGCGAGGGAGACAGGTCTGTCTAGAGGAATAGTCTGTGCTGCTGCACACAGTAACTGTGACAGACTTTCAGCTTCCATTCGTCCACCCGTGATGGCCGGGCAACTCGCTGATGATGATATTGCAAGTAGAGGAGCGCATCAGCACTTTTGACTCTTGCTCATCCTGAATCACACTTGTCATCCTGTGATGTACCCCTATGACAACACAGTGAGGGATTATTACTGTACTTTATGAGTTATTCCAAGTATGATGCCTTTCCCAGCTAACCTAATATTTTCTATGCTTTTTGCATCGTATATTTTTTGCATACTCCCTTTTTAAATTGTATTTCTTACTACTTCTCTTACGGCTAGTGTCCACAATGTACATGTTGGCTCATGTACCACAGCCGGGTGAGCTTGAAGACGTGTTTCCAAGAATAATCATTTAAATTCCTCTAACTGAGCTTGTAAATGTGCCAGATGTCAGTTTTGAACTAGTTTCATGTATATGCCAAAATTACAAACAACAGGAAATGTTCCCGTAAGTTAGTGGTGGAGATGAGGACGATGACCATAACCGTGCCCTATAAAACACCACATAGTTTCTCTATGTGTGTCCAAAGGTTTCCTTTCAACCATGTAAAAGAATTATTTCCACTGTGGATGAAAGGAACATGTCTGCCTTGCTTCAGACTCCTGTATTTGCTCCGCCCCCACACTTAACTTGGAGTTTGGATGAATCATTGAAATCTGGTTGGATTGGGTACTTTACTGTATTCCCAGCTGACTTGAGCTAAAGTGAATCTCAATATCAGGAAGTTGAGTTTTTTTAAACAACATTGCACATCACCTTTTTGTCTCAAAACAAAAACAGAACATTTTAAAAACACAACTGTCCTCTAAAGCACTGGTGTCAAACTCAATCAGAATCAGAACCATTTATTGCCATGTATGCTTACACATACAAGGAATTTGTCCTGGCGGGAAGGTGCATACATTTAACATTTAACAATACACATTTAACAGTTAACGCAGTGCAATAAATGAGGATGAATGGATGAATGAATATCTACAGATCAAGACCCGCAACGTCATTTCTGTGGCCCGCGACGGCTTGAAAGGCATGATCACCATGATCACCATCGCAGACCCGTTTTCAGTTGGTTGTGGATCCGTTTCCGCTTAGTCGCGGAGCCGTTTTCAGTGGGTCACGGGCCTTTTGGAGGGGCAAAGAAAGAATCCTGTGCTTTTATTCACATTCAATGCTGCATTCACAACACACTTTACTTATTTGTGATAGTTCTCTTCATTCCCAACCTTTTTTTAATGCTGAGTTAAAAAAGGCTGAAGTTATACAATTATCATGTGTTTTATTACCTTGTTAAGATGCACTTTTGGGTTTTTAATTGAGTGTAAATGGGAATTTTTCTTTCTATCTTTTTTTTGTTTTGACATGTGAGATTCTGTACCATCTCAGGCTCAAACTGCACCATCTTTTCCTTAAATCAATTTGAGAAGTTGAAAATGTTCCTCGCTTTGGATCTCAGGTGTCATTCAGGGGTGATGGTGTAGCCAGACCATTTGAGAACCACTGGCTCAGACCACATGCATGTTCTTATTAGCTCACAATTATTTGTTGGACCAGAGTGACAAAAAAGTTAATAACAACGTGCGTTTGATTTAACAATATGTTCAGTAGTAGTTCAATTTATACAGTGTTACAGTTACAACCAGCCCTTTGAGGGCGACCATGATGCTGATGTGGCCCGGGGTGAAAATGAGTTTGACAACCCTGGTCTAAAGCATATGTATTTATTAACTTCTTCCAATGAAAAGGATGCGTAAAGGCATAAAACAGCCTTCACTTGAAGATCTTAATGTGGCGGCGCACACCTGACTCAAACCAAGTTAACCTCGCTCCTCCCTCAGAAACCAAACCTGCGTCACTGCCACCGGGGAACAGCGTGTTTTTGCAGTCCTTAATATATGGTGAGATGAAATGCATCAGGTCATTAAAACGGTTGGCAGACGCACAAAAATATTTCACATTTCACTTCATCTACATCACACCTCAGCTTGATAAGCAATCCCACTTTTCCATTTTGCTGTCTGCTTTGATGAGAGGACATGGTGACCATCGTCTCATCTTTCTTTGGCTGTGTTTCAGTTATAACCGCGCTGCCAGCTCCGCCTGTTCATCATCACCATGACCATCATTGCTGCCCAATCGTCACCTTCATTTTTGATATATCCTTCATAAACTAGGTGCCACACATTCAGCTGCAACTCACTGTCTAACATTGTTGTCAAATTAGTCTGTAAAATAGTGAGCTACTCAAATGTTATGAGCAAGTACAATAAAAAAGCGAAACATGTTTCAGAGTATCACGTTTTAGTTTAGTTTTTAGACAAACCCCATTTTATATGTGGAGTGGAGTCACATGAGTTTTATCTCTTTAGATAAAAAAATATATTTAAGTTTCTGCCATCTTAAAAAAGCCACCGCTCCATATAGAGGATGTCCCTTGGTGCTTGACAAGCGATCAAAGCTCGTTCCCTCGCACAGACTCCTCTTCCAGGTTCTACATATTTTTCTTTTTTCCTGACTTTGCAGATTCTGTGCACTCTGCAGACACATAATCAGCCGTGGAAGATGTCTCCCATATCATCCTGGCTGTCCCTACGTTTTCTCACTGATCCTCGGGCCATTGGCCAGCCCAGCTTCGCTCTGCGCCTCCTGTGCCACTTGATCCGCAACCCAGCACAGCTGCCAGCGTCACTCCGCTCTACCTCCCTCTTTCTCACCCTCCCACTCTCACCGGCTTGCTCAATCACTGTACAGTCATAGATGATGACATACAGTCACTGGGCCCACAAAGATGGGGCAACCAGGTAGTCTTGTATATTAACTTGCAATGATTAGTTGAGAGTATGCCTTTTTTGTTGATACTGTTTCTACCAACACTTTTGTAGGAGATCATACATAAAACAGGATCAATACGCTGTTTAAAGATTTGTTATGCATAAGGCTTGTGCAATATGGTTGAATTCAATGTCAAGTAAAATTAATGTAATATGTAACATTTGACAAAATCATTGACTATTGATCAATTAATAGTTTGGCAATATGTCTTGTTTTGTCCAGACGGCAACCTTGGGGTATGAAAAATGAAGCCAATGCATAGTTTCCTTTAAACTTGCGTTCTTTCTGATGGCTATCAAGGAGCAACTTCTCTGGTTGCTAATCAACTCCTATTGAATAGAAGTTTATAAGAAAATGACCCTATCTCTCACTTGATTTATTAACTCAGTAAACATGAGTTTATGTCTCAATCTCAAGTTTCAATTCTTCTTAAATACAGCATGGTGTTCATTTAGTAAATTATGGTCCATTTATAGTCAAATAGACCATAAAGAAGGGGATGTTTTGGGGCGTGGCAACCTTGTGATTGACAGGTCGCTACCACGGTGTGGGAGTTGTCAGTATTTTCACCTTAAAACTTTAACCCTTTCACAGTGTGATTTGAACTTCCTACATTTTGGTTTTTCTTATATAGGGTATATGGTTTAGTCTGAGTAAGTCCAAAACCCAAAGCGTATCAGTTTACGATCCTAAAACAGAATCTAGGAGAATAAAAGAAAAATGAAGCTGAAATAGGGGATGTTTGGTATTTTTAAATACAATTAAGAAGTTTATTGATTGGCATATATGAAGAGTTTTCATTGGATTGAAACAAATTAAGTCAAAGAAAGTTTTCATTAGAATTAATTTGAAATAATTAAATCAATCATTGATAACATTGGGTTTTGGTCTGGAGTTGTGAGACATGTGTGAGCTTCAGGCATTCAGAGCAGCACTGGGTGCAGGCTTTAGGTCTCCGTGTGGTTTCAGGCTCATGCAGCTCGTTATCTTGTTACACGCCACAAACAGAAGCAGTGACTCAGTGTTTTACTTTTATTCCTTTCCACCTAAAGGGAATGTGAAAAAACAGGCTGATCTTGTCTCATTTGACCAATTTAACTGATTTTTAAATTCCTCATTTATATTCTTAAATCAAGAGCCAGTTACACATCATACAATCTAGCAGCTCGGGCATATCAGCCAAAACAAAGGGCCGAAGGTTAACTACATCAGCTCAATGTTATGTTGAATTAATATAGTTGTCACTTTAAAGAGGTACAACTTTAAGCTGTCAGAAGAGGCTCTGACATGGTGTCTAACAAACCAAGGAGATGAAACTGAGAAGACATTTAGACTCTAATTGGCTGATTGATAACGAGGATACATTGATAATACAGATTACCCTCAACGTTTTCCAGGTTTTCAAAAGGAAACAATATATTTTGAGTTGTATATTTCTTCTTGACATATATATATAAAAGGTTGGTTATTTTACCGTGTGGTTACCTCATTGGTTACTTTTGCTTAATTCTGCAGCAACGGCCCAGTTTCCTCACACTGATCATTAAAGTTTCATCTAATCTTAACACTTCTTTGAGCCAACGCGATGAGCTCAGTTAAATATTCACACCGTTCCGGCTTTGCTCAGGTTACCTTTCAGGAGAAATTATGTAACCTCTGTTTTGATAACACCTCTGAAACAGTGATGCTTTTTAAATCCGATTACCGGCACCTTGGCTTTTTGCCCTTGATGCGGGAAAAAGGCCTGAATCAGAGGCTGTTACTGTTATCGTTGCAGTATATGACACTGATAAAGGTATTTTTCTGTGCATGTGCAGTTATCTCTCTCAGGATCCATTAGCATTGTTCTGTATGGGTCAGAAATATCTGAGAGGACATTGACTACCTGCTAGTGTCCTCATTCTGTTTTCTGTTGGCTCAGTCTCTGCTTTTTGGGTGTCTGTGTCCAGTAATGATGCAGGGTAAAGTGTTTTAACACCTCAGGCACTGACAAGATGGAGATGGAGACGGTGGAGGCGTAGAAAAGGACATGAGTCTGTCAGCAATTTGTATTCTTGAATCCTGTGATCAGAGCCATGTTGCTATGAAACAAGGGCTGCACTGTGATTAAACTGTCTTCTATTGTTTCTTAATTGTTGGTAATTTGCATGTGCTCTGTTTTAAGTTGTCTTGTATCTTGGGATTGGGTTTGTGTACATGCACAGAAGTAAGTTCAAGCTGCTTGTGTTTACGTCTAGCTGTTCATATATTGATTAGACGTGTTTACAGCTACAGTGTTGCAGTAAACCCACTCAATGTGGTCAGGCAGAAATAGTCTTCAGGAATCTCTTGGTTTCTACTGTCGCTGCCTCGCCATTGGTTCCAATTTTAGAAATGCAGCAGATGCTTTCCACCAGCTGATTTACTGCATTGCTACACCGACAGGTGAACGTCTACTGCAGCCAATACGGCGAATGTAATTTGACTTCTTAGAGGTTAGTGGGTCACCACTGCATAAGGTGTTTGTTTCTGTCGATCTATCTTTTTTTTTTTGCAAGCAATTGTGGAACATAATTCCTCTTTCATATGACTCCGATTTACCATTAAAGTAGGAGCAAAGTCAGTTTGTGTGGAGTTGGTTATTATTTGTCAATTCAGACCAAACTTTAGATACCTGTGTGTTAATGGCTTTCCAATGAATGAGGTTGGCACCTTTTACAAGTCTTGTTGGATGTGAAACCTGGAGGATAAATTCTGTAATGGAACATAAAATGAGTGAAGTGATGGTCGGTTTCTTAGAGTATGTCAGTGTTAGTGGATTGAAGATGGATGCTTTGATTCACAAGACATTGTGAGGCACTCATCATCCAGCATCATGGCTGGAGTACTTCCAAAGATTGCTTTGTATACAAAATAGCTCTGTATTGTAAAGACGTTCTCAAAAATGAACATGAATCATACTGTATTTACGAAGTAGATCATTCTAAGAAAAAAAAGATAAATATACCAAATGTAGTCAAACAGTGTGGGCATGGTGTAGACTTCAGCACGGCGTTACAGATTTACTCCGTGTGAATGGAGCTACAATAGGGGATTGTCCTTTGAAAAATCAACAGGACTTTTCATCATGTGAATGCAGATGCTGAAACTCCTTCTTTATTATGTCTTGAATGAGATGCACAATTTTCCAAACCCAACAACGGACATCTTTGACAGGGACTGTGCCCTGCAATTCTGTGTAATGATTACCAGAATGATATCCAACAGGGCTGGGAAATTATTGATAAGTTATTTGTCCTAACAGGTGATTATCAACAGTACCATCACGCCCAACATGACGTTCACCAAGACCTCGCAGAAGTTTGGTCAGTGGGCGGACAGCAGGGCCAACACCGTGTTTGGACTGGGCTTTGCTTCGGAGCAGCAACTGGCCAAGGTGAGAGGACACATTTCTGCAGCGTCACATTAAATCACAAAAAACATTTAGAAAGCTTGGAGACAATTGATTGACGTATTTGTCCTAAAACTGAAGTGCAACAGTACACAATTTTGTTATTATTTAGATGCCAGCTGGGGAAATGAAGCAATCCGAAAAGTATTCCAGGGTTTATCACTAGATGATTGGCTCCATGATCTCCCAAAATGTGTTTCAATGAGCCACACTGCGTTTGACATCTCAGTTTGTATTATCTTCACAGCTCTTTCACGTCTCTCTCAAATTTACAGTTTTCTGAGAAGTTCCAGGAGGTAAAAGAAGCGGCCAAGATC
Source organism: Cottus gobio (assembly GCA_023566465.1). NCBI lineage: Eukaryota > Metazoa > Chordata > Actinopteri > Perciformes > Cottidae > Cottus > Cottus gobio. The sequence goes on along the minus strand of CM042224.1, from coordinate 23,552,324 downwards.
GCAAGGGATAAATCTCAAGACACGGTGGAGACATTGAGTAATCACTCCCAGGTAAATGATATCTCTGCTGTCTGAAATTCTGATTCAGTACAATACCTCTGTTGTACTGTCTTCTCCACAGGCACTGTTGGCCTCTACAGAGGGAAAACTGGTAACACTGAGAAGAAAATGAACTTTCCCTAAAAAAAAACACCATCAGGTGTTTCTGATTCTGTGTTTAGAAAAAGCTCCTGGCATGAGAAAGTATTCAAATAGTTAAGTTAAATATTTAAATGCATACAGGGCTGTGAGGCTTATGTTGAATATACCACGTCAACACAACAGCAATCTTTCATGAACTGTAATTGTCATAAAGAGAGGTCAAAGGTCATCCTAAGATACTTTACTGCCTGGAAGACACCACAGTAATTAGGAGGACCAGGAAGCCAGTGAGAGTCATACAACAATACAAGTTTCTCTGTTTACACACATTATATCCAATTGATCTTCTGTCAGTAAGTAAACGCATTGGTTGGAGGTAGATCCAGCAGTCTGGCCTGCTCCCTGCCTGCTCTGACTCCAGATGGCAGGAATCAAACTCGGCTCTGAGACACACAACGCTGCTGGGCCATATGACACGATAAATACTGGCATCGGTTTTTCGCCACCCCTCTGCTGTCATAGCTGACATGTCCACAGTGTTTACAGTGTTTTATCAAAAGAAGCCGAGGACCCTTTTCCATACTCGGTGCACGATTTATGACACGCATTTATGGATTTTAAGCCATCGGAACATTTAGAAAGCTGCAGGTAGACAAATCAAAACCTGCCCTGAACCATAACACGTACCCTCTGTCCCCTACCAGGAGTCTGAACGTGAGATGCCCACAACCAACCAGGCGTCTAGCATTAATGGAACAGATGATGAGAAAATCTCTCATGTCGGTCCGGAGGCTGCTGTGCTGCAAACAGAGAACGAACATCTCAAGAGTGCAGTAGAACAGAGGTAAGGGTTCCTTTCACGAACACCTTAGAACAACCTCTTGAAGGAGAAATTAATCTAAATGTATTTCCACCTTAATGGTATCATCACATGCCACATAATCTCACATTACAGCAACACTCCCCTCAAGGGGCATCGCATCATTTTAACTCCTGAACGCTCTCATGTTATTTCTTCTTTTTTATTTTCTGTTTCTCTGCACCAAGCTGTGCTCAAACGTTCTCCCTCTCCATTTTATTGCTACTGGGACGATATCATGGCCCCTAAGGGCTCAGAAATCATCTGCTCTAATCTAAAAAGTGAAGCTGCTCTGCTCCACCATTTGTTTATATGGACTTTACAATCCAGATGCTGAGTGTATAAATCACTAATTGCATGAAACTCCAGATGGGATTAGAATGACCCGAGGGCATCTGAGTCAACTAAAATTACAGTACGTACATTTAGCCAGAATTTGTACTGGATAGTAACGCAACAAAGATATTTGTCAAATTTGAGCCAGATGGGATAAAAGGTTCTGAGGTATACATATTCTTTAAAAAAAAACCTTAGCAGACCTTCCCTGATAATACTTCAGACTTTACTCACACAAGAAAATAAGTATTAAATGAACATCCCTGCATGAGTGTGGGGAATGCTTTATTTACCAGTATTTTGTACTGTAATCATACATTCATAAAAGGATCCCGGACAGGACAATGTAAGTAAATAGAATGTTGCTAGTGTAATTAGTAGATTATTTAAAACATATAACATAAAATGTATGTATGACAAGTTCAGTTAAATACATTTCTTTGGACAACTAACTAAACTCAAGCATCGGTCTCTTATATTAAGTACCAGATTGGAAAGTTATTTACAGGAAACATCTTAGGAAAGTGTGTAAACGGTAAAAGAAAGTGTGTGTGTGTGTGTGTGTGTGTGTGTGTGTGTGTGTGTGTGTGTGTGTGTGTGTGTGTGTGTGTGTGTGTGTGTGTGTGTGTGTGTGTGTGTGTGTGTGTGTGTGTGTGTGTGTGTGTGTGTGTGTGTGTGTGTGTGTGTGTGTGTGTGTGTGTGTGTGTGTGTGTGTGTGTGTGTGTGTGTGTGTGTGTGTGTGTGTGTGTGTGTGTGTGTGTGTGTGTGTGTGTGTGTGTGTGTCTGAACAAAACTTTGGCAAAGGAAAAACGTTTGTTTCAAACCAGTCCATCAAGCATACATGCATCTTTAAACTTCTCCAGCTTGTTGTTGTAAAACAGTTTGTCCACCATTTGCTTTGTTTGCTCCTTTTTCGTACCTTCCCAAGGCCTTGAGATTTAGTTTTCTGGAAATGTGTCACAGCAGTGAAACAGCCGAGGACTGCAGAATGCTGCGGTGCAAGTCTGTCTGCATTTGATGGAGAGCAGCACACTTCAAACCAGCCATGCATAAGGAAGGGAACAGCGATGCATACTAAATATACATCACAACCTCTTCAACCTTATTGATAAGACTGAAACACACATTCTGTGGTATGAAAAGATGACAAACTGTATGTTGGAGCATATCAGCAGCTCATTAGCCCCTTTTGAGACTATTCCCACTTATTTCTTTCTTTTTTTTATGATTTAAATACCTCTTGACAGCGTTATGTACATCACGTCTAATTAAATAGTCATGACTGGAAGGATTTTGTAGCATTATGTGCCATGTCAGTGGGCACAAGCCCCAGGCATTTCAGCTCTAACCTGTCTACATTTGTCTTCCATTAATAACTCTCCTCCTGGATCTTTCTCTGTCTTGCCTGTCTGACAGCAACACCAACGCCAAGAAGTGGGAAACGGAGCTGCACACTTTAAGAGAAAATAATGCCAGGCTGGTGGACGCACTGCAGGAGTCCTCGGCTAATGTAGAGAGCTGGAAGAAACAACTTAGTGCCTGCAAGGAAGAGAGTGACACGCTCAGGGAAAAGGTAAAACATTGAGGGGCGTTAAATAACGGAAATTAAACACATTGCTCCTGATAGCAGACAATTTGACAGTTCAGAAACACTGTTGCCTCTTTTTATAGAAGGAACAAAACTGCACTGCAAACTGTCACGACATTAGTAAACTATAGATTTAAAGTGGACGATTAATCTAACTAGGGCAGGTGGCGTTGGACGACCAGCAATTTTTTTATAAATCAATCTACAAATCATCTGACTAAAATAATTATATTCATAGTGGACTCTGGTGCAGGAAACACACAACTAATACAATGTATTGTACTTATACTGAATATAATTATTTTAGTTTTATAATGTCCATAATGTTGCAGCTGAGCTGGTGTTACAGTCATACATTTTGTAACGTTTTCTTTTTGTCTAATTGCCACTATCAGTTTTCAAGACATTGCTTTTAAGTATATTTAGGATTCTTCAAATACAAATGAACAAAAATTATAGGTAAACAAAATGGGAATATGTTTTGAAGACCCGTTGTCCACATTGACTACTTTTCACAATAAAACATGACATTCTTCACAACGTCTCCTTTTTTGTTGTTTTTGCAGATTGCAGAACTAGAAGCTCAGTGTAACGAAGCCGATCAGGAGAAACAGAAAAACTCCCAACTGTCTGTCCGAGTGCAGGAGCTAGAGACGGAGCTGCAGGAAAAAGAGCAGGTGAGACGTCCGCAATACATTTGTCTTGCAACAACAGGGCCACTGCTGAATGCAAGGGTGACCACACCTGTCTCCTGAAGTTACAGATCTACTTTCTCTCCCTGACTCCAACATTTCAGTGTGTGTCTTTAATGCACACAAGCTCTTCTCCTCTTGTTCTTACTCAGTACCGCTCCTGTCCCTCAGGAGGTGAATATACCTCCTATAATCAGGTCTTGTGGGATCTGGGGTTGTGTATGGATCGGTGTTGGAACTTTCGCCTAACCAGGAAATCCCAGTCATTCTACTGCCTGCTGTTTTTCTTTTGATTTCCTTTTCTGTGTTGCTTATTTCTTTAAATTAATTTACTTGATATCAGCTCTGTTTTGGCACACTTGAAACCCACTGTGAAAATAGTCAGACTGGGGCTATGTAATGCATCCACTGACTTTGTCCGTAGTCAGAGCAGCAGGGAATGTTGGCACAAATGCCATTAGCGGCATCGCCCTGTGTGTACTGCGGCTTCAGTCATCTATAATCCAAACTAGCTGACCGTCAGCTCAGCCGAGCCTAATGGTGCTGTTATTACTAATGAGCATGAGCCCCACACGGCCACACAGTCTTTTGACCTTTGCTTGTTGCTGGTTAAATGCTGTTTCTGTCTGCAGACAAATGATTAGGACTGAATTGTGGCAATATTTAAGTCTGGCTGCCTTTTTCTTTCGATAGTGACTGTGTCTCCCCATCAACGTCATAAAAGGGAGATGCAGTCGGCCACGTGTGCAGCAGAGTGAAAGATGAACGAAACCAATTCACTTCCAATAGAAGTAAAATAGTTTCTATATTTCTGTTTCTACAGCAAAATATTTATATATACACACATATATATATATATATATATATATATATACACACAATTATTTTCATTATCGATTCATAGAATATTTTGAGGAACGACTTGAAGGGTTAATCGGTATTAGTTGCAGATTCATTTTCTTTTCCTATTTTTCCATTAATTGTCTAATCAATTGATCAACTAATCTTTTAGAGTTTAATAGTGTAAAATAATGACGTTTAAGTTCTGATGCGTAAAGACCCTTTTAAATTCTCAGCGGTACACAGTGTGTCTGGGATATTCTGGTTTAGCACCTGGCAGCCTGAGTATTAATAGAACATATACATCTTTCCTCAGAAGGCTGTATATCTTACACAACAACAGGAAGGAAGTAGTTCAAAGAACTGGAGCTGATATTTGAAAGATTATGAGCAAAGAGTTGTGTCCTTCGGGGGCTTCAGTGTTTCCACAGTCCTGTGTATCAACCATATTGCTCTTAACAGTGACCGATGGACCTGCAGAAGGAAGTCTCGTTGTTTGCAGAGCACTGATCCAGAAGGCGACCCACAGAGGCTCATCTGCCGAGTGACTCAACCGTCTAGAAATGCACACGCTCCACTCCAATTAAAAACGAGCCTATGAATTATTAAGCATTCACTGTGGTGTTGACCCCACCGCTGGCGTGTGTGTGCGTGCGTGCGTGCGTGCGTGCGTGCGTGTGCGTGCATGCGTGTGTTTGTGTGTGTGTGGTAGCAGCAGCAGAGGGATGGACCTTTCAGAGCAATAATGGATGTTTGATTGGGAAGAATACAAACATGTACGCATAAGGCAGTAAAACAGAATCAAGCCTCCGTATTCATTCTGGTCTGTTTTTAATCTGTTAACTTGCTTTCCGTTGTTCTGTACCGGCTTTGTACTGCTGCCATCTTTGTTTGTGTCCCACTGAAAGTTGTCTGTAGCAACGTGTATCGAGAAGTTGGCATCAAGTCTACGACTTGGACTCTTCTTTCCTTACTCTGATCAGATTGATTAAAATAATATCAATTTAGTATTTTATTGAGACAAACATTAAAAGGATTAGTTTGACATTTAGTGAAATTAAACTTATTAGTTATAAGTTAACTTATTCTTTATTCAAGCTGGGAGTTAGATGAGCAAATCGATACCACACTCTGTACGACATGTGAAGCTGAAGGCAGAAGACATTTAGCTTAGCTTAGCATAAAGACTGGAGAAACAACAGACTGACGCAAGAGTGGTATCAATAATCTCATCAAACTCTCCGAGAAAGCAAATGAGTCTCCAAAAATATTGAACAATTTCTTGAACATTTGAAAAGTTAGCCGGCTTTTGTTAAATGAGCTATTACGTTCTTAAGAAAACGATGTAGAGAGAATCAACCTGATGTTGATGTTTTGTCTGCTTTTGAATAACCAGTTTCTGTATTTATTTTTCCCAGGAGTTGGAGAACCTGAGGAAGCAGGCAGAGATAATCCCTCAGCTCATGGCGGAGTGCGAGAGCATCACTGCAAAACTGCAGGTACGTTCAAAACACCCAGGAATCCCACAAAAACCAACACTTTTCTCTCTGTTGCGATGTACAGCGGAGCATAAAAGCTCGAGCTCACAGCACATGTGAGTACATGATGTCTGCCACAGCGAGGTTACACGCAGGCTCTGAGGCGTGAGCCGCGCTTTCAGACGGAGGTAGAGAATGAGAGTTCCTATTCACCATTGTGCCTGAGGGCTGGTGACACAACATTTCCATCACGTGTCTACTAAGCACATTGTGTTTATTAATAGTGTGTTAACTACTAATAAAGGTCCATCCGCAGCACAACACTGAGTGGATTATTGCTCCTTTGAAAAGGGTTCCTCTTCCTCATCTGTGAGATATTACATCTCTGTCATGGCTTATTAGTTTCCCAGTGATGCAGATTTAATTTGTTTTGCCGACTACAGAAACAGCTGAAGTCGATTGAGACCTTTAATGACCAAGTCTAGTAACATCTCTGTAGGTGTGGGTTGTTGGGTGTGAGTATCTGCTGGTGCCAAAAACAATAAAGATTCACGCCCATCCCCTCCCGTCCTCCTTGTAACAATGAGCACCTGTTCGACAAGTCTGATCCCTTATTGAGTAATATCAGACCTTCTGTGAAAGCAGAAGTGCCAGGCATGAATGACTGTACGCCCCATTTGTGCCAAGTCTGACTTGAGCTGCATGGATGGCAACGTCATCTCGCCCTCTTCTGACTGACTCCGAGCAGGATTTTATCATCCAAGCTGTCATGCATGTGTTGGGTTCCCAGCCGGGGAAGGCAGGAGAATAAAACCAACAATGGCATGCCTGAAGTTCTTGTGCTTCACAAAGCTCGACTGCCTGGTTTGTTTCTGCAACAGCCAGCTGGATGAATGACAGTGACAACAGAACCGGCTAGAGCAGGGGTTTATCTAGCCAACAACTGAGCAGAAGCATAGACAATGGGATTTCTCGAATACCTCCATTTATCCACGAGGCCCAAATGAAAATGCAGCCACAGTTCGTTCAGATAAAAGTTTTTGGGTGAAGTAAAACTGCTAACTAATGCTAGCTAACTGCTTTTTTTCTGTGATTTTAGTTCTTAAGAAAATAAATAAAATCCACTTAGTCTACCTTTTGTGTATGTGGTCATGGCTCCTCTCTATTTAAAGATGACACCCCAGGGAGATCAGGTTTCAGGAGTCCGCTAGAGGAGACATGCAGGCGCAACACTCATTTAGCACTCCTATTTTAAACCCCTCCCTTCAATAGTATCTTTGGCATTAATGTGTCAATCGTGTCGCCTGCTAGTCTGAAACTCTTGCTCAATGCAAAGGAGTTGAACTGCTTTAGTCTCATTCCTGATAGTATCTGTAAAAAGCTGTATCTTTGGTTTGGCTTCCCAGCTAAGATGCGCCCAAAAGATCTATTCATCTGACATCTCACTTAAGACATGCATTTGATTTCCCTGTGTCCACCATCTGCTGTAATGTAACTCTTGTTTTTCCTTAATATCCGTCCACAGACTGCTGAGACGAGGAACAAGGACCTGGAGGGCAGTATAGAGGGTCTTCAGCTGGACATAGAAGACAGTCAACAGAAGCAGGGCAACATGAAGGGCGAGCTGAAGAAGTTCATGGATATGCTGGATGGAAAGATAGACGAGCTGCATGAGTTCAGGCAGGGGCTCTCCAAACTGGGTGTTGATAACTGAGTAAAGTGGCACTGAGCTGAAAGGGTCAGAGGTCAGGTACAAAGGAGTCACTACAGTGTGTCTTCAGTGCAGAAACTATGCGGCACCTACTCCCCCAAGGTGACGTCCACTCAGACACTATCAGCTCTGGCTTCTAATAAACACTACCGTGTGAGAAAGAGATGTTTTTCGGAGAGAGGGAGAGAGGCTGGCAGGAGGAAGGCCAGCATGCTGCACCAAATGGCTCCATTTTGTGCGCTGGCATTCTGAAACTAAATCAAGAGTCACAATTTGAGCTTAATTATCGGTTTCTATTGAGGGGGAACGGCTTTTAAAAGCTGGTGGTGGGTTCTTAGATTCTGTCCATCTGTCTTGTTTTTGTTTTGAAGGCTGCAGCACTTCTTTACAGGCAGCTTAGAGTAGAAGAGAGGACTTAAAGGGCTAACATGAAGAACACACACAGGCGATGCTGATCAGCATCACTAGTAATAATTGGTGTTAATCCTCGTGGCCCCCTCAGACAATTAGAGATGAAATATTTCTCCACTGTCCTCGCCGTTGCCTCTCGTCTATCTCAGGTGTGTCAGAAGACCGTTTGTACTCACTGGATCACATGCACATACATGACAAGCGGCCGTGACACAAAGTGCCTCCAGGTGAGTCCAGACCTACCTGGCGAGGAGAACTGGCCAAGTGATGACCATCACCATAATATTAACTTGATGATTTTTGTCAGACAATCTGACCGACATCCACTTGTAAAATGAGACGAGGAGAAGATGCAGGTAGCCGAGCCCATCCCGAGGATGTAAATGGCTGTTACCTTGGTGATAAACTCAACGGACAAAAATGGTGTTTGCACAAAAGCTAGTCCCAGGAGAGACCGCAGCAGGAAGTCCTCCGCTCTCTCGTGGGTGTTTTTAGTAAGCGCTCCTTTTTGATTACACTTTGCATGAAGAAGGAACGCGCTCTGGTTTCAGGAGCGTTCCTTCAAAAACATCCCAAAACAATAATGGGTCCCCCTCTTCCCCGTGAGTGTAGTGCAGTGTTCAGAGGACTCTGTGTGTGTGCACAATAGTGTTTTTGTCCATGTGTCGAACAAAGATGTCTCCGAGGCCGTTGATGTAATCTACCGCACTGGTTTTTGTTATGGTGGCGGTTACTGGGCGAGGGACTTGGTGCTGCTCGGTGGGGAATAATGTGAAAGACTACGTCACTGATGACATTCGGGTTGGCTCCGTCAGATTCTTGGTTTCCGTTTTACATATTTATTTTTTTGGTGCCTCTTTGCAACTAGTGTTTTAGAACAAACCAAGTAAATCAACCTTCACCTAATGTCTTTAGATGTACGATAATATATCAAATATACCAAACTGTCGGGATTCAGAGGTTTTCTAATTATTGATGTTGGCAGGATGGGGTCGCAGCTGCTTTTGGGGAAGCCCATCTTGAAACGTGGTACATTTTAACTCAAAGGTGTATGTTGTCGTGGCACATTTACGGGAAATGCTATGTTATAAGTCTATATTTTTTCATCACTGTTTTGATCTATGAAGGGACATTTTGCTTGTCTGTTTAACGCCACTGTTCATAAGTATCCTGAACCTGGAACACAAAGTGTGATCCTTTCTTTTAAAACAATGCCTCTTGTGCACTTTTGTGACTCCTGTTCAATATTGTACAATAGAATTGACAATTGTTAAAATTTAGTTTAATTACAATGCTGAGTTTGGTGTCTTCTTTTGAAGTTTGAGCAGTGGGCCACATTTTGCTGAGGTTTGCCTAATCCCCATTTAGTCCCGCATCAGTGTCGTGGGTTCTGTGGAGGAGACGGAGATGCTGTCAAAGCCGCTAATATGCTGCACTTAAAGTCTTGAGGCATTTCTTCCTGGATGAGCTCAGGAGGTGGAAGGACCCTGCAGCGGCAGAGCGCCATCCCGTCGAGGCTCGAGTACAGAAGCTCCGCCACCGCACGTCTCCGTCTGGTTTTGATTTACATAGCACTAAATATAGCTGTAATCCTCAGACGCACACAACCGCAGCAACACAAGTGGGATTTATTCAGTCGGTGACACGTAACTTTTTTTTTTTCTTTGAGATCAGAACAAATAAAGCATCACAGACATGATCTCGCTTGAGGGATGGAAAATGCCTTAAACTCCATTGTCATCGCAGCGCAGAGGAAGTAGTGCAGGGGTGGATCAGGGGACATGTTGCCGTGGCAACTTAATCCCACTGCCTCCTGTTTTATGTTGTGAACAGTTTGAATGCTTGACAATGAGAAGTATAGATCCAATGCAACCCTCCAACAATGAATCTTAATTACACAAGTTGGTCATCTTCCTCAGCCAATGAGGCTCGTACTTCACCAGCTGTAGATGCAGAGGAAGCACTCATTTAGGGCTGCAGCGATTAACCAATTAAGTCAGTTGATGGACAATTAAGTCAGTTAGAACTGCAGACAACTATTTTCACTAAGAATTATGTAAAGGTATAAATGTTTAAAGAGAAATGTTTAAAGAAAAGAAAAATGCCCCAGAGCGTAATGTGGATTATTGAATTATTTATTTTTTTGGTCCAATCAGCAGTGCAGAATCTGAAATTTAATTTTTAAATGAATTTTTACAAATAGTCTAATGTTTGGTATTTTTTCTTTACGACCGATTGAACTGATTGATCATCGACACTGCGTGACCTCAACCATTTCTGGTTCATACTCGTACTGCGAGCTGAAACACTGGAAGATACATTTTTTTGTGAATTGATAAATCAACTATTTAGATGAACAAACTAGTAATTGAGTCACTTTTCAAAAAAAAAAATTCTCAAATGTGGAGATGTTTTTACATGACGGTAAAATAAATCTTTGGGTTTAAGACTTAATTGAAAAAGAAGCAATGTGAAAATGTGACCAGAATTCTTTGCCACTGTGGCGTGACATTTTATGGACGAAGCTATCTGTGTAAATACCTTATTAAAAGGATATTTGAATTTGTTTTGACAAAAGAAAAAAAATACATTACTGAAGGCTCTGGATCTCGTCACTTTTAGGATTTGGCCCAGGGATGTCTGTTGTTGGATGGATTGCCATTTTGTACAAACATTCATGTTCCCAGAGGACGGACCCTGACGTCGGGGATTCCCCTGACATTTCCTCTTGTCTTGTTCGGGCATCAAAAAGAAAAGAGAACTGTGAGCTGGGTATTGTCATTTTTCTGACTTTATAGAAACTAAATTATGAATTATAAGGAATAAAATAAGAGAGTAATTACTGAAGCAACCGTTGCTTGTATCGACACAGATCAGTGATGCAGGAACTCTCAGCGAGGCTCATTGTGTGACCGGGGATGAGTGGGCGAGTTGGTGAAACATTAAGAGACTATACTGCTCTGTGCATGTGTCCGAGAGAGAGAGAGTGAGGGAGGGAGGGAGGGAGGGAGAGATGGTACTGCAGGCCACTTCTTGTTGCCATAGTAACAGGCTACGGAATTTCATGTTGACGCTCCGTCGTCGGGGTTCGTCTAAATGCCTGACGTGTGTGTCTTCCCCAAGGTGCATGACTCGTATCCCTCCCACCCCCCAAATACCACCTGGATGATACCGATCGCACTGTAAAGTATGCTGAGCTGAATAAACCCTGTGTGTGTGTGTGTGTGTGTGTGTGTGAGAGAGAGAGAGGTGTGTGTGTGTGTGAGAGAGAGAGAGAGGTGTGTGTGTGTGTGTGTGAGAGAGGTGTGTGTGTGTGTGTGTGTGTGTGTGTGAGAGAGGTGTGTGTGTGTGTGTGTGAGAGAGGTGTGTGTGTGTGTGTGTGTGTGTGTGTGTGTGAGAGAGAGAGAGGTGTGTGTGAGAGAGAGAGAGAGGTGTGTGTGAGAGAGAGAGAGAGGTGTGTGTGAGAGAGAGAGAGAGGTGTGTGTGTGAGAGAGAGAGAGAGGTGTGTGTGTGAGAGAGAGAGAGAGGTGTGTGTGTGAGAGAGAGAGAGAGGTGTGTGTGTGAGAGAGAGAGAGAGGTGTGTGTGTGAGAGAGAGAGAGAGGTGTGTGTGTGAGAGAGAGAGAGAGGTGTGTGTGTGTGAGAGAGAGAGAGGTGTGTGTGTGAGAGAGAGAGAGGTGTGTGTGTGAGAGAGAGAGAGGTGTGTGTGTGAGAGAGAGAGAGGTGTGTGTGTGTGAGAGAGAGGTGTGTGTGTGTGAGAGAGAGGTGTGTGTGTGTGAGAGAGAGAGAGGTGTGTGTGTGAGAGAGAGAGAGGTGTGTGTGTGTGAGAGAGAGAGAGGTGTGTGTGTGTGTGAGAGAGAGAGAGGTGTGTGTGTGTGTGAGAGAGAGAGAGGTGTGTGTGTGTGTGAGAGAGAGAGAGGTGTGTGTGTGTGTGAGAGAGAGAGAGAGAGGTGTGTGTGTGTGTGTGAGAGAGAGAGAGAGGTGTGTGTGTGTGTGTGAGAGAGAGAGAGAGGTGTGTGTGTGTGTGTGAGAGAGAGAGAGAGGTGTGTGTGTGTGTGTGAGAGAGAGAGAGAGGTGTGTGTGTGTGTGTGAGAGAGAGAGAGAGGTGTGTGTGTGTGTGTGAGAGAGAGAGAGAGGTGTGTGTGTGTGTGTGAGAGAGAGAGAGAGGTGTGTGTGTGTGTGAGAGAGAGAGAGAGAGGTGTGTGTGTGTGTGAGAGAGAGAGAGAGAGGTGTGTGTGTGTGTGTGAGAGAGAGAGAGAGGTGTGTGTGTGAGAGAGAGAGAGAGGTGTGTGTGTGTGAGAGAGAGAGAGGTGTGTGTGTGAGAGAGAGAGAGGTGTGTGTGAGAGAGCAAGGGCAGCTGGGATGAATAGTACACTATTTGTGATTCGTCATCCTCAGGTGGGTGACAACTCTGCCAAAGTGCCCTCACCGATAGAGGAAGACACCTCTTCAGATGACGCATGACTCATTTAAAGTACGGGGGTCGCTCATTACGACACAGCGGACCCCGTGGCCATCGGTGGAACGCCGCGAGCAATCCACAAGGAAAGATCCGACCCAACAGAGCAAACGCCAACAAACCGTGTTTATGATCCAACGTGTCTTCATTTATTATTAAAGTGCGCCTCGGCCGCAGCCATCATCAATGAGTCATCTGCAAACCATTTATTGCCGTTTGCCAAACAGTACTGTCTTTTTTTGCACATAATACATCCTGGCCTTGTCTGTTCAGGTAAGTGCATTGTTGGTTATCTGAATGAAAACAATGTAATGAATCTATTGTCTTGTCACTTCATTCGTCATGGCATCACAGGAAGAAACAGACGTATAAATTGCACCAGAAACGTGCCTAACACATTCATACAATTGCAGACACACGGAGAGAAACAGGCACAGAACATCAAACCTGTCATACAAACAGTGACGTAGACTTTAAAACATGTAGGCTGCAAATAATTAACACTGCTGCACTTCAGCACACAACTCATTCTTTGTTTGGTAATAAAATGCAAGAAAAAAACAAAACTCATTGTGATCGAGTCAAGAAAAAAAAAAAAATCTGATTACATTCAAAATAAGAGAAGTCAGCCGAGCTTCAACTTGGTGACAGTGGAGTCGAGTAGCGTGCCGTCTCTCGGGCTGCCCCTGCTGTGTGACAGTCCCTCAAAAAGGCCTTCGTATGGCGAGTTGTAACACATTTTACTCGTTTCCACGACGCACTACAGCCCTGCTGGAGCGCAACGCCTCATTCGCTCAGTTTGGGAATTAAAAAAGAAAGAAAAACAGCAGCAGCCACGAGCCGGTCGGTTGAATATGGATGTATTACAGCATCTCAGGGCCATTTAGAAAACTGCAATGTTTACGTGAGGAAGAGGCGTAATACCATCCGTCCCTTTTCCGTGAACATTTGGCTGCAACGTAAGCTGTAGCTCAGAACTGTGAAGAAAACAGAGTGCGGGTAATGGAAGAGAACAGCTTCATCGTGTGTGTGTGTATACATATATATGTATATATACACACACATATATGTGTTTTCTCAGCTGTCCCAGTCTGTATTGTGCATCTCGTCGTCTCCTCTGTCATCGTCATCGTCGTCGTCAGAATCCGCTGCCACCTTCTTCATCCTCATCATGGCGGCTCTGATGCTGCGCTCCAGCTCGTTGTCTCCGCTGTTCAAGTCAGCGCGCACAGGAACCATCTACGGCGCGACGAGACTCAATTCAATACCACTTTGCATTCGGGTTCAACATTACCTCCTGCTGCCGAAACATGCCTTTGAACTATATTCAGGCACAGATATTTTTTTGACTCCTTTAGAAAGCACAGGTGGAACTAAGAGCGACACTAACGATGGCTCTGTGACGGTGCAAACTGCAGCCATGACGCAGCACACACAGATACAACATGGCCATCGGCGGTAGAACATCTCACCTTCTTCAGGGTGACTCCCTCTCGGATGGCAGACATCAGACTGCTCCTCGAGCCGCCAGCAGGGGACGCCGCCCTGGGGGCGGGGGCCTTCCGAAGCTGAATCTTGCCACGTTGCAACGAGGCCAGCACTTCATCCATTGTTCCTGCAGCGAAAAGACGATAAAGGCAAACGGACACGTTCAAAAACGACGGAAGAAGCTGCACGAGAGAGAAAGAATGCATCGCCTTGTCATTTTGCAGTTTCACATTCTCGCCAGACAAAGCGGACGGCACACAGTTTCCACCTCATTTTTAACAGGCAGCTTCCCCTTGAATGACCTCTATTTCACAAAAGCTCAGAAAATATCAAGTTGTGCTCGACGATGTAGTCTCCCTGGAGCTGAGAGCATCAGCAGGGCCACAACTGAGGTAAAATGCCTCCTCCGGCCTCATGGGGGATGATGGGAAATTCAGGACAGAACACCATGTACGGGCAGGCACACACGTGCACACACACACACACACACGCGCGCATATCTCTGGCACAAACAACCTTCCCTGCAGTCTGACAGATCCAAACATATTTTCCAAAGCCAAAAAAACTAAACTTTATTTCAGATAGATAAAAGCGTGCAGTGCAGGATTCTCACCTATATTTTGTTTGAGCATGTTCTTGGCTGGAAAAGGAGGGTCCTCTTTTTCACTGAGAGGCCTTGGTGTGTCTTCGGAGGAAGGCGGCACTTGAACAAGCAGAGGAGGCATGGCAAGGGGTAGTGGTGGGGGAGGAGGGGGTGGAGGAGGAGGAGGGGGTGGAGGAGGAGGAGCAGTCGGGCAGGTGGTAGTTGGAGGTGGCGGTGCGGCGTAGATTTGGACGGGGATGTCTTTCGGCTGCTGTTTCTTGGCCGTTTTACTGCGTCTGGATGCCGGGCGGGCGGAGGGCGGTCCTCCGGGGGGGCCGAGGCTGATGATGGACAGCGGCTGGGAGGGACACGGCTCTTCCGAAAGAGACATCCTGGACTGAGGACCCTTCAGGATGAAGTGGCCCGGTCGCCTCTTGGAAAAGATGGCAGAAGAGGCAGAAAATGGTTTTAGAAACAGGTGAGGTGAACTATTGAATTAAGAGCCCCTGCAGTTCTTTCTGAGAGAGCCTGACCTCTCTGAAGGATCGTAATCTGCTCAGAGTCTTCTCTCGCTCCTCGTCCACCCAGTGTTTCCTCCTCTGCTCCTCCTCTTTCCTCTTCTCTCGTTTCTGCGGACAATAGGGGGAGAAAACCAAGGGGTATTAGGAGTCCAAGAATTGGACCCGGTTTCATTTGTGGCTTCTGCCGGTGTTTGGGGGGCGGGGGTGCATCTCTGTGGGTTGTCTCATCGCCGTGGCAACGTACCAGGTGGACCTGATGATGCTGGTTGAAGAGTACGAAGCTCTGCTTGGCGGGAAGCTGCTTCTGCTCGTTGGCCTCCATGCACTGATCCTAAAGACAGACAGATATCAATACTCAATATATATGCAATATATCAATACTACACACAAAAGTACATACAAAGTACCATAATACTTGAAGTACGTCCTTCAAAGTTCAGAAACTTGCAGTAAAACTAATAACAAGGAAAAAGAACGCCTCAGTTACTTAGAAAAGCGTTTAGTTTTTCATCAATGTTCCTCTTTTCTTTTACCTCCTTTTTAAATACTGTCGGCGACTCGCGAGCGCCTCTAACCAGGGGACCGCCTCCACTGTTCTGAGCAGTGAAATGCTCTCATGTAATCAGACAAATGAAGATGCAGCCAGCAGCGGGAGAAAATGCCAACTGCACCAACGGCGCTTCAATTAGTCTGTCGGCTAAAAATAAAACAGCACAGTAGAAACTTGTTTTTTTTTTTACTCTGCAATTTGAGGCAAGAAGAGTGAGCAAAACGCCTAAATCGCCTTTACCCCTTGAAACCAAGAATAACTTCTGACGGCTGTCTGCTCGCCCACACACCTTTTTGTTGCGGAGATAAGCTCGCCGGGCACAGATGTTGCCTCTCTTGGTCTCCAAGGTCTGCAGGCGTTTTTTGAGCTGACTGACAGCCGGGGGGTCAGTTTGCTGGACACCTGTGGGGACCATGCTCTGCAGCTCCTCCGCATCCTCACACACGTCATAGTACACCACCTCCTCCTTCAGCTCTGCAACACAAAGGCCGTCCGATCACTCAAAACTCCCCCGTCACCCGTTTCTAAAGCCGCCCCGTCGATTCCAGAGCAGGTCGGACGTCATCACCGCCCATTCTGTATTCAGCAGAGAGGGCGAGACGCCTAGGATCCTTTTGGCAATGAGCTCGTCTCAACTACGCAAAGGTGCACTAAGAATGTAAACAAGCAAGCCAAGGAGGTGTGACGTCAACCACAGCTGTAGTGCAGGTTACACTGGTGTTCGACCGTCATGTTGTTCTCAGTTAAACGAGCGTTACTGGTGGAGCAACAACAAATTGATATCACTTCCTTTTGGTGTTGGTGGTAAACTGACTGATGCAACATGTCAGCAGGTGTATCAGATTCCGGGGCCACTTAGCAGAGTTTTCAATGGTTTTTGCATGACAAAAGATGTATTTTTTAGAGCAAGTACTGATGCAGCAGTATGGTAAGTATTGAGGGAGAAACTTCCTTGTTGACCAGCTGCATCTAAATTGGAAATGTTGGAGTAATCTGATTACAACAGCTCTTTTTTGTGAATATATTTACATGCATAAAAACCTGAAACCTAGAACCCCGATCTGCATATTAGCCCCTGTCAGATTTGTAGTCAAAGTATTTATATATTCCAACAGGGGCATTGGGGAAAACCCTTGCCCAGAGATGGGTATTTTATTTACAGTATAAACTTTGAATTCTTTTGAAAGGCTTCATAAACTCAGCAGCAGTCGGATGTTTCTCTGTCCTCCCGCTTTCTTTACCGAGCAGCAACTGGTAGAGGACACCTTCCTGCTCTTGGTTGGGAAGAAAATAAATACACCTGGAACAGACGAACAGCATGCACATACACACCACTGGGAAGCAGACATCAGTGGTCCCAGGAGGCGCAATTAGGGAAATATTTCCATGCACAAAATATTTCCCCAAAGTAAACCCTGTGCACAAGACACCGAGTGACCAGAAAAACAGAAACCCCTGAATATCAAAAGGTAATCCAATACATGGGTTATGAGATGAACATGTGAAACATTGTACAACTCTAACTGACACTGTCAGGAAGGTGGAAGGGTAAAGGTAACGTAGCATTATATCACTAGAATGCAACGCCGTCCAATAAAACTACGCTAAAAATGTGCACATAAAAAAACTTTTTTGAAAAGGACCACACAAATGAAACTGTAAAAGGAGAACACGTCCGGTGAAAACTGGAACTGTTGTTGTGCCCTGACCCTTTAGGCCAGTATTGATCACAGCAAAGGTTGAGTGTTAATGTGTTTGCAGTCATTCATTATGTTACTGCATTCATTTAAATAGTGTTACAGGTTCACAGTGGGAGGCGACCTCGAGCCTTTTCTCTCTGGTTGACAGTAATATGTACTTAGAGCTTCTGGTATTATGCTTTCTTCAAAAGGCCGTGCTAATAAATACAGTTATTCAAATATCTTTAAATCAATGTTGTTTGGGTGTTTTAAAGTGAGCCGTAAGGACACCGCGGTCTTTCGCAGCGATTCGATTTCTCTCCAAAGAAAGTAGCGGCGAGTCCCGTGTCCCGTACCTTTGATCTGCCGCCGCACCGTGTCTATCTGAGCCACCAGCAGCTGCTCCTCATTCTTCAGGATCTCAAACTTGGTGTCGTACACTTCTAGTTGGGTTTCGTAGAATTTCAGCTCCAGCTGGTCCACCGTGTCCTGCTGCTCGTCGTCCTCGGACGCAGACCTGGAATCAGTCCTGTGGCTCTTGACTCCGCTAGACAGGCTGCCCAACTGCACCGCGACAGAAACATATCAAAGGGTCATACTTTTGGCTTTTGGAGAATACATACGCATTGATTGAATTAGCAGCTTTTCCCAGGTCGCGTGTGCGCATACGTCCTCAATGCAGAGGGGGAATTGTACCAAACTCATATTCATGGATTTTGACTTCACACAATACCGATAGAAGTCCAGTTTTAAACTTATGAGGAAACAAAAGGTTGACTATCCTGAAAACTATTTTATTTAACAAGCAAAATATTCACTGAAATGTAGAATTTCAAGGCTTCCTATTGCTAAAGGCTTTTAGCAACAATTGGTTGTCTTTGCAAACCCTCAGACCCGATATTCACGCTTTTATCAGTAAACTTCTTGTGAAATTCATGTCTGAAAAGCCCAGAGCGCAGGCGCAATGGCAACATATTTGAAGACGCAGCTTGTACCGTACAGTCTCACACGACGACCTTCACTCGTCCCATCTTGTGTTTGAGTCTTGCCAAGTATGGGTTCTATTCATTCAGTCATTTTGACACGAGTAACAGATGTCATTAAATACAATTTTCTATGGCACCGTGCTTAATCACCATAATTACAATGGTATTAATTACACCAGTGTTTACCCTGCAAGGACATGGAACACGGCTGCCGTGAAAAGGGTCTACAGGCAGGGCCGTGGTGAAACAGCTGCTCTCTGCCTCTAGTCTCAGTATGCAATTAACTTGCAGGAACCCGATCCACTCACCTCTCTGAGAGAAGGTGAGGCAGTTAAAAACAACAACACTGTTCTTGTTGTGTTCAAAGCCACCTTGAATTATCTACCTTCGAGTCAGCTGTCTAACGTGAACCGTGTTTAGTGAAAGAGCAACGCTCCTCATGACGTCTGTGATTATTTTTATTTATTTTGCCTTCTGAGTTGGATTTCTTGACATGATTTCTTGCGAGACTGCTTGGAAGTGTCCTTAAACACGATAACAAAGAGCTTTCACAGTAATCTCTGCTTACATTTACCAGGTGAAGAACAAAGGATCTGAGCTGGATAACCTACCTGAAGCTAGTTTTGATCTCTGCCGCTTTGCTTTCACGCTCTGATGAAATGCGCAGAAACCAACAGTTACCCACAAGGTAGGGTAGTAATGTGAAGTATGCCCGATAAGTAGTTAAAGAGCCGATACAAAATACAAAGCCTGTCTATGCCCTTTAAACTCTTTGAGACAATTACTTCAAATCGGGCACATCGTCAGTGATGAAGTCAAGACACTAATACGACATCCCACGTTAGCACGCATTTTCCTTCAATGTCTTTGTTTTATTTTCCTGCACACTGTTGTCTATTACTCTCACAGCCACGCATTCCTACATGCAGGGGCACACACACACACACACACACACACACACACACACACACTCTATGTAAAGGGGTCTGCGAGCACACTGGGGCACTCAAAAGAGCCACGGTGACATGTTGCCACAAGCGACAGGGCTCTTTGAGATGTTGCGTAGGTGTAGCTTACTGATCTCATTTCCAGTGCTCACACACAGCCGGAGGATGACGCTTCTGTCCCCTTTTGTTTAATCTCAATTGGATATGAACGATCGGACTTACTTAAGGACTCGTTTTGATTTCACAGCGGTGGATACCGCCAGCATTCTGATTTTTAAAGCGTTTAATCGGATGAATAATGCAGCCGCATGAAGGTGAAGGCGCTGAAGGTGTTCTCTGTCTTTTTTCCCAAAACGCTCAAATGTGCAGCGCGACACCCAACAGCAGCAAGTACTTTACTGCGGTTGACCCGAAATAACCCCCCCCACCCCACCCCTGTACTCAAAGGTATGCATATACAGTAGCTGGCACGTTTAGAGTACGTATATATATATACACAGACGCACTCACTTATTCATGCATGCAGGTTCTTGGGGGTGTATCGAGGGGATTCTCTGTTTTTACAGAGGCTATATAAATAGATCAAAGGGCTATAGCAGTCAGATATTGACACCAGACTGGAATAACAAGTGAAGGATTCACTGTGTCACAGCTCTACAGACTCACAGAAGCAGCGTTGGCCCTGGAGATAAAGACTCTAAACTAAAGCCTTAAAACCAGAGAGTCTGATCCGCCATCATAGAATCTGCTGACTAATTACAGAATCACTGGAACGGCTGTGGTGTGTGTGTCAATAAAAATACAAAAAATGGTAAGGCGCACACACCCTTTGTCTGATGCCGTCCTTCTTGCGGCTGAGGCACATCTCTGCAGCTCTCATATGCTGCAGCGTTTCTTTGGCCAAGAGGAAGCGCAGTTTCTCCAGTCTGGGAGCTGCAGACGCCCAGGCAGCAGCTCCAAAACGACACTTATCATCCACCATCTGCTTTACCATACCTGAACACACATACAAGGGCATCACATAAATATATATGTATGTATGTATGTATGTATGTATGTATGTATGTATGTATGTATGTATGTATGTATGTATGTATGTATGTATGTATGTATGTATGTATTGCTCAAAGAATTTCAGGGGTCATAAACATAGTTATGCGAGTTTTGTAATGCACATTCCCAAACCCCTTGTCCCCGTTCCTTCACATCATTTCTTAGGCATATATTTGTGTTACTTTTAGTAAATGCTGGGCTTAAAAGGCATTTATATATAGCAACAAGTGCCAGCCATATATATTATGGAGTGAGTGTATCCATCTAAGAGGTTTATTTCTTGTAAATGTCTTCCCTCAGATGAAGGTGGGAATCCACATTACGCCCACATAAAAGAGAAATTCTGATCCAATTTCAATCAAGTGCCGCCTATCTTTTTTTATCTCCTTTCAACAGGAATATAAAATGCTTAATTTGAGCATGATGTTTATGCCACAGCCCAATTATCTGGTTTATCATTATATAAGTGCTAATTTATTTGAGATTATTTTTGACAATTTATTTTGTGTGGACTTGTAATGATTTCAATATAAGATGTATCATGTATTTGTGTGACTCTACTGCACTTCCTGTCCTGAGTGCTGACAGATACAAGTCCTTAATGAATTAATCCAAACACAAATAAGAGAAACAAACACAGCAGCGTGTACCAGCCAGAGCCTTTGAAGTCTGTGCAAAGTAGGTGACGGTGATGTCCTGAATTGAGGCGACTGCGTCTTCTGCTTTCCTTCTCCACTCCTCCGCCTCCTTCTCCAGAGCTGCAATTCTCTTAGGACCCAAGTCCTCGAACTCCAAAGACTTCTGCAGAGACCCACGGCGAGAAAAGCAGTGGACAACTTCAGGCTCTGTGAGTGACTGCACACACTTGATCCACATGCGTTTCAAATTCAGCTTTTAGTCAAAGTTTGGTAAGTGAGAAAATCAAAAGTGACCTCACGCTTCAACAAGAAAATATTGAATGGTGTCAATCACTTTACCACCATGTGTACGTGGTTGTGCCTAGAGGAGGTTGTCAATATTGAGATACCAAAACTAGCTGCATAATATGTATACAATAAGTCACCATGTCCTAAAAAGTCTGTAATTACCAGGATCTCCATCTTGTAGAGGCTGGCCAGCTCTCTCATGTCCCTGAAAGGCTGGAGCAGATACTGGAAGAAGGTGGTGGCCACGGTAACCAGGTCCTGGTAGGCCTCGTCCTCTTCCTCGTAGATGCTGAGCAGCGCCACCATTCGGTCTGCACCGCCGTGACTCTGCAGGAGCTGTAAACATGGAACACACACACACACACACACACACACACACACACACACACACACACACACACACACACACACACACACACACACACACACACACACACACACACACACACACACACACACACACACACACACGTTAGTCCTGTCAGAATAAAACACCATCACCAGCAGGTGGGCTGAGTGTGGACCAGTGATGTCAGCGGTTCATCATCACCGGATTCCCGGACACTCCCTAACACTCGCCGCTGAAGGCAAACTAATTTGTCTCCTCTGGCGTGGTGTGAACAAACCATTTCATAACAAGGTTTCGAGTAACGACAGCTTTAGACCACAGAGCTTGTGTGCTCCTCGGTCCGCTTGATCAATAACTGAAACGCTGACAGGGAGAGGGGAGAGGGAGGTCATGCATTTGAAGGGCACAATAACAAGGTTTATCTGGAAGGTGTAATACAAAATAAACAACACCACCTACGATGGTGTCAAATCTGCTCTTTGACACAACAAAAGCATCACGTGATCTGAAAGTGTATTTAAGGCATCACGTTGCGTTTGGCTGCGTCAGGTGGTAGTGATGTACCGCGGCTGTTCACTCCAGTGTCTCGTATCTCTGGGCTGTAAACGTGCAGCTGATGGCCGTCATCATACTGTACGGCATCTCTCACCATCATATTTACTTGTGGAACAACCAAATGGGTTGTCACATTACACTTCTTTGTACAAATCAGTGTCAAAGGGCAAAGATCTGACTGAAAAAACAAACAGTGCTGCCGCTGTTGCAACACCTCCAGCTTTGGTTCAACACAGCGAGCAGGCAAAAGGTTTGCTGTGTCATAGCCACTGTGTGGTGCCATTCCTGCTACAGGGGATTCCCAAGCTTAACTAAATCCTCCATCTTTACTTTTTAATTTAAGTAAAACGTTCCGTCTGAAAATGCACGTCTGGCTTATGCAGGTGTATGTTGAGAGCATCAAAGATTTAACTCTTCCATTTGTGTTTTAGCCATATGGTTGTGGCTGTGATGGACAACATGGGAACACGGACCAAAAGGAGCAGAAATCTACTGATATTCTATCAGACAGACCATAGTCTTTGTTTGCATTACATTTTCCAAACGTACCTTTTTGAAGGCTATAATGTTACATGTGTTGTCCCTCCTCATGGATACAAAGGATGTCAACAACGTGTTTACATTGTGTCACACTGAGAGGTGAATGATATTGAGTATGTCCTCACTGGTATATTGACAACATATTAGAAGCACCTCCATGTACCATCACCACGAAGTCTTGATTGCAGGGTGTCCCTAACAAACTGGAGTGTACATACAGGGGCCCCTGCTGTGAGCACCTTGACCCCTCCTCACCTGTCGCACGAGGCCCTTGGCCCTGGAGAGCTCCTCCTGCATGGTCTTCCTCTTGAACTCCTGCAGGTTTTCAAAGTACTCCTCGACGTCCCGCTCATCCTGCGTGAACAACGTGTCGAGCACGATCTTCCGCCCGCAGATGTCGATGGCCGTGCTGAAGTACTTTTCGAGTTTCCGACACGGCGCATCGAAATCCCTCTCGTCGGCGTCTTCCGGACCTCCGGACCTCCGGTTCAGGAAGAGCAAGTCCCAAATGTTGCCGTCTTCGAACTGCGACAGATCCGGGAAGCAGGTCATCAGGACGTCGGCCACGCACTCAAACTGCCGCTGGACGTGCTTCAGGTCGCTCACGGAGAAGAGGCCAGCCCAGCTCATCTGGGGGTCCCCGGGCACCTCCTCGGCTTTGCGTCTCTGCCGCTGGAGCGTCCGGTTGTGGCAGGTGACCGCGAACTTGCCCTCGATGACGTTCCACTGCACAATGAAGCCCAGCTTGAAGGGCTCGGGCTCCTCGAAGATGTTGCTCTTCACGGCCACCCAGCCCTCCAGGCTGTCCATGCGCTCGATCTCCACGTTATTCATCTCCAAAAGAAACGTTTCACTTTGGCCTCCGAGAAGCTGCTGGCTCTGTTTACAACGTCCGCCATTTGCGTGACGTAAGTTGCCTTCAAGGACCGCGGACATATCCAGGACTGTCGAGAAGCCGATCATTAGCGGGTTACCAAATTGAAAAGTCTGGTGTTGTTATCGCGTTTAGTGATGGAAATCGCACAGTATATAGTTAGGAGATGAATGACACCGCCACTCCAAGTGTTTATTACACTACGTGCATCGCCATGTCTTCCTTTTTCGTGTTCAGCGGGTCAGTGTTACTTCATTTCTAACGTCAAAGCAACGGTTATGGAAAACGTGCCAGCTTTTAATTTCGATGACCGAGGTCCTGAAAGATTAAACGGGGGCTACATCCAGATATTTCTGACGCAAAAGGCGTTTGAATGACCTACTTTAGAGTTTACGAGATGCCCTGAAGGCACCATAATGTTCCCTGTATTGTCTTCAACTTCGACCTTTTGAAACACATGTTGGGGGAATTCCCCCCTCCTTATAGCGATA
Source organism: Cottus gobio (assembly GCA_023566465.1). Classification (NCBI taxonomy): domain Eukaryota; kingdom Metazoa; phylum Chordata; class Actinopteri; order Perciformes; family Cottidae; genus Cottus; species Cottus gobio. Next base: position 23,528,269 of record CM042224.1, on the reverse strand, counting down.
CATGAAAACTGAAACTGGTTTCAAGGTTTACAATGTAAACAAAACTGATGCCTGTAATTATAATAAATTATTGTCTTATGTTTTCTTTTTTTTATGTATCAATAAATAACAAACTTCCAACATTGTTTGGCATGCCTATGACATGTGAGCAATCCGAGTCCGGTCTATTTGTGTCGCAGCTTCTGGGTGAGGGCTGGACTGCTTACAGGGCGGGTTGGTCGGACCTGGAAACGCTGTTTAGAACAGACTTTGTTGCTGAATTATCGAGGTAAATATGCTGCTCGTTCATTATTTATCATTTAAGAACAACTCGATGCTTGGTTCAAGTTTGAAGAGTGTAGTTTTGAAATGTCATGTTGTGTTCATTTATTAGATGCAGGTTTTTTTAAATGTTGACCTATAGGTTACTAAAGATGAGAACAGGAAGGGCTTGAGTAAAATTATTATCATCAGTAACTTGATTGTAAACCTCCCACAGTCCCTTTCCTCATGGACTTGTATGAGATCAGAGGAGGCAGCCTGGATGTGATTGCAGAGGAAGCTGAGCACCACAGACAGGCGACCACCATGGCAGACGGGGGAGGGAGGGCGCCCCGAGGAGTCTCCACCTTCCAGAGGTTTTCTGTTGACACCAACGAGTCCCTTTGTTTTGAGCCCTGTGAGGACAGCCTTCCATCTCCCACTGGGACAGAAGATGGACTTGATAATGTGTTTAAAGAGGGAGAGACTGAGGTGGGGACACTAACTTGGCCTGAGGCATTAACAAAACATTTTCTATTCCACTGCAAAGGTTTCTTGAGTTTAATCACTTTTTTCAAGGGGGTCTTGGTGCAAATGACAATTCTTATCAACCCCTTATTTCCCTAAAAATGTCAAAGTCAATGAAATTCCACTTAAGGAATGTGGACTTCTATATAAATTATGCACAGTGGTGTAGTGGCTAGCACTGTCACCTCACAGCAAGAGGGGCCGGGGTTCAGATCCCGGTCTGAGTGGTCCTTATGTGTGGAGTTTGCATGTTCTCCCCGTGTCAGCGTGGGTTCCCTCTGGGTTCTCCGGCTTCCTCCCACAGTCCAAAGACATGCAACTCAGGTTAATTGGACCCTAAATTGCCCGTAGATGTGAATGTGTGCGTGAAAGGTTGTGTGTCTCTATATGTGCCCTGCGACTGGCGACTTGTCCCGGGTGAACCCTGCCTTCGCTCAATGACAGCTGGGATCAGCTCCAGCACCTCTAAACAGGATACGCAGTTGGGATAATGGATGGATGGACTTTCAGATTCCTCTGTAGCTATCTCCCAGAAGATGAAGCTGTCCACATGAAAGCTATTTCTTTTACCAAAACACAGACATGAGCCGAAAACCCTGACAGCAGAAGCTGGCATTTTAATTTATTTTTGTATTACTGGTTTAAATTAAAAGTATGACTTTCAATTGTTTTCAGAGTGAGATTGTAACAATCAAGAATCGGCTGCAGGGGAAGGTCGGTGAGATGGAGAACTTTGCAAGTCATCTGGAGGAAATATTTCTCACTGTGGAGGTGAATGTCTCTGTCAAAAGATTTACAGTTTGGGAAAACTGTCGTAATGTGTTTTGACATTGATTTATTATTGTATTTCTCTCTGAGCGTTTGGTTAAACTTTTTTTTAAATTATTTTTGTTTTATTAAACTAGAAATGAAGTTCAAGATGATCTCTTTTGTAAATCCATGTGCATCTCCTGGACGGCATGATCTCAAGAGTCAAACATTTCCTTCATTGCCTCCCTTGATACGCCATCCTCTCCTCATTTTTCTTCTCTTTCCACAATTTGTTTAATACATAACACGTGCAAATCTCTCACTGTGATCATATAAATGCATGCGCAGGAGAATTTTGGCCGTCAGGAGCAGCACTTGGAGCAGCACTACAACGACGTGCTGCAGACGTTGTCTCAGCGATACGACGACAGGGCGGCCGGCCTGGAGGAGGAGAAGAAGGGCAAGCTGGAGGCCCTGTACAAGCAGCTGCTGGCTTGCGGTCAGGCGATGGACGCCTCCAAGGAGCTCATTGAGACGGCCCAGGAGGTCTACCGCAGCCCGGACAAGAGGCTGTTCCTCAAGGTGGCCTAGATTTTGGTCTTGTGTGCTTTAATGTGTGCAGAATACAGCCGTATACGTGATGATGAATGGTTTCAGAAGGTCATTTAGCTCCTGTCGCAGAAAAAAAACAAAAACGTGACAAATGGTATCTGGATTTCTTAGCCTTTATTTATTTACTTTGTTCAATTGCTTTCTTTGATGTTTATTGACAGGCAGTTATGCCCACCATCAGAAGGTAATTCTGAAGCTGCTCAGTATGCCTCATGGTGTGATCCTGCACTGGCCGTGACTGCAGTGTGATATTAATGACTAACCGCGTGGGTTTTTGTTTTGGCCTTTTGTTTCAGACTAATATTAATTAAGTCGACACATTTTGAGCATGAAAGTAAATTCTTGACTCTGTAAAATGTAATGTGTGCTTGAGGGCCTCGTACTCGTTTTTTTGCAGATCATTGAGATTATTTTGTCAAACTACTGGTTATATTTTGAGTGATCCAAACGGACGTGACACAAGCAGCTTTACCCTACACAATTAATCGTATTATTCAAAGCTGTTTTTTTCTTTTTCTTCTTGTCCTAAACCAGAATAGAGGATTTTGCCAAAGAGCAGGTTAACCTCACGTTGGCTACAAGTCTTGATTTTAACACGCCACTTGCTGACCTGTCGGATGTCAAAACCATGATGGACTCCATCAACGTTGTCCCAGGTCTGAGCCATACTCTGATTTTAAACTATCATCATGTACGTTATCTTAATGCTTTTGGTGGTTTGACTTGATAACAAAACTGAGTTAATAACGTGTTGTCTGATATAAAAACAGCTCCGTCCGCCCCGGTAATCAACCCCCAGATGCCCAACTCTGCCACCCAGACGTCCCTGCGTGTGTGCTGGAGCTTGTTCTCCGACGACACGGTGGAGTACTATGAGCTTTACTACAGACCAGTGCTGGAGGACACGCCCGCAGACAGCACCTGTGCACCACTCGGTATGACGCAGAGACACTGAGGCCGCACATCCCATTGCATGATTACACCATCTACTGTTGGAATGGTATCTACTGATGTGGGAATCTGTGATTCCTCCGAAGGAAGCAGGTGACATGTTTTCATCAGGACAGCCACGATTTACACCTCTGCTGTTGTGCTTTTGTGTTTTTTCTCAGTGAGCAAGGTCCAAGTGAAGGAGACCCACTGCGCAGTGACAGATCTGCTGCCGAATGCTCAGTATGAACTGTGGGTGACTGCGACCAACACCACGGGCATCAGCCCAGCGAGCGAGAAGACCTTATACATGACAGGTAATGAATGTTGCTCTCCTACAACTACACCGGGAGTTATTAAACTTGTGACGGTTGAAATAAATGTTCTATTGTCTCCGGTTGTCTCCCTTCGAATCCCTCCAGCCTCACATGATTGATGTTGATGGAGAGATAAATGGTTGATTTCTCTTTCTCTCCCTCCCTCGCTCTCTCGTGCGCTCCAGTGCCGTCGCCTCCGGTGATCAAGCAGAGGGCGTGTACCAGCTGTCCAGAGGCTGCTCTGATCCGCTGGGAGTCCGGCAACACCAACCCTGTCGACTCGTACACCGTGGAGCTCAGTGAGATGGGCAATGGCGGCACAGAGAGCGGCATCGCCGAGTAAGAACTGTGAATCTGCAGTCGGTAGATTCCACGTTGACGCAAGCTCAAGATTTAATTGTGCTTTTTCTTGAAATATGTTAGGTTTTAAAAAAACTGAAACTGTTTTAGTAAACTGAAATAAAAATGCTCCACAGGATTTGCGCAGCTTCAAAGATGCAGCACTCCATGATATTAATCTTCAATAGGCTTTTGCTTCATCCATAAACAGGCCTGTGTTGGTGCTTGCCTGGGGCCTCTGGGGTCCCATGGTTATAGAGCTGCTGAATCAAGACGCACTCTGTCCTAGAAAAGCTATTCTTAGCCTCAGTTCCTGCAGCACTGTCATATCGTCACATTTGGGTTCGTTTCCATTTTTCATGGGCTCACTTCAGAGAACAGTAAAACCTTTTATTTAAATAGTCTGTGTCATTCTGCACAGAGGAGGTTAACTTTATTAACTGAAATGAGTCTGTGGTCCAAATGTGACACAGCTCTTAGCGAAACACCCCATTCATATACCTAGTGTTTCAAAAGCTGTGAGACGAGATGTTATTTCAAGGCTTTACACTCTGGGAGAGATATGGAAATACAAGACAATCCAAAAGGTTGACATCATTGTGCATTTAGTATATTTCAAATGGAAATGATATCAGCCATCTGTCTCACTGGTTAATCCTTCAGGTCTGTTGTAGCCGTGCCCACCTGTCAGTGTCTGATCCAGCTGCAGACAGGACGCCGTTACCTCATCTCTGTGAGAGCCGTCAACATCGGCGGGCCCAGCGGCAGAAGTGAAGTTATTACTGTGTCCACAACAGGTGAGAGGCACCCTGGATCTGTCTGTTGCTGCTTCTTTAGCACGAGCAACAACATTCATTTAAAGCATTGCAGTGTCAGGCAGCCCCTCTGTGGGTCGGGAACCACTGACATGTACAGTAAGTGATTGAGGTGGTCATTTCCTACTTCATACAAACACATTTCTAATCATTTCTTCCAACATTACTTATTACTTATTTGGGACTTTCTTTTTACATAGTATATTATGAGCTTTTTGACAGCTTTTATTTTCATTAAATATTTTGTTTGTTTAATCACGATCATGTTCTTTTCATAGATAATGTAATATAGCTGTTTAATATTTTCAGTGGAGTAGAAGTTCAAAGTAGGATTAAATACAAATACTTAAGTACAAGTGAGTCAGACGTGTATTTAAGTTACCTACTTAAATCAATGCACTTACTTACTTTCCGTCCCTGATTTTGGCACCCTCATATGATGACTAGTCCTTCACCTGTGCAGGTACATTCTTCTACCTCCTGGAGGACACCGCCCATCCTTGCCTGTCCATCTCTGAAGACGGCTTCACCATGTTTTATGGAGACGAGGAGCTGCCAATCAGCGCCATGGCTTTGGATGATAACACTTTTACCAGGTAGAGCATTCCACGGCTGCTTGTGTGGCAGAAGATAAAGGGAAGCTTTAGGGGGAGAATTCTGATCTGTAAAACAAGACTGTGTGGGTTCAGGTGTGTTGCTGTCCTGGGGGATCTGATCCCAGTGAGAGGCCGGCATTACTGGGAGGTTGAGGTGGACGATGCGACGGAATTTCGGATTGGAGTTGCGTCCGAGGACACGGAGAGGAACTCGTACCTCGGAGCCAACAACACCTCCTGGTGCATGAGACACATTCTCACTCCATCCAGGTAACGGGGCCCTGAAGCTGTAAAACATGGTTTAATACAATGGACTTTCATATGCTCCATGTCTGTGATTGGTTATGACAATAGTTTTTAAGCAGCACCACTGCTTTCAAATAAGTCTATAGGATTTCTGTTATTGGACTTTTTATATTTGTTTGCAAGTGACTTTTCAGCAAAAAAATAAAAAAAAGGAAGACATATTTGTTTGTGCATGGCTCATAAACATGAACTATTTGCTTTATGGTCATTTACATGTTTTGTCATCTCCATCAATGTCAGTTTGTAGCAGAGGGATGGGTTACCACTTTACCACTTTTTTTTTTTACTAGTACTCCTACATTGAATGCCTTTTTTTAATAGGGTCAGAAGATAAATACTATTTTGTAATTCATTTGACAAGATTTAACAAAACAAAAGGTTCTTATGTTGGTTTTCTGCTCAGTCACTTGAAATCCCATCCGTTGTACAAACTGGGAGGACTTTACAGAGCAGGTAGATGCAGATTTGATACCACATTTAATATGCAGATCCTCAGAGGGAATACTATTGCAGTACATGGAAACTGGGCCAAGACTATTTTTAGCCACCAAAAATATTCCTTTCCTAAGCAAATGATAAATAAATTGCATCCGCTCCATTCAAAGCTAAGCCCACTGAAGGTAGAAAAGCCCACAGTTGAATATCCGTTACTTAAGTGTTGCTATAGCAACTCTTTTGGGAAGCAGGACAGATGAACCATCACATTTAGCAAATGGTTAGCTGCAGCATCTCAAGCCCTGCATGTGGTTCTGTTTGTGGGTTTCTTCCTGGTGATTCTGCCTACACGACCACATTTAATTTCCTTTAATCTGCAGCCAATTGAAATCCTGCACAGCCCGTGAATCAGCATCTGCTTTGAGTTTTTTTTTTTAAATTTTGATCCCAAAAGGCTGTGCTTAATGTTTAGGACTACTTTGCTTTAGACAATCATAAAGTTGCCCTTTTTTCTTTTCAGGCATAAATATGAGTTTCTGCACAGTGGCTTGAGTCCTGACCTGAGGATTACAGTGAACCCAGTGCGGATCGGTGTGGCACTGGACTACGAGAGGGGGACGCTCTCCTTTTTTAATGTGGATCTGGAACAACACCTACACACCTTCCAATGTCACTTCAGAAATTATGTGCACCCTTGCTTTGGCCTGGATAACCCTGGAGCTCTTACTGTGCACAACAGCATAGAGGCTCCTGAGTATTCATTCACCTAACAGCAGCACTCCGCTCATGGAATAAAACCTACAGCTGAAAGGAAGCAACGCAACTGTTTTTTAAATATTACTTACCGAATGCCTGGGTGATACCTACTTTAAATACCCAAATTCATACAAAGTGAAACATCGGCTGAACTACCTTAGCAGTACAGTAGGTGGGGGAGCCAAAGACAAAGGCTTTTCAGGTGTTTTATTATAGTATTCCATGGGAACAGGCATACACCATTTTCCAAGATAAGAAAAACATTTCACTGAATTTTACAATATGTATTTATAGCATCAGTAACTGCAGCCAAGTGTTTCAATTCAAACAGGATATAAGATACTTGTTTTTTTGATTAACAAAAAGATGCTTTGAAAATTAAGTTTTTAAGAACTAAAAATCCATATGTAGATATTATACAATTGTATTCCCATATTAAAGGAAAAATCCACCCTGAATACTGTTAAAAGTGAATAATTTAACAGAAAATGTCTCTGCATTTAAGACATAAGTGCATGTTAGTCAAAACACTTAGACTTAAAAAAAAAAAAAAAAAAGCTTCTACCAAGTCAGTAAAACCCACAACGGAGAAAACTGTCGATAAGATTTATACCTCAAATGTTCCCAATTAGCATGAAGCCACATGACACGCTGCAGCTTCTTTGCACAATTAACTAGCTGATGGCCACTTTAAATTTACAGCTGTTATAGAAATGGGCATAGATTTAAAATTCCCCAGTGTGACCCCTCCCCATTGGGGGTTACAGAAAGGTATTGTGGGGAAAAAGCTTAACAGAAGTAGACAAGCAAAAGCTACAACAGGATAAGAAAAAAAAAGAAAAGTCCAGAAAAGTACCAAACATCAGAAACTGGTGACAAAGACTATACCAGTGTTTTGCATCTTCTGCCCGTTTGTATTGATTGTCAACCCAACAGTGTATGAAGCTTGGTCACCCGTCTTTAGTCCTAAAATAGATATCTTGACTTGATGAACTATCAAGTGGTACCAGAAAGGTGTCCCAAAATACAATTCGGTGATGAATGGAAAGAACAATGTCAAACTTTGCATGGAAAAGAGTCCGCAATAACAGATTTGTTCTTTGAACTAATTGGGGTTAAAACACTTGTTTAGTCTTGAAACTGTATGGGTGGATTTTTCCCTTTTTAATGGAGTTTAAGAATTGTGTTGATTTACTGAAAGTAGACTTTGGGCATCCTGGACAGTGGGGTTGGATGGGGCAGGGGTTATGAACGATCAGTCTTACTGCTGCGTGTCCTCTCCTCCTCTTCATCGGAGGAATCTCCTCCGTAGGGCACAAGCCCGGATGCATCTTTGTCCACTTTAGGCTTCTTGCTCAATTCCTTTTGAACATCTGGAAGGGCACCAAAAAAAACAAAACAAAAAACACAGAAGGTGGGAGAGAAAGTGAGAAACAAAAAGGAATCCCAGTGAGGAGCCCCATGTTAGCAGTGGTTTTTGAGTTTGTTTGATCCACAGCCAGGGGGGGAAGGGAAGATTTCAAATGAAACGGCAGCAGAGCACACATCCAGAACAGGCAGGTCCCCGGACACATGTTGAGAAAACAAGGGAAAGAAAAGATATACAAGAAGAGCGTGTTAGTAAGTTCTACATTACATTTAGCTGACGCTTTTATCCAAAGTGACTTACATGATATACAGTAGACCGTAGACACAGCAACGGTGAGCAATGAGGGTTAAGTGTCTTGCTCAAGGACACAACAACACGGACTGGCTGGGTTTAAACCACCAATCCTTTGATTGAAAGTCAGACCTGCTAACCACTGACCCACAGGTGCCCCTACAGGTTCTACCAATGAGAAGAGTCACGGGTCTCCACTCCTCCATGGGAGGAGATGCCATTTCATGCAACAGACATGTCTGAGTACTGAGGCTTTCAGAATATTTGGAGATGAAGAAATGCATACCCGGTGACGCGGCGCTGCCAGGCAGACCAGCTGGCTCTTCTGTCACCGTGTCCCTCGGCCTTTTGCGTGCAACGGGGGCAGGAGCCACGAAGACAGGCGGTGGTGGAGGCATCAGAAGTCTGAAGAGAGAAAAACGTCAGCATCTACACCACGTTCATGAAGAATATACAAGGGGAATAAGATCCATTAACAGACCTTTGTACTACTTTCTCGTCTCCAACACTGGAGGCAGGAAGTACAGACTCTTGATGAGCAGGAGCCTCTGGAGATCTGCTGGGAGGCTAAACAGAAAAGTACAAAACATTGAAGACTATTCAAAACTTTTTAATGAAAAGGTTTGACCCACAGGAAAAACATGATTTCCCCATGTTAAAACCGTTCCAAGTGCTTAGGGCTTTATTTTCAAAACAAACGTTTTTTAATTATCTGAAAGGGTGAGAAGGTGCATAAAAGAGCAAAGGCCTCATTCAAACCATTTCTAAATGGCACCAATTTAGAGGATTTAATTAAAACCTTTAAAGATGCGTCTCGTGACCGACAAAATTAGAATTTGACTGAGCCTCAGGTGTTTTCAGGGTTGATTACCGGAGTTTCCGAATGGCCAGCATTGTATCCTTTTACACACCAACAGAGCTCCAGCTTAAAGCCTCGTCTGTGGTCAGAAAACCTGGTTCAGCTTCGTATAAAAGGCCATTTGTGTTGGGAATGTTAGTTTGACTCAATTAGACAAGAGAGCTAAGCGACAGTATGCATGAAGGATAAAACAAACGGAAGTGATGATTTTCCTTGAAATATATAACTGCAATTCTACGATTTATGGTTTAGCAGCGATTCTGTCTGAATAAAGAATTATGAATCTAATTAAAAAGAATGAAAATGATCCTTCAGTGATATGAAGCGTACAGCTTACCTGTTCTTCCATAGCCCCCTCCTGGAAATGACGCCTGGGACTTCCCGAGTCAGGGGGGGTGTTTACCGATCCTTCAGGCTCCACTGTGTCACTGCTGCCAGGATCCTTAAGTCGAGCAAAACAAACACACACACGTACCAATGCAGCTGCAGGGTTTTAAAAAGCTAAAACTCCTTAAAACTTAATAAGAAACATTACATAGAGGGAAGTTTGTGGCGAGCAGATTTAAATTCTTGATGAAATTAGTAACTGGTCAATGTATTGCCTGATGGGCTAAATAAAGTCAATAAATTAATATAAAATATTTTACCAGCTTTATATAATTGCAGGATAACCACCGCTTCAACCGGCTTTATCTTAAATGAAGGTGGTGGAAGTATCAAAAAGCTCAAACTGGTAGAATAGATACCCAGACACACACATCCATGCAGAGAACACTTTTTGTTTAGCTTTCGGTCTGAAAGGACTTTCAGAGTATACATGGTAATTGCTTTATATAAAATACAAATATGTTCATAGCATTTTACAAGTTAAATCAAATACATAAACGCAGAAAATCATATGTGGCAGCCCCTATCGTTGGCATTTACCTGGACGAGATAGGGATGCGGTTTCCTAGGACACACAGGATACTGAACCATTGCCTGAGAAGATGGAGGGTTTGTCGACATGTTAGAATGACTTGAGGGACCATTTGCATTACTCCAATAACCACTGGCTCCTGAGTACGCTGAATAGCCATCAGCATACCCATTTGCTGGGTAGTTATACCAGGACCCCTGGCTAGAGTAATTGCTATTAGGTGGAAATCCATGTGCTGCGTATGCTGAAATGAAAGTATAGAACGTGAAGTTAATAGCATATATTACATGAATCAATAACGGTGTTTTGACAACGGTTATTTGCAAGGTACTAGTTCAACCTATTGTTGAGCCACTAAAGACGTCAAGGGATGATTTATCACCACAAGAAGAATGCAGTCAGCTAGTACCTGATATTTGGTCACCCTGTTGGAATTAATTACCAAACATAAAATACTTACGTTGTGTTGAGCCGGTGGCCGTGTACACAGTCACCATGCGGGCGTTTTCATCCCTCACCTGAACCAAACAAAAAAAGATTTAATGAGCTAGATAATACCACAAAGTGTGCCGATTGAGAGTTGCATTGTGGGTAGGTGCAGAGCACTCATAACCTATCTCTGGAGATCAGGTGGTTCACACTACCACATTCACTTTAGGAGGTGGGTATCAGTGAAAACTATACACTTCAATAGTTTCACCTTCTTAAACCTCCCATCCGACTGTCATATAATTCAGTTAAAACTCACAACTGTGTTTGTGGCGACAATATTGTGAACTTACAGTTTCCAGCAGACTCTCGGTGAGTTTCTTCGCCGACTCCAATCCAGTGGCATTTGGGTGGCTGTAACGCACAAGGCACCGCGTGTTAAGCAGACTCAGGACAGAAGTACCGGAGAGCAAATGGAAAGATGTTCAGCATTTATATGCAAACAGGGCTCCAAGCTGGCCGTCACAAGTGAGCCAAACTACTCACAATAGAAAACCTAACAACAAGGAGTGTGAACGGTGAGCATTTGGAAGGACATACCTAATGTAGACGTAAAGAGGCTCAAAAGACTCTCGTTTTGATGCTTGTTCAATGTAGCCGGAACCTTTTCCCCTGAGAAAGACTCGAGCCCCCGTCTCCGTCTGGATGTGACTCAGGTACGATCCTCCCGGACCTTCGATCTTTTCGTTCACGTTGAAAAAGGGGAATGTCTGGTCCAGGCCCACAAAAATCTTTGTGTGCACAAAGCTCTGGAGAGGGGTAAAATGTGATATATTATAATGCCTTGCATGTTTGGTTGTATATTGACATTGGACAATAGGTTTGACTAGCAGTAGAACGACATTGTTAGCAGATGCAGAAATCCGAGGCTTTTCCCTATAGACCAAAGACGTTCTCTCTGCTGCTTTATTTGGGAGGTGGGTATCAGTGAAGGCAACATGGTCTTCATTTGTCTCACTTTCTTAACCTCCAGTGGGAAAATCCCAACTCAGACAATCAATATCAAACACAAAACACCTGAGCTGCATCATGAATTGAATTTAATACAACTGCAACTTTACACGTAATTATTTAATGTGCCAAAATTGCGCCACCACTTGTGGAGGGGCGAACTTTAATATAGATGCCATGTCTTTCCTACCCCAGAATGAGGAGCAGCAGGCCGATGTCCTGGCACAGAGTTGGTGTTGGGCATCCGTGGCCCGGCTGAGGTATTGACGAGGCGAGGAGGCTGGGGGTAGATTGTGAGCGGAGGCATATAGGGCACCTTTTGTCCTGATGCGGCCGAGGCCCTCAACAGGTCCTCTGAGATGATCTCCTTTATCCTCAGCACAGCCTCTGATGGACAATCAATGTTTGGACATCAGCTTACAAACATTTGTGAATTACATGAAATGAAGACAGTGCCAGACTCTAAATAAACAGATTTCTATACTTTGGTAAAAGTGCTACTTACTGTTGACCTGCTCCTGGTTCTTTCCCTGGACATGTAAATACAAAGGTCTTTGTCTAAAGGAAAGCACATCAGAAATGTCACGGACAGTGGATAACTTCTGGGCTCCAAACACGAGTTTACTCAAGAGACATACCCTGCTTTTGCCTTTGTAGCGTCAGGCATGTAATGACCTTTAGTTGAGACGACCGCTCCACTAAACTGTCGGATCTGAAAAATAAAGTATAGTAAATTTGATTAAGACCTACGGATTTATAGAGAATACGGTTATTTAAAGCAGTTTAAGACCCATCTTAATCTTTTTCTGTGTGTCAAAGGCAACATGTCCGCTGTCCACTTACCTCCTCCTGTGTTTTTCCTTTAGTAAGAAGGTCCCTGCAATTTATCGGCACATTGTTTATGTCGACCTCTGTAATCACCATTTCTTCTGTGGTGCCGGACACAGGCACATTTGGGGCAGTCTACAAGACAGGCGAAACAAGGAAATTGTAAGACACATAACAAGACACGGTTATTTGCTACAGCTATTTAAATCATGTGCACCTTTGCAAGTAACGGTGGAGGAGTCAACAGCTTTCCCTTTGCCATTAACATGGCATTTATTTTAGCAGCCATGGCCGCTGCCATTTCAACTCCACCCTGAGGTGCAGGCTTCTCTCCCGGTTGGAGCGGCTGGGAAACTGTGCTGTTGGAACCAGTGGCACCGACGGCTCCTGACAATGAGTGGGCCGCATTTTCACTGCTCCTCTGCTGCCTCACGTCTACACTTTGTTTAGGTTGAGTCGTCTTATCCCATCGGCTGGTTAGGCACCTACAAAAATAAAATAAACACATTTACACCCTTTCAACAACAAGAAAGTCTCCGGGGAATGGACTTGCCATTTTAAGTGCTTAATCTTAGCAGAGTGGCAAAACCTCTTCAAGATTAAAATGGCAGCTTTTGTGCTTTCGCCAAAATACTTTGAGGTAACAATTGTATTTGGATGAATGAGAGAGGTCCGATAAGGACACTGTGGTGGTGACCATGAAGGAGGTGCCGACTGGACACGTGCTAACCCTTTACATTATTCGTCTACACTTGTAAAGTTCGGGAAGATACTTTACACTAAAACATCGACCCACAAAAAAAGCATACACCTCAACACTGGGGCAACATTTCAGACGGCGGTTCATTGCAGCTAGCTAGTCGTGTAATGTTACTACGTTGCATCAAAAGTTAAGAGTTAAAAAGCTCCTTTGTGGATAAACTATTTTTGGTTTTGAAGATGCTAACAACGCCATTTGCATTTAGCGCCAAATAAACAGGCTCAGTTAGCTAGCTATATCTTAACCGTATATCGTCAGCTAAGCTAACAAACAGCCAAAGGTAGCCACGCTACCGTTAACTGAAGCTACGGCTGAGCTAACCTGCTAACACTCAGATCTGGTTTCTGGACAATCGCATCCGGAATGAATCCATCTAACGCTACGACTGGAATATAGCATTATGGTAGCATTGGAGCATTATGGAAGCATGCACTCTAGTCACTCTTCTCCTGGTGCACGCGCGCTAAACTCACTAGCAGGCCCCAACCATGTCTGCTAGCTTGTTGGTTGGACTAAGCTAAGGCTGAACACGATAGTTAGCGTTAGCTCGGCTAGTTAGCTTAATATGCAGTGGGTTTTATCTATCATTACTCTATATACCCCCTGTGTGCATACACAAACTAACTTACGGCGTGTGTCCAGTCATTCCCGAAGACATAGCACCAACCCGCTAACTGCAGTCAAACAACAGTTTCTGATGGAGTCACCGCTGGACAACGGGAGCCATCGGTCTCTTTCTGGCGCCTTCTTCTGACGAGTGTCGCAAAGTCTGACTTGGCGGAAGTTAAGATGTTTTCATGATATGTCACGTGATCCGTTAGAGTCAGACAATTCATTGACGTCATCGGAAAATAAAGTTTGAGATTGGTTCAGGGTTTCCATACAATTGATTCAGCATAATCATGCCATGGCCGGATTAAGCTGCTAGTGGGGCCAATAAAGAGCATCTGGGCCCCCATTAAAGGTGCGGTCACATTACACTTACAAACTCCCGCTGGCTCCAGCCGATTCAAAGCTCAGAGTGCACTTTTATTCCAACTCCTTGGTTTGATTTGGTTCATCAATAATATTCTAATAATACATAATATCAAACTTTGCCATGGATAGTACAACAACTTCCAGGACTTATTTTAATTGTTGTCCCTGAAATAGTCAAGGCAATCAAATTATCAAGACAGGCGTTCACTGTCTGAAATTATGAAATATTAAAAATATGAGCCCTGTTCATGCAACCAAAGCTACCAATGTACTGTGTCCAGAAATAGAAAATCTAGCAATATTAGTACAACATTACACTACGAGACACTGTATCGTCACTTTACAGTTTGTGTAAAGTTTGTAATTGCTCGCCTCAATATTTAGGCTACGTAGCTATTACCTACATCAGAGGTGTTACATCACTTCCTGTTTGTCAGGGCTGAACGTGGGGCAATTTTGTTAAATGGAAAGCCGGTCTGAGTTCCGACACATTTAGCATTCCATGTCAATGGAGTAATCAAGAAACTTGTTCACGCAGATAGTATGCCATAACGTGTTCATAATGAATGAGCAAACACATATTCTACACAAATCTGAAAGCATTTGTTTGTTCAAATACTTACAATTTTATTTTCAGCAACATTTAGCTGACAAGTACCTCCAGCAGCAGTGGGGTTTTTTGTTTGCCAGGAGCAAATTTTGAAGTTGAATGACGTAATTTTTAGTCTTAAAAACCATGAAAGAGGAGTTTGCGGTAGATAGATGGGTCCACAAAGTGATTTAGACATGGGAGACCATTGTTTATTTCCCATTTCCTTTTATCAGCCAACATAGTGTTCTTTTAACCACGACCACAATAATTTCCTTATTTTAATCCAATAGTCTTTTTGAACCAAACCACGAACATTCCCTAACCTCAACCTTAAAGCGGGAATACGTAACCTTTAAAAGAAACAAAGACAAACAGTTACAAATGAAGAGTTGACTTCATAGGCAATCAAATACACACTTGATCAATTCAATACACTAAGTACTCTGTTATGTGTTCTTAAAAAAAAAAGGCAAGAATAATGTGTGACCCCAAAAAGATAAGTAGGTTTTATACTACTTGTTCCTCCATCTGTTGAGATCGGGTATTCTAATGTTAGGCAGTCTGGAAGAAGAAGAAAAGCACATTTGCTCAATGGGCCATCTCAGTGAAAGGAAGTTAAATTTTTTGTTCTCCATTTAACGGGAGGTACAGTCGATGTCCGAACCAGCCACCATGTTGTTTGAGATATATTTCTTGCCTCTATTCAAAAAACTCAAATATGGTCCTTTCTTATTGCTCTAAAAACTAGTAAAACAAGTAACCTAAAGAGGTAGGAAGATAGCTAGACAGACTCAGTGCAAATATCAAATACATTTAGAAGGCATATTGTAGTCTAATAAAGAACGAGAGAAAAAAGACAAGAGAAAGTTGACATAAGTAAGGAGGACACAGGTTCAATCATTGCAGGAAATAAACTGCAAACTGATAATTGACATTATTTTATTTTTCATTGAATAGTTTCTATTTTTTTCCTCGTGCCTTCAGACCAAGATGTGAATCAGAAGAAACAAACAATCCCCTGATTGAGTGTACAGTTCTGTCATAAGAGAGAAACAAAGATAACCGTGGTCAAAACATCTCATTAACCATCGTTTTCTTAGCTGTTATGGCATTTATATACTGTTTAAAGAGGAAATTAATTAAATTCTTAATAAGCGACAATCTTTAACATATATTAGTATCCTAATCTGAAACCAGCCTTGAACATAAAGCGGTTTCCTGGGTCTGTGCATAAGGATGTTGGACAAGTGGCCAAAATAGAATGGTATTTGATCAAAGATCAATGCAAGCTGGCCTCTAGGAGACTGCTTCAAGACAGTGATAGACAACTCTGTGATCCACATCCTTCTGAACCATTTAGTTCTCTGTATACATGCCGAGTGTGACCATGTAATTCACAAGTATTCAGATAGCTATAATGGTTGATCTCTTTTGCTGCAAATCCAGTGTAAAATTCATTGTCTATAAAAATATCGAGATTTACTTGAACATAACTTTCTGACTATGTCATAATAAAAACTCCAGATGTCCGTTGCAGTTGCACAGTGGGATGTACTGTATAAATATTGTATAAAATAAGGCAGTCTTTTCAGTAGGATAAACCAGATACAAAAATTTCTGGGAGAAACATTTTTCAAGTCCAAAATGTTTTCACATATTTCAGCTGTTGTCAAATGTCAAGCGGTTTACAGCATTAAACCAAGAGTAAGGGACTGTTGCAACAATGAAAACACCCACGCGCCCACACCTACGCCTCAAACACACCCACCCATACACACACACACACACACACACACCTACGACCCAAACACACCCACACATACACGCCCACACCGACGATCCAAACAGACCCACACATACACACACGCGCGCACACACGACCCGCATGCACACACAAACTCCTGATGATCAACAATAACAGCTTATTCTACAATGCAACATCCCATCCCTGGAAAAATCACTGAGACGTAGACATTTGTAATATTGTTTACAGTGCAATACAAAAGTGTTCATTTAAACTGGTACTGTACTTTTGATAAGAAAATAAAAATGTTTATTATGGTAATGCTTCATATGAATAATAATTGTGATTATGATTTTTTTTGCGCTATAGTATTATTTGTCTTCATCAGCTTTGGCTTTTCTCTCTCTTTCTGAAATTAATTGTGTTCTTATTTATTTATCAACTAATTTGTTTGTGAATCTTAATATAGAAAGTATGGAACATCTAAGAAAAATGAACAAACCAAATTCATCTGTAATTAGTTAGCTATGATCATGATGTTGAGGTTTTCGTCTCTCAGCAGTGGCCTGAAGTAAAGATCCCCTCCTTGACCCATAAAGAAAGCATCCCCTCCCACATGTCTGTTATGACAGCGTCATTTCAACTTGTTTCTGAAGGACACATGAAAATATTGCCAAAAAAAAAGAAAAGAAAAAAGAGCAGTGGAGTGTTATTCCATGATGTGGCCTCCAGGGGAGAAGGAAGCAATTCTGCCTTTTTGCGAGCACAGTGATGGAGGTCAAAGGTGATTATATGGCCTGACGTGGTTTGGACACCTTGATATCCAGGCCAGACTTCCACCCACTCCTCCAGTGTTACTCGCTCCTTCAATTAACAAGCAGTGTTTACTCAAACAGCAACTTCACAGGCAGAAAGGAGTGCCCATCTGGTAATTAGGGGACGGATGCTTTGCCAGGAGGCCTGTAAAGACCCTCTCTCAGTCATGTCACTTGATCAGCTACACTGCGAATGGCCGAGAGGCACAAGAAGTTCATAAGGAGGCTGTGTGTCTGTTTGTCACAGTTTTCATCTGACAGGCTCATAAAGGCAGCAGTGTCACTGCTGCAGACTGCCTGTCGGGATGTCCCTCTGTAGTTTCTGTGTGGACGGACATGCTACAGAAGCAGGAGGGTGAAGGCGAGGAGGCCTTTTGGCTGGCTGGCATGGCAGGGAGAGAGACGCCCCAGCAGGAGAGAGGAGGGCTGCCCTGCACCTCGAGGTCCCAGGGCTGAACACAGCAGCGGCCTACTCCGGAGGCGGTCGCAGGCTGTGCAGCTTCCTCTCATCCAGGCCTTTCCAGTACTTGAAGTTGTTGTCCAAGTGCTGCATAAGATTAGGGAGATCTGCGAAAGCTGGAGAGACAACAAAAGAAGAAGTGAAATATTTGAAGGTTTGTCATTCCTTTAGAAGTTTTCTTGACATAACAGTCCGTTGTGTTTTATTTGTGTATTTGTTTATGCTACTATTGTACGCGGGTCTAAATATACAATATTTACTGCTAATCACGCAGATTTATAACACATGTATCTCTAGTGTGTTGCATCATGCTTTGCAGTCTTACCATCCCATGCATCAAACATGTCGGTAATGAAGTAGTCTATGAAGGAAATCTGGGACTTTGGGATGCTACACGTGTTTCTGTCAAACACAGGCATAACCACCGGTAGATTTTGTCTCTTCTCCTCGTCCGTCTGGAACAGAGATGACAGCACAAATGATCATCACGCACAATGAATGCATAGATTACAGGGGGGCGGGGGTGGGGGGGGGGGCTGGATCCACCTCCCCAACCATGAGCACGAGTGAGTGTTATTTTTTGCAACTAATTACCTGCGCAAAATACTCCTCTGAGATGCGTCCAGCCCATTCTATACAGAGCTCCTGAGGCCGGCATGGATTGGAGATGTCTGCGCACTTAATCAGCATCCGCTTGACGAGGATGCGATTCTCAGGGGATGTCAGAATGCTTTTGACAGATTCCTCATCATTGTTTCCCTAAAAAAAACAAACAACAACAAAAAAAAACACAGATGCAGACTATTAGCACAATGACAACTGACTTCTACTTATTAGTGGCAATAGACGGCCCCTTATAGCACACACAGCAGCTGCACAACTTTAAAAATAACTGACTGTCTGTACATGAACCAAACCGGGAAGTTGAAATATGGCACTGACAGCTGATAAAGGTTTTCTTTAAGGAGAGTCTGTATTCAGCACATGTTCATAATGGGCTCCCCCAACACGTACATGTAAAAGAGTAGATCATGGTTCCTGCAGTCACATGATTTGCAGACCTATGTATGGTTCAAGATTTAATTAACTGACAATAATGTTAATCAAAAGTACAGACGGTTCATTTAAGCCGGGATGAGTGAGGTCTCCGTTTTATCAGAGTCTCGAGGTTAACTGAATGAAAGTGTACATAACACAGAGAACAAAGAGCTTCTTTTTTTATCAACTAAACTTAAACTCCATTACAATTTACATCAAACACTTAAATGTTCTGAAAGTGTCTTTGTTCAGTATAAAACGATTGCCATCAAATAATTTATTCGGCTCATTGCTGCCTTTAAAGGGAAAGACAACTTTAAAGGTCTGTGTTGAGCATTCCACACACAGACGAGAAAGATGGTACCAAGTTGCAAAATTCTCTCCCCACAAAGATATCAGTGCCCAGGCAACAACAGGCCACCGGTCCCCTGAACCAGTATCACCATCTCTCAAGCTTGCAATCTATTGTTGCTTGCATACTGTTGCACTGTTCTGCCACAGAATGAGATTACAATAATTGTGTTTATCTAGTGTCTGTGTATCCTTCCTGCTCTGACACACAACTCTTATCTATAATAAGAAGTCGCCAAAATTAGAACTACTATTTCTCCACAGCTATGAAATATGAAAACATTTAGTAAGTGTTGCAGTGACGCTAATCTCACCCCGTTCTCCTCCAGAGCAGCCAGGGGCTTGTTGATACTGTTGACAAATTTGTTGACGTGTTCGAAGTGTTTGGTCATCTCGGTTGCGAGCACCATATCAATGATGGCCTGTCGAAGTGTTCGATATTCATTCCTTGAGCGAGAGAGAGAGAGAGAGAGAGAGAGAGAGAGAGAGAGAGAGAGAGAGAGAGAGAGAGGAGGAGAAGATAAAACAGAGCGGTTGAGATGACAGTGTGGTAAAGAGCATGGAACCCCGTGTGAACAGTTTCCCCCTTCTGACTGCAGTGACAGTGGCGATGAATGGAGGCTTTGTTCACCTTCCCCCTTCGAGGGGATCAGCACATGTCAGCTATTCTGCTTTAGGACTCAAATCACATTAATGCCTCGCTGCTGTAAACACACACTGTACTGCTTTCATCTGCACATAATCTATCCCCTTATGATACCTCAGGTGATGTCTGCATCACAGACTATTTAGACATATAATATTCATTATCTCTATCTTATATCCTATTTATATTGATATAAGATGACCTATTCCTCGTGTAGTGAACCTCCTACCTTTCAATGTTCTTGAAGATGTTGCACTTATCATCTCTGGTAGTGATCTGGAAGGCCAGAGCTGCGTGGTGGCTCTCCAGCACAGCAGTGTCATTGTAGAGGATGGCCAGCTCGCTTCCTGCATTGCACAGGAAGCTGTTGGTGCGTCCTGGGTGGTCCACGTCGTGCACTGTGGCAGCAATCAGGGCAGCTACCTCGTCGATGGGATCCAAACTTTGCTGTTGGTGCAGATTGGACGAATTGTTGGGCAATTAAAGGAAAAATCTTGCATATATATACTATATATTTATAGTTCTGAATGAACAACTGTAGGGCAAAAGCTGGCACAGTACAACATTCTACTACATTGTCACATCCCGTTATCAACACAGCTGTGACGTGCTTCCCGTTTAGCCTGCAGGTTGAACCAGGAAGTAGCTCTACATTGTGAAAGGCAGTTGTGATTATTAGGATAATAACAGTATAAGTATAGAAAACGTAACACCATCCAAATAATTCCTCATTTCAAAATTAATTTGCAACATAACATACCTGCTAACCTGTCTGTAGATGTCCAGGGAGTCATTAACCTTGCGTTATGTAACTTCACAGTTCACTGGCTAAGCCAATGAAAGATCCCTCCACTGAGATCAGAAATAGACAGTTTGATAATTAGCTTAGCCAGTACAGTCTCCACAGCCACTGGCACACTTGGGCTGAAAACAAGACTCTCTTGGATAACGCAGGCTCAGACGAGACATCTGACCCTCAAGACTGAGCCGAGAGCCGCGTTTGATTGTAGAAAATTACAACATCTAGATCCTAGCAGCGGTGAACAAAGGAATGGCAACCTCTATCACACGCTAATGCTAAATCAAATTAATACGTTGACTTACAGAAACATCAATGCAGCTTCACATCAAGTTCTGACACTTCGTTTTTCTCTCAAATCTTTCAAGTATATAGGAGGCAATCGTTGTTTGCATGTAGCCTTGACATTTGACAGTTGTGAACAGCACTCCATGGGCAAAGCGGCTTCAACATATTGAGGTAAAAACCAAAAGACTTGTAAATAAGTGCATTTCTGCAGCATTCTTACTTATTACTATTTACGTATTTAATGACTTAAACCTTTTTCAAAAGCTTCCCTAACAAATGCAAATAATTGATGCAATAATAAGGTGCTGCAATTAACGATTTTATTAATTAGCGATTTATTTGTCAATAATTTTCTCAATCAATTAATTTATATGAACTGAAAATAGAAACATGGTAATCACAACAACATGGCAACCCAAGGTCACATCTTTGATGTACTTGTTTTGTCCACTAATTTAAAAGAAATATGAATTGATGTATTTTGTATCAAATAGGACAAAGAAAGGCAGTAAAAGCACACATTTCATACACTGGAACAAATTCTGGTATTTTGTTGGTCAACTGTGCACCAGCAGCAACATTCTAAGAGCAAACATTGTAATATGTTTTGCAAGTTTGGCATGTATTTTTAAAGTGGTATTCTTAATTCTTGTTAATTTACCTTGACCCTCTCCTTGCAGAGAAAGTATGCCGTTGCATGCAGGACATCAGCTGCATGAGAAGAGTTGTGGTAGGAGTTACTGGAGTGGTAGTTAGCTTCAATCACTTGTAGCCAGGAGCGCAATGTGGCCTCAGGGCAGTTTAGGAACTCGCAGACCCCAAAACGGGAGAAGATCTTCATGCCCAAGTAAGTCAAAGGCCTGCAGGAGAATTCAGCATGGTAGTTTAAATAAACCTCTCCTCCCAAATCATTTGACACTGTTGCTCTGGTACCTCCTCAACTCTGTTGTTGCCTCACCGTTTCATGGTTGCAGCCTCCAAGTTGACGATGTCAAAATCCCATGAGTCCTCATTTTCCATGGTCTCGGCGATACGAGGGGGGATGTCATTTACAGACAGAGGAGTTGTCAGGTGACCGGAGATATGGTGGGGCTCTGTGAGCAAACCAAGACACAAGAGAGGAGGCATTCAGGTCAAGAGAGCGGCTAAAAACGTAGCACAGAACTCTGTGTCGTCCACCCTGTCTGCTTTATGTAAACTCACGTTTAGTGGACAAGATGTATTCATTTCCTGACAATCTGCGTAAACCATCCTGTAAAGAAGAAAGACAGAACATGTCAGGGAGTGAAAAACTGACTGCATCATTCATCCTTTTTGTGCAGCCACATAAGGAGTTCAGCTCAAGTGTGAACAGCATTAGCGTCATGTCTGTCAAAAAACTGCAAGGGCCTTCAAAATAAATTTGGACAGTGAAATTGTTTGGATGCTGTGAGACATTTGCTCTGACATCAGATCTGATACAAAAGTCCTCTGTGCTAAATTAAGCTGCTAGGAGCACCAACACAGACGCAAACATCAGCTTGGACTTCATAAAGACAGCTAGATGAGAGCAGTCATGTTACTGGGACTTGCACACCATCAACCATCACTGATATTTCATTGACCCACAAAACAAGACAAATGACACCAGGATAAAGCCAGAAGTCCGATTGAAATCCTCTGAGAAATATAGATTAGAACAGAACACGTTAAACCTTTTTAACCCCCCAGAGCACAAGTATTATTTGGACAGATCAAGGTTCATATCCAACTAAAACCCTTGATCTATAACTAGGTCTCCAATAGGTCAATAATCCTTCTAGCAAAGAGAACAAATATTATCTATTTATCATGTCAATGTGACTGAATGCCATTTTGAAGAAGGTGCAGAAGGAAAAGCATTGTGTCCAAGTCAAGAGCATAACAGATTACAACAGTATAACAATAGGAGCCAACAAAGACACGGATCTTCGATATCAACACTTTTATGAGTGCGCTTTCAGCTGTGCCATGACACAATGTTTTGGAAGCTATGTTATGTTGACACCTCATATCGCTCCCCCCACCAGCTCACAGAGGGAGTGTAGGGATGAGGCAGCCAAGCTGAGCTTATTAATGGAAACCAATATGCAGTTTAGAAAATCATTACCATATTTATGAACTGCAATAGTTGTGTCAGAAATGACGGCATGATAATTCATGTGCTCATCAATGGGGTAACACTTCGTCACAAAAATAATCAAAGACGAGTAATAATCCAGGTCTTCTAGGACTGTGATTTGTACCAGCTGTAGATAATAAACTACTAAGACAAAACTAATAGTTTTTAGCCACACTAGCGCCATAGCCAAAAACATTAACAGTTGGTTGACCAATCAACATTCATTGTCCACTGAGGACGGATCCTACTGACAACGGTGACCACCTGACCTTTTCCCTATACCACTCGGTTGAAATTTGTGGTTTGGAGGGAAATATCTCAACATTGCATGACATCTGGTATAGAGTACCACTGTCAGGCAAAATATACTTTGGTTTATGACAAGATAGATGCAAAACTAACAACATTGCTGTCAGCCTCAGCTGTACTTTGTGTTTAGTGCTAACTGGCACATGTTAACATGCTAATTAAGTAAGATGTACTTGCTTGACATCACCACGTTAGCTTGTCACTGCAATGAGCATGTTGACAGTAGCACTTACAGAGCTAGCGTCACTGTATGCTCCTGTTTTGTGTTAGCAACAACCACTGCAGCAGTTTTGCATTCTTTACAGTTTATACAATACATCACTAATGTTTAAATGTGTCTTTTAAAGAATAACTTTGACAAGACGCTAAAATGTGCTATGTCATATATATATATGGCCGTGAGTGAGTGTGTGTGTGGCAGAGTGAAATGTTTACTTCACAAGTGAAAAAGAAGGAGGAGACTGGCTCATCTTTAACCCCAGCATTGTCTCATGGTGGCGCTGCCTCTGTACACACTGGTTATTTTAAGACTTTCTCCCCAGAAAGATGACAGCTATTCTCTTAATGTTCACTGCCTCCTCTGAGTTCAGACCTCACCCTAACAAACACATACAAATACAAATGCAACCAGGGAACCCCATAAGCCAATATGATTGTACACAAATAACGATCTAAACCTCAACTCACGCCTCATGGTTTTCTGGTTTCATCAGCCTTTATCACTTATGCAGAACAAATCTTTCTGGGGAAGGACTGTGTGTGTAATGCCTCCCCGCCTCTGTGTATCCAGAGAGTACATGTATAAGTAAAGCCATGCGTATTCATCTGATCCAAAGAACAGGATGTTTCCAGGCCTGTATAGTCAAGAGGAAGAGGTTCATGTGAGTGTGTGCATGTGTGCAGTGAGAGAGAGAGAGAGGGGGAGGCAGAAGAGAGGGGGGAGAGAGAGAGAGAAAGAGAGGGTGGGGTAGGCTTTCCTCTCCAGCCTACAGGAGCACAAAGGACAATCTAACACTTCCTCTGGGGTTGTTGCCAAGACTGCCAACTTGGCACTCTTTCTACTTCTGTGCTTCACCATTGCTGTCTGTTAATCTCTCTCTGTTTCTCTCTCTCTCTCTTCCCCGAATATGAACAGAGATCCTCACAAAAACAAAAGTCTGCAGACACTCCTGACTCTCTGTTTCTTTCATCCAACACAATTATCATGGGCTTTCACGGTGAATGAACACTCATGTAGACGTGCACGTTATCACTGTGGAATTCAGCACCCGCTCTGACGTGTGTTATCCTATGGGAGCCGATTCATTCGTAGCGGAAGGAAGCTGTTTGGGTGTTTCGTACTTCTCGAAGGACCCTCATGCTCTACAAGGCCTGCTGCTTACCGTCATCAGCCCCCCCACAAGGTCATTCGTATGGGGGTCTTCATCCTTGGTGCCCAGCTGTGGGGAGTAGAGCTCAGTTGTCCTCAGGATCTCCAGTACCCGATCCAAGGCCTCTGCCACGGGCATAGGACTGCTTTCCTGCGCTGCATTGATGATGTTTATTACCTAGGTGGTGAAATAAGTAAGGTGATATTCATTTGTAAAGCACTTTTTTAACAAACTACAACAAAAGCAAAAAGAAAAAATATAGTATGTAATACGAGACATTTACTGGACCAGAGTGAAATAGGCAAAGCAAATTCTGATGACATAACATGAAAGAAATAAAGAAAATTCGGGTTTCAAATATATGACCTGACTAAAAAGCTAAACTATTTATTAAATAAAGAGTCAGCTGCATGAGAAAAAATAATAACAGATCAGACTCTTTGTCTTAATCAAACATTAATCAAAATAATATTTCAAAAATATTCCTGAAGAAAAAACAAGCCCAGTAATTTAATGTTCAGAAAACATACAGGGAGAATTACATTTTTGCCACACAGACACAGACACACACACACACACACAGACACAGACACAGACACAGACACAGACACACACACACACACACACACACACACACACACACACACACACACACACACACACACACACACACACACACACACACACACACACACACACACACACACACACACACACACACACACACACACACACACACACACACACACACACACACACACACACACACACACACACACACAGCTTTATTCTGGAGAGGATCACGCCTACAGGGACTGACTACACAGTCAAATGATACACAACAGGGGAACTGCTGTGTATCATATGACCCATCCCTGGGGACTTTCTCTGTTTCCGACTATCCAGGCTGCAGACTACATAAACCACTAAAACAGCAGGTCATCCTGGTCTTACATGCTTTCCTGTCTTATGCATGACATTTTATCAGCCAATCTGCACTTGACATACTTGGTATGTGTGGCCTCTAGCCTTTGATGCTAGTAGCTGTACAAGAAGTGCTCTTGGCGTTAGTGGCAGTTTTATAACCCAAGAGTTCAGTCATGAGATACAAAACTTCAGTACAAAATGCTCATCATATGATGGAGGCTGGGGGGATCATGGGAACTCACCTTGGTGATGGGAGCTTCTATAGTCATGGAGTGGATTCGGGCCATTGAGGAGTGCCTTCGCTGTGAGCTCCCTGGCAGGATGGAGAAGAAAAGAAAAGTTTCCCATTTAACGAGTGTGTTTGCATGTTTATCCAATCAACACTTGGCGCAAAAAGACAACTGGGAAGGTTTCATAGCTGACAAGTAACGGCCAGAGTTTCCATCATCTATCTCCCTTCACTCTCACCATCGCTCCCCCGAGAAGTCGTGGATCTTACGTCCAGAGAGCCTTTCCTCCGGTCTTTGTGCTTACTGGATTGGACGTCTGGGGAAAATAAAACACCTTACATTGACAGGCAAACACAAATATGGCTCAAGTTTAATTAGCCCAATGAGAATTAATCAGTCTGTTTTTGATCAGTAGAACTCAATGTATTCACACGACTGATTCTGTAGTTATTCACAAGTTTAATTTTGAGATTTTAATTCGGTAAATGTGTAATAATTGGTCAAAGCTAGGAACACAAGGTGCAAAAGTGAGATTTATGAATCAACCAATGGAGTGAAATGTAATCATTTGTCATCATTATAAGCATTCTCCATTGCAAAGCTACTAGAAATACTCCAGAAAATTAGGATTGTCAAGTCAACCTCACAAGTCAAATCCATAGACACAAAATAGTAGGTATTATATCTATTGTCAAATTTGCCCTATGTATTTAAGGGGAAGGGCTGGTGTTATTGTGTCCGCCAGGAGAATCACGCATGGGTGAGTGAGTTACTATGCACCTCTCTGTCTGTCCACGGCTAACGGCTGCAGCAAACTGTATAATATTGCGATAAAGACACAGAAGTCGGCAGGAAATGTTTCTTTGTTTCTTCATCTGAGTAGGCGGACGTGCATTTCAATAATATTCAAATGACAAAAACATGGACGTTACATTTTTCTGTGCAATTTCTAAATGCACTAAATGTGATAAAACACACTTAGAAGTAAATTAAGAAAGAAAATACCAAAAAAACGCCAATGACTTTGAAAGACCAAAGAAAAGAAAAATAATGCTTTTAATACATTTTTCAAAATGGCAACTGGCTATGCTAACTAAACTCTTTTGTAGAGTTGTACCATAACATTATAAGCATAATCAACCCTTTAATCAGAAGACATACGGAACATAGGGGGGCTGCATACAAGTTATTGTAAAACATACTGTGCTGTAATACCATGCAAAGCGTGATCAACAAACAGCAAGATTTCCAAGTCACTTCTTTTCAGTGAGCTGGTGAAATGACGGCAACACAGAAGAGATATGATCCCAGATATGATGTCAGGAGTTTAGCTGCTGCATTTTCTAATCTGTTGCAGCTGTGAATTGGCTTTACAGTTGATATCACGATACAGCAAAGAACAAACGTCCAGTTTAGAGGAAATAGAAACGTTGATATAACTTTTTCAAGGTCAACAAAAGACTGAATTAATTTCTTTTGAGGTATTTGTCAGCTTGATAAAGCAGGCCTGAGTAGTCTACCATTTGAAACTTGGGTCATGATTAAAGAATGGTTTTCTAGCATGGTGCAATACATTTGGCTGACATGTTTCCAAAGATTCAGAGTTCCCAAAGCTCAGGTTCCCAAATGTTTCTCCAATTTATTGTTAAAAACATCTTACAGATATTTGGTCTGTTAAAATGTGTGTATCATCTGTATAAAATTGGAACTAATGTCGTGCTTCCTAATGACAAACACACTGTTGGCCCTCACATCCTCAAACCTTGTGACAGATCACAAGTGACACAGTCATGGAAAGAACTTCCATCACCAATGCTGCAGAGAGAACCTGAACTACTCAAATCTGCAATACTTTAGCATAATAAATCACCTTTAACGTTATTCTAATACAGAGTAGTTACGACCGAGCAGTGAGCATTTTCCAGATGGATCTTACCTGTTTGAGACTCTGCCTGCACACATTCAGTGGATTTATCACTCTGGATGGACAGAATAGAGAAGCACATTGATTACATGGCCAGAAAGCTCCTTTCATTCATTATTAAATTGGCAAAAGTGGAAACTCTCACCTTATTATTATCATTTAAAGGCCAGTTGATAGACACATAGTGTCTGATTTTTCTGTGAATGAAAGAAAAAGCTAATTAGTACACCAGGAAAAAAACAAAGGCCTACAATCATAATCATCCAGTATAGTTATTCAGTTACTGGAAAGGTACTTTACACGAAGCAAGACTGAATGAGCCAGGCCTCAAAATCCTGTCACTTACCCTCCCTGCCCAATTACAGGTGTGATCTTCACATTTTGCTGAATGCTGTCTCCATTCTTCTTTTTGGCATAATAAATCCCCTGCCACTCCTGGAACATCACAGGAAAGAATCGAGAGAGAGGAAATGAAATATAATGACGCAAAATGTAAAGAACCAATCATCATAATAAACAAGAACATACGATGATTATAATCATTTTAAAATGTCTTAAAAGTGGGTGTGGACTGGGTGTAGCATGGCAGTGCTAGTGTAGGTTAGCTGCTGAAGTGGGGTGGGTCATAGTATTTCAGAGAGCTGCAAGGTGCTTTAATGGGTAGGGTGAGCGCTCCTGGAGTCCTGCAGGCTTGTTTCATGTCCCTCCCACCCACAGACTGCTGTGGCAGCTTGAAAAGACCCGCCCCGCTGTTAGCCTGTCTGAGACTGACCTTCGCTCTCTGTGTAGTAAGATTACTGCCCCGCCATCAACCACGGTTCTTATGCACATGAAACAGAGCTGCTGGATGGCCAGCGGTGCAGACTTACAGCACACATGGGTGCACGCGCACGCATGCATGCACGGACACAAAGGCAGGAGCAGATATCTGCAGTCTGATCCGATTGTGAAGTGATAGTCTTTTATGTCAAACTATATGTGCGACAATCAACAATCAAGGGAAGCTGATCAGTTGTTTTTCTGATGAGTATCTAATTAACTGATTAACCACACAGAAAATTGTGTTTGTGCTGAAATGTATAGTGTAGATGATTTGATGAATGCATTTTACCTTTCCTTTCCGTATGCAGGAATTTATTGTTTCAAGGAGATCAGGCTTATTCTTCTCACTTTTAGGCACTTCTATTATTTCCTTCCCTATTAGCTCGCCTTGTTGGTAGCCCATAATGGACTCATAGGCAGGGTTCACATACTGCGAAGTAGAGAACACAACAGCGGTCAGGCTTGAACTTCGATGACGGTTTAGAGAATAAATACACAGTGAGTTCAGACATTAAGATGATGGCATTCCATGAACCTTGGCGAACAAAACCGTTCAGGGAAACTGACACATTAGTTGCTTGTTTTGTTGTGCTCAGAAACAAATTTTAAGGGAAATTAATAAATGCAACGACAGGCTGCACATATTTGATGCTAACAAAAGGAGCCATTCAGACAGACAGAGACCTCAGCTATCACTACTGAGATCTGGGATCACAAGACTTGAGCAGGCTCTAAAACAGCAGAGAAGGAAGGAGAGAAAAAGAAAAAGCGGGAGGACACCGTGCAGGAGAGTGACTGTCCATCACAATAAAGCAACTAGAAGTATAAAAGTTTATTAGAAGCCCACCTGAATTACTTGATCTTCAGAAGTGATCTCTATGGCCTCTTGGCTTTGTTCTAGAGCAGTGAAAATAGCATTTCCAGCCCTTGTGCAGGTGAAGAAACAACAGTAGAAGAATTGTTGTTAACATATGCAACAAGCAGTGTTTCATTTACATACATTTATACTTAGTAAAGAGTTAAAATTGGCATGATAAAGTTACATTTTAAAAGCAGAGACTCTTTGTGAGGCTTTGCTCCAAGTGCAACTTTGAATAAAGTTAGTACTGTACGCAACTGATCTAAAATATAAGTACAACACTGACATGACTCACCTGAGTTTGAACTGCGCCCGCACCTCTCCATGCTCCAACTGTAGCAGCTCATTATAGCAGGCCATCATATTGGCATTCTCCACAAATCTCTGAGGGTCAGAGGGCAACACGGATCAATCAAAGACAAACAAAATGAAACCATTACAATGTAACCATTACAGGATTCGTTTTAGTGCTGCTGACGCCATGGGTAACAATGATTCAGTTACAGGGAACTCAATGCACATGTCTCCTGAGCAAACAGAGAGGATTTACAATCTGTATTCCTGCCTTACAGTGAGTGTTGACAGTAGGGATATAAAAAAAGCATGTCGAAAGAATAATACAAACACAGGCAGTAGAAGGCTATCACGCGCAAGCACACACACACACACACACACACACACACACACACACACACACACACACACACACACACACACACACACACACACACACACACACACACACACACACACACACACACACACACACACACACACACACACACACACACACACACACACACACACACACACACACACACAATGGTCGCTCACCCTATTAAAGCCGGCATTGATCAGGGGCATCACAGAGGCTTCCTCTCTGTCTGGCCTTAAAAAGAGAACACATGTTAGCACCCAAACATTATGACAAACATTATGACAAACACAGGGAACATCAGAGGTTTGCTTCATACGGCCTACGCTCATCTCCGTGAGATTGAGATTATTTCATTCTGACTTACAAACACAGAGAGGGAGAAGGACAAGAAAGGGCCGAAAGGGGAGAGGGGGGTCAGCGAGTTGTACATACCTTTTCACAACGGCGACTATCACAGTGTTTTCTGAAGAGTTGACCGCTCTAATTGACCTGGATGTAAACAGAGGGAGCCTTTTAGCCACTGCGCAGGCCGGTGGAAAAGCCCATGGCATGAAATCAATGTATTTTTCAGTTTTTCACGCTCCGATTCTCCCAGGCATGCAGAGCCCAGTGGTGGAGCTCTGCGAGCAGGCCTAGGCCTCTGAAAGAATGCAGTGTACAGGTCCACTCATCCGCCTGTGGTTTCCCCCAGCCAGCGGTCATAAAGGCCCTTTAGTTCCCCATCGGAGCCTGTGCGTGTACACTGAACATATGGATTGGCCAAAATGAATGGGGTTAACATACACGCTGGGCAGGGCAAATTAATGTTTGTAAATGTGTTTTTGGTTTGGGCAGAGGCTAAAGATAGAGGGTGGTATGGGCAGGCACCGCTCATTTCTCATCGACAAGACTCCATGAGGTAGCATGCGATGGAAGCTAGTGAGCCCAAAGTGAGCGGGTCATTAACCCCCACGCAGAGTCACAACCACACGTGTTGCCGAGTGCACTCGAACACACGAGTCCGTCCTATCAAGATCATCTGGATTATGTCATTGGTCTGGGATGACAGACACCTACGGAATGTAATTCAACTTTGTCCACTGTGATCCTAAACCAGGGGTCAAGGACAACAAATGGGGAGTAGCTCAATTTACAATTTGTTTTGTTTCTTTTAATCCACATATTGAGTCAGCTCGATAGCATGATGGGATTAAGTGTTAAGTGGTAGCTACCAAGCGAGCAGACAAGCCAAAATAGGAAAAATGGTTAAAATAGTTTGCTAAAAGTTGGATAAATGGTTGAAACTTTGAGCTAAATGAATAAAACAGTTTGCAAAAAGTGAAGAATACATGGCTGAAATCTCTCCAGTGGTTGTATGAATGCATGATTTACCACTGACAGTTTGATAGTTTGAACACATTGTATTGCAACAACCATTAGTCATCTACGTAAGACTAATCATTAGTCTTAAGTAGCAACCATCTTACCTCTGTTCAAATGTACACATTTGGAACATGACGTGTGTGACTAGTGTTTATTTGACAGGGCTGTGGTGGGAACGCCAGACAGACAACTAGCTGGAAACCACTGCATAGCATCATCGTAGAAATATAACATAAAGTAGTGACCTATACTTTTTAGATGAAGAGTACGAGTGTGGCCTACCGGCATAGAGCTTCCGCATCAAAGTGTCTGGAATGTCTGTGGTCAATGATGACGAGGTCATGATGCTTCTCCAAGAAGCATTCAAGAGCCGACTCGGGTGTTCGTGCCATGCTGCACCTGAAGTTGGCCTTCTCACATGCCCAGCAGAAGCCATTACTCTGACTGTCCTCTTTGGAAAAAACTAAAAGTACCTGCAAAAAGAGAGATGACTAAGCACATATATCCAACTGAGGAATCAGTATTTTTAAGTGACCTCTTGCAATGTCATCCTATGAAACCCCAAAACATAGAGCTCATATAATACAGTTAAAAGGTGCTTTGAAGAGAGGAACTATTCAAAGAGATTAATGTGTAATTAAAGAGTGGATAAAAACACAAAAAGGCAAACAGGTATTGAAGAGGGAAAACTGAGAGCTGCAACTAATGATTAGTTTAAATTTATATAAATTCATTGCATCCACAATTCAACGATCAACAATCATTTATTTAATAAGATGCCAGAAAATTATTGTGCCACTCTATGTCACAAATCTTTGCATGTAAACCATTTTTCAATGAAAATCAATAGTGTTTTGATAATCGATACAGTGTCACAAAACATAATATCGCAACACTCAAGAGTAGTGATATTTTCTTCCACCCTTTTTTATATTTTTGTTTAATAAAGAACTGAAGCAATTACATTTATATATATATATATAGAGCTACAGGGCTAATTGATATGTAGCCAAGTAGCTGATTTGAAAAACTGACGTAACTAATCACAAAAGAACTGCAGAGTAAGAAACTGGAGAAGAATGTGGTTTTAATGCCTCAGTGTATCAACAGCTCTGAAGTCATCATTGGTGCATTCATGCTCATTTGCGCCTGTCGTCCTAATCAGCTTCCAGCGCGAGCTTGATTGTGACCTCAGGCCTGCAGCGGACAGGCCCTGATTGATCAGGCTCTGCTCGTAGTCGAGTGCGTCACAGACTTTATTGTCCGCTGCTGTGATCTATGACACAATTAGCCGAGGTGGCCTTGACTGGCTGCGGCCCCTCCCACCGGTCTGACAAGGATGTGGCAGGGCTGAGTCTCTCTCTCTCTCTCTCTCTCTCTCTCTCTCTCTCTCTCTCTCTCTCTCT